>JARQOD010000001.1:531268174-531451031 GCA_033576555.1 Oophaga sylvatica
TGAGGGGGAAGGGGAAAGGAAAAAAGGTTAGTGCGTTGTTTTAAAAACCCCAATCTCTCTTGCCCGTTCAGTCAACGATACAAGGGGGATGCAGTATTAATAAAGTCCCCAACGGGGGGGGGTGGGCACGAGCTTTTTCATCCTTAATCAGTGAGATAACCCCTTTCAAAAAAATTTTTTTGGGGGGGAACGTCCCGGGGGGTATAAAGGGGCCCCCCATCCCCCAAACCCCCAAAAAGGGCATACCCCACTACCAGTGAAAACCTTGCGCAAAGCTAAGGGGGCCTGCTTCACTTTTTACCTCATTGGGGTCATAAAAAACACCTCCCCCGGGAAAAAAAAATAAAACAAAAAAGGGTTTTTTCAAACAATCATCCTCATCCAACCCGGGGGTTTCCCCACACAAAGCCTTGGGGTAAGAAAATTTAATTTTATAGTAAGCCCCTTAGATCGTTCGGGGGAAAAAATTGTGAAGTGTGAAAAAAAAAAAAAATTTGAAATTTTTAAAAAAACCCCCTGAATTTTCACGTTCACCCCCAAAAAAAAAAAAGGGGGGAAACTTGGGAACCCCCAAAACCCGGGGGCGGGGGCAGACCCTGAATCGTTTCCTCAAAAACCTCAATCCTGGCTCGCAAATGGGGGGCCAATCTGTCCAAACATTGCAAATTGTGATTGGGGGGTCCTGAAAGGCTTAAAAAAACTTTTTTATATTCTGCAAATCTGAAAGGGATTATAAACACTCCGAAAAGTTTCTTTTTTTGGGGCCTCCTTTTTTCCCAATTTTTAAAGACGGGGTTACTGGAAGAAGGGGAAAGGGGAAAAAAAAAAACAATAGTGTTTCCTTTGGGAACCTGCGAAAAAAAAAAAATTTTTGGAATTTTCACCGGGAAAATGGTTGTGAAAAGGGTCACAACCACTATCATCCAAAAAATTTCACCCGCACTTTTCCACTTTTAGGGCAGCCCAAAAAAAGAGAAAAAAAAAAAAAAAAACAATGGGGTTTCCCCTTTTTGGGAACACCAAAAAAAAAAAAAACACAAAGGGGGAATTGTCACCCAAAAGGTTGTGAGAATACAACCACTGTCATCACAGAAAGAAAAAAACCGGACACCCAAAATTTTCCCCAGTTACAGCAGACCACCCTTTTTTTGACCCAGCAGACACAAACCCATTTGGTTTTAAATTTGAATTATGTATTTCATTCATAAAAGGGTTTTTTCTTGGGGGCGATGAAAACATGAGACACAGGTTTTGATATAAAAAGGGTTTTGTATTCCTTAATACAATTTGCAAAAAATTCACACAGTTTCAGACACAGAAGCAGGAAAAACAGAACCAAGTAAAAAAAACTCAAGAAATCACTCCCCACAACATTTGGGGGATTTTTCTTCCTTTTTACCGTAAGCCCCAAAAAAACTGGGTCTTTCAAAGGCGGGGTTCAACCCACAATGTTCATTTTTCCCCTCGGGAATACCCGGGAGTGGGGGGTTCCAAGGCTTTAGGATCGGGTCACAGGTTCACGCAGGTAGTCTGAAGCACTAAATTGCTCAGGTGGAGTTTAAAAAAGCAAAGGAAGAACAGGGGGGGGGAAATGAAAGGAAAAAATCCATTCTGACCCAGGAAAATAGCTGCACAAGACAGAAAGTAAAAGGCTGACAACAAACTGATTTCAGGGGAAAAAGTAAAAAAAAACCTTACACACAGGTAGTATGGATTAACAGAATAAAAAAGCAAAAAGGGGCTGTTCAAAGAAACAGCGTATACGTGTAGGGGAATTGTAAATCTCTGTAATATTTCCGGAAAAAACACACAGATGCTCACAGGGGGAGTAATTAGACCCGAATTTAAAAAAAAAAAAAAAGGGAAATGTATCAAAAAGCCCGGGTATAATATAGGAGAAAAATTGTAAATCTCCAAAATTTTTTTTTTTGGAGGCAAACCCCAGGCTTTCAGGCTAGTATGGATAGAAAGAAATAAAAAATAAAAAAAGGGGGTGTATCAGAAGATACCAGGGGTAAAATGTTCGGTAATTGTAAATCTCCCTAAAAAATTTCCCCGGGGGCACAAAAGAAGCTCCAGGGGGAGTTGGGGGGACCCAAAAAAAAAACAAAAAAAGGGGGGTGTATCAAAAGATACCATGTAATAGTATAGGGGAACATTTCAAACTCCCCCTAATTTCCGTAGTCACACCGACGTCCAGGTCATAGGATTAGACCCCAAAAAAAAAGCATAAAAAGGGAAAGGGTCAAAGATACCCCGGGGTTTTTGTTTTGGTATTAGGAAGCAGGCAAAAACGGCAAAAAACACCAAAAAGGGGGGGTTTGGGGGGACTGGATTGCAGTACCCTGAAACCACCACAACTAAAGGCAAAACCGTGGACCTTCCTACTTGGTCCCAGACCCCCCTCGTCACGGGCCTGAGGGGGTTTAAATACACCTAAAGATAGAAAGAGGGGAAAACTATCGCCCGGAGCAATCCCCAAAAAACAAAGGAAACCCCCAAACAGTAATGGGGGGTTTGCAAGAGGAAAAAACCGACAAGACAAAAATAGTATGAGCAAAAACCCGGGCCCAATCTCCCCGGGGCAAAAAAGATAAAGGAACTTTTGCAATCCCAAAAAAAACCCCAAAAAAACCAACGAAAAATTTTTAAAAAAAACCCGAATCACACACCTCACCACCAAAAATTTGTTTTTGGGGTAACAAAAAAGCGCAGCCCCCAAAAAAATGGAAAAAAGGGGGAAAAAAAAACAACGGGCTCCAGAGGAACCAAAAAGGGGGCCCCAAAAACCCCCCCGAGGGGGGAAAAACCCGGCCAACCTCACAGAAAAACGAGAATCCAATATTTCTCAACACATACCCAGATTGCCCTAAAAAAAAAGGGGTCAGGGGTCAGCCTAGAACCATGGCTCAAAACCTTTCAAAAAGGGCCCCCCGGGGAACACTTAGGATCTTAAATGCCCTGGAAGAAAAACAAAGAAACAGGTTAAAAAAATCTCAAAAATTTAAAGGGGTCCAATGAACCTAGTTTAAAATTTTAGGAGATGCAACTCTAAGGTTTTCTTGGGACAACCAGACCAACCCCCCTCTTTAAACCGAGACCATCAGTCCTATCCGGGGCAAACCCTGGGCCTTTTCCGGAGAGGGACAACCTCCCACTACCTTTTCCAAATCTGCGCTCGCTCCACAACGGTCAACCCCGGGGGCAGAAGAAGCCTCATCTGCCCCCAAGAAAATCGGGGGTGAAACCCAAAAAGCGAAAAAAAGACTCAAAGTGCAGAGCTTGCCCTATTTAAGACAAACTCAGCCAAAGGAAAAAAGAGACCCAGTCATCTTATCAGCAGACAAAAGCAACTCAATAAGTCTCCAAATTTTGGTTTGTTCTCCATTTTTTCATTGGTCTAGATAAAAGCAAGGAGAAATTAATTATGTAGTACATTCATATAGCGCTTGTGCTTGGGGGGGTGAAAAAAATTAGACACAGGTTATAAAAGAAAGTTTGTATTCTTCATACAAATTGGCAAAAAAAAACACACATTGCAAACACAGAAGCAGGGACCAGCGGGCCAAGTAACTAAGTTCTCAATAACTCTCCACAACAGATTCAAAATTCTTCAGTTTTCCCAAGTCCAGCAAACGGGGGGTTTTCCCAAAACAGAGTTAGAGTCCAAAGTGTTTTAAATTTTTTGTAAAATGGGTGGAGTACAAGGTCAAGGGTTCGGGGGTCAGAAACAGGTTCACTGCGGGTAGTTTCTGAAACAGTTTTCTATTGTGTTTAAGAAGCAAACAAGAATCAGGCGGGGAAATCAAGCGGGAAAATCCTTTTAACTGAGCAAGATACTGCAGCAAAACAGAAACAAAATGGCCGACAACAAACTGATTTTTTAAAAAAAGATACACAGAACCTTACTTACCCCCCCTTAAGGAAAACCCCGGATGACCTCAACCAGGGGTTTTTGGGTACCCTATGAAACTGGGAGAAGCGAGGGCATTTCGTTTTTTACTTCCTGGTTGCCTCCCTGGGTACCCTGCCATTTAATCAGATATTTAACGATTTTATACAACCTGGAATCTAAAACCCCCTTTTCCCCACAAATTCTTCCGACCACGAAGCACTGGGGGGGGGAAGAAAAATCCAGGAAACGTTTTGGGTGTTGCAGCCCCCTTTGTAGGATCATGAAAGACAGGGGTGGTTTTTATAGTTCTGGGGAAAATTAAGACGACAAGCAACGCAATAAATCTTTTTGATTTTTGGGGCCTTTACTTGCCCAATTAGACGATGGAAACCTAACTTAAATTTTGGTTACAGCCGACCAGGCTCCTACCCCTTTAAAAACTTTCAGGTTTACGAAATTTTTTTTGTGCCTTTTTGTACTTCCGAGCCATTCCAAATTTTCCTTTAAAAAATCCATATTCTTCTGTAAAGTCGGACCTTTCGCCACTGCTGGCAAAGGCGTCTTATGGGGGAAACGTGTAGAAGTTTAGGATGATAACCTAAATTAGAGAAAAAAGGAACTGTTTAGTGGAGGGGCTCTGAGAGTTTTTGTAAGAGAACCCCAAGGAAGTAGATCCACCCAATCATCCTTAGGGGCAAAAAGCAGCGGAGTACGCTAGGGTTTATTGGTTCTTTTGGTTTTTCCATTGTCTGGGGTGAAAAGCAGAAAAAGGGGTTTCTTAATGCCAATGCGCACAGAAATTTTTCCAAAACCAAATAATTGCCCCTCGATCCGAAATAACCTCATCCGGTCTCCTGAAAACAAACCATCTTTAATCATCAAATCTGATGTTCTTTTTGCAGTGGGTAAGCCGACACAAGGAATAAAAAGATGCCTTTTTAAACGAATCAACCACCATAGAATATGTTCTTCCCTTGAGGGTTTTTGGATTCCACAATGAAGTCCTAGAAATGGATCCCCACGGGCGGGACGGGGTGGAAAGGCTTGAACAGACCATTGGGAAGAGCGAGGTGTTTTGCATCTTGCCAAACCTCACAACGAAGTGACATAGTCCCAAAACACCTTCCTACAAGGGGCCACCAAAAGAAACAGAAAAAATTCCTGTTTTTTTAGAATTCCTCTATGCCCGGCTATTTTGGAATCGGGGAAAAATTGCAATACTCCAATCTGACTGTTTCAGGTAATACAATTTCCCAAATCCACCACCATTCTTAAAACAAGACTTACGTCCCTTGGGGTTACCAAAAAAGAACCGCAGGTACTTCCTTGAGCTTTAATTAGGCTTGATGAGAATCACCCAGGAATCTAAAGTCAGGAAGAATAGTCTTAAGGGGAAATTACTGTCTCTGCTTAAATCCAAGAGTGCACAGCCTTTCCATTGCGCGATCCTGGTCTAAAGAAATAAAAATTAAATTGGTTTTAAAGGGGAAAAGAATTCCACGAGCCTGGGAGATCAGGCAAAAGCCGACCTGAAAACTCAAGATTACGATGATTCTTCAAACGACATTTGCTGTCACTCCTTTAAAAAGGTGCCCATTCTTTGAAGGCGGCAATAATGGCCAACAATCTCTATTGCCCACATCAGTTCTTTCACCGAAAAATCTGGAAAAGAAGGCAAAAGGACAAGACATTTTCTCCCTGTTCTCTGAAGGTATACTCCCACGGCACAGTCGAAGCATCCCCCTATTTGAAGGCAAGCCTGGTTGGGATGTACTAGGTAGGTGCAGTGGAAAATTTATCTTTTAGGGAAAATGTTTCCCCTGGGCTTGGGGAGTCCAGGAGAACTTAGACTCTTTCCGGGTAAGTTGGGTGATAGGTGACACTACCTCAGAGAAATTTCTAATGAAACGTCTATAGAAGTTTGCAAACCCGATGAAGCGCTGTACCTCCTTCACATTTCTAGGACTTGGGCCAATCATTGATGGCTTGGTTTTACTTCCATCCTACTAATTCCTTGTGTAGACAGTACATACCCCAGAAATTGAATTTCGGTCTTATGGAATTCACACTTTTCAAGCTTGATGTAAAGATGATTTTGTCTTAGACGTTCCAAGACCATTCTCACATGTCCATGATGTTCCTCTGTGGAGTTAGAAAAAATTAAAATATCATCCAAATAAATTACCACGAATGTATCTAGGAGATCCCTGAAGATGTCATTCACCAAGTGTTGGAAAGTGGCTGGGGCGTACTCAGACCAAAAGGCATAACCAGATATTCAAAGTGTCCATAGCGTGACCTGAATGCAGTCTTCCATTCATCCCCAGGTCTAATACGGACTAAGTTATAGGCCCCACGAAGATCTAGTTTAGAAAAAATTTTGGCATGTCGCACTCTCTCCAATAACTCAGGATTAAAGGCAATGGATAACGGTTTCTAATAGTAACCTTATTAAGTTCCCTATAGTCTACGCATGGTCTCAGGGATCCATCTTTCTTCTTTACAAAGAATATGGGTGCCCCTGCAGGAGATGAAGAGGGCGTATGAAGCCCTTGGCTAGATTTTCGTCTATGTACTCTTTTAAATCCTTCAGCTCGGGCCCCGCCAGGGGTAGATCTTACCAAAAGGTATCTCTGCTCCAGGCAATAATTCAATTGGACAATCATATGGACGGTGAGGAGGAAGCTGGTCACGTTCTTCTTGTCACATAAATCCACATAGTCCTGGTATACAGCTGGTAATTCAGGGACTGACATGGTTCCTTTAGGAACAGAGCAAGCTGAAATTTTTGACTCATCTGTTTCTCTGGAAAGTGTAATTCCTTGGTCTCCCAGTTAATGGTAGGATTCTGAGCCTGCAGCCATGGTAGCCCTAGAATAATGGGAAAGTGAGGAGAAGAGATAAGCATAAAGGACAGTTTCTCTTGATGATCTTTACCCATAAGAACCTTTAAAGGCTCTTTTCCTGATCCACTGGTCCAGAGGTCAGCAGGGAGCCATCCACAGTTTCCATCTGTACTGGAGCAGCCTTCTTCACTGAACGTATTCCCTGTTTTAGAGCAAAGGAGACATCCATAAAATTTCCACTTGCACCTGAGTCGATCATGCAGAGCTAGACACCCAGGCTGAGTCAACCCAGAGTTTGATGGAAAGAAAACAGTGAGAATTGTTTTTCTACAACTCAGCTGGGACACCGCTGAGGAAACTTGAAAGATGGCAGCATTTACACAGTCAACGTCCTCAGAGGTAACGGAGTTTAAGTCCGAGAAATCAAGATCTGTTGCTGCAGCTCTCTCTGGAGCCTGAGGCTCGGACCTGACAGATCCCCTCTCGCAACACTCACAATGAATGAGTGCTGCAGTAGTCTTGCGAGAACGGCTGGGACAGTTAATAATAAAGTGCCCTGACTTACCACAATAAAAACATAGATTCTCCTTAAAACGATGTTCCTTGCGTGCATCACTAACCCGTCGTAGTAAAGAGTCTACCTGCATGGGTTCAGGTTCAGGTTCCCGTGTAATCCTATTCAAAGGTTCCTTAGCTGGAGAGGAAGGTAGGAAAAGGTTAGTACGATTGCTTTCGAACCATCTCTCTTGCCTGCGTTCAGTTAAACGAGTATCAATACGGATGCAGTAGTTAATAAAGTCACCTAACGCAGTGGGAGGGTCGGCACGAGCAAGTTCATCCTTAATTAGTGGGGATAACCCCTTTCGAAAAATAGATTTTTTGGCGGAATTGTCCCAGGTGGTATCAAGGGCCCATCTCCTGAAATCCAAGGCATATTCAGCTACTGAGTGCTTACCTTGGCGCAAAGCTAACATGGCTGCTTCAGCTGTTGCACCTCGATTGGGGTCATCAAACACCTGCCCCATGGCTGAAATAAAATCATCAAGGTGATTCAAACAATCATCCTCAGTCTCAATCAGAGGGTTTGCCCATATCAAAGCCTTGTTGGTAAGCAACATAATTATAGTAAGCACCTTAGATCGTTCAGTAGGAAATTGTGAAGCATGTGCAGAAAAAAAAAGATTACATTGATTAACAAATCCCCTGAATTTTTCACGTTCACCACCAAAACGAAAAGGGGGCAACTTGGGAATCCCAGAACTCGGGGCCACGGCAGGAGCCTGGACTTGCCCCTCCAGAACCTCAATCCTGGCTCGCAAATCCTGAGTAGTCTGTCCAACCACTTGCAAATTGTGATTATTTAGGTCCTGAAGATTTGTAAAACGGGTCTTTAAATTCTGCAAATCTGCAAGGATATTATCAGTCACTCCACAAAGTTCCTTTATGCGGGCCTCCATTTTCCAGATCTTTTAAGACAGGATACTGGAAGAAGAGAGAGAAAAAAAAACAATAGTGTTCACCTGTGGCAACACTGAAGAAAGAAAAAACTTTAAGGGAACTGCTCACCTGGAATGGTTGTGAGAAGTCACAACCACTATCATCACAGAAAGCTTTCAACCAGACATCTGATATCCAGAGTTTCAGCAGACAAAAAGAGAAGAGAAAAAAAAAACAATAGTGTTTACCTGTGATAACACTGCAGAAAAAAAAACTTAAGGGAATTGCTCACCTGGAATGGTTGTGAGAAGTCACAACCACTGTCATCACAGAAAGTACAACCGGACATCCGATATCCACAGTACAGCAGACAAGCCTTTCCAGACCCAGCAGACACTAACGTTTGGCTTCAGAATCTTGTAATGTATGTAGTACAGTTCATATAGCGTCTTGTGCTTGGGTGCGATGAAAATACTTGAGACACAGGTTGATAAAGAAAGTCTTGTATTGCTTCATACAAATTGGCAAAAATAAACACACAGGTTGCAAACACAGAAGCAGGAGACACAGCAGGCCAGAGTAATCTAAGTTCATCAATAACTCTCCACAACAGATTCAGATCTTCTTCTATGTTACCGCAAGTCCATGCAAACGTGAGGCTTCCAAGAGCAGAGTTCAGAGTCCACAAGTGCTTCAGAGTTTCTCAGTAGAAATGGCTGGAGTACAAGGTCCAAGGCTTCAGGAGTCAGAACACAGGTTCACTGCAGGCTAGATTCTGAAGCACTGATTGCTCAGGTGTGGCTGTTTAAGAAGCAAACGGAGAGAATCAGGGCGGGAACATGCAAGCTGGAAAACTCCATTTTAACTGAGGGCAAGATAGCTGCAGCAAAACAGAAAGCAAAATGGCCGACGAACAAACTGAGTTTCAGAAACAGATACACAGAACCTTACAAGAAAGACAATTGAACACCAAGTTTAGAACAAAAAGTCCTCCAAAATCTGGAAACAAACTGGACTCCTCTGTCAGACACAATGTTCTCAGGAATGCCGTGTAACCGAACCACGTGCTGAAGGAACAAAGGCACCAATTCGGAGGAGGAAGGCAACTTAGGTAATGGCACAAGATGTATCATCTTGGAAAACCTATCACAAATCACCCAGATAACGGTCATTCTCTGAGAAACAGGGAGGTCGGAAATAAAATCCATAGAGATATGGGTCCATAGTCTCTTGGGCACAGGCAATGGCATCAACAAACCACTAGAGCGAGAGCAAGGCTTGGAGCGAGAGCAAGTCCCACAGGACTGCACAAACTCCCTGACGTCTCCAGACAAAGTAGGCCACCAAAAGGACCGACTCACCAAGTCTCTGGTACCAAAAATTCCGGGATGACCGGTCAACGCGGAACAATGAATCTCAGACATCACACTCTTCTTCCACTGGTCTGGGACAAACAATTTCCCAACAGGGCAGCGCTCAGGTTTATCCTCCTGACACCCCTCCAGAGCCAGTCTCAAATTGGGCGAGATGGCGGAAAGAACTACACCCTCTTTCAAAATAACAGCAGGATCAGATAACTCAGGAGAGTCCGCAAGGAAACTCCTCGAGAGGGGATCCGCCTTAACATTCTTAGTGCCAGGAAGAAAGGAAACCACAAAATTAAAAAAAGTGTGAAAAACAAGGCCCACCTGGCCTGTCTAGGATTAAGTTGCTTGGCTGATTACAGATAAACCAGATTCTTATGGTCCGTGAGGACCACCACCTGATGTTTGGCTCCCTCCAGCCAATGTCTCCACTCTTCAAAAGCCCACTTCATGGCCAATAACTCCCGATTACCCACGTCATAATTACGTTCAGTTGGAGAAAATTTTCGAGAGAAAAAGGCACAAGGGTTACTTTTAGAGGTCTCAGGATCTCTTTGGGACAAAACGGCACCTGCCCCAATTTCAGAGGCATCAACCTCCACCTGAAATGGTAGAGAAACATCAGGCTGCCGTAGAACAGGAGCAGAAGTGAATCTCTGTTTAAGTTCCTGAAACGCAGAGACTGCCTCAGGAGGCCAATTCACCACATCAGAACCCTTTTTGGTCAAATTGGTCAATGGTTTAACAATAACAGAGAAATTACCAATAAATTTACGATAAAAATTGGCAAAACCCAAGAATCTCTGAAGAGCCTTTAATGAAGTAGGTTGGACCCAATCACAGATGGCCTGAACCTTGACCGGGTCCATTTCAATAACAGATGGAGACAAAATGAATCCCAGAAATGAGATCCTCTGTACGCCAAAAAGACACTTTGATCCCTTCACATACAGAGCATTCTCTCTCAAAATCTGGAACACAGTCCGAACATGTTTCACATGAGAGTCCCAGTCATTGGAAAAAATCAAGATATCATCCAAATAAACAATCAGAAATTTATCCACAAAATCCCTGAAAATGTCATTCATGAAGGACAGGAAGACGGAAGGAGCATTAGTGAGCCCAAAGGGCATCACTAGGTACTCAAAATGCCCCTCTGGGGTATTAAATGCCGTCTTCCATTCATCCCCGTGCTTAATGCGAATAAGGTTATACGCCCCCCTGAGGTCAAGCTTGGTAAACCAAGTAGCACCTTTCACCCTGGAAAACAGGTCAGAAATCAAGGGTAACGGATATTGATATTTCACAGTGATATTGTTCAAGAGACGATAATCAATACACGGCCTTAATGAACCATGCTTTTTGGCCACAAAGAAAAAACCAGCACCCAAGGGTGAAGAGGATGGTCTGATATGACCCTTCTCCAATGACTCCTTGATATAAGACCGCATAGCGTCATGTTCAAATACAGACAAGTTAAAAAGGCGACCTTTAGGGAATTTACTACCAGGCACTAATTCAATAGCGCAGTCATAGCTCCTATGGGGGGGCAAGGATGCAGATTTACTTTCGCTAAACACATCAGAAAATCAGTCAAAAAGTCAGGCACATCTTGAGCCTGGGGAGAGGCAGAAAAAACAGGAGTGTTGGCATTAACACATTGGCAGCCCCAACTGGTTACAGACACAGATTTCCAATCCAAAACAGGATTATGAGACTGCAACCAAGGGAAACCTAGTACAATAATGTCATGCAGATTATACAGCACCAAAAATTTGCAACTCTCCTGATGATCAGGTTCAACCCTCATTATCACCTGAGTAGAGAACTGGGGTTTATTCTCAGCCAAAGGGTAGAATCAATCCCCAGTAGGGGAATAGACTTCCGTAGGGGTATCAAGGGAAACCCACAACGTTTAGCAGAATCAAAATCCATCAGGTTAATAGCTGCTCCCGAATCAACAAAAGCCTGAGCAGAAAATGTGGACAGGGAGCAAATCAGGGTAACAGTCAACAGAAATTTAGTCTGAACACTACCCAAGACAACTGAGCGTGCAAAACGTCTTCCCCGCTTAGGGCAGACTGAAATAGCATGAGAGGCATCACCACAGTAGAAACATAACCCATTGCGTTTTCGAAACTCATGACGCTGTTCCCCTCAGAAGCCACTCTATCACACTGCATTGGTTCAGAAGCTGGTTCACAAGGCAACACCATTCCACGCATACCTCTACGCTCACGCAAACGTCTGTCAATTTGAATTATGACATAGAATGACATAGAATCATTGAGACCAGAGGGAGCAGGGAAACCCACCATAACATCTTTTACATTCTCTGACAGACCCTTCCGAAAAAGGGCTGCCAAAGTATCATCATTCCATTTGGTCAGAACTGCCCACTTTCGGAATTTCTGACAGTACAACTCAGCGTCCTCAAGCCCCTGATTTAATGCCAAAAAGTTTTTTCAGCTTGATCAGTGACATTAGGTTCATCGTACAATAACCCCAGAGCCAGAAAAAATGCATCAACATTACTCAAAACAGGGTTCCCAGGTGTCAGGGAAAAAGCCCAATCCTGAGGATCGCCGCGCAGGAGAGAGATGACAATTTGAACCTGCTGTGCTGTGTTCCCTGAGGACTTAGGTTTTAAGGCAAAAAACAACTTACAGTTATTTTTGAAATTCAGAAATTTAGCTCGATCCCCAAAAACAAATCTGGCATGGGAATCCTAGGTTCCACAACCGGCAACCCTGCAAGATAGGTAGCAATACTCCGAACTTCAGTGGCAAGCTGATCCACACGGCCAGACAACTGTGCAAACTCCATTGAGAGAAAAAAAACAATCCTCCTCAGCACCCAGAGAAAAAGAGGGAAAAAAAATGCAACAAACAGAAAAAAAAAAATCTCTGACAACTCTGACAACTTTTTTCTTTCCACACTATTTTTCCCTTCTGTGAGTACCATATAATTTTCAGTTTGGCCATTGATACTGTTATGTTTTGGTAGCTGAGGAGAGCAGGCAAAAACGGCAATACACCAGAGAGGTTGGGATCTACTGGATTGCAGTACCCTGACTAACCACCACAACTAAAGGCAGCCGTGGAGCGTTCCTACGTTGGTCCTAGACGCCTCGTCACAGCCTGAGGGGCTAACTACACCTAAAGATAGAAAGAGGAAAGCTATCTGCCCCGGAGCAGATCCCAAAAGAACATAGGAAGCCCCCAAACATGTAATGGCGGTTAGACAAGAGGAAATACCGACACAGACAGAAAATAGTATGAGCAAACGCTGGGGCCCAATCTGCCTGGACAGAAAAGGATAGAAAGGATACTTACTGCAATCCAAAAAACCCTAAAAAAAGCCAACGCTACTAATTGCAAAAACACCTGAGATCACACGACCTCTACCACCTAAATTAGTTCTCTGGTGTAACAAAACTAAGCCACAGCCACAGAAAAAACTGGAAAAGGCAAATGAACAAACAACAGTGGCTCCAGAGGAACCGAGAGGCGCCCAAGCCCCCGAGGAGGGGAACCTTGCCAACCTCACAGAAATGCAGAGAAAATTGGAAATGGCAAGCACAAAAACAAAAAACAGAAAATATCTTATCTGAGAGCAGGAGAAGAGGCAAGATCAGCAAGCTTCCAAGTGAACCAGGAAACAACGTTGAGACAAGAACAATTGATCATCGGCAACCATGATGGGGGGAAACCTCCCTTATATGCAGCCAGTCCGTGATTCCTGATTGCCAATCCTTATTGAATGGTTCAGTACCGTTTGTAACCACCAGAGGGAGCTTCTGCTCAGAATTCATTTCTAAAACATTCATAACACAGGTGTATACAGTGTAGGGGTAATTGTAAATCTCTGTATATAATTCCGGAGTAACACACAGACGCTCCCTCAGTATGGATTAGACCAGAATATAAAAAGCAGAAAAAGGGTACTGTATCAGAAGCGTACAGCTGTATACACTGTAGGGGTAATTGTAAATCTCCGTCTTTATTTCCGAAGTCACACACACAGACGCTCACAGGCTCAGTATGGATTAGACCAGAATATAAAAAGCAGAAAAACGGTACTGTATCAGAAGATACCAGGTGTACAGTCATGGCCAAAAGTTTTGAGAATGACACAAATATTAATTTTTACAAAGTCTACTGCTTCACTTTTTCTAATGGCAATTTGCATATACTCCAGAATGTTATAAATAGTGATCAGCTTAACAGCAATTACTTGCAAAGTCAATATTTGGCTAGAAAATGAACTTTATCCCCCAAAACACATTTCAACATCATTGCAGCCCTGCCTTAAAAGGACCAGCTAACCTCTTTTCAGTGATTGCTCCATTAACACAGGTGTGGGTGTTGATGAGGACATGGCTGGAGATCAATCTGTCATGATTAAGTAAGAATGACACCACTGGACACTTTAAAAGGAGGCTGCTGCTTGGCATCATTGTTTCTCTTCTGTTAACCATGGTTATCTCTAAAGAAACACGTGCACAAAAATGGCCTAACAGGGAAGAGTATCGCAGCTAGAAAGATTGCACCTCAGTCAACAATCTATCGCATCATCAACAACTTCAAGGAGAGAGGTTCCATTGTTGCCAAAAAGGCTCCAGGGCACCCAAGAAAGACCAGCAAGCGCCAGGACCGTCTCTTAAAAGTGTTTCAGCTGCGGGATCGGGCTACCAGCAGTGCAGAGCTTGCTCAGGAATGGCAGCAGGCAGGTGTGAGTGCATCAGCACGCACTGTGAGGCGGAGACTCTTGGAGCAAGGCCTGTTCTCAATGAGGGCAGCAAATAAGCCACTTCTCTCCAGAAAAAACATCATGGACAGACTGATATTCTGCAAAAGGTACAGGCAGTGGACTGCTGAGGACTGGGGTAAAGTTATTTTCTCTGATGAATCCAATTTTCAATTGTTTGGGACATCAGGAAAACGCCTCATTCGGAGAAGACAAGGTGAGCGCTACCACCAGTCTTGTCTCATGCCAACTGTTAAGCATCCTGAAACCATTCATGTGTGGGGTTGCTTCTCAGCCAAGGGAATCGGCTCTCTCACAGTCTTGCCTAAAAAGACAGCCATGAATAAAGAATGGTACCAGAATATCCTCCAAGAGCAACTTCTTCCAACCCTCCAAGAGCAGTTTGGCGATCAACAATGCCTTTTCCAGCATGATAGAGCACCTTGCCATAAAGCAAAGGTGATAACTAAATGGCTCAGGGAACAAAACATAGAGATTTTGGGTCCATGGCCTGGAAACTCCCCAGATCTTAATCCCATTGAGAACTTGTGGTCAATCATCAAGAGACGGGTGGACAAACAAAAACCTATAAAAATTCTGACAAAATGAAAGCATTGATTGTGCAAGAATGGACTGCTATCAGTCAGGATTTGGTCCAGAAGTTCATTGAGAGCATGCCAGGGAGAATTGCAGAGTTCCTGAAGAAGAAGGGTCAACACTGCAAATATTGACTTGCTGCATTAACTCATTCTAACTGTCAATATAAGCTTTTGTTACTCATATGTTTGCAATTATATTTCTGTCTGTGATAAAAACATCTGTCAAACACACACATAAAAACCAGAGGGCAGCAGATCATGTGAAAATATAATATTTGTGTCATTCTCAAAACTTTTGACCATGACTGTATATAGAAATGGGGAAAAATTGTAAATCTCTGTATAAATTTCCGGTGTCACACACAGACACTCTCAGGCTCAGTATGGATTAGACCAGAATATAAAAAGCAGAACAATGGTACTTTATCAGAAGAGTGCAGCTGTATACAGTGTAGGGGTAATTGTAAATCTCTGTATATATTTCCAGAGTCACACACAGCCTCTCCCAGGCTCAGAATGGATTAGACCAGAATATAAAAAGCAGAAAAAGGGTACTGTATCAGAAGCATACAGCTGTATACAGTGTAGGGGTAATTGTAAATCTCCGTCTATATTTCCGAAGTCACACACAAACGCTCACAGGCTCAGTATGGATTAGACCAGAATATAAAAAGCAGAAAAATGGTACTGTATCAGAAGATACCAGGTGTATATAGTATAGGGGAAAATTGTAAATCTCCTCATATATTTCCGGAGTCTCACACAGAAGCTCTCAGGCTCACTATGGATTAGACCAGAATATAAAAATCAGAAAAAGGGAGTACTTTATCAAAAGATACCAGGTGTATATAGTATAGGGGGAAATTTCATTCTCCTTAAATATTTCCGGAGTCACACACAGACGCTCACAGGATCAGTATGGATTAGACCAGAATACAAAAAGCAGAAAAACGGTACTGTATCAGAAGATACCAGGTGTATATAGTATAGGGGAACATTGTAAATCTCTGTATATATTTCCAGAGTCACACACAGACGCTCTCAGGCTCAGTATGGATTAGACCAGAATATAAAAAGCAGAAAAAGGGTACTGTATCAAAAGATACCAGGTGTATATAGTATAGGGGAAAATTTCAATCTCCGTATATATTTCCATAGTCACACACAGACGCTCACAGGCTCAGTATGGATTAGACCATTATATAAAAAAGCATAAAAAGGGTACTGTGTCAGAAGATGCCAGGTGTATATAGTATAGGGGAAAATTGTAAATCTCCATATATATTTCCGGAGTCACACACAGACGCTCACAGGCTCAGTATGGATTAGACCAGAATACAAAAAGCAGAAAAAGGGTACTGTATCAGAAGCGTACAGCTGTATACAGTGTAGGGGTAATTGTAAATCTCCGTCTATATTTCCGAAGTCACACACGCAGACGCTCACAGGCTCAGTATGGATTAGACCAGAATATAAAAAGCAGAAAAACGGTACTGTATCAGAAGATACCAGGTGTATATAGTATAGGGGAAAATTGTAAATCTCCATATATATTTCCAGAGTCACACACAGACGCTCTCAGGCTTAGTATGGATTAGACCAGAATATAAAAGAAGAAAAAAGGGTACTGTATCAGAAGATACCAGATGTGTTATGTTTTGGTAGCTGAGGAGAGCAGGCAAAAACGGCAATACACCAGAGAGGTTGGGATCTACTGGATTGCAGTACCCTGACTAACCACCACAACTAAAGGCAGCCGTGGAGCGTTCCTACGTTGGTCCTAGACGCCTCGTCACAGCCTGAGGGGCTAACTACACCTAAAGATAGAAAGAGGAAAGCTATCTGCCCTGGAGCAGATCCCCAAAGAACAAAGGAAGCCCCCAAACATGTAATGGCGGTTAGACAAGAGGAAATACCGACACAGACAGAAAATAGTATGAGCAAACGCTGGGGCCCAATCTGCCTGGACAGAAAAGGATAGGAAGGATACTTACTGCAATCCAAAAAAAACATAAAAAAAGCCAACGCTACTAATTGCAAAAACACCTGAGATCACACGACCTCTACCACCTAAATTAGTTCTCTGGTGTAACAAAACTAAGCCGCAGCCACAGAAAAAACTGGAAAAGGCAAATGAACAAACAACAGTGGCTCCAGAGGAACCGAGAGGAGCCCAAGCCCCCCGAGGAGGGGAACCTGGCCAACCTCACAGAAATGCAGAGAAAATTGCAAATGGCAAGCACAAAAACAAAAAACAGAAAATATCTTATCTGAGAGCAGGAGAAGAGGCAAGACTCAGCAAGCTTCCAAGTGAACCAGGAAACAACATTGCGACAAGAACAATTGATCACCGGCAACCATGATGGGGGGAAACCTCCCTTATATGCAGCCAGTCCGTGATTCCTGATTGCCAATCCTCATTGAATGGTTCAGTACCGTTTGTAACCACCAGAGGGAGCTTCTGCTCAGAATTCATTTCTAAAACATTCATAACAGTACCCCCCCCTTGAGGAGGGGTCACCGAACCCTCATTTGTGCAACCAGGTCGGTCAGGATGAGCTCTGTGATACGCACGGATCAGTCTCCTAGCATGGATGTCCGAAGCAAACACCCAAGAATTGTCCTCCTGACCATAACCTCTCCACTTAACCAAATACTGGAGTTTCCGTCTAGAAAAACGAGAATCCAATATTTTCTCAACCACATACTCCAGATTGCCCTCAACCAAAACAGGGTCAGGGGGTGCAGCCATAGGAACCACTGGCTCGACAAACCTCTTCAATAAGGACCCGTGGAACACGTTATGGATCTTAAATGTCCCTGGAAGAAGTAAACGAAAGGAAACAGGATTAAAAATCTCCATGATCTTATAAGGTCCAATGAACCTAGGCTTAAACTTAGGAGATGCAACTCTCATAGGGATATTTCTTGAGGACAACGAGACCAAGTCCCCCACTTTAAACCGAGGACCATCAGTCCTATGCCGGTTGGCAAACCGCTGGGCCTTCTCCTGAGAGAGGGACAACCTCTCCACTACCTGGTCCCAAATCTGCTGCATACGCTCCACAACAGAGTCAACACCCAGACAGACAGAAGCCTCAGTCTGTCCCGAAGAAAATCGAGGGTGAAACCCAAAATTGCAGAAAAATGGAGACATCAAAGTGGCAGAGCTTGCCCTATTATTAAGAGCAAACTCAGCCAAAGGCAAAAAAGAGACCCAGTCATCTTGATCAGCAGACACAAAGCATCTCAGATAAGTCTCCAATGTCTGGTTTTGTAAGGTTCTTTGTCTCTGTTGACATGTTCCTTGAAACTCAGTTTTCCGTTGGCCATTTTGCTTTCTGTCTTGCTGCAGCTCTTGCCCTCAGTTAATATGGAGTTTCAGTTTTCATGTTCCCGCCCTGATTCTTCCCTCTTGCTTCTTAAGCAGCCTCAGCTGAACAATCAGTGCTCCTGAATCAAGCCTCAGTCAGTCTGTGACCTGACTCCTGGAAACCTTGGACTTGTACTCCAGCTATTCCCTACTGAGGAACCTTGGAACACTTTTGGACTCTGGAAACCTGCTGTTTGGTGAATCCATGTTTGCAGAGGAATGACGGTACAGAGAAGATATCCTGAACCTGCTTTGGAGATTTATTGTAGTGCTTGAAGTTACTCTGGCCTGCTGTGTCTCCTGTCGCTGTTCCTGCAAACTGTGTGAACTTTTCAGCATGCTTGTATGAAGTAATACAAGTCATTTCATTTCAACCTATGTCTCCTGTGTTTTCCTCGCACCCAAGCACAAGACGCTATAGGAACTGTACACTATACATGACAAGATTCAGGAGCCAATGTTTAGTGTCTGCTGGGTCTGGGAAAGCCGTGTCTGCTGTGACTGTGGATATCAGATGTCCGTTTAATACCTTATGTGATGACAGTGGTTGTGACTTCTCACAACCATTTCCAGGTGAGCGCATTCCCTTAAAATTTTACTCTGGAGTGTTACCACAGGTAAACACTATTGTTTTTTTTTTTCCTTTCCTCTTCTCCTTCCAGCACTTCTGCCTTAAAAGATCTGGAAGATGGAGGCCCGCATAAAGGAACTTTGCGGAGTGACTGATACAATCCTTTCAGATGTACAGACTTTAAAAACCCGTTTTGCAAGCCTACAGGACCTCACTAATCATAATTTGCAAGTGTTTGGACAGACTACCCAGGAATTGCGAGCCAGGATTGAGGCTCTAGAGGAATGAGCCCAGGCTCCTGCCATAACCCCGAGTTCTGGGATCCCCAAATTACCTCCTTTTCGTTTTGGCGGTGAACGTGAGAAATTCAGGGATTTATTAATCAATGCAATTATTTTTCTCTGCACATGCTTCACAATTTCCCACTGAACGATCCAAAGTGCTTACTATAATCATGTTGCTTACCAATAAGGCTTTGATGTGGGCAAACCCTCTGATTGAGACTGAGGATGATTGTTTGAATCACCTTGATGCTTTTATTTCAGCCATGGGGCAGGTGTTTGATGACCCCAATCGAGGTGCAACAGCTGAAGCAGCCATGTTAACTTTGCGCCAAGGTAAGCGTTCAGTAGCCGAATATGCCCTGGATTTCAGGAGATGGGCTCTTGATACCACTTGGGACACTTCCGCTAAAAAATCTATTTTTCGGAAAGGGTTGTCTCCACTGATTAAGGATGAACTTGCTCGTGCCGACCCTCCCACTGCATTAGGTGACTTTATTAACTATTGTATCCGTATTGATGCTCGTCTGACTGAACGCAGACAATAGAGATGGTTCGAAAATAATCGCACTAACCTTTTACTACCTCCCTCCTCAGCTAAGGAACCTTTGAGTAGGATCACAAGGGAACCAGAACCTGAACCCATGCAGGTGGACTCTTTACAAAGACGGGTTACTGATGCACGCAAAGAACATCGTATAAAGGAAAATCTACGTTTCTACTGTGGTAAGTCAGGGCACTTCATTATAAACTGCCCCAGCCGTTCTCGTAAGACTACTGCAGCAGTCATTCACTGTGAGTTTTGCGAGAGGAGCTCTGTCATGTCCGAGCCTCAGGCTCCAGAGAGATCTGCTGCAAGAGATCTTGATTTCTCGGACTTAAACTCTGTTAGTTCTGGGGACGATGACGGTATAAACGCTGCAATTTTTCAAGTTTCCTCAGCGGTGTCCCAGCTGAGTTGTAAAAGAAACAATTCTCATTGCTTCCTTTCCATCAAACTCTGGGTTGACTCAGTCTGGGTGTCTAGCTCTGCTATGATCGACTCAGGAGCAAGTGGAAATTTTATGGATATCTCCTTTGCTCTGAAACAGGGGATACGTTCAGTGAAGAAGACTACTCCAGTACAGATGGAGACTGTGGATGGCTCTCTACTGACTTCTGGACCAGTGGATCAAGAAACAGAGCCTTTGAGGGTCCTTATGGGTAAAGATCATCAGGAGAAAATGTCTTTTATGCTTATCTCTTCTCCCCACTTTCCCATTATTCTAGGGCTACCATGGCTGCAGGCGCAGAATCCTACGATTAACTGGGAGACCAAGGAATTACACTTTCCGGAGAAAACAGATGAGTCAAGGAGTTTCAGCTTGCTCTGTTCCTAAAGGAACCATGTCAGTCCCTGAACTACTAAATCAAAGACGTTGGCACAACTATATATAGGTTGTAAAGGTGGTGCACAAATTAGGGTCCCAACCCGTGTGCGATATATAATTATAAATTTGGCACACACCAGTGGATGCAAGAAAAATTCTATTTAATTGGAATTTACATACAGTCTCAGCAAAATCATAAATGGCAGACGTTTCGGTCAAGTGACCTTCATCAGTATGCTGCAATATGAATGTTGATAAATGTAGATATAAGAAATAATAGTAAAATGAAAATTAGACAATAAAAAATTAGACAATAAAAAAATAAAGTATAAACATGGTATACATTGATTAATCTCAATTTGCTGTATAGGAATCCACAACAACATATAAAGCATCTTATTTGATATATAAGGTATATTATATATTATATTATTATCTATGGTGCCTTAAGAAAGGAATCAAGTGATTGGGGTGAAAAGTGAAAACCTTAAAAGGGCACGTACCCATATATAGTTTTGCTGATAGAATTAATTGTTCCTATAGAGGAATATATTGAGGTGAGTATAGCAGGCTTACAGTGATGTTACTGAGTAACATAGATACTAGATGGTACATACCGTTGGAATAAATGGTATAAGGTTTCACTCTGTAGAGATAAATGATGTGAAGGAACCGCTTTATAATGTGCCACGGAATGGTAAGTTATAAGCAAAGGTGATGCAGTGTGAAGATAAAAAAGTTTACCTTGAACGCTGGTGAAATATTAAATGTGTCTGCAGCATAGACGCGGTGTCCACCGCTTGTCTCAATAGCTGCTGTCTGCTTCCTGCGCTCAGTTTAAATGAGACGCATGGTGCAAGTGTCATGGCTGCCGAAACCGAAGTGTGTGACCGGAAACGGCTCAGCGTGCGTTCCACTGACGTCACCGCTTGCGTTCCAAGGTGCTAGGTGAGGACTGATCTTACTTGTTATAGATCTGCATATCAGGAAGTGCTATGCTTATAGTGCAAATATTCTTAAAGCGGTGCACAGAGTCTTGTGACGTGAGTGACAGAAGTGATCCGTTGTTTATTCTAAGGATTCTGAAAACAGATAAATATATAATTAGTACCCACAATATGACTATATATGCAGAATAAAGACAGTATATGAACATATATATAGAGAAAGACATATGCATTTATGATAAAAAAAATATATGAAATGATGTTAGATAAATGTTTGAATATCAAAATCCCTGTTTAACCCTTTTGGGGCTAGGGTATTGAGTTGGTGAATCCAGAAGCTTTCTCTCTTTTTAAGCAATTTAATGCGGTCACCCCCTCTTCGAGATGGTGCAACGTGCTCAATAATTTGAAATCTTAATTGGGCAACGGTATGGCCAGTATTTATAAAATGAGCAGGAATCGGGAGTAACATGTTTTTGCACCTGATGGTGCTTTTGTGTTTGGAAATTCGATCCTTTATTGGTTGGGTCGTTTCACCCACGTATAAAAGACCACATGGGCACTTGATGAGGTAAATTACAAAGGACGAATTACATGTATAGTAGTCACTGATACTGTATTTTTTTCCGTATGGGGGTGATAGAAGGAGTCACCTCTTTGTATATTGTTACACTGTGTGCAGTGTAAACAAGGGAAAGTCCCGTGCTTGGGATTCATGAGGAATCTTTGTTTTTTATGGGAGAGGGTAGAACCTATATCTGCCTTTATAAGAATATCTCTAATGTTTTGTGGGCGTCTGAAGCAGGGTAGGAATGGTTTGTTAAATTCTGTAACTTCAGGATGGGCTGTATGTAGTAGACTCCAGTGTCTACGGATGGTGTTATGTAGAAGATAAGCACAGGGATGGAAATCATGTACAAAAGGAATTCTTTTATCTATTTTTGATTTTGGGATGGGATTTGGATTTGAAGAAATCAGTTTACTGGTAGGGTAGCCTCTTTCTATGAATTTTTGTCGCATTTCATTTAATCTAATATTACGTGTTTCTTGATTAGAGACAATTTTTTGTACTCTTTTGAATTGGGAGTTAGGAATTGCATCTTTCATCTTGGTGGGGTGAAAGCTCCCATAGTGAAGGAGGCTATTTTTGTCCGTGGTTTTTCTGTATAGATCTGTAGATAGATGTCCCTGTGGGTCTTTTATGACCAAGGTGTCTAGAAAATTTATTTGTTGTAGGTCTTGAGTCATGGTAAAATCTAGACCCGGCCATGATGTACGTAAGCGGGAGTAGAATATATTAAGTGTATCCAAAGGACCATCCCAAATGCAGAAGATGTCATCGATGTATCTCTTCCACAGTACAGCATGACTGCGGAAGAGATCATCCTTGTAGATGACATCCTCTTAAAATTGTGCAACATAACAATTGGCATATGGCGGTGCGGTGTTAGAGCCCATGGCGGTGCCTTTAACCTGTAAATAGAATTTGTCTTCAAATAGGAAGTAGTTTTTTGTAAGTATAATAGTTAGTAGTTCGCAACAAAATTAATTTTTCAGTCTCAAAATTGGCTGATTCAAGAAGTCTTCGAACAGCATTAGTCCCCTCTGTATGGGGTATGGACGTATAAAGATCTTTTACGTCAAAAGTGACGAGAATGGCTTGTTGGGGAATAGTACCAATGTTGTGAATGATATTAAGGAAGGCACCAGTATCTAGAATGAATGAGGTGGTATTTTGAATAAGAGGTGTTAATATTTTTTCTAAATATTTGGCAATAGGGGAGAAAATGGATTCTGTGGAAGCCACAATGGGTCTTCCTGGTGGATTCGTTAGACTTTTATGTACTTTGGGAAGTACATAAAAAACAGGTACAATAGGGAATTTCTTTGTTAAGTAATCACACGTTTTTTCATCTATGACTCTTTTCTCAGAGTATTTTTCCAAAGTGACCTGGATAAGTTGTGTAATATCTTTAGTGGGGTCACTTTGTAAGGGCTGATATGTGATAGTATCTCGTAGTTGTCGATTTACTTCGTCTATGTAATCGGTTTTGTTCAGAATCACAATTGCTCCCCCTTTGTCTGCGGGTTTTATAATGATGTTTTTATCTTCTTTGAGATTTCTTAATGCTTGTTTATCAAGAGATGTAAGGTTGTTGGGAAAATGGACTAGGCCTTTATTAATATTATCTCTAAGATCTTGAAAAGTCTTATCCGTAAATGAGATAAAAGTCTCCAAGGCATGTGAACCGTATGGGGGTCTGTAGGTACTCTTGTTTCTCAGGCCTAAACTATTGGCTGACATTGGTAGATATTGAGTGGGTTCAGGGCTAGGTACATTAGAAAAATGCAATTTCAATCTTAGAGATCTATAGAATCTTTGTAGGTCCATTTCTAAGTTGAATGTGTTACATTTATAACTGGGACAGAATGAAAGTCCCTTTTGTAACACTTGATGCTCGGCAATGCCAAGACTTCTAGATGACAGATTGATCACCAATGGGTTATTACCTAGGATCGTGTTATTCGGTTGTAGTCCATGTTCCTTCGTGTGTCTCTTTCCCCTACGGGGCCTCTTCTTCTGGTTCCTCTTCTTCTCTGGCCTAAAAAACGGCTCGTTGATGGTTGTCTGTCGTAGTCTGATCCTGATGTGGATGCTTCCGTTGATGATCTGTGATATGTGCGCGACGTAAAGTTCCCGGAGTTGGAGGATTCTCGCCATTTGTAGACTCTGTTATTTACATAGTCTTCTGTGTCTCTGGCAAATTTGTTGCGTTTCCTAGCTTCTGTGTCACGTCGGTGTTGTTCAATGACGTCCTTGATTCTATTCTTAAGGCTGTTGAATTCTTCGGTGGTGGTTGATGATGTCAGTTGGCTTTCAATATTCGCAATTTCTTCTTTGCATCTTGCGATGCCCCGGTGCAGATGCTCTAGCGTGAGGGTCATAAGGTCAAAAGAGCATTTATTAATAGATAATAATATAATATATAATATACCTTATATATCAAATAAGATGCTTTATATGTTGTTGTGGATTCCTATACAGCAAATTGAGATTAATCAATGTATACCATGTTTATACTTTATTTTTTTATTGTCTAATTTTTTATTGTCTAATTTTCATTTTACTATTATTTCTTATATCTACATTTATCAACATTCATATTGCAGCATACTGATGAAGGTCACTTGACCGAAACGTCTGCCATTTATGATTTTGCTGAGACTGTATGTAAATTCCAATTAAATAGAATTTTTCTTGCATCCACTGGTGTGTGCCAAATTTATAATTATATAAGTCCCTGAACTACTAGCTGTATACCAGGACTATGTGGATTTATGTGACAAGAAGAACGCTGATCAGCTTCCTCCTCACCGTCCATATGATTGTCCAATTGAATTATTGCCTGGAGCCGAGATACCTTTTGGTAAGATCTACCCCCTAGCGGGGCCCGAGCTAAAAGCTTTGAAGGATTATATAGATGAAAATTTAGCCAAGGGCTTCATACGCCCCTCTTCATTTCCCGCAGGTGCACCCATCTTCTTTGTGAAGAAGAAAGATGGATCTCTGAGACCCTGCATAGACTATAGGGAACTCAATAAGGTTACTATTAGAAACCGTTATCCATTGCTTTAATCCCTGAGTTGTTGGAGAGAGTGCGGTATGCCAAAATTTTCTCTAAACTGGATCTCCGTGGGGCCTATAACTTGGTCCGTATTAGACCTGGGGATGAATGGAAGACTGCTTTCAGGTCACGCTATGGACACTTTGAATATCTAGTTATGCCTTTTGGTCTGAGTACCGCCCCAGCCACTTTCCAACACTTCGTGAATGATATCTTCAGGGATCTCCTAGATACATTTGTGGTGATTTATCTGGATGATATTCTAATTTTTTCTAACTCCACAGAGGAACATCATGGACATGTGAGAATGGTCTTAGAACGCCTAAGACAAAACCATCTCTACATCAAACTTGAAAAGTGTGAATTCCATAGGACCGAAATTCAATTTCTGGGGTATGTACTATCTACGCAAGGGATTAGTATGGATGGAAGCAAGACCCAAGCCATCAAGGATTGGCCAATTCCTAGAAATGTGAAGGAGGTGCAGCGTTTCATCGGGTTTGCCAACTTCTATAGACGTTTCATTAAGAATTTTTCTGAGGTAGTGTCACCTATCACCCAACTTACCCGGAAACAGTCTAGGTTCTCCTGGACCACGCAAGCTCAGGAAGCATTTTCCTGTTTAAAGGATAAATTTACCACCGCACCTATCTTAGTACATCCCAACCCCGAGCTTGCCTTCATAATAGAGGTGGATGCTTCAGACTGTGCCATTGGAGCTATACTCTCTCAGAGAACAGGTGAGAAGAATGTCTTGCATCCCTGTGCCTTCTTTTCCCAGCAGTTGTCTTCGGCTGAGAGGAACTACGATGTGGGCAATAGAGAATTGTTGGCCATTATTGCCGCCTTCAAGGAATGGAGACACCTTCTTCAGGGAGCTGCACAGCAAATAGTCGTCCTGACAGACCATCGTAACCTTGAATTTATCAGGTCGGCTAAGTGCCTGACTCCTCGCCAGGCTCGCTGGAATCTTTTCCTAAACCAATTTAATTTTGTCATTTCTTATAGACCAGGATCGCGCAATGGAAAGGCTGATGCACTCTCTAGGATTCATTCAGCAGAGACACGTCCACTTACTCCTCCTAAGACTATTCTTCCTGACTCTAGATTCCTGGGAGTGATTCATAATCAAGACCTACTTAAGGACATCAAGGAAGCATACCATGCGGATTCTTTGTTGGCTCAACCCCCAAGGGACGTAAGTCTTGTCTTTAAGAATGGTGTGTGGATTCAGGGACAACGTCTGTATATACCTGAAACAGTCAGATTGAGAGTATTGCAACTCATCCACGATTCCAAGATAGCCGGGCATAGGGGAATTCTAAAGACACAAGAATTTCTTTCTCGTTTCTTTTGGTGGCCCACTTACAGGAAAGATGTTTTAAACTATGTCACTTCATGTGAAGTCTGTGCAAGATGCAAAACACCTCGCTCCTCACCAACTGGTCTGTTGCAACCTCTTCCCACCCCGTCCCGCCCGTGGGGATCCATTTCTATGGACTTCATTGTGGAGTTACCAACCTCTCAAGGGAAGAACACCATTCTAGTGGTGGTTGACCGTCTAACAAAGGCAGCTCATTTTATCCCTTGTGTCGGCTTACCCACTGCAAAACAGACATCAGACTTGATGATTAAGAATGTGTTTCGCTTACATGGAGTACCGGATGAGGTCATTTCGGATCGAGGGGTGCAATTCACTTCAAGGTTTTGGCAAAATTTCTGTGCAGCATTGGACATTAAAGTAAACCTTTCTTCTGCTTTTCATCCCCAGACTAATGGACAGACAGAACGAACCAATCAGACCCTGGAGCAGTATCTCCGCTGTTTTATCTGCCACCTACAGGATGATTGGGTGGATCTACTTCCACTGGCTGAGTTCTCTTATAACAACTCTCAGAGCGCCTCCACTAAGCAGTCTCCTTTTTACTCCAATCTAGGTTATCATCCTAACATTCTTCCTCGATTTCCCATAGATACGCCCTTGCCGGCAGTGGCTGAAAGAATCACTTCTTTACAAAAGAATATGGATCTTCTAAAGGAAAATCTAGAATTGGCTCAGGAAAGGTACAAGAAAGCAGCAGATAAATTTCGTAAACCTGCACCAGCTTTCAAGGTAGGAGATTTGGTCTGGCTGTCAACCAGAAATCTTAAATTAAAGATTCCATCGTCTAAATTGGGACATAAGTACATTGGACCTTATAAGATCAATAAGATTATAAGTGCTGTTGCTTGTCGTCTTCAACTGCCCAGAACTATGAGAATCCACCCTGTCTTTCATGTATCCCTACTAAAGGCTGCAACACCCAATACGTTTCCTGGACGTTCTTTCCTCCTTGCCCTGACCCAGTGCTGGTCGATGGTCAGGAAGAATTTATGGTGGAAAGGATTCTAGATTCCAGGTTGTACAGAATCATTTGCAATATTTGATTAAATGGCAGGGCTACCCAGTGGAGGACAACTCATGGGAACCAGTCAATAATGTAAATGCTCCTCACCTGCTCCGCCAGTTTCATCAGAGGTACCCTGACAAGCCTGGTCTGAGGTCATCCGGAGGTTGTCCCTAAGGGGGGAGTAATGTAAGGTTCTTTGTCTCTGTTGACATGTTCCTTGAAACTCAGTTTTCCGTCGGCCATTTTGCTTTCTGTCTTTCTGCAGCTCTTGCCCTCAGTTAATATGGAGTTTCAGTTTTCATGTTCCCGCCCTGATTCTTCCCTCTTGCTTCTTAAGCAGCCTCAGCTGAACAATCAGTGCTCCTGAATCAAGCCTCAGTCAGTCTGTGACCTGACTCCTGGAAACCTTGGACTTGTACTCCAGCTATTCCCTACTGAGGAACCTTGGAACACTTTTGGACTCTGGAAACCTGCTGTTTGGTGAATCCATGTTTGCAGAGGAATGACGGTACAGAGAAGAGATCCTGAACCTGCTTTGGAGATTTATTGTAGTGCTTGAAGTTACTCTGGCCTGCTGTGTCTCCTGTCGCTGTTCCTGCAAACTGTGTGAACTTTTCAGCATGCTTGTATGAAGTAATACAAGTCATTTCATTTCAACCTATGTCTCCTGTGTTTTCCTCGCACCCAAGCACAAGACGCTATAGGAACTGTACACTATACATGACAGGTTTTTTCTCTCAGTTTGTCCGTTGGTCTGAGGATGAAAAGCAGAGGAGAAAGACAATTGAACACCAAGTTTAGAACAAAAAGTCCTCCAAAATCTGGAAACAAACTGGACTCCTCTGTCAGACACAATGTTCTCAGGAATGCCGTGTAACCGAACCACGTGCTGAAGGAACAAAGGCACCAATTCGGAGGAGGAAGGCAACTTAGGTAATGGCACAAGATGTATCATCTTGGAAAACCTATCACAAATCACCCAGATAATGGTCATTCTCTGAGAAACAGGGAGGTCGGAAATAAAATCCATAGAGATATGGGTCCATGGTCTCTTGGGCACAGGCAATGGCATCAACAAACCACTAGAGCGAGAGCAAGGCTTGGAGCGAGAGCAATTCCCACAGGACTGCACAAACTCCCTGACGTCTCCAGACAAAGTAGGCCACCAAAAGGACCGACTCACCAAGTCTCTGGTACCAAAAATTCCGGGATGACCGGCCAACGTGGAACAATGAATCTCAGACATCACACTCTTCTTCCACTGGTCTGGGACAAACAATTTCCCAACAGGGCAGCGCTCGGGTTTATCCTCCTGACACCCCTCCAGAGCCAGTCTCAAATTGGGCGAAATGGCGGAAAGAACTACACCCTCTTTCAAAATAACAGCAGGATCAGATAACTCAGGAGAGTCCGCAAGGAAACTCCTCGAGAGGGCATCCGCCTTAACATTCTTAGTGCCAGGAAGAAAGGAAACCACAAAATTAAAACGTGTGAAAAACAAGGCCCACCTGGCCTGTCTAGGATTAAGTCGCTTGGCTGATTCCAGATAAACCAGATTCTTATGGTCCGTGAGGACCACCACCTGATGTTTGGCTCCCTCCAGCCAATGTCTCCACTCTTCAAAAGCCCACTTCATGGCCAATAACTCCCGATTACCCACGTCATAATTACGTTCAGTTGGAGAAAATTTTCGAGAGAAAAAGGCACAAGGGTTACTTTTAGAGGTCTCAGGATCTCTTTGGGACAAAACGGCACCTGCCCCAATTTCAGAGGCATCAACCTCCACCTGAAATGGTAGAGAAACATCAGGCTGCCGTAGAACAGGAGCAGAAGTGAATCTCTGTTTAAGTTCCTGAAACGCAGAGACTGCCTCAGGAGGCCAATTCACCACATCAGAACCCTTTTTGGTCAAATTGGTCAATGGTTTAACAATAACAGAGAAATTACCAATAAATTTACGATAAAAATTGGCAAAACCCAAGAATCTCTGAAGAGCCTTTAACCCCTCTCTGCCATCAGACGTACTATTCCGTCCATGTGACCCTGGACCTAATTCCCATGGACGGAATAGTAAGTCATAGGCGATCAGCTGCGCTCCCAGGGGGAGCGCAGCTAATCGCCGCCGGGTGTCAGCTGATTATCACAGCTGACACCCGTGACTGTGTGTCAGGAGCGGTCACGGACCGCTCCCGGCACATTAACCCCTAGCACACCGCGATCAAACATGATCGCGGTGTGCCCGGGGCACAGGGGAGGATCGCGCAGGCAGGGGGCTCCCTGCGCGCCCCCCTGAGACCCTCAGAGCAGCGCGATGTGTCGCGCTGTTCCTAGGGTCCGTCCTCCCTCCAGGTCCCCGGATCCAAGATGGCGCCGGGGTCCTGCAGGGAGGCGGCTTCCTCAGTGCCTGCTGAGAGCAGGCGCTGGGGAAGCCTGCAGCGATGCCAGAGCGATCGCTGGTGTGACAGAGTGCTGTGCACACTGTCACACCAGCGATCTGCTAAAATACTGTGATGTCCCACCCTGGGACAAAGTAAAAAAGTAAAAAAAATAGAAATAAAAAGTGGTAAAAAAATCATCAAAAAAAAAAAAAATATTCCTCAATAAATTCATTTCTTCCTGTAAATAAAAAAAACAAAACAATAAAAGTACACATATTTGGTATCGCCGCATCCGTAACGACCCCCCCTATAAAACTGTCCCACTAGTTAACCCATTTAGTGAACCCTTAAAAAAAAAAAAAAAACTAAGCAAAAAATCAATGCTTTATCATCATACCGCCGAACAAAAAGTGGAATAACATGCGATCAAAAATACAGATATAAATAAACATGGTACCGCTGAAAACGTCATCTTGTCTCGCAAAAAACGAGCCATCATACAGCATCATCAGCGAAAAAATAAAAAGTTATAGCTCGCAGAATGAAGCGATGCAAAAATAATGATTTTTTATATAAAATTGTTTTTATTCTATAAAAGCGCCAAAACATAAAAAAATGATATAAATGAGGTATCGCCATAATCGTACTGACCCGAAGAATAAAACTGCTTTATCAATTTTACCACACACGGAACGGTATAAACGCCTCCCCCAAAAGAAATTCATGAATTGCTGATTTTTGTTCATTCTAACCTCCCAAAAATCGAAATAAAAAGCGATCAAAAAATGTCACGTGCTCAAAAATGGTACCAATAAAAACGTCACCTCGTCCCGCAAAAAATAAGACCTCACATGACTCTGTGGGCCAAAATATGCAAAAATTATAGCTCTCAAAATGTGGTGATGCAAAAAACTACATTTTGCAATAAAAAGCGTCTTTTAGCGTGACAGCTGCCAATCACAAAAACCCGCTATAAATAGTAAATCAAACCCCCCTTTATCACCCCCATAGTTAGGGAAAAATAATAAAATTAAAAAAATGTATTTATTTCCATTTTCTCATTAGGGTTACTGTTGCGGCTAAAGTTAGGGTTAGGATTGGCGCTAAAGTTAGTATTAGGGTTATGGTTGGGATTAGGGTTAGGGGTGTGTTAGGGTTAGGTTTGTGGTTAGGGTTGGGACTAGGGTTAGGGGTATGTTGGGGTTAGGGTTGGAGTTAGAATTGGGGGGTTTCTGCTGTTTAGGCACATCAGGGGCTCTCCAAATGTGACATGGCGTCTGATCTCAATTCCCGCCAATTCTGCGTTGAAAAAGTCAAACGGTGCTCCTTCACTTCTGAGCTCTGCCATGCGCCCAAACAGTAGTTTACCCCCGCATATGGGGTATCAGCGTACTCTATACCCCAAGAGTTATTGTGCAATTTGTCCTATTTCTTCTGTTACCCTTGGGAAAATAAAAAACTGGGGGCGACAAAATCATTTTTGTAAAAAAAAAATGATTTTTTTGTTTTTTACGGCTGTATGTTATAAATTTTTTGTGAAGCACTTGGGGCTTCATAGCGCTCACCACACTTCTAGATAAGTTCCTTGTGGGGTCTATTTTCCAAAATGGGGTCACTTGTGGGGGTTTCCACTGTTTAGGCGCATCAGGGGCTCTCCAAATGCGACATGACGCCCCCAGACCATTCCATCAAAGTCTGCAATCCAAAACGTCACTACTTCCCTTCCGAGCCCAGACGTGCACCCATACAGTCGTTTTCTCACACATGTTGGGTATCAGCGTACTCAGGACAAATTGGACAACAACTTTTGGGGTCCAATTTCTCCTGTTACCCTTGTGAAAATAAAATATTGGGGGCGAAAAAATCATTTTTGTAAAAAAAAAAAAAAGGATTTTTTATTTTTACGGCTGTACGTTATAAACTTCTGGGAAGCACTTCGGGGTTCAAAGTGCTCACCACACATCTAGATAAGTTCCTTGTGGGGTCTATTTTCCAAAATGGGGTCACTTGTGGGGTGTTTCCACTGTTTAGGCACATCAGGGGCTCTCCAAATGCGACATGACGCCCCAGACCATTCCATCAAAGTCTGCAATCCAAATCGTCACTACTTCCCTTCCGAGACCCGACGTGCGCCCATACAGTAGTTTACTCCCACATATTGGGTATTAGCGTACTCAGGACAAATTGGACAACAACTTTTGGGGTCCAATTTCTCCTGTTACCCTTGTGAAAATAAAATATTGGGGGCGAAAAAAATCATTTTTGTAAAAAAAAAAAAAAGATTTTTTATTTTACGGCTGTACGTTATAAACTTCTGTGAAGCACTTTGGGGGTTCAAAGTGCTCACCACACATCTAGATAAGTTCCTTGAGGGGTCTAGTTTCCAAAATGGTGTCATTTGTGGGGGGTTTCCACTGTTTAGGCAGATCAGGAGCTCTCCAAACACGACATGGCATCCAGCCAATTCTGCATTGAAAAAGTCAAACGGAGCTCCTTCCCTTCCAAACTCTGCCATGCACCCAAACAGTGGTTTACCCCCACATATGGGGTATCAGCGTACTCAGGACAAATTGCACAATAACTTTTGGAGTCTTGTTACCCTTGGAAAAATAAAAATTGGGGTGAAAAGATCAATTTTGTGGAAAAAATATGATTTTTTAATTTTACGGCTCTACGTTATAAACTTGTGTGAAGCACTTGGGGGTTCAAATTGCTCACCAAAGATCTAGATAAGTTCCTTAGGGGGTCTAGTTTCCCAAATGGGGTCACTTGTGGGGGGTTTCCACTGTTTAGGCACATCAGGGACTCTCCAAATGCAACATGGCGTCCAATCTCAATTCCAGCCAATTTTGGTTGGAAACAGTCAAATGGTGCTACTGCCATTCCGAGCTCTGCCATGCGCCCAAACAGTGGTTCCCCCCCACATATGGGGTATCAACGTACTCAGGACAAATTGGACAACAACTTTTGAGGTCCAATTTCTCCTGTTACCTATGGGAAAATAAAAAATTAGTGACTAAGAGATCATTTTTGTGGGAAAAAAATAGGATTTTTTATTTTCATGCCCGGGCATTATAAACTTGTGTGAAGCACTTGGGGGTTCAAAGTGCTCACCAAAGATCTAGATAAGTTCCTTAGGGGGTCTAGCTTCCAAAATGGGGTCACTTGTGGGGGGTTTCCACTGTTTAGGCTCATCTGGGGCACTACAAACGGAACATGACCCCCATCAATGTTTGCATTCCAAAACGTTACTGCTTCCTTTCCAAGCCCTGCCGTGCGCCCAAACAGTTTCCCCCCCCCACATATGGGGTATCAGCGTACTCAGGACAAATTGGACAACAACTTTTGGGGTCCAATTTCCTTGGGAAAAATCAAAAATTTGGGACTAAAAAATCATTTTTGTGGAAAATTGTTTTTTTTTTTTTTTCACACCCAGGCATTATAAACTTTTGTGAAACACTTTGGGGCTCAAAGTGCTCACAACAGATCTAGATAAGTTCCTTAGGGGGTCTAGTTTCCAAAATGGTGTCACTTGTGGGGGGTTTCCACTGTTTAGGCGCATCAGTGGCTCTCCAAACACGACATGGCGTCCAATCTCAACTCCAGCCAATTTTAGTTTGAAAAAGTCAAACGGCGCTCCTTCCCTTACGAGCTCTGCCGTGCGCCCAAACAGGTGTTTTCCCCCACATATAGGGTATTGGCGTACTCAGGAGAAATTGCACAACAACTTTATCTGCCCATTTTCTCCTTTTACCCTTGTCAAAATAAAAAAAAAGTTTGTAAAAGATCATTTTTGTGGCTAAAAAGTTAAATATTAATTTTTTCCTTCCACGTTGCTTCAGCTCCTGTGAAGCACCTGAAGGGTTAATAAACTTCTTGAATGTGGTTTTGAGTACCTTGAGGGGTGCAGTTTTTAGAATGGTGTCACTTTTTGGTATTTTCTGCTATATAGACCCGTCAAAGTGACTTCAAATGTGAGGTGGTCCCTAAAAAAATGGCTTTGTAAATTTTGTTGTAAAAATGAGAAATCACTGGTCAACTTTTAACCCTTATAATTTCCGAACAAAAAAAAATTTTGGTTCCAAAATTGTGCTGATGTAAAGTAGACATGTGGGAAATGTTATTTCTTAACTATTTTGTGTGACATATTTCTCTGTTTTAAGGGAAAAAAAATTCAAAGTTTGAAAATTGCAAAATTTTCAAAATTTTCGCCATATTTGTGTTTTTTTCAAAAATAAACGCAAGTTATATTGAAGAAATTATACTTCTAACGTGAAGTACAATATGTCACGAGAAAACAATCTCAGAATCGCGAAGATCCGTTGAAGCGTTCCAGAGTTATAACCTCATAAAGAGACAGTGGTCAGAATTGTAAAAATTGGCCCGGTCATTAACGTGCAAACCACCCTTGGGGGTGAAGGGGTTAATGAAGTAGGTTGGACCCAATCACAGATGGCCTGAACCTTGACCGGGTCCATTTCAATAACAGATGGAGACAAAATGAATCCCAGAAATGAGATCCTCTGTACGCCAAAAAGACACTTTGATCCCTTCACATACAGAGCATTCTCTCTCAAAATCTGGAACACAGTCCGAACATGTTTCACATGAGAGTCCAGTCATTGGAAAAAATCAAGATATCATCCAAATAAACAATCAGAAATTTATCCACAAAATCCCTGAAAATGTCATTCATGAAGGACTGGAAGACGGAAGGAGCATTAGTGAGCCCAAAGGGCATCACTAGGTACTCAAAATGCCCCTCTGGGGTATTAAACGCCCTCTTCCATTCATCCCCGTGCTTAATGCGAATAAGATTATACGCCCCCCTGAGGTCAAGCTTGGTAAACCAAGTAGCACCTTTCACCCTGGAAAACAGGTCAGAAATCAAGGGTAACGGATATTGATATTTCACAGTGATATTGTTCAAGAGACGATAATCAATACACGGCCTTAATGAACCATCCTTTTTGGCCACAAAGAAAAAACCAGCACCCAAGGGTGAAGAGGATGGTCTGATATGACCCTTCTCCAATGACTCCTTGATATAAGACCGCATAGCGTCATGTTCAGGTACAGACAAGTTAAAAAGGCGACCTTTAGGGAATTTACTACCAGGCACTAATTCAATAGCGCAGTCATAGCTCCTATGGGGGGGCAAGGATGCAGATTTACTTTCGCTAAACACATCAGAAAAATCAGTCAAAAAGTCAGGCACATCTTGAGCCTGGGGAGAGGCAGAAAAAACAGGAGTGTTGGCATTAACACATTGGCAGCCCCAACTGGTTACAGACACAGATTTCCAATCCAAAACAGGATTATGAGACTGCAACCAAGGGAAACCTAGTACAATAATGTCATGCAGATTATACAGCACCAAAAATTTGCAACTCTCCTGATGATCAGGTTCAACCCTCATTATCACCTGAGTAGAGAACTGGGGTTTATTCTCAGCCAAAGGGGTAGAATCAATCCCCAGTAGGGGAATAGACTTCCGTAGGGGTATCAAGGGAAAACCCACAACGTTTAGCAGAATCAAAATCCATCAGGTTAATAGCTGCTCCCAAATCAACAAAAGCCTGAGCAGAAAATGTGGACAGGGAGCAAATCAGGGTAACAGTCAACAGAAATTTAGTCTGAACACTACCCAAGACAACTGAGCGTGCAAAACGTCTTCCCCGCTTAGGGCAGACTGAAATAGCATGAGAGGCATCACCACAGTAGAAACATAACCCATTGCGTTTTCGAAACTCATGACGCTGTTCCCCTCAGAAGCCACTCTATCACACTGCATTGGTTCAGAAGCTGGTTCACAAGGCAACACCATTCCACGCATACCTCTACGCTCACGCAAACGTCTGTCAATTTGAATCGCCAATGACATAGAATCATTGAGACCAGAGGGAGCAGGGAAACCCACCATAACATCTTTTACATTCTCTGACAGACCCTTCCGAAAAAGGGCTGCCAAAGTATCATCATTCCATTTGGTCAGAACTGCCCACTTTCGGAATTTCTGACAGTACAACTCAGCGTCCTCAAGCCCCTGATTTAATGCCAACAAGGTTTTTTCAGCTTGATCAGTGACATTAGGTTCATCGTACAATAACCCCAGAGCCAGAAAAAATGCATCAACATTACTCAAAACAGGGTTCCCAGGTGTCAGGGAAAAAGCCCAATCCTGAGGATCGCCGCGCAGGAGAGAGATGACAATTTGAACCTGCTGTGCTGCGTTCCCTGAGGACTTAGGTTTTAAGGCAAAAAACAACTTACAGTTATTTTTGAAATTCAGAAATTTAGCTCGATCCCCCAAAAACAAATCTGGCATGGGAATCCTAGGTTCCACAACCGGCAACCCTGCAAGATAGGTAGCAATACTCCGAACTTCAGTGGCAAGCTGATCCACACGGCCAGACAACTGTGCAAACTCCATTGAGAGAAAAAAAACAATCCTCCTCAGCACCCAGAGAAAAAGAGGGAAAAAAAATGCAACAAACAGAAAAAAAAAAATCTCTGACAACTCTGAAAACTTTTTTCTTTCCACACTATTTTTCCCTTCTGTGAGTACCATATAATTTTCAGTTGGGCCATTGATACTGTTATGTTTTGGTAGCTGAGGAGAGCAGGCAAAAACGGCAATACACCAGAGAGGTTGGGATCTACTGGATTGCAGTACCCTGACTAACCACCACAACTAAAGGCAGCCGTGGAGCGTTCCTACGTTGGTCCTAGACGCCTCGTCACAGCTGAGGGGCTAACTACACCTAAAGATAGAAAGAGGAAAGCTATCTGCCCTGGAGCAGATCCCAAAAGAACATAGGAAGCCCCCAAACATGTAATGGCGGTTAGACAAGAGGAAATACCGACACAGACAGAAAATAGTATGAGCAAACGCTGGGGCCCAATCTGCCTGGACAGAAAAGGATAGAAAGGATACTTACTGCAATCCAAAAAACCCTAAAAAAAGCCAACGCTACTAATTGCAAAAACACCTGAGATCACACGACCTCTACCACCTAAATTAGTTCTCTGGTGTAACAAAACTAAGCCACAGTCACAGAAAAAACTGGAAAAGGCAAATGAACAAACAACAGTGGCTCCAGAGGAACCGAGAGGCGCCCAAGCCCCCCGAGGAGGGGAACCTTGCCAACCTCACAGAAATGCAGAGAAAATTGGAAATGGCAAGCACAAAAACAAAAAACAGAAAATATCTTATCTGAGAGCAGGAGAAGAGGCAAGACTCAGCAAGCTTCCAAGTGAATCAGGAAACAACGTTGAGACAAGAACAATTGATCATCGGCAACCATGATGGGGGAAACCTCCCTTATATGCAGCCAGTCCGTGATTCCTGATTGCCAATCCTCATTGAATGGTTCAGTACCGTTTGTAACCACCAGAGGGAGCTTCTGCTCAGAATTCATTTCTAAAACATTCATAACACAGGTGTATACAGTGTAGGGGTAATTGTAAATCTCTGTATATAATTCTGGAGTAACACACAGACGCTCCCTCAGTATGGATTAGACCAGAATATAAAAAGCAGAAAAAGGGTACTGTATCAGAAGCGTACAGCTGTATACAGTGTAGGGGTAATTGTAAATCTCCGTCTTTATTTCCGAAGTCACACACACAGACGCTCACAGGCTCAGTATGGATTAGACCAGAATATAAAAAGCAGAAAAACGGTACTGTATCAGAAGATACCAGGTGTACAGTATATAGAAATGGGGAAAAATTTTAAATCTCTGTATAAATTTCCGGTGTCACACACACAGACCTCTCAGGCTCAGTATGGATTAGACCAGAATATAAAAAGCAGAACAAGGTACTTTATCAGAAGAGTGCAGCTGTACAGTGTAAGGGGTAAATTTAAATCTCTGTATAATTTCCAGAGTCACACACAGACCTCCCCAGGCTCAGAATGGATTAGACAGAATAAAAAGCAGAAAAATGGTACTGTATCAGAAGATACAGTGTATAAGTTAGGGGAAAATTGTAAATCTCCTCATATATTTCCGAGTCTCACACAGAAGCTCTCAGGCTCATATGGATTAGACCAGAATATAAAAACAGAAAAAGGGAGTACTGTATCAAAGATACCAGGTGTATATAGTATAGGGGAAAATTTCAATCTCCTTAATATTTCCGGAGTCACACACAGAGCTCACAGGATCAGTATGGATTAGACCAGAATACAAAAATCAGAAAAACGGTACTGTATCAAAAATACTAGGTGTATATATCATAGGGGAAAATTGTAATCTCGTTAATATTTCTGTAGTCACACACAGACGCTCACAGGCTCAGTATGGATTAGACCAGAATACAAAAAGCAGAAAAAGGTACTGTATCAGAAGCGATACAGCTGTATACATGTAGGGGTAAATTGTAAATCTCGTATATATTTCGAGTCACACACAGACGCTCACAGGCTCAGTATGGATTACGATCAGAATATAAAAAGCAAAAAAGGGTATTGTATCAGAAGATACTGGTGTATACAGTGTAGGGGTAATTGTAAATCTCCGTATATATTTCCGGAGTCACACACAGACGCTCACAGGCTCAGTATGATTAGACAGAATATAAAAAGCAGAAAAACGGTACTGTATTAGAAGATACCGGTGTATACAGTATAGGGAAAATTGTAAATCTCGTATATATTTCCAGAGTCACACACAGACGCTCATCAGGCTCAGTATGGATTAGACCAGAATATAAAAAGCAGAAAAAGGGGTACTGTATTAAAGATACCAGGTGTATATAGTATAGGGGAAAATTTCAATCTCGTATATATTTCCGAGTCACACACAGACGCTCACAGGCTCAGTATGGATTAGACCATATATAAAAAGCATAAAAAGGGTACTGTGTCAAAGATACCAGGTGTATATAGTATAGGGGAAAATTTAAATCTCCATATATATTTCCGGAGTCACACACAGACGCTCACAGGCTCAGTATGGATTAGACCAGTAATACAAAAGCAGAAAAAGGGTACTGTATCAGAAGCGTACAGTGTATACAGTGTAGGGGTAATTGTAAATCTCCTTATATTTCCGGAAGTCACACAGCAGACGCTCACAGGCTCAGTATGGATTAGACCAGAATATAAAAAGCAGAAAAAGGTACTGTATCAGAAGATACAGTGTATACAGTTAGGGGAATTGTAAATCTTCCGTTAAATTTCCGTAGTCACACACAGACCTCACAGGCTCAGTATGGATTAGACCAGAATATAAAAAGCAGAACAATGGTACTTATCAGAAGCTACAGCTGTATACTAGTGTAGGGGTAATTGTAAATCTCGTATAAATTTCCGTAGTCACACACAGACCTCTCAGGCTCAGTATGGATTAGACCAGAATATAAAAAGCAGAAAATGGTACTTCTCAGAAGCATACAGCTGTATACAGTGTAGGGGTAATTGTAAATCTCTGTATATATTTCCAGAGTCACACACAACGCTCACAGGCTCAGTATGGATTAGACCAGAATATAAAAAGCAGAAAAATGGTACTGTATCAGAAGATACCAGGTGTATATAGTATAGGGGAAAATTGTAAATCTCTGTATATATTTCCGGAGTCACACACAGAAGCTCTCAGGCTCACTATGGATTAGACCAGAATATAAAAATCAGAAAAAGGGAGTACTGTATCAAAAGATACCAGGTGTATATAGTATAGGGGAAAATTTCAATCTCCGTATATATTTCCGTAGTCACACACAGACGCTCACAGGCTCAGTATGGATTAGACCATTATATAAAAAGCATAAAAAGGTACTGTATCAGAAGATACCAGGTGTATATAGTATAGGGGAAAATTGTAAATCTCCATATATATTTCCGGAGTCACACACAGACGCTCTCAGGCTCAGTATGGATTAGACCAGAATATAAAAAGCAGAAAAAGGGTACTGTATCATAAGATACCAGGTGTATACAGTGTAGGGGTAATTGTATATCTCTGTATATATTTCCAGAGTCACACACAGACACTCACAGGCTCAGTATGGATTAGAACAGAATACAAAAAGCAGAAAAAGGGTACTGTATCAGAAGCGTACAGCTGTATACAGTGTAGGGGTAATTGTAAATCTCCGTCTTTATTTCCGAAGTCACACACAGACGCTCACAGGCTCATTATGGATTAGACCAGAATATAAAAAGCAGAAAAACGGTACTGTATCAGAAGATACCAATTGATATAGTATAGGGGAAAATTGTAAATCTCCGTATAAATTTCCGGTGTCACACACAGACACTCTCAGGCTCAGTATGGATTAGACCAGAATATAAAAAGCAGAAAAGTGGTACTGTATCAGAAGCATACAGCTGTATACAGCATAGGGGTAATTGTAAATCTCTGTATATATTTCCAGAGTCACACACAGACGCTCACAGGCTCAGAATGGATTAGACCAGAATATAAAAAGCAGAAAAAGGGTAATGTATCAGAAGCATACAGCTGTATACAGTGTAGGGGTAATTGTAAATCTCCGTCTATATTTCCGCAGTCACACACAGACGCTCACAGGCTCAGTATGGATTAGACCAGAATATAAAAAGCAGAAAAACGATACTGTATCAGAAGATACCAGGTGTATATAGTATAGGGGAAAATTGTAAATCTCCGTATATATTTCCGGAGTCACATACAGAAGCTCTCAGGCTCACTATGGATTAGACCAGAATATAAAAATCAGAAAAAGGGAGTACTGTATCAAAAGATACCAGGTGTATATAGTATAGGGGAAAATTTCAATCTCCGTATATATTTCCGTAGTCACACACAGACGCTCACAGGCTCAGTATGGATTAGACCATTATATAAAAAGCATAAAAAGGTACTGTATCAGAAGATACCAGGTGTATATAGTATAGGGGAAAATTGTAAATCTCCATATATATTTCCGGAGTCACACACAGACGCTCTCAGGCTCAGTATGGATTAGACCAGAATATAAAAAGCAGAAAAAGGGTACTGTATCAGAAGATACCAGGTGTATACAGTGTAGGGGTAATTGTATATCTCTGTATATATTTCCAGAGTCACACACAGACACTCACAGGCTCAGTATTGATTAGACCAGAATATAAAAAGCAGAAAAAGGGTACTGTATCAGAAGCGTACAGCTGTATACAGTGTAGGGGTAATTGTAAATCTCTGTCTATATTTCCGAAGTCACACACACAGACGCTCACAGGCTCATTATGGATTAGACCAGAATATAAAAAGCAGAAAAACGGTACTGTATCAGAAGATACCAGGTGATATACCGTAGTATAGGGGAAAATTGTAAATCTCCGTATAAATTTCCGGTGTCACACACAGACACTCTCAGGCTCAGTATGGATTAGACCAGAATATAAAAAGCAGAACAATGGTACTTTATCAGAAGCATACAGCTGTATACAGTGTAGGGGTAATTGTAAATCTCTGTATATATTTCCAGAGTCACACACAGACGCTTACAGGCTCAGACCAGAATATAAAAAGCAGAAAAAGGGTACTGTATCAGAAGATACCAGGTGTATATAGTATAGGGGAAAATTGTAAATCTCCGTATATATTTCCGTAGTCACACACAGACTGTAAGGTTCTTTGTCTCTGTTGACATGTTCCTTGAAACTCAGTTTTCCGTCGGCCATTTTGCTTTCTGTCTTTCTGCAGCTCTTGCCCTCAGTTAATATGGAGTTTCCAGTTTTCATGTTCCCGCCCTGATTCTTCCCTCTTGCTTCTTAAGCAGCCTCAGCTGAACAATCAGTGCTCCTGAATCAAGCCTCAGTCAGTCTGTGACCTGACTTCTGGAAACCTTGGACTTGTACTCCAGCTATTCCCTACTGAGGAGCCTTGGAACACTTTTGGACTCTGGAAACCTGCTGTTTGGTGAATCCATGTTTGCAGAGGAATTACGGTACAGAGAAGAGATCCTGAACCTGCTTTGGAGATTTATTGTAGTGCTTGAAGTTACTCTGGCCTGCTGTGTTCCTGTCGCTGCTCCTGCAAACTGTGTGAACTTTTCAGCATGCTTGTATGAAGTAATACAAGTCATTTCATATCAACCTGTGTCTCCTGTGTTTTCCTCGCACCCAAGCACAAGACGCTATAGGAACTGTACACTATACATGACAAGATTCAGGAGCCAATGTTTAGTGTCTGCTGGGTCTGGGAAAGCCGTGTCTGCTGTGACTGTGGATATCAGATGTCCGTTTAATACCTTATGTGATGACAGTGGTTGTGACTTCTCACAACCATTCCAGGTGAGCGCATTCCCTTAAAATTTTACTCTGGAGTGTTACCACAGGTAAACACTATTGTTTTTTTTTTTTTTTTTCCTTTCCTCTTCTCCTTCCAGCACTTCTGCCTTAAAATATCTGGAAGATGGAGGCCCGCATAAAGGAACTTTGCGGAGTGACTGATACAATCCTTTCAGATGTACAGACTTTAAAAACCCGTTTTGCAAGCCTACAGGACCTCACTAATCATAATTTGCAAGTGTTTGGACAGACTACCCAGGAATTGCGAGCCAGGATTGAGGCTCTAGAGGAACGAGCCCAGGCTCCTGCCATAACCCCGAGTTCTGGGATCCCCAAATTACCTCCTTTTCGTTTTGGCGGTGAACGTGAGAAATTCAGGGGATTTATTAATCAATGCAATTTATTTTTCTCTGCACATGCTTCACAATTTCCCACTGAACGATCCAAAGTGCTTACTATAATCATGTATCTTACCAATAAGGCTTTGATGTGGGCAAACCCTCTGATTGAGACTGAGGATGATTGTTTGAATCACCTTGATGCTTTTATTTCAGCCATGGGGCAGGTGTTTGATGACCCCAATCGAGGTGCAACAGCTGAAGCAGCCATGTTAACTTTGCGCCAAGGTAAGCGTTCAGTAGCCGAATATGCCCTGGATTTCAGGAGATGGGCTCTTGATACCACTTGGGACACTTCCGCTAAAGAATCTATTTTTCGGAAAGGGTTGTCTCCACTGATTAAGGATGAACTTGCTCGTGCCGACCCTCCCACTGCATTAGGTGACTTTATTAACTATTGTATCCGTATTGATGCTCGTCTGACTGAACGCAGACAATAGAGATGGTTCGAAAATAATCGCACTAACCTTTTACTACCTCCCTCCTCAGCTAAGGAACCTTTGAGTAGGATCACAAGGGAACCAGAACCTGAACCCATGCAGGTGGACTCTTTACAAAGACGGGTTAGTGATGCACGCAAAGAACATCGTATAAAGGAAAATCTATGTTTCTACTGTGGTAAGTCAGGGCACTTCATTATAAACTGCCCCAGCCGTTCTCGTAAGACTACTGCAGCAGTCATTCACTGTGAGTGTTGCGAGAGGAGCTCTGTCATGTCCGAGCCTCAGGCTCCAGAGAGATCTGCTGCAAGAGATCTTGATTTCTCGGACTTAAACTCTGTTAGTTCTGGGGACGATGACGGTATAAACGCTGCAATTTTTCAAGTTTCCTCAGCGGTGTCCCAGCTGAGTTGTAAAAGAAACAGTTCTCATTGCTTCCTTTCCATCAAACTCTGGGTTGACTCAGTCTGGGTGTCTAGCTCTGCTATGATCGACTCAGGAGCAAGTGGAAATTTTATGGATATCTCCTTTGCTCTGAAACAGGGGATACGTTCAGTGAAGAAGGCTACTCCAGTACAGATGGAGACTGTGGATGGCTCTCTACTGACTTCTGGACCAGTGGATCAATAAACAGAGCCTTTGAGGGTCCTTATGGGTAAAGATCATCAGGAGAAAATGTCTTTTTTGCTTATCTCTTCTCCCCACTTTCCCATTATTCTAGGGCTACCATGGCTGCAGGCGCAGAATCCTACGATTAACTGGGAGACCAAGGAATTACACTTTCCGGAGAAACAGATGAGTCAAGGAGTTTCAGCTTGCTCTGTTCCTAAAGGAACCATGTCAGTCCCTGAACTACCAGCTGTATACCAGGACTATGTGGATTTATGTGACAAGAAGAACGCTGATCAGCTTCCTCCTCACCGTCCATATGATTGTCCAATTGAATTATTGCCTGGAGCCGAGATACCTTTTGGTAAGATCTACCCCATAGCGGGGCCCGAGCTAAAAGCTTTGAAGGATTATATAGACGAAAATTTAGCCAAGGGCTTCATACGCCCCTCTTCATCTCCCGCAGGTGAGCCTATCTTCTTTGTGAAGAAGAAAGATGGATCTCTGAGACCCTGCATAGACTATAGGGAACTCAATAAGGTTACTATTAGAAACCGTTATCCATTGCCTTTAATCCCTGAGTTGTTGGGGAGAGTGCGGCATGCCAAAATTTTCTCTAAACTGGATCTCCGTGGGGCCTATAACTTGGTCCGTATTAGACCTGGGGATGAATGGAAGACTGCTTTCAGGTCACGCTATGGACACTTTGAATATCTAGTTATGCCTTTTGGTCTGAGTACCGCCCCAGCCACTTTCCAACACTTCGTGAATGATATCTTCAGGGATCTCCTAGATACATTTGTGGTGATTTATCTGGATGATATTCTAATTTTTTCTAACTCCACAGAGGAACATCATGGACATGTGAGAATGGTCTTAGAACGCCTAAGACAAAACCATCTCTACATCAAACTTGAAAAATGTGAATTCCATAGGACCGAAATTCAATTTCTGGGGTATGTACTATCTACGCAAGGGATTAGTATGGATGGAAGCAAGACCCAAGCCATCAAGGATTGGCCAATTCCTAGAAATGTGAAGGAGGTGCAGCATTTCATCGGGTTTGCCAACTTCTATAGACGTTTCATTAAGAATTTTTCTGAGGTAGTGTCACCTATCACCCAACTTACCCGGAAACAGTCTAGGTTCTCCTGGACCCCGCAAGCTCAGGAAGCATTTTCCTGTTTAAAGGATAAATTTACCACCGCACCTATCTTAGTACATCCCAACCCGAGCTTGCCTTCATAATAGAGGTGGATGCTTCAGACTGTGCCGTTGGAGCTATACTCTCTCAGAGAACAGGTGAGAAGAATGTCTTGCATCCCTGTGCCTTCTTTTCCCAGCAGTTGTCTTCGGCTGAGAGGAACTACGATGTGGGCAATAGAGAATTGTTGGCCATTATTGCCGCCTTCAAGGAATGGAGACACCTTCTTCAGGGAGCTGCACAGCAAATAGTCGTCCTGACAGACCATCGTAACCTTGAATTTATCAGGTCGGCTAAGTGCCTGACTCCTCGCCAGGCTCGCTGGAATCTTTTCCTAAACCAATTTAATTTTGTCATTTCTTATAGACCAGGATCGCGCAATGGAAAGGCTGATGCACTCTCTAGGATTCATTCAGCAGAGACACGTCCACTTACTCCTCTAAGACTATTCTTCCTGACTCTAGATTCCTGGGAGTGATTCATAATCAAGACCTACTTAAGGACATCAAGGAAGCATACCATGCGGATTCTTTGTTGGCTCAACCCCCAAGGGACGTAAGTCTTGTCTTTAAGAATGGTGTGTGGATTCAGGGACAACGTCTGTATATACCTGAAACAGTCAGATTGAGAGTATTGCAACTCATCCACGATTCCAAGATAGCCGGGCATAGGGGAATTCTAAAGACACAAGAATTTCTTTCTCGTTTCTTTTGGTGGCCCACTTACAGGAAAGATGTTTTAAACTATGTCACTTCATGTGAAGTCTGTGCAAGATGCAAAACCCTCGCTCCTCACCAACTGGTCTGTTGCAACCTCTTCCCACCCCGTCCCGCCCGTGGGGATCCATTTCTATGGACTTCATTGTGGAGTTACCAACCTCTCAAAGGGAAGAACACCATTCTAGTGGTGGTTGACCGTCTAACAAAGGCAGCTCATTTTATCCCTTGTGTCGGCTTACCCACTGCAAAATAGACATCAGACTTGATGATTAAGAATGTGTTTCGCTTACATGGAGTACCGGATGAGGTCATTTCGGATCGAGGGGTGCAATTCACTTCAAGGTTTTGGCAAAATTTCTGTGCAGCATTGGACATTAAAGTAAACCTTTCTTCTGCTTTTCATCCCCAGACTAATGGACAGACAGAACGAACCAATCAGACCCTGGAGCAGTATCTCCGCTGTTTTATCTGCCACCTACAGGATGATTGGGTGGATCTACTTCCACTGGCTGAGTTCTCTTATAACAACTCTCAGAGCGCCTCCACTAAGCAGTCTCCTTTTTACTCCAATCTAGGTTATCATCCTAACATTCTTCCTCGATTTCCCATAGATACGCCCTTGCCGGCAGTGGCTGAAAGAATCACTTCTTTACAAAAGAATATGGATCTTCTAAAGGAAAATCTAGAATTGGCTCAGGAAAGGTACAAGAAAGCAGCAGATAAATTTCGTAAACCTGCACCAGCTTTCAAGGTAGGAGATTTGGTCTGGCTGTCAACCAGAAATCTTAAATTAAAGATTCCATCGTCTAAATTGGGACATAAGTACATTGGACCTTATAAGATCAATAAGATTATAAGTGCTGTTGCTTGTCGTCTTCAACTGCCCAGAACTATGAGAATCCACCCTGTCTTTCATGTATCTCTACTAAAGGCTGCAACACCCAATACGTTTCCTGGACGTTCTTCTCCTTGCCCTGACCCAGTGCTGGTCGATGGTCAGGAAGAATTTATGGTGGAAAGGATTCTAGATTCCAGGTTGTACAGAAATCATTTGCAATATTTGATTAAATGGCAGGGCTACCCAGTGGAGGACAACTCATGGGAACCAGTCAATAATGTAAATGCTCCTCACCTGCTCTGCCAGTTTCATCAGAGGTACCCTGACAAGCCTGGTCTGAGGTCATCCGGAGTTTGTCCCTAAGGGGGGAGTAATGTAAGGTTCTTTGTCTCTGTTGACATGTTCCTTGAAACTCAGTTTTCCGTCGGCCATTTTGCTTTCTGTCTTTCTGCAGCTCTTGCCCTCAGTTAATATGGAGTTTCCAGTTTTCAAGTTCCCGCCCTGATTCTTCCCTCTTGCTTCTTAAGCAGCCTCAGCTGAACAATCAGTGCTCCTGAATCTAGCCTCAGTCAGTCTGTGACCTGACTCCTGGAAACCTTGGACTTGTACTCCAGCTATTCCCTACTGAGGAACCTTGGAACACTTTTGGACTCTGGAAACCTGCTGTTTGGTGAATCCATGTTTGCAGAGGAATTACGGTACAGAGAAGAGATCCTGAACCTGCTTTGGAGATTTATTGTAGTGCTTGAAGTTACTCTGGCCTGCTGTGTCTCCTGTCGCTGTTCCTGCAAACTGTGTGAACTTTTCAGCATGCTTGTATGAAGTAATACAAGTCATTTCATATCAACCTGTGTCTCCTGTGTTTTCCTCGCACCCAAGCACAAGACGCTATAGGAACTGTACACTATACATGACACAGACGCTCTCAGGCTCAGTATGGATTAGACCAGAATATAAAAAGCAGAACAAAGGTAATTTATCAGAAGCGTACAGCTGTATACAGTGTAGAGGTAATTGTAAATCTCTGTATACCAGGGGAGGAGTCCCGAGGAGATAATTTGTAGATTCCCAGTGCCTTCTGGGATAAGTGAAGAGTCTCCGCGAGCTCAAGGAACACTGGATTTTGGCTGTTGCAGCTGAAAGGAGGACATCAGTAAACCAGGGGAGGAGTCCCGAGGAGATAATTTGCAGATTCCCAGTGCCTTCTGGGATAAGTGAAGAGTCTCCGCGAGCTCAAGGAACACTGGATTTTGGCTGTTGCAGCTGAAAGGAGGACATCAGTAAACCGTTTTTGGCTTATTTTTCACCGCTTGATTATCTCTTGAACAATAAGAACATGGAAGAGGCTAGGAGCCATGTGGTGAGCTGCATTTCTTGCTACATGTTCATAGACTTACCAGTGGAAAAGCCAAACTTCACATGCCAGAAATGCAAGCTTGTGTCCCTGTTGGAGGAAAAGTTGCAAAATCTGGAAGAGAGGTTATCTACATTGAAGACCTTTAAGGAAGGTGAAGAGTTCTTAGACAGAGCAGAATTATCTCTTCATGGTACAGAAAGAGAAGAAATTCGAAGTGCAACTGAAGAAACAGAGGAATGGAAGCATGTGACCCAGAGAAGCAGGAGGATCAGGAGGCAGTCAGCACCAATTCTGCTCAGGAACCAATACCAGGCTCTTACACAGGAGAACGATGAAGAAATACATCAGGATAAGACTTTGCCCACAAACAACCTTGTACGCCCTCAGAGTCCTCCTGAATGGAGAAAGAAAACTGTTGTGAAGAAGAAACGGAGAGTTGTTGTCATGGGCGATTCCCTGTTGAGAGGAACAGAGGCCGCTATCTGCAGACCGGATATAACTTCAAGAGAAATGTGCTGTCTTCCAGGTGCAAAAATTAAAGATGTGTCTGACAGGATATCAGGACTCTTCAGACCTAAAGATGACTACCCATTCCTGCTAATACATGTGGGGACAAATGACACCGCTAGAAACGACCTGGAAACCATCTGCAGTGACTTTGAAAACTTAGGTAAGAAAGTGAAAGAACTGGGAGCACAGGTGGTCTTCTCTTCCATCCTCCCAGTGGATGGCCATGGAACAAGGAGGTGGAATAAGATTCTGCAGGTGAACAACTGGCTACGTCGATGGTGCCGTCAGCAAGGATTTGGATTTCTGGATCACGGAGTGAATTACCTATACGATGGACTACTTGCTAGAGATGGGGTGCACCTTACGAAGACTGGAAAACATGTATTTGGAAGTCGCCTTGCTACACTCATCAGGAGAGCTTTAAACTAGAACAATGTGGGAAGGGAAGCAAAACGCCAGCAAAAGCCATACACTTGACAAATACTATTGAGATTTCTGCTATTAGAAGAGAAGGGGAAGAACAAAGACAAAAAAATTTACATAATAAAAATATTGAAGGAAGAGAAACCAATCACAAACTAAAGTGTTTCTATACGAATGCACAAAGCATGGGCAACAAACAAGGAGAACTGGAGCTACTAACGCAGGAGAAGAAATATGATGTCATTGGAATCACTGAGACTTGGTGGGACGATACACATGATTGGAATACAAGGCTAGAAGGATACAACTTATTTGCAAGAAACAGACTTGATAAACGAGGAGGAGGTGTTGAATTGTATGTTAGAAAAGCGTATATCTGCACAGAGATTGACGCTTCAGAGACTGGGAGTTCTGTGGAAACTGTTTGGGTAAGAATACAAGGACAGAACAATGGAAAGGACACCATTGTAGGCATTTACTACAGGCCGCCTGTGCAAGTTGAAAATATGGATGAACTCTTTATGCATCAAATGGCTAAGTTCTCAAAAAAATATGACATAGTGGTCATGGGAGATTTCAACTATCCAGACATTTGTTGGGAATCTCTCTCAGGCAAAACTAACAGGTCCAGGAAATTCTTATCCTCTCTTGCTGACAACTTTATCTTCCAAAAGGTAATGGAGAAAACAAGGGGATCTGCTACCTTGGATCTAATCCTCATAAACAGGGAGGAAATGGTGGAGGAGGTAAGAGTGGCTGGGACTCTAGGAGGTAGTGACCATGCTATTTTAGAATTTTGGATAACAAGAGGAGGAAGACCTGTGAAGACTCAGACGTCAAGGTTAGATTTCAGAAAGGCAGATTTTAAGGAACTCAGAAAGAGAATTGGAGGGATCCAATGGCTGGATATCCTTAAGGACAAAAATGTCCAGGAAGGATGGAAAATCTTGAAAAATAGATTCTCAAAGCACAATCGTTAACAATTCCGAAACGAGGGAAGAATGGGAAGCATTTAAGGAAACCAGGATGGATGAACATAGAACTTAAACACATGCTAAAAAGGAAGAAAGAAATGTTTATCAAATGGAAAGAGGGAGGCATATCTAAAGAAGAATATAATGCCGTCTGCAGAACCTGCAGGACACAAATCAGATTATCTAAAGCTGACAATGAATTAAGGCTTGCAAGTGACGTCAAAAGCAACAAAAAAGGATTTTGGGGATACGTCAAAAGTAAAAGAAAAGTCAAAGATGCTATAGGATTTTTACAGGATGAAAATGATGAAATGGTAAGTCAGGATGTTGAGAAGGCTGAACTTTTAAATTCCTATTTTGCATCTGTTTTCTCTCAGAAAGGAAATGTAACATCAACTGATCTTCACTGTCCTATTAAAGGAATAGAAGAATCCAGGATATCTATAAACAGAAAGACAGTGAGGAAACACTTAGCTAACATAAATGAATTCAAGTCTCCAGGTCCAGATGAATTACACCCCAGGGTACTGAAGGAGATAGCAGAAGAAAATTCTTGAACCACTGTCCATAATCTTTGAAAATTCTTGGAGAACAGGAGAAGTCCCAGTAGACTGGAGAAGAGCAAATGTTGTTCCTATCTTCAAAAAGGGGAAGAAGGTGGACCCAGGGAACTACAGGCCGGTGAGTCTGACTTCTATACCAGGAAAGATCTTTGAACAAATTATTAAAGAACATGTATGCAAGTACCTGGATAAGAATGAAGTGATTAAACAGAGTCAGCATGGGTTTGTAACTAATAAGTCATGTCAGACTAACTTAATTTCCTTCTATGACAGAATCACTGACTGGGTGGATCAGGGAAATGCTGTAGATATAGTATATCTTGACTTCAGCAAAGCATTTGACAAGGTATCTCACACAATCCTTATTGAAAAAATGACTAAGTATGGAATGGACAAGGCAACTGTTAGGTGGATTCATAACTGGCTTAGTGATCGGACCCAAAGAGTGGTTGTAAATGGCTGCACATCCAGTTGGAAGAATGTCTCAAGTGGGGTACCACAAGGCTCTGTTTTGGGCCCTGTATTGTTCAACATCTTTATCAATGATTTAGATGAAGGAATTGAGGGTAAACTGATCAAATTTGCTGATGACACAAAGCTAGGAGGGGTAGCTAATACTAGAGAAGAGAGAGAGAGGATTCAAAAAGATATACATAAACTGGAGCAGTGGGCAGCAACTAACAGAATGGATTTTAACAGGGAAAAATGCAAAGTACTACATCTGGGCAATAAAAATGAAAAAAGCATATACAAAATGGGAGGAATAGGGCTAAGTAACAGCACATGTGAAAAAGACTTGGGTATACTAATTGATCACAGACTTAACATGAGTCAACAGTGTGATGCAGCAGCAAAAAAGGCAAATGCAATTCTAGGATGTATCAACAGAAGCATACAGTCTAGATCACGTGAGGTCATTATTGCCCTCTACTCCTCTTTGGTCAGACCTCATCTGGAATACTGTGTCCAGTTTTGGGCACCACATTTTAAAAAAGACATCAACAAACTGGAGCAAGTTCAGAGAAAAGCCACCAGAATGGTGACCGGTCTGCAAACCATGTCCTATGAGGAACGGTTGCAGGATTTGGGAATGTTTAGCTTGCAAAAAAGAAGACTGAGAGGAGACTTAATAGCTGTCTACAAATATCTCAAGGGCTGTCACATTGTAGAAGGATCATCTTTATTCTCATTTGCACAAGGAAAGACTAGAAGCAATGGGATGAAACTGAATGGGAGGAGACACAGATTAGATATTAGAAAAAACTTTTTGATAGTTAGGGTGATCAATGAGTGGAACAGGCTGCCACAAGAGGTGGTGAGTTCTCCTTCAATGGAAGTCTTCAAACAGAGGCTGGATAGACATCTGTCTGGGATGATTTAGAGAATCCTGCTTTGAGCAGGGGGTTGGACCAGAAGGCCCAGGAGGTCCCTTCCAACTCTACATTCTAGATTCTATGATTCTATGATATATTTCCGGAGTCACACACAGACGCTCACAGGCTCAGTATGGATTAGACCAGAATATAAAAAGCATAAAAAGGGTTCCTTATCAGAAGATATCAGGTGTATATGGTATAGGGGAAAATTGTAAATCTCCGTATATATTTCCGGAGTCACACATAGACGCTCTCAGGCTCAGTATGTATTAGACCAGAATATAAAAAGCAGAAAAAGGGTACTGTATCAGAAGATGCCAGGTGTATACAGTGTAGGGGTAATTGTAAATCTCCGTATGTATTTCCGGAGTCACACACAGACGCTCACAGCCTCAGTATGGATTAGACCTGAATATAAAAAGCAGTAAAACGGTACTGTGTTATGTTACGGTAGCTGAGGAGTGCAGGTAAAAAAGGAAATACACCAGAGCAGTTGGAATCTATGAGATTGCAGTACCCTGACTAACCACCGCAACTAGAGGCAGCCGTGGAGCGTTCCTACGTTGGTCCTAGACGCCTCGTCACAGCCTGAGAAACTAACTACACCTAAAGATAGAAATAGGAAAGCTATCTGCCCCGGAGCAGAACCCAAAGATAATAGAAAGCCCCCAAACATGTAATGGCGGTTAGACAAGAGGAAATACTGACACAGAAAGAAAATAGTATGAGCAAACGCTGGGGCCCAAACTATCTAAATAGAAAAGGATAGGAAGGGTACTTACTGCAATCTCAGAAAACCCTGAAAAAACACCAACTCTACTAATTTCAAAATCACCTGAGATCACACGACCTCTACCACCTAAATTAGTTCTCTGGTGTAACAAAAACAAAACAGCAGCCACTGAAAAAAAAACTGGAAAAAGCAAAAGTACAAAACACAGTGGCTGGACTAAACTGAGAGGGCAAAAGCCCCCGGAGGGGACCCAGAAGGCCCCCACAGAAGTGCAGGACAAAATGCAAAAATATAGCAAAAACACAAAATAAGAAATTGTCTTATCTGATAGCAGGAGATGCAGACACGACACAGCAGGCTACAAGGGAAACTGGAAAGAAGGATTCAGACCAGAACAATTGATCACCGGCAACCCTGATGGGAAAATGACTCCCTTACATAAGACCAATCAGTAACACCTGATTCCCAGTCCTCACTAGTACCGCTTGTAACCACCAGAGGGAGCCTCTGCTCAGAACTCATCTCAAACCCATTCACAACAGTACCCCCCCTTGAGGAGGGGTCACCGAACCCTCATTTGAGCAACCAGGTCGGTCAGGATGAGTTCTATGATACGCACGGATAAGTCTCCTAGCATGGATGTCCGAAGCAAACACCCAAGAATTGTCTTCCTGACCATAACCTCTCCATTTAACCAAATACTGGAGTCTTCGTCTAGAAAAACGAGAATCCAATATTTTCTCAACCACATACTCCAGATTGCCCTCAACCAAAACAGGGTCAGGAGGCACAGCAGCAGGAACCACTGGCTCAACAAACCTCTTCAACAAGGACTTGTGGAACACGTTATGGATCTTAAATGTCCCTGGAAGAAGCAAACGAAAAGAAACAGGATTAATAATCTCCATGATCTTATAAGGTCCAATGAACCTAGGCTTAAATTTAGGAGATGCTACTCTCATAGGAATATTCTTTGAGGACAACCAGACCAAGTCCCCCACTTTAAACCGAGGACCATCAGTCCTATCCCGGTTAGCAAACCGCTGGGCCTTCTCCTGAGAGAGGGACAACCTCTCCACTACCTGGTCCCAAATCTGCTGCATACGCTCAACAACAGAGTCAACACCTGGACAGACAGAAGCCTCCGTCTGTCCTGAAGAAAATCGAGGGTGAAACCCAGAATTACAGAAAAACGGAGACATCAAAGTGGCAGAGCTAGCCCTATTATTAAGAGCAAACTCAGCCAAAGGCAAAAAAGAGACCCAGTCATCCTGATCAGCAGACACAAAGCATCTTAGATAAGTCTCCAATGTCTGGTTTGTTCTCTCAGTTTGACCATTGGTCTGAGGATGAAATGCCAAGGAGAAAGACAATTGAACACCCAGTTTAGAACAAAAAGTCCTCCAAAATCTGGAAACAAACTGGACTCCTCTGTCAGACACAATGTTCTCAGGAATGCCGTGTAAACGAACCACGTGCTGAAGGAACAACGGCACCAATTCAGAGGAGGAAGGCAACTTAGGTAATGGCACAAGATGTATCATCTTGGAAAACCTATCACAAATTACCCAGATGGTGGTCATTCTCTGAGAAACAGGAAGATCGGAAATGAAATCCATAGAGATATGGGTCCATGGTCTCTTGGGCACAGGCAATGGCATCAACAAACCACTAGAGCGAGAGCAAGGCTTGGAGCGAGAGCAAGTCCCGCAGGACTGCACAAATTCCCTGACATCGCGAGACAAGGTAGGCCACCACAAGGACCGACTAACCAAGTCTCTGGTACCAAAAATTCCGGGATGCCCAGCCAATGCGGAACAATGAATCTCAGACATCACACTCTTTTTCCATTGGTCCGGGACAAACAATTTTCCAACAGGGCAGCGCTCGGGCCTATCCTCCTGACACCCTCCAGAGCAAGTCTCAAATTGGGCGAGATGGCGGAAAGAACTACACCCTCCTTCAAAATAACAGAGGGATCAGATAGCTCAGGAGAGTCCGCAAGGAAACTCCTCGAGAGGGCATCCGCCTTAACATTCTTAGTGCCAGGAAGAAAGGAAACCACCAAATTAAAACGTGTGAAAAACAAGGCCCACCTGGCCTGTCTAGGATTGAGTCGCTTGGCAGATTCCAGATAGACCAGATTCTTATGGTCCGTAAGGACCACCACCTGATGTTTGGCTCCCTCCAGCCAATCTCTCCACTCTTCAATAGCCACTTCATGGCCAATAACTCCCGATTACCCACGTCATAATTACGTTCAGTAGGAGAAAATTTTCGAGAGAAAAAGGCACAAGGGTTACTTTTAGAGGTCTCTGGATCTTTTTGGGACAAAACGGCACCTGCCCCAATTTCAGAGGCATCAACCTCCACCTGAAATGGCAGAGAAACATCAGGCTGCCGTAGAACAGGAGCAGAAGTGAATCTCTGCTTAAGTTCCTGAAACGCAGAGACTGCCTCAGGAGGCCAATTCACCACATCAGAACCCTTTCTGGTCAAATCAGTTAATGGTTTAACAATAACCGAGAAATTACCAATAAATTTACGATAACAATTGGCAAAACCCAAAAATCTCTGAAGAGCCTTTAATGAAGTAGGTTGGACCCAATCACAGATGGCCTGAACCTTGACCGGGTCCATTTCAATAACAGATGGGGACAAAATGAATCCCAGAAATGAGATCTTCTGTACGCCAAAAAGACACTTTGATCCCTTCACATACAGAGCATTCTCTCTCAAAATCTGGAATACAGTTCGAACATGTTTCACATGAGAGTCCCAGTCATTAGAAAAAATCAAGATATCATCCAAATAAACAATCAGAAACTTGTCCACAAAATCCCTGAAAATGTCATTCATGAAGGACTGGAAGACGGAAGGAGCATTAGTGAGCCCAAAGGGCATCACAAGGTACTCAAAATGCCCTTCAGGGGTGTTAAATGCCGTCTTCCATTCATCCCCGTGCTTAATGCGAATAAGGTTATACGCCCCCCTGAGGTCAAGCTTGGTAAACCAAGTAGCGTTTTTCACCCTGGAAAACAGGTCAGAAATCAAGGGTAACGGGTATTGATATTTCACAGTAATATTGTTCAAGAGACGATAATCAATACACGGCCTTAATGAACCATCTTTTTTGGCCACAAAGAAAAAACCGGCACCTAAGGGTGAAGAGGATGGTCTGATATGACCCTTCTCCAATGATTCCTTGATATAAGACCGCATAGCGTCATGTTCAGGTACAGACAAGTTAAAAAGGCGACCTTTAGGGAATTTACTACCTGGCACTAATTCAATAGCGCAGTCATAGCTCCTATGGGGAGGTAAGGATGCAGATTTACTTTCGCTAAACACATCAGAAAAATCAAACAAAAAGTCAGGAACATCCTCAGCCTGGGGGGAGGCAGAAAAAACAGGAGTGTTGGTATTAACACATTGGCAGCCCCAACTTGTTACAGACACAGATTTCCAATCCAAAACAGGATTATGAGACTGTAACCAAGGGAAACCCAGCACTATAATGTCATGCAGATTATATAGAACCAAAAATTTGCAGCACTCCTGGTGATCAGGTTCAACCCTCATTATCACCTGAGTAGAAAACTGGGGTTTATTCTCAGCCAAAGGGGTAGAATCGATCCCCAGTAAAGGAATAGACTTCTGTAGGGGTATCAAGGGAAACCCACAACGTTTAGCAAAATCATAATCCATCAGGTTAATAGCTGCTCCAGAATCAACGAAAGCCTGAGCAGAAAATGAGGACAGAGAGCATATCAGAGTGACAGTTAACAAAAACTTAGTCTGAACACTACCCAAGACAACCGAGCGTGCAAAACGTCTTCCCCGCTTAGGGCAGACTGAAATAGCATGAGAGGCATCACCACAGTAGAAACATAACCCATTGCGCATTCGAAACTCATGACGCTGTGCCCCAGACACCACTCCATCACACTGCATGGGCTCAGCAGCTGGCTCACAAGGCAACACCACTCCACGCATACTTCTCCGCTCACGCAAACGTCTGTCAATTTGAATCGCTAATGACATAGAATCAATGAGACCAGAGGGGACAGGGAATCCCACCATAACATCCTTTACATTATCCGACAGACCCTTCCGGAAAAGGGCCGCCAAAGCGTCGTCATTCCACTTGGTCAGGACTGCCCACCTACGGAATCTCTGACAGTATAACTCAGCGTCATCAAGCCCCTGATTTAATGCCAACAAGGCTTTTTCAGCTTGATCAGTGACATTAGGCTCATCGTACAATAACCCCAAAGCTTGAAAAAATGCATCAACATCACTCAAAACAGGATCCCCAGGTGTCAGGGAAAAAGCCCAATCCTGAGGATCGCCGCGCAGGAGAGAGATGATAATTTGAACCTGCTGCGCTGCGTTTCCTGAGGACTTAGATTTTAAGGCAAGAAACAATTTACAATTATTTTTGAAATTCTGAAACTTAGCTCGATCCCCTAAAAACAAATCTGGCATGGGGATCCTAGGTTCCACAACAGGCAACCTAGCAAGATATGCAGCAATACTCTGAACCTCAGTGGCAAGCTGATCCACACGGCCAGACAACTGTGCAAACTCCATTGGGAGAAAAGATCCTCCCCAGCACCCAGAGATACAGAGGGAAAAAAAAAAAAAAATGCAACAAACAGAAAAATATCTCTGACAACTTTTCTTCCTTCAAAATATTTTTTCCCTTCTGTGAGTACCATACAATTTTTATGGCCGGTGATACTGTTATGTTACGGTAGCTGAGGAGTGCAGGTAAAAAAGGAAATACACCAGAGCAGTTGGAATCTATGAGATTGCAGTACCCTGACTAACCACCGCAACTAGAGGCAGCCGTGGAGCGTTCCTACGTTGGTCCTAGACGCCTCGTCACAGCCTGAGAAACTAACTACACCTAAAGATAGAAATAGGAAAGCTATCTGCCCCGGAGCAGAACCCCAAAGATAATAGAAAGCCCCAAACATGTAATGGCGGTTAGACAAGAGGAAATACTGACACAGAAAGAAAATAGTATGAGCAAACGCTGGGGCCCAAACTATCTAAATAGAAAAGGATAGGAAGGGTACTTACTGCAATCTCAGAAAACCCTGAAAAAACACCAACTCTACTAATTTCAAAATCACCTGAGATCACACGACCTCTACCACCTAAATTAGTTCTCTGGTGTAACAAAAACAAAACAGCAGCCACTGAAAAAAAAACTGGAAAAAGCAAAAGTACAAAACACAGTGGCTGGACTAAACTGAGAGGGCAAAAGCCCCCGGAGGGGACCCAGAAGGCCCCCACAGAAGTGCAGGACAAAATGCAAAAATATAGCAAAAACACAAAATAAGAAATTGTCTTATCTGATAGCAGGAGATGCAGACACGACACAGCAGGCTACAAGGGAAACTGGAAAGAAGGATTCAGACCAGAACAATTGATCACCGGCAACCCTGATGGGAAAATGACTCCCTTACATAAGACCAATCAGTAACACCTGATTCCAGTCCTCACAATCCTCACTAGTACCGCTTGTAACCACCAGAGGGAGCCTCTGCTCAGAACTCATCTCAAACCCATTCACAACAGTACTGTATCATAAGCATACAGCTGTATACAGTGTAGGGGTAATTGTAAATCTCCGTATATATTTCCGAAGTCACACACAGACGCTGTCACGCTGTCTCAGGATAGAGGTAGACCGGGGTCTATGCTGACCCTAAACTGGGGTCCTGACTAGTCCCTCTACCTGTAGGTACTGTTAATGGTACAGAGGTCCAGGCCGCCAGCGTAACCCTGTCTCCTGTAGTTCCCTGACCACTGTAATCTAGTCCTGAGAAGGACCCTGATTACCACCACAGGGAATGGGCAGGTCACAGCTTACAAACAGTATAAGACAAACGAGACAGACAAGGGGTAAAGTAAATACTGCCTTTCAACAAAACTTCAACTACAGAGGGAACACAAAAGGTTAAGGAGATAAACAATAAGCGAGGAGAGGATAAACCACAACAGGCACTCTTAGCTTAAGTCTTCTCAGAAACGATCCGCTCTGCTGGTCTGAATGAATGCTTTCACCGACAATTCTCAAGCAGACTGGCAGGTATTTGAAGAAAGCTAATTAGTGCCTAATACACTGCAGCCGGGCGAGGCTGGACCTAGTCTAAGCACAGAGAAAGGAAGAATTAACTCCCTCACTGCCAACAAACACCAAGCACCAACAACTCAGCTGCGAGAAGTCAGAATGTGAAATCGCGACGATCTTCGTGGCGATACACCCGTGACAGTACCCCCCCTTCTACGAGGGGCCTCTGGATCCTCAGGGCCAGGTCTGTCTGGGTGAGTTGTGTGGAAGGCCCGAACCAATCGGTCTGCGTTAATATCAGACGCAGGAACCCACGTCCTCTCCTCAGGACCATACCCCTTCCAATGAACCAAGTACTGAAGGGACCGGCGATTCAGACGTGAGTCAATGATCTTCGACACCTGAAACTCCAAGTTACCATTGACCACCACTGGAGGAGGAGGTAGAGGTGACGGTATAACTGGCGCCACGTACCTCTTAAGCAACGATTTGTGGAACACATTGTGAATTTTAAACGTAGGAGGGAGGTCAAGACGGAATGCCACCGGATTAATTATCGAACTGATCCTGTATGGCCCGATGAACCTGGGACCGAGTTTCCAGGAGGGAACCTTAAGTTTTATATTCTTGGTAGACAACCATACCAGATCGTTCACACTTAGGTCCGGACCAGACACTCTCCTCCTATCAGCCATACGTTTGTATCGGTTCCCCATAGTACTCAGATTATTCAGCACTCCTCTCCACACTGAAGCAAGTGACGACGAAAATCGTTCCTCCTCAGGAACCCCAGAAGAGCTCCCCCCATTGAAAGTACAAAACTGGGGGTGAAAACCATATGCCCCAAAAAATGGGGACTTACCAGTGGACTCGCTCTGCCTATTGTTAAGAGCGAACTCTGCCAGAGGCAAGAAAGAATACCAGTCCTCCTGGTTCTCTGAGACAAAACACCGGAGATATGTCTCTAAGCTCTGATTCAGACGCTCTGTCTGACCATTGGTCTGCGGATGAAAAGCCGAAGAAAATGACAATTGCATCCCCCGCCGTGAACAAAATGCCTTCCAGAATTTGGACACAAACTGAGACCCCCGATCCGACACCACATCGGAAGGCAACCCGTGAAGTCTCACAATCTCCCCAATGAACACCTGCGCCAGAGTCTTAGCATTAGGAAGATCAGGAAGAGCAATAAAATGTGCCATCTTACTGAACCTGTCAACTACAACTAGTATGACAGTTTTACCTGAAGACGGAGGGAGGTCCGTAATGAAGTCCATAGACAGATGGGTCCATGGACGCTCCGGGATTTTCAAAGGTAAGAGGGCCCCAGACGGACGGGTATGTGGGGTCTTAGAGTGCGCACAAACCCCACAGGACGCGACAAAAGTTACCACCTCCTTATTTAAGTTAGGCCACCAAAACCGGCGTGAAAGGAGATCCACAGTTGCTTTACTCCCTGGGTGTCCTGCCAAAGCAGAATTATGATGTGCCTCGATAACCTTTTGTCTTAACTGATCTGGAACAAACAGTTTCCCTGGAGGTCCTACAGGCGTCCCCCTGAGCCTCCAATACCTCCTCCTCAAGCTCAGAGCATACAGCTGACACCACTACTCCCTCCTGAAGGATAGGAACCGGGTCATCCGTCTTCCCGGCCCCAGGGAAACTGCGAGATAAGGCATCAGCCTTTACATTTTTTGACCCAGGACGATATGTGACGACAAAATTAAACCTGGTAAAAAACAACGACCATCTAGCTTGTCTGGGATTCAGACGTTTTGCAGACTCTAAATACAGCAGGTTCTTGTGATCAGTAATGACGGTGACCGGTGGACTGCCCCCTCCAAAAAATGATGCCACTCTTCAAAAGCCAACTTAATGGCCAAGAGTTCCCTATTGCCAACATCATAATTCCTCTCAGCGGACGACAATTTTTTAGAGAAGAAAGCGCACGGATGCCATTTACCAGGGGACGGACCTTGAGATAATACCGCACCCACCCCTACGTCAGACGCGTCTACCTCCACAATGAACGGTTGTGATGCATCCGGTTGAATGAGTATGGGTGCCGAAGCAAAACATTTTTTCAAGGAGGAAAATGCTTGACAAGCTTTGTCAGACCACCTTGAAAAATCCGTCCCTTTTTTTGTCATGTCAGTGAGAGGTTTGACAACGGATGAGAAATTACGAATAAATTTCCGGTAGTAGTTAGCAAATCCCAGGAAACGCTGCAGTGCCTTAAGATCCTCTGGCCGATCCCACTCAAGCACTGCCTTCACTTTCCCAGGGTCCATACGGAAACCGGAAGCTGACACCAGGAATCCTAAAAACTGAAGTTCCTGTACGGCGAATACACACTTCTCCCATTTGGCGTACAGTTTATTGTCTCGCAAGATCTGCAACACCTGTCTCACATGCTCCTGATGAGACACAAGATCCGGCAAGTAAATTAAGATGTCATCTAGATAAATGACAACAAACTGTCCCACTAGGTGGCGAAAGATGTCATTAACAAAATGTTGAAACACCGCCAGGGCAGTAGTTAGACCGAATGGCATGACAAGGTTCTCATAATGTCCCTCCGGAGTGTTAAACGCCGTCTTCCACTCATCCCCCTCCTTCATCCTAATCAGATTATACGCCCCCCTGAGATCCAACTTAGAGAACCATTTGGCGCCCACAATCTGATTGAAGAGATCAGGAATAAGTGGGAGCGGATACGGATCTCGGACCGTAATCCGATTAAGCTCACGGAAATCCAGGCAAGGGCGTAGGCCTCCATCTTTTTTCTTCACAAAGAAGAACCCCGCGGCCACTGGGGAAGATGAAGGTCTAATATGCCCCTTGGCCAGACTTTCCGAAATGTAATCCTTCATAGCTTGCCTCTCAGGACCAGAAAGGTTATATAACCTAGATTTTGGTAACTTAGCATCAGGAAGCAATTTTATAGCACAGTCATATGCACGATGAGGAGGTAATTCTTGACACCCTTCCTCTGAAAACACATCCTCAAAGTCCTCCAGAAAAGGAGGTAAGGTTCTAGGCACGACCGTACCGATGACCGTGTTCATGCAGTTACTATTGCAAAATTCACCCCACTGGCTTATCTCTCTGGATTGCCAATTAATAACTGGGTTATGTTTAGTTAACCAAGGAAGTCCCAACACAATAGGAGTGGGAAGGCCCTCCAACACATAACAAGACAATAGTTCTTTATGTATTGCCCCCACTCGAAGGTCTATGTTATGCACGGCTTGCAAAAAGCTACCTTGACCGAGAGGCCTGGCGTCAATAGAGAATATAGGGATAGGTTTGGCCAATACACTCAGTTGCATACCTTGCACCTGGGCAAACCGAGCGTCCACCAGATTAGCCCCGGCCCCACTAACCAGAAGAACAGAAATCCTCTCAGTTCTCGTACCTACCACCACCTCCGCTGGTACGAGAAACTGAGACGGACCTGGGGAAGAAATACATACTCCCAGATTGTCGTCGACCACACAACCTGGGATTAAAAGTTTTCCGGCGACTTCTTGCTCAGTAAAGTACGGAATGGACACCCCTCAATAAAATGTCCCTTTCTCCCGCAGAAGAAACACTTTCTTGTCTTGCGGCGCACCGCCGATCCCCTCCCTCGGAATGATGTCCCTCCTAACTGCATAGGTTCCTCGGAACAAACCAGGGGAACCTCCATATAAGGGACTTTAGTAGAAGGTGGAGTCATCACAGGGGGCGGAGTCACCCCGCACCTCTCCCGAAGCCGTCTATCAATGCGAATAGCAAGGGCCATAGCAGCCTCCAGTGACGGGGGAGAATCATACTGAGCCAACACATCTTTTAATTTGTCAGATAACCCTTGACAAAACTGGCTCCTAAGAGCTGGGTCATTCCACTGAGTATCTGTGGCCCATCTACGGAACTCTGAAGAAAATTCCTCCGCCGGACGATCTCCCTGCTGTATCTTACGTAACTTCGTTTCAGCAAGGGAGACCCGATCCGGGTCATCATATACCAGACCCAGGGCTGTAAAAAATCGATCTACTGACTGGAGAGCCGGGGAGCCCGGAGGAAGAGAGAACGCCCAGGATTGAGGGTCCCCTTGTAAGAGCGAGATGACAATTCCCACCCTCTGATCTTCACTCCCCGACGACCGAGGCCGCAGCCGAAAATATAATTTACATGCCTCCCGGAAGGTAAAAAATTTGTCCCGCCCACCAGTGAACCTGTCCGGGAGAGCTACTTTAGGTTCAGATCTGGTTTGCTCCAGGGGGTACAAAACCTTGGACTTAACGTCAGTCAGCTCCATGGACAAACTCTGCAACTGCTGAGCTAGCTGGGCTACTGGATCCATGGTGGCTGGGGAGAATCCTTAGTGTGGTCGGTGAAAATGTCACGCTGTCTCAGGATAGAGGTAGACCGGGGTCTATGCTGACCCTAAACTGGGGTCCTGACTAGTCCCTCTACCTGGAGGTACTGTTAATGGTACAGAGGTCCAGGCCGCCAGCGTAACCCTGTCTCCTGTAGTTCCCTGACCACTGTAATCTAGTCCTGAGAAGGACCCTGATTACCACCACAGGGAATGGGCAGGTCACAGCTTACAAACAGTATAAGACAAACGAGACAGACAAGGGGTAAAGTAAATACTGCCTTTCAACAAAACTTCAACTACAGAGGGAACACAAAAGGTTAAGGAGATAAACAATAAGCGAGGAGAGGATAAACCACAACAGGCACTCTTAGCTTAAAGGGTATGCCACACTAAACAACATCGCTAACGGGATCGCTAAAAAACATCACTATTTAGCGATCCCGTTAGCGATGTTGTTGTGTGCGGCATGCAGCAACGACGTGGCCCCTGCTGTGATCTCGTCCGTCGTCCTGATCGTTCCGGACCCTATTCTGATCGTCGGCGTCCTGCTGGGTAAGTATATATCGCTGAGTGTGGCACCTTTTTTAGCGATTTAGCGGTACTTTTGTACCGCTAAAGTCGTTAAGGAGATCGCTAACCGCGATAGCGTCCTTAACGACATCGCTAAATGTGGCCGACACTAGCGATATTGTAAACGATCCCGCTAGCGATCTCATTAGTATGCGACGCTAACGAGATCGTTAGCGGGATCGTGTAGTGTGGCAGTACCTTAAGTCTTCTCAGAAACGATCCGCTCTGCTGGTCTGAATGAATGCTTTCACCGACAATTCTCAAGCAGACTGGCAGGTATTTGAAGGAAGCTAATTAGTGCCTAATACACTGCAGCCGGGCGAGGCTGGACCTAGTCTAAGCACAGAGAAAGGGAGAATTAACTCCCTCACTGCCAACAAACACCAAGCACCAACAACTCAGCTGCGAGAAGTCAGAATGTGAAATCGCGACGATCTTCGTGGCGATACACCCGTGACAGATGCTCACTCAGTATGGATTTGACCAGAATACAAAAAGCAGAAAAAGGTTACTGTATCAGAAGATACCAGGTGTATATAGTGCAGGGGAAATCTTCGTATATATTTCCGGAGTCACACACAGATAGTCAACATTTATTTGTTCATGATACCAGCCGGTACACGCTAGTGTGTGAGGAGCGTGTGTTGGCGCTCGGGTCGACAACTGCATGGCCGACTTCACTTTGGCGAAAGTCGGCGACTTATGAATCTGACAGACCTGTTTCGCTCAACTGTGCCGCAGACCACATGTGATCACATTACCAGATTGTGCCTGCCTTGCCTCAGACCACAAGTGATGTCATTACTACATTGTGCCTGCTGTGCCTCAGACCACACATAAGGACATTACTAGATTGTACCTGCCATGCCTTAGATCACACGTAAGGACATTAGTGGTGTTGCTAGGGCTGGTGTCACCCGGTGCGGTATAAAATGGTGTCACCCCCACCCCCAAACAATCATTTTTTAGCCATATAACAAGAAATATGTTGGAATATGTATCCCCATATACTGTCCATAGCAGCCCCATAATAATGCTGCACACATAGCATCCCTTATGCTGCGCATATATGGCCCTTCTTTATACTGCCACCCATAGCGACCCCCATAGTCATGCTGCTGCACATATATGGACATTACCAGATATGCCTGCCGCGCCTCAGACCACACGTGATGACATTACTAGATTGTACCTGCGGTGCCTCAGACCACATGAGAGGACATTACTACATTGTACTTGCAGTGCCTCAGACCACATGAGAGGACATTACTACACTGTGCCTGCCGTGCCTCAGACCATATGTGATGGATGACAATACTAGATTGGCCTGCCATGCCTCAGACCACATGTGAGGACATTACTCATTATGCCTGCTGTGCCTCAGACCACATGAGAGGACATTACTACACTGTGCCTGCCGTGCCTCAGACCATATGTGACGGATGACAATACTAGATTGTGCCTGCCATGCCTCAGACCACATGTGAGGACATTACTAGATTGTACCTGCCATGCCTCAGACATCATGTGAGGACATTACTACATTGTGCCTGCCGTGCTTCAGACCACACGAGAGGACATTACTACATTGTACCCGCCGTGCCTCAGACCACATGTAAGGACATTACTGCATTATGTCTGCCCTGCCTCAGACCACATGTGAGGACATTACTACATTGTGCCTGCCGTGCCTCAGACCAGATGTGAGGACATTACTAGTTTGTGCCTGCCGTGCTTCAGACCACACGTGAGGACATTACTAGATTGTGCCTGCCATGCCTCAGACGAGAAAACAAAGGAATGGCGCACAGCGAAAATAAAACAAATTACATATGACAAAAGGGGTGCACAACCAGTGGTCAAAAAACTGAATAGGAATATGAGGAAAAAGAAACCACTATAATGTATTGTCAGAGCTGAACCAGCATTTTTCTTTTTAATTAGAGGCCTTGGTTTGTTAGAAAGGATGACGCATACTAGAAGCCAAGATAAGAATGTTCCTTCCTTTGAGATAATATACCACCCCCCCCCCCCCCCGCCTGAGTTGTAAGACACTTTGTACTGGGAGCTAAAGGGAGTAAAAGGGAAGGATGGAGTTTTTCAAGGTAAAATCAGTATTTTATGCTTTAGTGATAAGTTGTATTAACCGCCATATATGGTAATTCCGCTTCCTGCTTCAGGGGTGCATATAAATCCCTTTGTTAGCAATAAAGGGCAGAGCTTATTGACACATACTTTTGTCCGTGTCTTATTCTCTCTGGTACCACATTCCGAGGAGGAAAGGGTTAACGAGAAAACAGCGACGACAGCCTGGCGCCCGAACAGGGGCCTGAGTTATTCTATTCTGAGAAAGTCTGACTGGTCCAGAGACGTGGGATGAGCGGAGCTTTCTGTTGGTGATATACATACAGCGCTGAGATAAGAATACTTATTATATTCTACCTAAAATCTATATCACTGTATAGTGGACTCCCTCCTCCCCGAGCCGTCAGCTTTCCAGGTAAATCACAGGTATTCCTGGCTCAGGTCCCTTTGAACCAGTAGACCTTCAGATTAATTGTCAGTCCTGCCTTTCCTACTTTAAATAATGACAGTATGGATCCAATGATTGTGTTGTGGTTTTGTCTTGGTGTTTGTGTGATCGGATTGTTCATTTGGTTGGCGTACAAATCTTGGAAAGCAAGCAGTGGAATGGTTCAGAAACCTTTGTGGCCCATTGTCTAAGTGACGGAATTGTCTTGGTGACAGAGTCTTGGTGACAGAATTGTCTTGGTGACAAGAGAATCTCTTCTAGGTGAGGAGATACAAAAATGGGGAACCAAAACACCAAGGAAGGTGTTACTGCCAAAGATTTAGTGGTACGCAGAGAGGGAAAGCAAGCTTTGATAGGCATTGACAAAGTATTGTGTAAAGCAGGCATGAATGAAAACGGAGAATTGAACAGTGATAAATGGAAAAGGTTCTTTAACTCACATCATGGATGGTTGAGAGACAAAGGACTGTTGAAAACAGTGAACCTGTGGATGAGTGCGTGTGATTACTTAGAGGGAAAGACTGAAGAATTAGGAGACGGACATTACAGACTGACAAAAACAGGGATGACTGATTTACCCTCCTGTTTGCCCCCTACGTTACCTCCACCCCAGTATCAGATCTTCCCACAGACTTCCCACGAACCGAACTGTTGGGTCTGTCCCAGGTGTGGACAGCAGAATCCCCTGACGGTAGATGTCTGTGTAGGTTGCGGTGGACCCAGACCTCCCCCGGCCAATCTATTTCCAATGAGGACAGTAGTGGTACCTGGTACCCCGGGTGCTGCGGGAGACGAGGAGGGTGGAGTAGCTTCAGGCGCCCCCCGGACAGCAGTGTTATACAATGAAAGAAAACCGTGAGCACAACCTGAATGAAACTGGTGCTTTAAAGTCTAGGTTCCCACACCGGGTACTAATAATGAAAAAAGGCTTAAGCACTCAACTTAAAAGGTTTATTAGTAGGTTTATCTCCAAACGTTTCGGTCAGAAAATACCTTCATCAGTGACTACTGTAATCATAATATAAACGCATAAGAATATGTACAAACAAAATAAGAAACATTGCGATAAATAAAGTATATACAAAAAAGTGAGACACGGGTCACAGGACGGACAATAGGGAAAAGGAGAAAGTGTTAATATGCTGGAGAAGTGAACATATATTAACATCACTGCACTAGGTACATATGTTACATCTCAATGACAATGTAAATTTCTCTCTAAGCACTTGAACATGCTATAAAAAAGCAGATAATTCATATTCCCTATGTATGTATATTCCCTGTATATAGTAGCGCTATACATATAAGCGATCCAAAGCCTTTTTTTTTTTTTTTTTATGTTGCCCATCCCTGCTCAGTCACTTCCTGGTTGTGCTTCTTGACTGACAGCAGTGCTCTTAGTCCCACCTCTGCTCCACATAAAGGAACCCTCTGAGCCATTACCTCACTTCCGCCCCACATACTCATGGAAATCAAATCAGCAGGCTCAGACAGCGTCCTGGCAGAGGTAATATAGCGGTTTTGACACTACAAGGGATTTCTTTTGATAACTCTTACCTACAATGGTTTTTATGCCCCTGATTTTTTATGCCCCTGATTTTGTTTTTTGCTAATGACAGCTCCAGTCTACATAGCGGTGGATACCGCAAGCTTAGTCACTGGATATTTCTACTGGGTAATATATATATATATATATTGACCGGATACCATTTGTTTAGGAGCACAAGATATTCCTTATTTACTCAAATTTGCTCATTTTCTTCAATCTCCTCAGCATTCTTATAAGCTACGTTTGTCTTTAAGTAAGTACTACTTGATTGGTCACATTAGACTCACAGCTGTGGCATAATATGCTCACCATGTTATACTCTTATCCAGGCAGCACACTTTCCTTGGGGCACGCACCTCTCCCCTTTTTAGGAGACAATCTTCTATATAAAAATAAGGTATGGCACTATTACCCATTCATTCTTCTTGGATACTATTTTGACTGTCTTGGTATACTCAGAGCTGACCCACCGTTTTTTCTATTGTCTGTCCTGTGACCCGTGTCTCACTTTTTTGTATATACTTTATTTATCGCAATGTTTCTTATTTTGTTTGTACATATTCTTATGCGTTTATATTATGATTACAGTAGTCACTGATGAAGGTCTTTTCTGACCGAAACGTTTGGAGATACTACTAATAAACCTTTTAAGTTGAGTGCTTAAGCCTTTTTTCATTAGCAGTGTTATACAGACCATGGAGCCCTTCAGAGCAGTTGGCTCTAATAACGCAACTCCCGGACCCTTCACAATCACCAATGGGGTTCGCTAGAATGTTAGCTACAATGCAGGATACGTACAAAGCAACTAGACAGGATCTGGAAGCACTTATAAAAGGGAAATTGGCAGATGAAGCCAGATACGATAGACTGATTGATGAGACATACAAGTGCTATGTTGGTAGGACCGGACCTGATAATGCAGAAGTCAATGACGCAGCAGCAGGGGTTATGTTTACAGAAGCGTTGAAAAAAGCATGTAAAGATAGACAGGCAGAGAAGGAAATTACACTAGAAGACAGAGTTCAGGGAAAGGAAGAAGAGCCAAAAGATTATTTCTGGGCTCTAAGAAAAACTTGGGTGGAAATGGGTTTTGTCCCAGAAAACAAGACTAGTGAGAGGGTACTGGCAAGTGCATACATGAATGGGTTAAAAAAGGAAGTGGCAGAAAAGGTGAAAGTAAGTAGACCTGATTGGAGATCAGTAAAAGCAGAGGATCTAGCCAGAATAGCACAGGGGGCACAACATGATTTAGCGCAGGCAAAAAGAGGAGCAAGGATACATGCTGTAGGTACTCGTCCTGCAAACAGCAGGGAGGGGAGACGTGTGCCAGGAGGTGGACAGAAATTGTGCTACGGATGCAAGAAACCAGGACATTTCAGGAGGGATTGCAGAACTAATCCATATCCAGCTTGTCCAACTAATCCATATGCAAATGACCCGCCTGCAAGAGGCCCCCAAGACCAATTAGGGCCGCTCCCATAGGATAATGGTAGCTTGCACATGAACCCCCTTGTCTCCTTACCCCCCACTCCTAATTGCACAGTGCAGGTGAACCTACCAGGGGACATGAGGTTGAGTTCCAAGTGGACACGGGGGCAGACAATTCAGTAATTACAGAAGAGGACTGGCCATTTGGGAAAAGTGATTTCTCCCACCATGTTATAGCGACTCCTTACAACTCTCCATCTATCCTGCTCCCCGTCACTAAAAAGATTCCCCTGCAAATTCAAGGAACCACTGTACACACACAGATAATGGTATCACCACGGGGTCAATGTAATCTTTTAGGATGTGATGTGTTGTCTCAATTGCAAGCACATATTGAGTATCATCCTGATGGAACTGTCACTATGACACCAGGATTGAAGCCGAGCACTCTGTAAAATCATGTCGTTAGACGTTGCTAGTATAGAGGACACAAATGAATTTCCTTCAGTGTTAGTGTCACGCGGTCTTATGATATGTGTACGATGTCAGTAAACTATTCTTAAAAGAACAACACTCTATACAACATATAGATTAGCAACATCAGCATGTAAATATAGAATAGATTTACCTGACACGATATCCGTTGAACTCAGGGTTAATCTTGAGGACTTGATACACTGTCACAGGAAAGAGGAGGACCGGGTTCTAACCTGACCCTAAACTGGGGTCCTAACTAATCCCTCACCTTGGAGGTACTGATAATGGTTCAGAGGTCCAAGTCTCCAGCCTAACCCTGTCTCCTATCAGTCCCTGAACCCTGTAATCAGTCCTAAGAAGGATTCTGATTACCACCAAAGGGATATGGGCTGATCTCTGCTAAATACACAGATTAGACATATAAGACAGACTGGAGAAAACACAGACTTGCATACACACTCAAACACAGAAGGAACATAAATGATCTGGGATATTAAACTCTAAGCAAGGTGAGCTTAAAACAACTAAGGAGCTCTTTAACTTAAGTCTATACAGATACAATCCTATCTGTGGTCTGCATGAAGAATTTCACTGGCAACTCCCAACACAGACAACCAGAGATTTAAAGTAAACCAATCAACAAATAATTAATTGCAGCCGGGAGAAACTGCACCCAGTCCCAGAACTGAGCACAGACAGAATTAACTCCCTAACTGCCAAACACAAAGAAACAGCAACTCAGCTGTGAGAAGTCAGAATGTGCAACCGCGACGATCTTCGTGGCGATGCACACATGACAGTACCCCCCCTTCTACGAGGGGCCTCCGGACCCTCAGGGCCAGGTTTGCCCGGGTGAGTTCTGTGGAAGGTCCGCACCAAACGATCTGCGTTAATGTCAGACGCAGGAACCCACGTCCTCTCCTCTGGACCATACCCCTTCCAATGCACCAAGTACTGAAGGGACCGGCGATTCAGACGTGAGTCAATGATCTTTGACACTTGAAACTCCAAGTTACCATTGACCACCACTGGAGGAGGAGGTAGAGGTGATGGTATGACTGGTGCCACGTACCTCTTAAGTAATGACTTGTGGAACACATTGTGGATTTTAAACGTAGGAGGGAGGTCCAGACAAAATGCCACAGGATTAATTATGGAACTGATCCTGTACGGCCCGATGAATCTGGGGCCCAGCTTCCAGGAGGGAACTTTAAGTTTTATATTACTGGTAGACAACCATACCAGATCGTTCACATTAAGATCTGGACCAGAAACTCTCCTCCTATCAGCCATACGTTTATAACGGTTCCCCATAGCACTCAGATTATTCAATACACCTCTCCACACTGAAGCAAGTGACGACGAGAAACGCTCCTCCTCAGGAACCCCAGAAGGGCCCCCCCATTGAATGTACAAAACTGGGGATGAAAACCATATGCCCCAAAAAACGGGGACTTACCAGTGGACTCGCTCCGCCTGTTGTTAAGAGCGAACTCTGCCAGAGGCAAGAAAGAAGACCAGTCCTCATGGTTCTCTGAGACAAAACACCGAAGATAAGTCTCTAGGCTTTGATTCAGACGCTCTGTCTGACCATTGGTCTGCGGATGAAAAGCCGAGGAAAATGACAATTGCATCCCCCGACGTAAACAAAATGCCCTCCAAAACTTGGACACAAACTGAGACCCCCTATCTGACACCACATCAGAAGGCAACCCATGAAGTCTCACAATCTCCCCAATGAACACCTGCGCCAGAGTTTTAGCATTAGGGAGGGCAGGAAGAGCAATGAAATGTGCCATCTTACTGAACCTGTCAACAACCACCAGTATGACAGTCTTCCCTGACGACTGAGGAAGGTCCGTGATGAAGTCCATAGACAAATGAGTCCATGGACGCTCCGGAAGTTTCAAGGGTAAGAGGGTCCCAGACGGACGGGTATGAGGGGTCTTAGAGCGAGCACAAACCCCACAGGACGCGACAAAAGTTAAAACATCTTTATTAACGTTAGGCCACCAAAACCGGCGAGAAAGGAGATCTAAAGTAGCCTTACTCCCTGGATGTCCTGCTAAAGCAGAATTATGATGTGCCTCAATAACCTTTTGTCTCAACTGATTTGGGACAAACAGTCTCCCTGGAGGTCCTGCAGGGGCGTCCCCCTGAGCCTCTAACACCTCCTCCTCAAGCTCAGAAAATACAGCCGACACTACCACCCCCTCCTGAAGGATAGGAATCGGGTCATCCATTTTCCCGGCCCCTGGGAAACTGCGAGACAAGGCATCCGCCTTAACATTCTTAGATCCAGGGCGATAAGTGACAACAAAATTAAACCTGGTAAAAAACAACGACCATCGAGCTTGTCTGGAATTCAGACGCTTAGCAGATTCCAAATACAGCAGGTTCTTGTGATCAGTAATGACGGTGACCGGGTGGACTGCCCCTCCAAAAAGTGACGCCATTCTTCAAAAGCCAACTTAATGGCCAAAAGTTCCCTATTGCCGATATCATAATTCCTTTCGGCGGACGACAATTTTTTAGAAAAGAAAGCGCACGGATGCCATTTACCAGGGGACGGACCCCGGGACAATATTGCACCCACCCCTACGTCAGACGCGTCCACCTCCACAACGAACGGCTGTGATGCATCTGGTTGGATGAGAACGGGTGCCGAAGCAAAACATTTTTTCAAAGAGGAAAAAGCTTGGCGAGCTTTGTCCGACCATTTAGAAAAATCCGTCCCTTTTCTTGTCATGTCAGTGAGAGGTTTGACAACAGATGAGAAATTACAAATAAATTTCCGGTAGTAGTTAGCAAACCCCAGAAAACGCTGCAGAGCCTTAAGATCCTCTGGCTGATCCCATTCAAGCACTGCTCTCACCTTTTCAGGGTCCATACGGAAACCGGAGGCTGACACCAAGAAACCCAAAAACTGAAGTTCCTGTACGGCGAATACACACTTTTCCAGTTTGGCGTATAGTTTATTGTCTCGCAAGATCTGCAACACCTGTCTCACATGCTCCTGGTGAGACACAAGATCTGGTGAGTAAATTAAAATGTCATCCAAATATACGACCACAAACAGCCCCACCAGATGACGAAAAATGTCATTAACAAAATGTTGGAATACTGCTGGTGCAGTAGTCAGACCAAAAGGCATGACAAGGTTCTCATAATGTCCCTCCGGCGTGTTAAACGCCGTTTTCCACTCATCCCCCTCTTTTATCCTAATCAGATTATACGCCCCCCTGAGATCCAATTTAGAGAACCATTTGGCGCCAACAATTTGATTGAAGAGATCAGGAATCAGAGGGAGTGGATACGGATCTCGAACAGTAATCCGGTTAAGTTCGCGGAAATCCAAGCAAGGGCGTAGGCCTCCATCTTTTTTCTTCACAAAGAAGAACCCCGCGGCCACTGGGGAAGATGAAGGTCTAATATGCCCTTTGGCCAGACTTTCCGAAATATAATCTTTCATAGCCTGCCTCTCAGGACCAGAAAGGTTATATAACCTAGCTTTAGGTAACTTAGCATCAGGAAGTAAATTAATAGAGCAGTCATACACACGATGAGGAGGCAACTCCTGACACCCTCCTCAGAGAACACATCCCCAAAGTCCTCCAAAAAAGGAGGCAAAGTACTAGGCACGACCGCACTGATGACTGTGTTCATGCAGTTACTTTTGCAAAACTCCCCCCATTGGCTTATATCTCTGGACTGCCAATTAATCACAGGGTTATGTTTAACCAACCAAGGAAGTCCCAACACAATAGGAGTAGGTAGACCCTCCAACACATAACAAGATAATAGTTCCCTATGTATTGCCCCTACCCGAAGGTCAATGTTATGAACCTCATGAACAAAGCTACCTTGGCCGAGAGGCCTGGCGTCAATGGAGAATATAGGGATCGGTTTGACCAATACACTCAGATGCATACCTTGAGCCTGAGCAAACTGAGCGTCAACCAGATTAGCCCCGGACCCACTATCAAGAAGAACAGAAAATCTCTCCACTCTCGTACCAACCACCACCTCCACTGGTACAAGGAACTGAGAAGAACTAGCAGACGAAATACATACTCCCAGGTTGTCGTCCACCACACAACCTGGGATTAACAGTTTTCCGGCGACTTTTTGCTCAACAAGGCACGGGATGGACATCCCCCAACAAAATGTCCCTCTTTCCCGCAGAAGAAACACCTTCTAGTCCTGCGGCGTACCGCCAATCCCCTCCTACGAAATGATGTCCCTCCCAACTGCATAGGCTCCTCCGAACAGACAAGGGGAACCTCAACATAAGGGACTTTAGTAGTAGGTGGAGTAACAACAGGGGGCGGAGTTACCTCGCACCTCTCCCGGAGCCGTCTATCAGTACGGATAGCTAGGGCCATAGCAGCCTCCAGTGATGGAGGAGAATCATACTGAGCCAAAACGTCCTTTAATTTGTCAGAAAGCCCATGACAAAACTGGCTTCTAAGAGCTGGGTCATTCCACTGAGTATCTGTGGCCCATCTACGGAACTCAGAAGCAAATTCCTCCGCCGGACGATCTCCCTGCTGTATCTTACGTAATTTTGTCTCAGCAAGAGAGACCCGATCTGGGTCATCATATACCAAACCCAGGGCAGTAAAAAATCGATCTACTGACTGTAGAGCCGGGGATCCCGGAGGAAGGGAGAAGGCCCAGGATTGAGGGTCCCCTTGTAGGAGCGAGATAACAATTCCCACTCTCTGCTCTTCACTCCCTGATGATCGAGGCCGAAGCCGAAAATACAATTTACATGCTTCCCTGAAGGTAAAAAATTTGTCTCGCCCACCAGTGAACCTGTCCGGGAGAGCTACTTTAGGTTCAAATCTGGTTTGCTCCGAGGGAGACAAAACTTTGGACTTAATGTCCGTCAGCTCCATGGATAATCCCTGCAACTGCAGAGCCAGCTGGGCTACTGGATCCATGGCAACTGGGAATAATTTTATGGGCCAGTGAAAATGTCACGCGGTCTTATGATATGTGTACGATGTCAGTAAACTATTCTTAAAAGAACAACACTCTATACAACATATAGATTAGCAACATCAGCATGTAAATATAGAATAGATTTACCTGACACGATATCCGTTGAACTCAGGGTTAATCTTGAGGACTTGATACACTGTCACAGGAAAGAGGAGGACCGGGGTTCTAACCTGACCCTAAACTGGGGTCCTAACTAATCCCTCACCTTGGAGGTACTGATAATGGTTCAGAGGTCCAAGTCTCCAGCCTAAAGGTACTGCCACACTAAGCTATCCCGCTAGCGATCTCGTTAGCGTTGCATACTAATGAGATCGCTAGCGGGATTGTTTCTATATCGCTAAATGCGGCCACATTTAGCGATATAGTTAACGACGCTATCGCCGTTAGCGATCTTCTTAACGACTTTAGCGGTACAAAAGTACCGCTAAATCGCTAAGAAAAGGTGCCACACAGCGATTAGATACTTACCCAGCGGGAGCGCCAGCGATAAAATAGGGTCCGGAACGATTCCAGCGACGAGCGAGATCACAGCAGGAAGCTCGTCGCTGGAAGCTGCCGCACTGAACAACATCGCTAACGGGATCGCTAAATAGTGACGTTTTTTTAGCGATCCCGTTAGCGATATTGTTTAGTGTGGCATACCCTTAACCCTGTCTCCTATCAGTCCCTGAACCCTGTAATCAGTCCTAAGAAGGATTCTGATTACCACCAAAGGGATATGGGCTGATCTCTGCTAAATACACAGATTAGACATATAAGACAGACTGGAGAAAACACAGACTTGCATACACACTCAAACACAGAAGGAACATAAATGATCTGGGATATTAAACTCTAAGCAAGGTGAGCTTAAAACAACTAAGGAGCTCTTTAACTTAAGTCTATACAGATACAATCCTATCTGTGGTCTGCATGAAGAATTTCACTGGCAACTCCCAACACAGACAACCAGAGATTTAAAGGAAACCAATCAACAAATAATTAATTGCAGCCGGGAGAAACTGCACCCAGTCCCAGAACTGAGCACAGACAGAATTAACTCCCTAACTGCCAAACACAAAGAAACAGCAACTCAGCTGTGAGAAGTCAGAATGTGCAACCGCGACGATCTTCGTGGCGATGCACACATGACAGTTAGAAGGTGTGATACCGCATGATTTCTGGGCTTCAGATAAAACAGATGTGGGCAAATTAAGGGTGCAGCCAGTCATGGTCAAATTAAAGCCAGGTGCAATCCTGCCCCAACAGAGACAGTATCCTCTTAGTCCAGCTCAAGAGACGGCTATAGCTCAGCAGATACAGAAACTGGTAGCAAGTGGTGTTTTAGTTAAGACCCAGTCCCCTTGTAACACCACTCTGTTCCCAGTTAAAAAGAAAACAGCACCGGGGCAGCCAGCAGCGTACAGAATGGTCCATGATCTCCAGCTAGTGAACAAAGCTACAGAGCTCCTCACACCAGTTGTACCAAATCCTCACACCCTTCTGTCTCAGATCCCGGCTAGTGCTCTTTGTTTTTCAGTGATTGACTTGGCAAACACATTTTTTAGTGTTCCACTGCATCCTGACTGCCAGTATTTGTTTGCTTTTACATTTCAAGGGAATCAGTATATGTGGACTGTTTTGCCCCAGGGTGCCCAAAATTCACCCACTATGTATACTGCCAGTCTGCAAGAGATACTGGAAAGATGGAAAATGCCAAAGGTAGTTGTTCTGCAATATGTTGATGACTTACTGATTTGTGCCCCCTCCAGGAAACAGTGTCGCACTGCAACGATATCACTCATGTTGTTTCTGTACCAAGCTGGATGTAAAGCGTCAAAGGATAAACTGCAATTTTGTAAATCTTCAGTTATCTTTTTGGGACATTGCATTACACCAGGGCGCGACATCTGACCAGCACTCGCAAAGAAGCTGTACAGAATTTTCTTATTCCTGTTAATGTTGCCGCTCTTAGGACATTTCTTGGACTGGTTTCCTACTGCAGGCAGTGGATACATGCTGTATCAATCCTCATGTAGCCTCTCTATGACTGTATCACCATTGTGCCTTTTAAACTAACTCCTGAAGGTATAGACTGTTTTTATTCTCTCAAAAACAGGATTGTGGCAGCTCCAGCGCTAGGAACCCCCAACTACGAACTACCATTCACCCTGTATCTCCATGAACAGCAGGGACACGCAGCAGGAGTATTGACTCAGTTACATGGTGACAATCAAAGGCCTGTAGCCTATTTCAGTGGAAGACTAGATGCAGTGGCTAGAGGTGCCCCGTCCTGTGTACGGGCAGTACATGCTGTAGGACTATTGCTCCACAAATCGTCAGACATCGTTCTTGATCATCCACTGACAGTACTTACACCTCACGATGTATACACCATACTGAACCAGGTGCAACCGGCACACCTTTCAGCTGCACGTCACCTTCGATTGCAATGTGCACTTTTAATGCCTCCAAATGTTTCTTTGCAGAGATGTACCACACTTAATCCTGACACGTTGTTACCTCTCTCGGATCTAAAGGAGGGGTCAGGTACGGTATTGTACAAAGAAGATCCAAGAGAGGAGATTCCTCATGATTGTGTTCAGCTTATGGCACAGGAAACAGCAGGCCTACCCACAGTGTTTGAAACTGAAAGACCTAATACTGATTTTGAATTTTTTGTAGGTGGATCTCGCCACCAAGATGACTCAGGTACCTTCCACACTGGATATGCCATCATCTCCCTGAATGCAGTAATCAAAGCAGAAACAATGCTCCCACATCAGTCGGCCCAGGAGGCTGAACTTAAGGCTCTGACCGAGGCCTGTAAGATAGCTGAAGGTAGAATTGTTAACATCTACACAGATTCTAGATACGCATTCGGTATAGCTCATGATTTTGGTCCAATTTGGAAATCTAGAGGATTCCTGATGGCAGCAGGACATCCCATTAAAAATGCTGACGCAGTCCAGCAGTTAATTGATGCATTACAATTACCAAAAGAGGTAGCTGTCATAAAAGTTAAAGCACATACCAGACGCACTGATCAGGTGAGTAAAGGAAACGCAATGGCCGATGCAGCAGCAAAAACAGCAGCCAGTAGACCACTCCAAGGGGTAACGATGCACCAGGTAAGCGCTCCCAAAAATCCCTTTGTGTCGGAGGATGCCTATCCCAGATGCAGGCTCAGGTGCACCAAGAGGAAGTAGAAAAGTGGGAAAAAGAAGGTGCATGTCTGAATGAAGCAAATGGGGTATGGGGAAGAGGGATGCGTCGATGCCTTCCAAGGGCGTTGTACCCTGCGGTCGCCAGATGTTACATGGGCCAACCCACCAGTCCAAAACTGCTGTGATGAGTGTGATGCAGAAGCATTGGGTAGCACCAGGCTTTTCCACCTGTATAGAAGGTTTGATCCAGGGATGCAGGTATGTGCTACACATAATCAGGGAAGGGTAGTCAAGACACCACCCAAACACACCCTCGGCCCCTCTATCCTTTCCAGAGACTGCAGATTGATTATATTCAGCTGCCAAAATCAGGGTCATGGGAGTACGTGTTGGTGTGTTTTGATTTATTCTCAGGTTGGCCGGAGGCTTTCCCGATTGCCAAGGCTACGGCTGCGGCAACCGCAAAGAAGCTGCTTGCGGAGGTGGTGTGCAGGTATGGAGTACCAGAGGTGATCGAAAGTGACAGAGGTACACATTTCACAGGTGAAATAATGAATGAAGTCTTGACAGCTCTGGGAATTCAACAAGCTTTTCATACCCCATATCATCCACAAAGCAGTGGAAAAGTAGAAAGACTAAATGGGACATTGAAGTTAAAAATCCAAAAGGCCATGGCTGAAACAGGGAAATCTTGGCCTGAATGTTTACCATTAGCCCTATACTCAGTAAGGTACACTCCAAATAGGAAAACTGGACTTTCTCCATATGAAGTACTATTTGGCAAAGTGCCTAGCTTAGGATGTTTCTTTCCCCAAGCACTGGAAATGAGTAACCATGTATTAAGCTCATATGTAAGGGATTTGCATAAAAGACTTAAGAAAGTACATGATAATGTCTTCAGTTCTCTTCCAGATCCGAACCAGGATCCTGGGAGTCACAGCCTGCAGCCTGGAGACTGGGTAGTCATTAAAAGACACGTGAGAAAGAGTCTGGATCCGAGATTTGACGGACCTTGTCAAGTTCTACTGACGACAAGTACCGCAGTCAAGCTACAAGGCAAGGAAACTTGGATCCACGCATCGCATTGTAAGAAGATCCTTGGAGAGCCTCCAGAAGAGGAATGATGCTACTAATGACATTTGCTTGCATCCTTGCAGTAACGGATGCTTGGAACAGACTTAGCCTTGTAGATGGTGATGATAACAGGTTCATTAGACACCACTTAGCTTTAGTGGATGGACTGAAAGAACAAAACCAAAATGTTGCAAACTGTTGGATTTGTACACACGCGCCGGTGACGTCCACCAGTCTACCATTTCTTGCAGTCCCAGTCTCGTGGGAAGAAATTAACTCTTGGGGTAACTGTGCAGACACATTAAGCAACAATGCCACTCAAAAACTTTGGAACACTACGGTAGGAATACCGGTAGTGGGTTGGACTGATTTTCCATGGTGGCAGGGAAATCTAACAGGACAGATAATTCCAAGACTGTATCTATCTGTTAAAGGTGGGGCATGGGTACCCAGAAATAGAACTAGTATAACCTCTTTGGGAGAAATACCGACACAGGGGTTAAAGATAAGTTTTGGGGTCACTTCAGGAAGCTTAGATGCTTTCAAACCCTCCCTATTAGAACGATACCTACACACTGATAGATGGGAAAATAATGTTTTCTTTGAGAATGGAAATGATGAAACTTGTGCTTACAAACCAGGTAACCTGAGGTGTAATAAATATGAAGGGTATCAGAAGAACACTCCCACCTGCGGAGAACCTACCGCAGGATACTGTTCCCCACTAGGACAAAAGCCCGGATGGTGCTTGATGAGTAATATTTCAAAGTTTATAGATTTGGCACACTGATTAGTATTACAGCATTCAGCTATATGGAACCTTCCACCATCAATGTATTGGGTATGTGGGGACAAGGCATTTAAGTGGCTTCCAGTAGGAGTCACTGGGAAATGCACCCTAGCTAGATTGACACCAGCCACCTATCTCATCACTCCAGATAGATTAAATCCATTGTCTATTCCAAAATATACACTACATAAACGATCTGCAGACAATAGACCTCGCCCAAATGGGAGACAACAGATAGTGGAGATGGGGATAGCAAATAAATTTTTCAGTGCATTATTCATCTACCCTATGATAACTCAGACGTGGGATAAGTTGGTAGAATCCACAGACTACCTAGATGATCAAATATGGGATATTTTAGATATCCTCAATGGGTCCCTTGCAGTACAGAACCAGCTAATTATTGTTACTAACCAACATACCCTCGTGTTAGATTACCTGACTGCAGCTCAAGGTGGGATGTGCCAGATTATTGGACCTGCATGTTGTCATTATATTGATAATTCTAGTGTTTTAACCCTTAAACATAAGCTAGAGGATGTCATAAAGTTAAGGAAACTATATGATGAGGCAAATCTGAAGAATCAAGATTCATGGCGGGCAAATACTTTCTCTTTTCTTAACCCCGCAAATTGGTTCAAAGGCATAGGGGGATGGCTGACTGGGATAATACAAGCTGGCCTACAGGTTTTATTGATATGTCTTGCTATCTATTTAGTTTTTAAAATCTGTTTGATGTGTATTAAACAATGTACTAGGACACAGAGGAGGTATGAAGATGTGTATTGATCAAATGAAGGAACAAAAGGAGGGAATGTCAGAGCTGAACCAGCATTTTTCTTTTTAATTAGAGGCCTTGGTTTGTTAAGGGTATGCCACACTGAACAATATCGCTAACGGGATCGCTAAAAAACGTCACTATTTAGCGATCCCGTTAGCGATGTTGTTCAGTGCGGCAGCTGCCAGCGACGAGCTTCCTGCTGTGATCTCGCTCGTCGCTGGAATCGTTCCGGACCCTATTTTCTCGTCGGCGCTCCCGCTGGGTAAGTATATATCGCTAGTGTGGCACCTTTTCTTAGCGATTTAGCGGTACTTTTGTACCGCTAAAGTCGTTAAGAAGATCGCTAACGGCGATAGTGTCGTTAACTATATCGCTAAATGTGGCCGCACTTAGCGATATAGAAACAATCCCGCTAGCGATCGCATTAGTATGCGTCGTTATCGTGATCGCTAGCGGGATTGTTTAGTGTGGCAGTACCTTTAGAAAGGATGACGCATACTAGAAGCCAAGATAAGAATGTTCCTTCCTTTGAGATAATATACCACCCCCCCCCCCCCGCCTGAGTTGTAAGACACTCTGTACTGGGAGCTAAAGGGAGTAAAAGGGAAGGATGGAGTTTTTCAAGGTAAAATCAGTATTTTATGCTTTAGTGATAAGTTGTATTAACCGCCATATATGGTAATTCCGCTTCCTGCTTCAGGGGTGCATATAAATCCCTTTGTTAGCAATAAAGGGCAGAGCTTATTGACACATACTTTTGTCCGTGTCTTATTCTCTCTGGTACCACATTCCGAGGAGGAAAGGGTTAACGAGAAAACAGCGACGACAGCCTGGCGCCCGAACAGGGACCTGAGTTATTCTATTCTGAGAAAGTCCGACTGGTCCAGAGACGTGGGATGAGCGGAGCTTTCTGTTGGTGATATACATACAGCGCTGAGATAAGAATACTTATTATATTCTACCTAAAATCTATATCACTGTATAGTGGACTCCCTCCTCCCCGAGCCGTCAGCTTTCCAGGTAAATCACAGGTATTCCTGGCTCAGGTCCCTTTGAACCAGTAGACCTTCAGATTAATTGTCAGTCCTGCCTTTCCTACTTTAAATAATGACAGTATGGATCCAATGATTGTGTTGTGGTTTTGTCTTGGTGTTTGTGTGATCGGATTGTTCATTTGGTAATTTTGGTAATTCCGCTTCCTGCTTCAGGGGTGTATATAAATCCCTTTGTTAGCAATAAAGGGCAGAGCTTATTGACACATACTTTTGTCTGTGTCTTATTCTCTCTGGTACCACATTTCGAGGAGGAAAGGGTTAACGAGAAAACAGCGACGACAGTATGCACACCACAACTAAGTAATCAAAAAATGAAAAAAGCTTTATTGCACAACATTAAAAAAAAAAAAAACAATTGAATACAATAGAAATCCCTGAATGGATCCCAACAAGCAATCGCTGACCTATAATCAAACTCCAAACAATGATCAAATGAACAAGTGCATGTCCTAAACAATATAACAAATGACGATAAATGGGCATATACGCTAAGTCCACAGAGAGAAAAATGTATAATGCATACACCTGAACGCAGTCACCATGAGGTGATAATGAAAGGTAAAGTGCCCCCTGTCACAGCATAATGATAAAGGTATATCTCCTCCCAAAATGTGAGTCAGAAAGACTCCCTATAATAGAAAAGGCTCACGTGTAGAAAGGCAAGGTCAGGGCTGCAAGTGGACAGTAAGCCCGATGGAGGCAATTGCAGGGGGACCCAGAGGCAGGGCGACCCAACGCGTTACGCCGCTACAAGGGCGGCTTCGTCAGGGGAAGCCATGCCTCAGACCACACGTGATGACATTATTAGGCTGTGCCTCAGACCACACGTGATAGATGACATTGCTACATTGTGCCTGCCGTGCCTCAGACCACACGTGAGGACATTACTAGATTATGCCTGCTATGCCTCAGACCACACGTGAGGACATAACTAGATAGGACCTGCCATGACTCAGACCACACATGAGGACATTACTAGATAGTACCTGCTGTGACTCAGACCACATGTGAGGACATAACTAGATTATGCCTGACATGCCTTAGATCACACGTGAGGACATTACTAGATTATGCCTACTGTGCCTCAGACCACACATGAGGACATTACTAGATTGTGCCTGCCGTGCCTCAGACCACATGTGAGGACATTACTAGATTATGGCTGTGGTGCCTTAGATCACATGTGAAGACATTACTACATTATGCCTGCAGTACCTCAGACCACACGAGGACATTACTACATTTTTTTGCAGACCACACGTGAGGACATTACTACATTGTGCCTGCCGTACCTCAGACAACACGTAAAGACATTACTAGATTGTGTCACGGACGTGGTTTGCGGAACCACTGTGCCATGGATTATGGAGAGCCTGGAGGGGCGTGACTAAGGCCTCTTTCACACATCCGTCTTTTTGTATCAGGCATGATCCGTCCTATGCCTGAAGGGACGGATCGGCCCTGAAACAAAAAAACTGATGCAACGGATCCAGTTTTTTGCTGGATCCGACCTGAACTTTAGACACTGGAAAATGTAGTAGTAGAGTAGTAGTAGTAGACCTCGATTTCCAGAATCCGGATCAGACTTTTGCCTGATTGCACAAAAGTCTGATCCGGTTCCATTGAATTCTATTGTTTCCGGCCGCCTGATGCGCCGCTTCAGGCACATCAGGCAGCTCCGGCAAAAAAAAAAAAAACGTTACATGCTGCGTCTTGTCCGGCCGCCGGAATGTACATTTCCGCCGGATCCGGACAAAAACGGATACAACACACTGACATCAGGCGCCATCCGGCGCTAATGAAAGTCAATGCAAAAAAAACCCGCATCCGGCATTACATTTCGCCGGATGCGGTTGGACAAAAAAATGCCGGAGGGCGCCGTCAGGCGCACAACGGATGTGTGAAAGAGGCCTAAGCGAGCACTGGACTGTTCACTAGAGCATCTGATGGTGAGGTTAGACTTGGCTCCTGATGAACACCAAGTGCCACTCCAGGACAGACCAACGGACGCCCAGCAGCTGGACCGAGTAGGATAGACTGGATGGTGCAGCAGGCAGGGTCTGCATCACAGTGCAGCAGGCAAGATCTGCACCAGAGTGCAGTAGGTAAGATCTGCACCAGAGTGCAGCAGACAGGATCTGTACCAGAATGCAGCAGGCAGGATCTGCACCGGAGTGCAGCAGGCAGGATTTGCACCAGAGTGCAGCAGGCAGGATCTGCACCACAGCGCAGCAGGGACTGGTACGCAACGTTACACAACATAGACTGCAGAATAGGAAGGTTGCTCAGACACCTCCCCAGTGGGGAGAAAGCAATAAATACATAATGCCCCACAGCCATTGGCTTGGGAGGAAATAGCAAGTGCATGCGCTGGCCCTTTAAGAGGGCGGGAGCATGCCCATGTGCCCTAAGGACATGGCTAGAGGCCCGGCTGGAAGCTTTGCTGGAAGCATGCAGAGCATGGGAAAGGGAAGAACCAACAGCAGCACGTGTGAGTGAAGTGGCACGCCGGAGACCCTGCTTGTCAGAGCAGGGATCCAGCGTGGTGCTAACAGTACCCCCCTTTTACGCCCCCTCCTCTTCAGGCCATTGAGGAAGTTCAGGAGGAGAATCGGAGCGTGAATGTTCTCCTTAGGCTCCTAGGATCTCTCTTCGGGACCAAATCGTTTCCAGTCGACGAGGAAGAAGGTCTTGCCTCTCACCTTTTTCATGGCAGAGACACATGGAAAGAATTTCCCAATCTGTAATGAAGGAGGCAACTTCAGTTTATAGGAGACTTAGTTGATCCGTTTCAGCACTTCAAAAGGCCCGATAAAACGAGGACCCAACTTGTAAGAGGGAATCTTCAGCCGGACGTACCTGGATGAGAGCCATACCTTGTCGCCAGGGCGGAAGCACGGAGGGTACAGGGGCCTTTTGTCTGCATGTCTCTTCATACGGGCGGAGGATGCTTCTAAAGTGGCTTTGGTGTCCTCCCACAACTCTACAATATCCTTGGAGAGGACATATGCCACAGTGACATCAGAAGGAACCATCACCGGGAGGGTAACCTCGGGTTGCCAACCGAACACAATGTAGAAAGGAGACTCTCCCGAGGCTTCATCAACGTGATTGTTGTACGAGAACTCAGCCCAGGGAAGTAATTTCACCCCATCATTGTGGAGGCATTGATGAAGTGTCGCAGGTAGTTGCCCAGGACCTGGTTGACACGCTCCACTTGCCCATTGAACAGAGGGTGATAGGCCGAGGAGAAATCCAAGACGATATCCAGATGTTTACAGAGAGCTCACCAGAATCTGGAAGTGAACTGCAAACCTCGATCGGACACAATGCGATGAGGAAATCCGTGCAGGCGGAAAATATGTTTGATGAAGCTGTCAGCCAGTTCAGGAGCGGACGGAAGAGCAGACAACGTGGTGAAATGCGTTGTGACGGGGTATGCGGCAGAGCAAGAAGAGACCACCGGGCTAAGAACAATTCCCCTCCAATTTTGTATACGTACGAGGGACCTCTACAGGTCGCTTGTTAAGTACACACAGGCAGGGCTGACCGGACTCAGGGCTCCTCCTGCCTGGACAGTCCATCTGCATGTTAGTGTTGGCTGTTCTGGTGGCCTCATTTCCATGGATGAGTTGTAGGCGTCCCCATTTGCTGCTCTCTTGGCTTGACTTCTGGTTACCGCACCAACAAAGTGGCAATGCAGATGTCCCACATCATTTCCTAAAAGAACGTCTGCATTGTTTGGCCCCAAAGCCATAATCCAGGGTCACCCTTGCTCTTGGAATATATCTCTGGGTGCCTCCAGCCAATACAATGGCAATTCCTGGTCCCTTTTGAATTGCTTCTGGCTGAAGTACTCGGGGATCGACTATGGTGAGAAAAGCCCCAGTGTCACGGAAGCCAACAACTTTTTGGCCATCCAGCACGACCTCCTGTAGATGTTGGTGCTGAAGGTCAGAAGAACAGGTGGCTGGGGCTCGCACCCCATAGTCTCCTGGTATGGGAGCCAGGGTATCGGAGTCACTTGGCAAGTCATCAGGGACTGAATCCACCTTTTCTCCTGGTGAGAGTGTCTGTGGATAACGAACCGGCAAAGGCGGTCTGTAGTCGTCCTGTCTCCGAACACCTGGACATTGAAATTGCAGATGTCGAGGCTGCCCACATCTATAACATCTGCGCTCTGGGACTCTTCCCCCACGTCGTAGTCCCGAAGGTGGAGCAGGATAACGAACAGGCAAAGGCGGTCTGTAGCCGTCCTGTACTCCGAACACCTGGACATTGAAATTGCAGATGTCCAGGCTGCCCACATCTATAACATCTGCGCTCTGGGACTCTTCCCCCACGTCGTAGTCCCGAAGGTGGAGCAGGAGTAATGCGAGGCCCAGTCACATGAAGGTCACCATGAGTTGATGGACTATTGGGATGGTGAATATGGGAGGCCGAAGGACCAGGGGCCGCCATCATCGGGGGGCTGGTAGTTCTTTTCTCACTGAGTAGTAGTTTTTTCCATTGAGGCTTGATGGTGAGAGCCTCATCCGCTAGAGCTGCAGCTTCTTCCACAGTGGCTGGTCTCCTTTCACGCACCCATTCTCGGATCTCAGCGGGGCACTTGAAGTAAAACTGCTCTTTCAAGATGACCTGGAGGAAGGCCCCCCAAGTTAAGGCCTCCTCTCCCTCCAGCCAGCGATGACGTATTTGTTTGAGTCTGTGGGCATACATCTTGAAGAACACCTCCTCATCACAGGCCAAAGTACGAAACTGGGTCCTATAAGTGTCTGGGGTCACAGCATAGTGTTCTAGAACAGTCCGTTTAATGACACTGATGTCCTGGAAGAAGCCCTCAATGTCACCTGCAGCCTCCTGGAACGGCTTGAAATCTTTGCGGGACACTCTGGGAAGTTCCCTCATGGTGGGTGCTGGGGTTACAGTCTGTCTGGAGCTTCTAGCTGCTTCCAAAGCTATCTGCCTCTCCAGCAATGCCATCTCCTTAGCTCCTCGCATGACCTCCATCTTATAGTCTATGGAGACCTCCTCTCCCATCATTGCCATCTCCTCCTCGTACCACACAGCCCACTGACTTTTTTGGGTATTTACCTCTGCCTGTCGCCTTTCCTCCATTTGCCGTGGAGGTGCTTCCTCAGTGTCCTCTTGCAGGCGAACTCCTTCCAAAGCCTCAGTTAGCTGCTCCTTGGAGAGTCCCTTGTAGCTGACCCCCAGTTCACGGGCCTTTGTTTGTAAGCTCCCCACAGTCCAGTTCTTGTACTCTGAGGCTCTGGTTCCAGAAGTTGATGGGCCGTTGTCCTCCATTCGTTCTGCTCTGATCCACCGCTGCCAACCAGTTTGTGACGGGGTATGCGGCAGAGCAAGAAGAGACCACCGGGCTAAGAACAATCCAACGGGATTTATTGAGGCAGGCAGCATATCAAATCAAATATCCATGTTATTCCTGATGTCCATAATAACTCCAAAATCACAGACTGACGTGAGGTCTTGCCGCAGCTAAGAGCCCTCACCCTCTTTCTCTAGAGATCTCTCAACACACACTGGTCACGCATAAGTCCCTTGTCTTGGGCTACTGGGAACAGCCCAAGGGTAGGGGAGAAAAGGTTCCCACCTCCTAGTCAATGGTTTGGCCCATTGCATGGCTCCGAGATGTCTATCTGAATCTGTATTGTGAGTTCTCCCCCAGCTCAGGAGAACAATGGGGAGTCCTTTAGCTGTGTTGACATAAGCCTAAGTTAAATGATGATGAAGGAACAAAGTTATACAGAAATATAGGACAGGGCAAACTATGTATCATGACAATGCGCCATTTTGTAGAAGCGATCGACGACTACCAAAGACGACGGTGCAACCCTCGGATACTGGCAAATCTGTAATGAAGTCCACTGTTATGTGCTTCCATGGACCAGATGGCACGGTTATGGCAGGAGAGAACCGGTAGGAAGTCATCTGGGGACTTTATTGCCGGCACAAATTGAACAGGCAGCCACGTAAGTATAGAGCTCCCTCCTCATGGATGACCACCAGTAGTGGCGTGAAATCAATTGTAGTGTCCAGTCACCTTGGGCGAGTGGCCCCATGACAAAACTCGCTCCTTCTCAGATTCAGCCCAAGGGTTTTTCATGGAGGAATTCATGACAGGCTGACTGGAGCGACGGTAACCATCTTGGATGGTTCGATAATAAATTGAGGATCCTCCTCTTGGTCCCCGTACAGAAATAAGCGAGAGAGGGCATAAGCTCTGACATTCTTGTTACCGGACCTGAAATGTAGTAAAAAGTTAAAGTTGGCAAAAATCAAAGACCACCTGGCTTGGCGTTGATTAAGTCTCTGGGCGGACTGGAGGTACGCCAGGTTCTTATGGTCCGTGTAGATGACCAGTGGATAGACTGCGCCCTCCAACAGGTATCACCACTCCTCCAAAGCCATCTTAATGGCGAGTAACTCCCTATCACCAATGGAGTAGTTACACTCTGGAGCAGTGAAGGATTTAGAGAAGAAAATGCAGGACACACGGCAACCAGAGGAAGATTTCTGAGTGAGCACAGCTCCAGCCCCTAATGAGGATGCGTCCACCTCTAGGATGAACTGCTTGTTCAAATCCCGACGATGCAGAACGGGAGCGGTGGAAAAGGACTGTTTAAGAGAGAGGAAGGCTTCCTCAGCCTCGGAGGACCAGTTCTTTGGACCGGCTCCTTTTCGGGTCATAGCAGAGATGGGAGCGGTCAGAGTGGAGAAGTGAGGAATGAATTGTCGATAATAGTTAGCAAAGTCAAGGAATCTCTGTATTGCTTTGACTCCAGAGCTTTGGATTGCCATCAAAGTGTGGTGGAGCTGCGAGTCGGAGGCCTGGACCTTGAACTAAGCAGACAGTCTGAGAAGTTTCACGGCTGCTTCAACATGCGGGAACTCTGAAGAGATGTTTAAGGCCTCCAACTAGTAGTAGGCAGCATGGACAGCTCCTCCTGCGCGTCTTTCTGTCGGCAGAGCTCTTGGTACATGGTCCAAACAGGCAGGATCCGGGGTCCAGTGGGGTCCACGGCCTGAGCAAACTGTCATGGACGTGGTTTGTGGAACCACTGTGCCACAGTCCGCGGAGAGCCTGGAGTGGCATGACTAAGTGAGCACTGGGCTGTTCAAAAGAGCTTCTAAAAATGACTTGGCTTCCGATGAACGCCAGGTGCCACTCCAGGACAGACCAACGGACATGCAGCAGCTGGACCCAGTAGGACAGACTAGATGGTGCAGCAGGCAGAGTTTATACCAGAGTGCAGCAAGCGGAGAGTGCAGCAGGTAGGGTCTGCATCAGAGTGCAGCAGGCAGAATCTGCACCAGAGTGCAGCAGGCAGGATCTGCACCAGAGTGCAACAGGCAGGATCTGCACCAGAGTACAGCAGGGACTGGTATGCAAACTTACACAACATAGATTGCAGAACAGGAAGGTTGCTCAGGCACCTCCCCAGTGGGGAGGAAGCAATATATACATAATGCCCCACAGCCATTGGCTGGGTAGGAAATAGCAAGTGCACATGCTAGCCCTTAAAGATGGTGGAAGCGTGGGCACGCGTGCCCTAAGGACATGGCTAGAGTCCCGGCTGGAAGCTCTGCTGGAAGCATGCAGAGCATGGGGAAGGGAAAAACTGACCGCGGCGCGGGTGAGTGAAGTGACAGGCCGGAGACCCTGCCTGTCAGAGCAGGGATCCGGCGTGGTGATAACAGATTGTTCCTGCTGTGCCTCAGACCACAAGTGAAGGATGACATTAATACATTGTGCTTGCCGTGCCTCAGACCACATGTGATGATATTACTAGATTGTACCTGCCGTGCCTCAGACCACATGTGAGGACATTACTAGATTATGCCTGCCATGCCTTAGATCACATGTGAGGACATTACTCTATAATGCCTGCCATGCCTCAGACCACATGTAAGGACATAACTAAATTTTGCCTCAGACCACATGTGAGGACATTACTAGATGTACCTGCCATGCCTCAGTACGCACGTGATGACATTACTAGATTGTGCCTGCTGTGCCTCAGGCCACACATGAAGACATTACTAGATTATGTCTGCCGTGCCTTAGATCACACGTGAGGACATTACAAGATTATGCCTGCCATGCCTCAGACCACACATGAGGACATTACTAGATTTTGGCTCAGACCACAAATTACTACATTGCGCCTGCTGTGCCTCAGACCACACATGAGAACATTACTAGATTGTACCTGCTGTGCCACAGACCACATGTGATGACATTACTAAATTGTGCCTGCCTTGCCTCAGACCACAAGTGATGTCAAAGCTACATTGTGCCTGCTGTGCCTCAGACCACACAAGAGGACATTACTAGATTGTACCTGCCGTGCGTTAGATCATACGTGAGGACATTACCAGATATGCCTGCCGCGCCTCAGACCACACGTGATCACATTACTAGATTGTACCTGCCGTGCCTCAGACCACATGAGAGGACATTACTACACTGTGCCTGCCGTGCCTCAGACCACATGTGAGGACATTACTACATTGTGTCTCAGACCACACGAGAGGACATTACTAGATTGTACCTGCCATGCCTCAGTACGCACGTGATGACATTACTAGATTTTGCCTGCTGTGCCTCAGGCCACACGTGAAGACATTACTAGATTATGCCTGCCGTGCCTTAGATCACACGTGAGGACATTACAAGATTATGCCTGCCGTGCCTCAGACCACACATGAGGACATTACTAGATTTTGGCTCAGACCACACATTACTACATTGTGCCTGCTGTGCCTCAGACCACATGAGATGACATTACTACACTGTGCCTGCCTTGCCTAAGACCATATGTGATGGATGACAATACTAGATTGTGCCTGCCTTGCCTCAGACCACATGTGAGGACATTACTACATTGTACCTGCCGTGCCTCAGACCACATGTAAGGACATTACTGCATTGTGTCTGCCCTGCCTCCGACCACACGTGATCACATTACTAGATTGTACCTGCCGTGCCTCAGACCACATGAGAGGACATTACTACACTGTGCCTGCCGTGCCTCAGACTACATGTGAGGACATTACTACATTGTGTCTCAGACCACACGTGAGGACATTACTAGATTGTACCTGCCATGCCTCAGTACGCACGTGATGACATTACTAGATTTTGCCTGCTGTGCCTCAGGCCACACGTGAAGACATTACTAGATTATGCCTGCCGTGCCTTAGATCACACGTGAGGACATTACAAGATTATGCCTGCCGTGCCTCAGACCACACATGAGGACATTACTAGATTTTGGCTCAGACCACACATTACTACATTGTGCCTGCTGTGCCTCAGACCACATGAGATGACATTACTACACTGTGCCTGCCTTGCCTAAGACCATATGTGATGGATGACAATACTAGATTGTGCCTGCCTTGCCTCAGACCACATGTGAGGACATTACTACATTGTACCTGCCGTGCCTCAGACCACATGTAAGGACATTACTGCATTGTGTCTGCCCTGCCTCCGACCACACGTGATGACATTACTAGATTGTTCCTGCCGTGCCTCAGACCACACGTCAGGAAATTACTAGATTGTGCCTGCCGTGCCTCAGACCACATGTGAGGACATTACTACAGTGTGCCTGCCATGCCTCAGACCACATGTGAGGACATTACTAATTTGTGCCTGCCGTGCTTCAGACCACACGTGAGGACATTACTACATTGTGCTTGCCTTGCCTCAGACCACATGTGATGACATTACTAGATTGTTCCTGCCATGCCTCAGACCACACGTGAGGAAATTACTAGATAGTGCCTGCCGTGTCTCAGACCACACGTGAGGACATTACTAGATTGTGCCTGCTGTGCCTCAGAACACATGTGAGAAAATAACTACATTGTGCCTGTCGTGCCTCAGAACACACATGAGGACTAGAGATGAGAGACTTTGCCTACGGGAGGGTCGAGTCGGGTTTCGGACCACCCGACTTTCTCAAAAGTGGAGTCAAACTAAATCAGCCGACTATCGGAAAAAGTCGAAGGTCCGACTGAAACTCCAACCGACCTCAACAATGCAAGTCAATGGGGAAGAAAAGTCGGCAGGGAGTGGGGGACAGTAAGCACACCTAGTGCCCATTTCAAAGCCAACGACATCAATTCTTATTACTTAAGCTTGTCAACCTTAATTTACGGTACTTTATAATAATAGTTACGCATTGAAAACTGGGGGTTATTTGGCTAAAGTTGTGGGGGGGGCAGGGCTGGCTCCAGGTTTCGTGGGCCCCGGGCGAAAGAGTGTCAGTGGGCCCCTTTAACACATACCACAATTCATGATGCTCCGATACGGCAGAGAAATATAGGTATAGTCCAATGCCAAATACTTCACTTCTTACATTACATGAGTGATATCTATTGTAAATTCTACAATAGCTCAAAAACCGGACAGTATAGTCCTCCATACAGTATTATGGGCACCACATAGTGCGCCATACAGAATGAGCCCCATATATTGCTCTGTACAGAATAATGAGCTCCATATATTGCTCCATACAGAATAATGAGTCCCATATATGATGCTCCATACAGAATAATGGACCCAATATAATGCTTCATACAGTATACACTGTGTTCCAAATTATTATGCAAAAATTGTTTAGGAGTGATAAGGTAAGAATTTTTTTGTTTGTCAGTTAAACTCATTGATGGTGATGTGTGTCAGGGCTCTTTATATCACTGTAAGCAATTGCAGACACCTGTGCTAATTAGTTTGGCAGGTGTGTCCAATGAAAGGCAAGACTACTTAAGAAGGCTGTCCCACATTATTAAGCAGCCTACATTTTCTGCCAAAATGGGAAAGAAAAAGGATGTGTCGGCTGCTGAGAAGCAACAAATTGTGGAGTGTTTAGGTCAAGGCATGACTACAATCAACATTGCCAAGACACTTCATCGTGATCATCGCGCAATCAAGAAGTATGTAGCTGATTCACAGTACACACGTGTGCGTGCTAATAAGGGAAAATTGAGGACTCTTTCCTACAGGCAATTACGTGAGGTTAAAAGAACAGCGGCAAAAAAGCCATGTCATAGCAGTAGACAAGTTTTTGAAGCTGCTGGTGCCTCCAACGTCCCCCGAACAACAAGATGCAGGGTCCTTCAGAGGTTTGCAGCTGTGCGTAAGTCATCCTGTCGACCTCCTCTATCCACTGCAAACAAGCAGAAACGGCTCCAGTGGGCCAAACAATACATGAAGACTGACTTCAAAACTGTTTTGCTCACCGATGAGTGCCGTGCAACGCTCGATGGTCCAGATGGATGGAGTGGAGGATGGCTGGTTGATGGACACCCCATGCAAACACGGCTACGGCGCCAACAAGGAGGAGGTGGAGTAATGTTTTGGGCTGGAATCATGGGGAGAGAGATTGTCGGCCCCTTTAGGATCCCTGAAGGGGTAAAGATGAACTCCATAGTGTATGTTGAGTTTCTCAAACAGCACTTCCTGCCATGGTTCAAGAAGAAGAACCGTGCATTCCGCAGCAAGATCATTTTCATGCATGATAATTCACCGTCTCATGCTGCACATAACACATCTGCATCTCTGGCTACTATGAGCATAAAAGGGGACAAACTTATGGTGTGGCCCCCATGCTCCCCTGACCTCAACCCCATTGAGAACCTCTGGAGCATCATCAAAAGGAGTGTCTATGATGGCGGGAGGCAGTTCACATCTAAGCAACAGCTCTGGGAGGGTATTCTGTCCTCATGCAAAACAATTGAAGCAGAAACCATTCAAAACCTGACAAATTCAATGGCCGAGAGTTCAGAAGCTCCTTTCGAACAAGGGGTCCTGTGTGAAAATGTAACATCACCTAGAATAAAGTTTTGAGTTGAAAACTGTTTGATTTCAGTTTGTAATAACCTGCTAATGCTTATAATTTCAAAAATGACCATTTTTTTGTTCTTTATTAAAATGAAAAGGTTGAAAACTCTGCTGTGCATAATAATTTGGAACATGCATTTTGAGTGCAGTTTGAGTGTTTTATTTTCTAAAAAATATACTGTTATCATAGGCAGTTTGTACAAAAACCTTTCAATTGTACTCTAATAGTTATTTGACTGGAAAATTACAATGACTGCAATTCATAAAGGTAATTTGGGAAAATCTGAGAAAATATTATTTGCATGATAATTTGGAACACAGTGTAATGAGCCACATATATTGCTCCATACAAAATAATGAGCCCCATATATTGCTCCATACATAATTGGTCCCATATAATGTTCCATACAGTATATGATGAGCTCCACATAATGCTCCAGTATATGATGGTCCCCATATAATGTGCCATACAATATAGGACGGTCCCCATAGAGTATAATGAGCCCACATATTGCTCCATACAGTATAAAGAGTCACATATAAAGCTCCATATAGTATATAATGGGTCCAATATATTGCTCCATACAGAATGGGCTCCATATAATGCTCCATACAGAATAGGCCCCATATGTGCTCCATATGATACTCCATATATAAAGGGTCCTATATGATGCCCCATAAATAATGAACCCCATATGATGCTCTAGTATATGATGGGCCCCATATATGATGCTCCAGTGTATGATGAGCCCCATATAATGCTCCAAATTTAATGGTCCCCATATATAATGCTCCATATATAATGGGCTTCATGTGATGCTCCATACATAATGAGCTCCATATGATGCGCCATATATAATGGGCCTCATATGATGCTCCAGCATATGATGAGCCCCATTGATGATGCTCCAGTGTATGATGGACCTATATAATGCTCCATATATAATGGGACCCATATGATGCTCCAGTATATGATGGGCCCCATGGATGATGCTCCAGTGTATAATGGGCCTATATAATTCTCCATATATAATGGGCCCCATATGATGCTCCAGTGTTTAATGGGCCCCGTATATGATGCTCTAATGTATGATGGGCCTATATAATGCTCCATATATAATGGGCCCCATATGATGCTCCAGTGTATAATGGGCCTTTATAATGCTCCATATATAATGGGCCCCATATGACGCTGCAGTATATGATGGGCCCCATGGATGATGCTCCAGTGTATGATGGGCCTATATAATGCTCCATATATAATGGGCCCCATATGATGCTCCAGTGTATAATGGGCCCCGTATATGAGGCTTTAGTTTATGATGGGCCCGATTTATAATGCTCCAGTGTATGGTGTGCCCCATATATAATGCTCCAGTGTATAATGGACCCATCTATGATGCTCAAGTGTATGATGGGCCCCATATATAATTCTCCAGTGTATAATGCTCCCCATATATTGCTCCAAACATTTAAAAAAATGAAATGCCTCTCCTCGCTGGGCACTGCTCTTACTCTGGACTCCTCAGCGTCGCCATCTTCCAGCTCTCTGTACTGTGACTGTTCAGGCAGAGGGCGCACAGACGTGAAGTCATCGCGCTCTCTGACCTGAATGTCACTGTCAGGAAACGCGGAACACGTCACAGCGGTGGAGCAGGGAGAGGTAAGTACTGCAAGTGCTGGGGCCCTGAGCAAGCAGGGGGTCACACTAGTGGGCGCCGGCACTGGCACAGGGCCCCTCATAGTACGCCGGTGTCTCTGATGGCGAGTGGGCCCCCACCTGCTCAGGGCTCCGGCACTTGCCCGGGTGTGCCAGGTGCTTACGCCGGCCCTGGGGAGGGTACAGCCCAGTTAGGGAGGTGGAAAAACTGGCATATGTTGAGGTGTAGGCTGGACGTTCAGCAGCTGCAAATCGATCAAATGGAGAAGTCGGAGGAAGGAGGACAAAGCGAGCCATTTTGCTGGCAACCTTTGTGTCATCAGGGGAAGGTGGTACAAAATCCTTTGAAACCCAGATATGGTTCATTTTAATGAAGGTGAGATCACCTACATATTGGGTCGACAGCCGGGTCCTTCTTTCTGTCAGGATTGATCCAGCAGCACTGAAGACTCTTTCTGATAGCACACTACCAGCAGGGCAAGCGAGCTCCTGTAAGGCATATTGTGCCAATTCAGGCCAGGTGTCCAGTTTACAGGCCCAGTAGTCAAAGGGGAATGAACTGTGAGGGAGAACATCGATAGGGGAGGAGAGGTAATTTTGAACCATAGTTGACAATGCTGTCTCCTGTCTGTTGCAATCGATTCAGTATTACCAGTTGTGTGAGCGGTACTCGAGAAATCAGTCCACAACATGGTCATGAAACCCCTGTCTCCAACGCCACTTTGGCTGTGTGCACCACGAACACCTCTTCCATTTGGCCCAGTACGGCTCGTGATAGAACCTACACCGCTGCTGTGTGCTGTGAATGCCTCTAACAAACGGTTTACCAGAGTTGCTTGTTTGGTCGCCAATATTAGCTCTAGGTTCTCCTGTGGCATGATGTTCTGTAATTTGCCTTTATAGCGTGGATCAAGGATGCTGGCCAACCAGTAGTCGTCATCCTTCATAATTTTGGCAATGCGGGTGTCCCTTTTTAGGATTCGCAAGACATAATCACACATGTGGGCCAATGTTCCAGGTGTCAATGATGCACTGCAAGTGGTGGATGGAGGAGCACTTTCTGCCAAATCCACATCCCTCCACTCACGCGCAAACCCATGTACCTGACCTTGGCAAGTCAACATTTTCTCTTGCCCCCTAAGAAGCATCCTCCTCCCCAAAATAATCATCCCCCTCTTCTTCCTCTACCTCGTCCACGACAGTTCCCTGAGCAGACAATGGCTGTCATCAAGGCTTCCCTCCTCCTCCGCTGCAGACGCTTGATCCTTAATGTGCGTCAAAGTTTGCATGAGCAGACGCATAAGTTGGATGCTCATGCTTATGATGGCGTCGTCTGTGCTTACCAGCCGTGTGCATTCCTCAAAACACTGAAGGACTTTACAGAGGTCTTTCAGCTTTGACCACTGCACACCCGACAACTCCATGTCTGCCCTCAAACTGCCAGCCCGTGTATCCTCCCACAAATGCATTACAGCCTGCCTCTGTTCGCACAGCCTCTCAACCATGCACATGGTGGAGTTCCACCTTGTTGCAACGTCTATGATTAGGCGGTGCCTGGGGAGGTGGAGCGATCACTGCAGCCTCTGCATTCGACTGGAGTCTACGGGCGAGCGACGGATGTGCGAGCAGTCTTCGCACCTTATGGAGCAGGGCTGTTAACTCCGGATAATTATTTATGAAGCACTGCACCACCAGGTTCAAGGTGTGAGCCAGGCAAGGTATGTGTCTGAGTTTTGCCAGGGCTATGGCGGCCACAAAATTACAGCCGTTATCACTGACTACCTTGCCTGGCTCAAGATGTAGACTGCCCAGCCATGACTCAGTTTCTCGCTGCAAGTAGTCGGCCAGTACCTCCGCGCATTGGCGGACACAGATAGAAAAGGGCCCCTGTGCAAGAGGAATATATGGGCCCTTTGCAACCAAAGAGCTCCTAAAAATGCAAAATTGCACTTGTTTGGGAGGTAGAAATGGGCCCCCTTACTTCCTGGGCCCCTGTGCGGCCGCACAGGTTGCACCAATGATATGTCTGCCCCTGCCTCCGCGGTGTGTCTGTTGTCGCCCAAAGACATCATCTTTAAAACAGCCTGCTGATGCTTACCACTAGCTGTTCGATAGTGGGACACCTCATGTGCAACACTGCCAGCTGCATATGGAGTGCTCGTGTGACTGCGCTCTGTCGACGAGCTTTCGCTTCTGGAGGAGGAGGTTCGAACGCCTGCAGCCAACTGTTGCCTATACCGTGGGCTAGGCAGCACTGTCCCACCGCCGCTGTCCCCTGTGGACCCTGCATCCACCACATTAACCCAGTGCGCAGTGATGGACAGGTAACGGTCCTGGCCATGCCTACTGGCCCATGCATCTGTTGTGAGGTGCACCTTTCCACTCACTGATTGTTTGAGTGCATGGACAATGTGGTCTTTCACATGCAGGTGGAGGGCAGGGATGGCTTTTCTAGAAAAGAAGTGCCGACTGGGTAGGTCATAGCGTGGGAAAGCGTAGGCCATGAGCTCTCGGAACGCTGCGCTTTCAACCAAACGGAAGGGCATCATCTCTAATGAGATCAGTTTGGCAATGTAGGCGTTCAAAGCCTGTGTACGCGGATGAGAGGATGAGTACTTTCTTGTCCTACTCAGAGTGTCTGCTAGAGTGAGCTGGACTTGAGAGCTGCATATGGGGGAACTAGCGGTGGACATGGCGGACTGAGAGGGGGTTGGTGATGGTGATGGCCTAGAATCAGTCTTTCGTTGGAAAAACATTGTGATTCCCTGACTGCTTTGGCCTTGCGACGACATCTCAACATTTCTTGGTGGTGGTGTGCTAAACGGTGGGCTTACAGTGGGGGAAGCGATGTAGCGTTGCTGGCTACCTTCAGTCTGAGCAGGTGCACGTGTGCTTCCTGAGGATTTGTAGTCTGTCCACGCTTGCAAGTGCATGGTATTTAAATGTCTAAGCATGCAACTGGTATTCAAATTTCAGAGATTTTTCCTTCGGCTAAAGGTCCTTCCGCACTTCTTACAGATAACCTTTGCCTCATCAATAGGATTTTGGTCAAAAAAGTGCCACACTGCACTCTTCCTACTATGGGATAAATTTTCAGGGCTTGCACGCTGTGCTAATTTGACCGTCTGGCCAAGCTGTCCTGCAACTCTTTTTGTTTTTTTAACACGTTTTTGGACTGCTACGGCCAGATAACAGCAGCTGCGATGTCGATGCCTGCTGCTGATCCTCCTCCTCTTCTGACCTATTGCCAGCGGCACCCTCTTCCCCCAATGGATGCCAATCCAGATCAACAACTGGGTCATCCATCACCTCCTCTTCAATTTAATCTGCACCTTACCCCGGTTTCTGGGGATCTCATCATGGGATCTGTTCAACAGATGATGAGATCCCCAGATTCTGCCTGTCTCGCTCAGTGAGAGCCAGGTATTGAATGGAGCGCTGCATAGCTGATGAGATCCCCACATCCTGAGGAAATGAGGTCAGCGGTCATTTCCGGCGGTCAGCTGACTTACAAGCACATCACTTCAGGTGGAACGTGACGTGTGGCTGCGAGAACGTGTGGGAGGTCCACGGGGTTTCCGAATGTACGATTCTAATGTGGGAAAGTAAACCTCCTGGCCAGGACAGCGGGACAGGGACCCGAGATCGGGACTGTCCCGCTGAAACCGGGACTGTTGGGAGGTACAGTTAGGTCCATATATATTTGGACAGAGACAACATTTATTTAATTTTGGTTCTAGACATTACCACAATGAATTGTAAACAAAACAATTCAGATGCAGTTGAAGTTCAGACTTTCAGCTTTCATTTGAGGGTATCCACATTAAAATTGGATGAAGGGTTTAGAAGTTTCAGCTCCTTAACATGTGCCACCCTGTTTTTAAAGGGACCATAAGTAATTGGACAGATTAAATACTTATAAATAAAATGATCATTTCTAGTACTTGGTTGAAAACCCTTTGTTGGCAATGACTGCCTGAAGTCTTTAACTCATGGACATCAACAGACACTGTGTTTCCTCCTTTTTGATGCTCTGCCAGGCCTTCACTGCGGTGGTTATCAGTTGCTGTTTGTTTGTGAGCCTTTCTGTCTGAAGTTTAGTCTTTAAAGGGCCCGTCTCACATAGCGATATCGCTACCGAGATCGCTGCTGAGTCACTAGTTTTGTGACGCAGCAGCGATCTCCCCAGCGATATCGCTGTGTGTGACATTCAGCGACGATCAGCCCCCCTGCCGGGTATCGCTGATCGTCGCTGAAATGTCAGGACCTTTTTTTGATCGCTGGTTTCCCGCTGACAGGCACGCATCGCTGCGTGTGACAGGCGGGAGACCAGCGATCCGCTGGTAACCAAGGTACACAGCGGGTTTCCAGGCGCGGGGCTGTGCCTAGAAACCCGCTGTGTACCTTGGATACCAGCGCCCTGATGCAGGGAGCTGGTATCCAAGGTACACAGCGGGTTTCCAGGCACCGCGCAGCGCTTGGAAACCCGATGTGTACCTTGGATACCAGCTCCCTGCATCAGGGCGCTGGTATCCAACGTACACTGCGGGTAACTAAGCGATGTTACCCGCAGTGTCGCTGTCCCAGATTGCTGCCTGAGCTGCCTGTTTGGCAGCTCAGCAGCGATCATGTAGCGATACACCAGCGATCCTGACAAGTGCATATCGTTGTCGGGATCGCTGGTGTATCGTTATGTGAGACCCAGCCTTAACAAGTAAAATGCATGCTCAATTGGGTAGAGATTAGGTGACTGACTTGGCCATTCAAGAATATTCCACTTCTTTGCTTTAATAAACTCCTGGGTTGCTTTGGCTTTATGTTTTGGGTCATTGTCCATCTGTAGTATGAAACGACGACCAATCAGTTTGGCTGCATTTGGCTGGATCTGAGCACACAGTATGGCTCTGAATAACTCAGAATTCATTCGGCTGCTTCTGTCCTGTGTCACATCATCAATAAACACTAGTGACACAGTGCCACTGGCAGCCATGCATGCCCAAGCCATCACACTGCTTCCGCCATGTTTTACAGATGATGTGGTATGCTTTGGATCATGAGCTGTACCACGCCTTCGCCATACTTTTCTCTTTCCATCATTCTGGTAGAGGTTGATCTTGGTTTCATCTGTTCAAAGAATGTTCTTCCAGAACTGTGCTGGCTTTTTTAGATGTTTTTTAGCAAAGTCCAGCCTAGCCTTTTTATTCTTGATTCTTATGAGTGGCTTGCACCGTGCAGTGAACCCTCTGTACTTACTTTCATGCAGTCTTCTCTTTATGGTAGATTTGGATATTGATACGCCTACCTCCTGGAGAGTGCTGTTCACTTGGTTGGCTTTTGTGAAGGGGTTTCTCTTCACCATGGAGAGTATTCTGCGATCATCCACCACTGTTGTCTTCCGTGGGCGCCCAGGTCTTTTTGCATTGATGAGTTCACCAGTGCTTTCTTTCTTTCTCAGGATGTATCAAACTGTAGATTTTGCCACTCCTAATGGTGTAGCAATTTCTCGGATGGGTTTTTTCTGTTTTTTGCAGCTTAAGGATGGCTTGTTTAACCTGCATGGAGAGCTCCTTTGACCGCATGTTTCCTTTACAGCAAAACCTTCCAAATGCAAACACCACACCTCAAATCAACTCCAGCCCTTTTATCTGCTTAATTGAGAATGATATAATGAAGGGATTGCCCACACCTGTCCATGAAATAGCCTTGGAGTCAATTGTCCAATTACTTTTGGTCCCTTTAAAAACAGTGTGGCACATCTTAAGGAGCTGAAACTCCTAAACCCTTCATCCAATTTCAATGTGGATACCCTCAAATGAAAGCTGAAAGTCTGAACTTCAACTGCATCTGAATTGTTTTGTTTACAATTCATTGTGGTAATGTCTAGAACCAAAATTAAATAATTTTTGTCTCTGTCCAAATATATATGGACCTATCTGTATGTGTTTATAATTATTGTTTATGAAACAGTGTGATCAGCAGTGCTAAATGGGTGTGGTCGGGGCATGGATATGGGTGTGACCAGTGAAATGGGTGTGTCTAGGGGCGTGGCCTAACATTTGCACCATCTGTCCCTCTTTCCCTTCTTTAAAAGTTGGGAGGTATGCTTGATATCGCCCAGAAGCAGAAGCCAGATGACTAATTAGTTATTTTAGCAACTTACTATGGGGCTGAGGTATAGCGGCGGTGCCCCGGTGCCCCTCTCCCGTCCCTCCCTGGGCTGGGACACATACTGCTAGCCAGGGACAGGACTCGTCTCTCAGACACAGCAAATGGTTAAAAAACATGATCTCCCCGAGTCCCCCCCTGCAGCTGTACAGCTCCTTCAATGATGTGTGCCTTCTCTGCTGTGAATGACAGGAGCAGGCTCTGCAGTGAGACTCAAGAGTGAGCACAGTTTTGTTTTTTTTCCTGTGCCTGGCTGGCACTTATCAGTGTGACTGACTGTGACTCATCTGGAGGAGCAGGCAGGAGAGCAGTATATGTGTGCTGGGAATAAATGCATGTGAGTTATTGAGTCCCAAATAAAGATATGCTGGCTTCACCCATTTCCTGTGTTGTTTTTCAGGCACCACAAAACTGCAACAAGTTGCGTTTTTGTGAGTCTGATAAACTGTGCAGACACACGGATCCGTTTTCGTCTCCATTGACTTTCAGTGGTGACGGATGGGACTTGCGTGTGCATCCAGTGGTCACCGTTTTCCCACGGATCCCTGTGTCTGCATATTTTTTCAGACGCACAAAAACGCAACTTGTTGCAGTTTTGTGTCGTCTGAAAAACACGAAGGCACCGGGAGACGCACGGATCCGCAGCTACACGTCTGGAATTAAAATGGGGCTCTGTGGAGCTTGGATCCAGGACAACACGGATCCGGGTGCTTCCGTGTGCAGGGATCCGTTTTGCGGGCTGAGCATGCTCAGAAGCAAGGGTTGTGCTGTATGGGAAAGTGATGAACCTGTATGGGACCAGTATGCAGACATAATGTAGACTCCATGCTGTTCTGTCATACAGTGATCTTTCCAGCCTCGCTAGAGGAGCTTGTGCCCCATGTTATAGTGTGTTAATGTTAATAACATGTATTGGGAGCATGTATATGACATGGGGGCACCTGGTGAGGGGCTGCACGAGTTTGTCTGCTTTCACACTAGCGTTTTGGTACGATGCGTTGTGATGCGTAGCAATCCTGATCCAGATTGCATCCCTATCCTTAACATAGGGACGCATGGACCTGCATCTGCATCAGGATTTTTCATGTGCTCACCAAACGCAGCTTGTTGCGAATTTTGGGTGTTAAAAAAATCAGCAGACATCCTGATACGTGGCAGCGCGTCCAAAAACATATGATTGTCAATGTAGACGCACCCGAATCAGGATGCCTGCATCCAATCTGCATGCGGATTTCATACTGCGCAGGCTCGGAGCAACATTTTTTTTTCTTTCACTTTTACCAGTCTTTCTCCTCTCCTCTCTGCTCCAGAAGTCAGAATTTCAAATTTCCAACCAAATCCTGATCAGGATGCAGTTGCATGCGTTTGCAGAAAAAAATCCGAATGCAGATAAATCACTAACACTGGCTAACCTTAGAATAGGTCAGCAATGTCTGATCAGTGGGGTGCGACACCTAGCACCCCTGCCAGTCAGCTGTTCTTGGTGCCAGCTGGAACTGCTGCCTTACAGAGCAGCTGTCTCCTATCTAGTGGCCATGGCGAGCTACTGCACATTTTCCCCTTATTCAAATCAAATGCACTATAGGGCCTCATGCATCATCACTGTGCACTATAGGGCCTCATGTATCATCACTGTGCACTATAGGGCCTCATGTATCATCACTGCATTATAGGGCCTCATGTATCATCACTGTGCACTATAGGGCCTCATGTATCATCACTGTGCACTATAGGGCCTCATGTATCATCACGGCATTATAGGACCACCCCCGAGTTAGCCCCCCCTTAGTGAGAATTTGGGTAAAAAATGATTACATTCGTTATCATTTTTTACCCAAATTCTCACTAAGGGGGGGCTAACCCGGGGGTGGTATTATAGGGCCTCATGTATCATCACTGTGCACTATAGAGCCTCACTTGGGATGATGTACAGTATGCTCTTATAATATGCGCAGCACTGGTTTCTATTGGTGTATTCATTTATGTCTTTTGTATATTTTTTCTATTGTCCAAGACATTGAAGTTCTACGTGGCAAGAGGATTTGTTGAACGATTTTGATTAAGGCCCAGCTGTTGATTTCTGAAACTGAACCATACAGTGAGTAGTATTCTTAATATCCTTTATTTTCTACTACTTATACAGAACTTTAACAAATATAAAATTTGATGTTTCAAACATATTCCTATTTAAAAGTGTATGTATTTCACATGTGCGTCAGGTTAGGCTAGTAAGAGTAAACCAGATTTATTTGTACTGATTTTACAATGGGGGGGCGCCATTTTGCAGTTCGCCTCAGGCAGCAGAGAGGCTAGGTTCACCCCTAGCAAGCTGTATACGTTGAAGGGGAAAATTTAAATCTCCGTATATATTTCCGGAGTCACACACAGACGCTCTCTCAGTATGGATTTGACCGTAATACAAAAGGCAGAAAAAAGGTACTGTATCAGAAGCGTACAGCTGTATACAGTGTAGGGGAAAATTTAAATCTCCGTATATATTTCCGGAGTCACACACAGACACTCACTCACTCAGTATGGATTTGACCAGAATACAAAACGCAGAAAAACTGTACTGTATCAGAAGCGTACAGCTGTATACAGTGTAGGGGAAAATTTAAATCTCCGTATATATTTCCAGAGTCACACACAGACGCTCACTCAGTATGATTAGACCAGAATACAAAAAGCAAAAAACTGGCCTGTATCAGAAGGTACAGCTGTTACAGTGTAGGGAAAATTTAAATCTCCATATTTATTTCGGAGTCACACACAGACGCTCTCTCAGTATGGATTTGACCGTAATAGAAAAGGCACAAAAACGGTACTGTTTCAGAAGAAGGGGAAAATTTAGATCTCGTATATATTTCCGGAGTCACACACAGACGCTCTCTCAGTATGGATTTGACCGTAATAGAAAGGCAGAAAAACGGTACTGTATCAGAAGATACCAGCTGTATACGTTGAAGAGGAAAATTGAAATCTCCGTATATATTTCCGGAGTCAAACACAGATAGTCAGCATGTATTTGTCCGTGATACCAGCCAGTACACGGTAGTGTGTGAGGAACGTACAGCTCTATACGGTGTAGGAAAAAATGAGCGCTCGGTAACTGTGCAGAAAAAAAGAATAAAGAATAAAAGTATAAGTGCTGTGTAAAAAGCAGTCTGCACAGCAGTGTACACCCAGCAATACAACTATCAGGCAGCCTAATAACCAGCGCTGCTGCACACAAGAAAATCCTCCCCTGTCACTGCACACTAACTGTACAGCACAATTGCTATCAGCACAAGCACATAAGAACTTCTCTTTCCAGCCCTAACTCTCTCCCTACTGATAAACAGCGTCAGCAACCTCTCCCTACTGTTAAGATAGGCAGAAGTAAAATGGCGGTCGGCGGTCAGGGCTTTTATAGACACTATGACGCCCCCCAAAGCAAGTCAATCACTGCAATGCCCTTCTCTAAGATGGTGGTGGACGCTGCCCATGTCATCTCGTTGCCCACAGTGTACGTCCTTGCTAATTGGCTGAAAAAAGGCGCCTGCAAGCATTATGGGAAAACCGACTTTGGCACTCGTTTTGCCAAACGCATGGCCGACTTCACGCTATGGTCAGGTTTCGCTCGGCAACTTATGAATCTGACCAACCTGTTTTGCTCAACTCTAATGAGGACATTACGACATTGTGTCTGCGGTGCCTCAGATCACATGTGAGGACTGTCAGGAAATAGGAATCAGTCCTAAAATTCCATGTACACTTCCAGAGATCGTGCTGCCCCTTCCCCATTTCGCTTGTGTAGTGCAGGCACAGCTCACCAACATCCCCCTCACATAGCCGCAGTCCCCTGCCTGTGTGTGATTCTATCCCACTCTTTCCCCCTCGCTTGGGAATGTGGCTTTTGACCAGGTAAATCCGGTTTGTCTGTAGCACATGGATTTGAAAGTTCCTTTGTCTATTTAAACTTGAATATAATAACACAGAATAATCATAGAAGCAGGAAACTTATTTTTTTGGAATCTGCATGATTAGAACTATTCACAGCAGTGTCTTGGGGCTTGTGCGGCCACCAGAGGCCGAGAAATGGATTTCTGCCGGCTCTTACCTCCCAGACATGGCATGTTCGGTCTTAAATGAAAGATATTTTGGTAAGAAGACATATAATACACTTGTCGTCGCTGTGGGAGCCTCGCAGCCTGAGATATGGCCCGCAGAAGTTTTTAGTAACTTTCTAAAGGGGTCGTAACCAGCCCACCCTGTGAGGTCATCAAGGGGGAGACCCTTGGTTTTGGGCAAAGGTATAAAGCTCAGAGGCCCAGACAAAGGGGGGGGGGGGTCTTTTGCCTGGGGAATCAGCTATAGGTAGCTGTGCATTTGGACCGTTATTCTTGGAAGTTTCCCATCCCCCCTCCTCCACACGGCATACCATTGACTGAAATGTGTAAGTTCTCATTTTTTCCGGCCTGAGACGGGGGATATACATACCGCCCTCACTGCAGAGTGCCCAATAGCCAGTACACGGGAAGGCAGCCGTTCTCGTGACTACTTATCCTAGGTGTAGTTCCCTGACTGACCTGAGGGTAAGGGGGCGCCAGAGAGCTGCAAGTGCCGAATCAGAACTGAAAGCAAGATCGCAAAATAAGGATTCCTGACAAGGGCATTAATTACTACATTATGCCTGCCATGCCTCAGACCATACGTGAGGACATTAATACATTGTGCCTGCTGTGCCCCTAGACAACATGTGAGAACACTACTACATTGTGCCTGCTGTACCTCAGACATGTGAGGACATTACTACATTGTGCCTGCCGTACCTCGGATATGTGAGGACATTACTACATTGTGCCTGCCATGCCTCAGACCATATGTTAGGACATTTCTACATTGTGCCTGCCATGCCTCAGACCACACGTGGACACATTACTAGATTGTACCTACCGTGCCTCAGACCACACATGACATTACTAGATTATGCCTGATGTGCCTCAGACCACACATAATAATAATCTTAATTTTTATATAGCGCTAACATATTCCGCAGTTCTTTACAGTTTGCACATTATCGTGATGACATTATTTGATTGTACCTGCCGTGCCTCAGACCACACATGAGGACATTACTAGATTCTGCCTGCCGTGCCTCAGACCATATGTGAGGACATTACTAGATTTTTCCTGCTGTCTTAGAACACACGTGAGGACATTACTAGATTGTGCTTGCTGTGCCTCAGACCACACGTGAGGACATTAGATTGTGCCTACCATGCCTCAGACCACAAGTGAGGACATTACTAGATTTTGCCTCAGACCACGTGAGAACATTACTAGATTGTGCCTGCCGCGCCTCAGACCACATGTGAGGACATTACTAGATTGTGCCTGACGTGCCTTAGACCACACCTGATGACATCACTAGATGGGGCCTGCCATGCCTCAGACAGGTGATCTCTGTATCAGGATGGTTATGAGATATCTGGAGATTCTAGAAAGGACAGGTGATTTCTGGTGTCAGAAGTGGTCATGTGTAATATCTGGAGCTTCCTCTAGAAAGGAAAAATGATCTCTGGGGTCAGTGTTACGGATCTGCAACTAAGGAATAAAACAGGAGGGAAAGAAGCTGACCCTGCACTGGGACTAGACTCGATCCATACAATGGGGCGGGCAACCTATTCCTTGAGAATAGACCCACCGACGTTTCCTAGTCTAGACTCGAGCGAAGACCTGAAGGTGGAGGGAAGGGTATCCCTGAAAGATCTAGGGACTGGGAACAAAACACTGGTAACCTCCTAGCAGGGAAATAAGAAGCTGCAGAAACAAAAAAGAAAAAACAAAAAGACTAAGCAAGCAGAACTAGAGATCCCAGAACTGCATGGTCGTGTGTGAGGACATTAGATTGTGCCTGCCGTGCCTCAGACCACATGTGAGGACATTACTAGATTTTGCTTGCTGTCTCAGACCACACGTGAGGACATTACTAGATTGTGCTTGCTGTGCCTCAGACCACACGTGAGGATATTACTAGATTGTGCCTGACGTGCCTTAGACCACACCTGATGACATTACTAGATGGGGCCTGACATGCCTCAGACAGGTGATCTCTGTATCAGGATGATTATGAGATTATATCTGGGGATTCTAGAAAGGACAGGTGATTTCTGGTATCAGAAGTGGTCATGTGTAATCATATCTGGAGCTTCCTCTAGAAAGGAAAATAATCTCGTGGGTCAGGACTGGTCATGTGTGATCTTACCTGGAGATTCTTTTAAGGAAAGGTGATCTCTGGGGTGAGACTGGTTATGTGATTATATTTGGAGATTGTTCAGGAAAGGACTGACGGCTTCGGGGATCAGCATTGGTCATGATATCTTGAGCTTCTAGAAAGGAGAGGTGATCTCTGGATCAGGATGGTCATGAGATTAAATCTGCTGGAGATTCTATTATTATTATTAATTTTTATAGTGCCATTTATTCCATGGCGCTTTACATGTGAGAGGGGGCGAATATACACAAGTACAATAAATATGAGCAATACAGGACACACATAAGTACAGAAGGAGAGAGGACCCTGCCTGCAAAGGCTCACAATCTACAGGGGATGGGTGAGGATACACTAGGAGAGGGTAGAACTGGTCGTGCGGCGGTTCAGTAGACTGAGGATCACTGCTGGTTGTAGGCTTGTCGGAAGAGGTAGGCCTTCAGGTTCTTTTTGAAGGTTTCCATGGTAGGCGAGAGTCTGATGTGTTGGGGTAGAGAATTCCAGAGTATAGGGGAGGCACGGGAGAAGTCTTGTATGCGGTTGTGGGAAGAAGAGATAAAGGGAGAGTAGAGAAGGAGATCTTAAGAGGATCGAAGGTTGCGTGTGGGTAAGTAACGGGAGACCATGTCACAGATGTATGGAGGAGACAGGTTGTGGATGGCTTTGTATGTCATAGTTAGGGCTTTGAACTGGTGCCTCTGGACAATAGGAAGCCAATGAAGGGCTTGGCATAGGGGAGAGGCTGGGGAATAATGGTGAGACAGGTGGATTAGTCGGGCAGCAGAATGTAGGATGGATTGGAGTGGTGCCAGAGTGCTAGAGGGGGGGCCAGAGAGTAGGAGGTTGCAGTAGTCAAGGCGGAAGATAAGGGCGTACACTAGTGTTTTTGTGGTGTCGTGGTCAAGAAATGCACGGATCCGGGAAATATTTTTGAGTTTGAGACAGCAGGAGGAGGCTAGGGTTTGGATATGTGGCTTGAAAGAAAGGGCAGAGTCAAGGATCAAACTGAGGCACCAAGCATGTGGGACCGGGGAAAGTGAGCAGCCATTGAGGGATAGGTTTGGAGGGGGGGTAGAGTGAGATGGGGGACGAAGATGATGAATTCTGTTTTGTCCATGTTGAGTTTTAGAAAGCGAACAGAAAAGAAAGCTGAAATAGCGAACAGTGTGGGATTTTTGTCAGTAAGGAGGTGAGATCAGGTCCAGATAGGTAGATCTGCGTGTCATCGGCATAGAGATGGTACAGCAAACCGTGGGATGCTATGAGCTGTCCCAGGCCGAAGGTGTAGATGGAGAAGAGTAGGGGTCCTAGAACTGAGCCTTGAGGAACACCGACAGAGAGGGGGCGAGGTGGTGTGGGAGACACTGAATGTTCGATCTGTTAGATATGATGAGATCCAGGATAGGGCCAAGCCTGTGATGCCCAGAGATGAGAGAATCTGGAGCAGGAGGGAGTGGTCCACAGTGTCGAAGGCAGAAGACAGGTCCAGGAGAAGGAGGACAGAGTAGTGTCGCTTGCTCTTGGCGGTTAGTAGGTCGTTGGTGACTTTAGTTAGGGCAGTTTCAGTTGAGTGATGCAGTCGGAAGACTGATTGTAAGCGGTCAAAGAGGGAGCAAGAGGAGAGGTGGGAGGACAGTTCAAGATGCACATGCTGTTCCAGTAGTTTTGAGGCATAAGGGAGAAGAGATATTGGGCGGTAGGTAGACGCAGAGGATGGGTCAAGGGAGGTCTATTTGAGGATGGGTGCGATTGAGGCATGTTTGAAGGATGAGGGGAACACACCATTTGTAAGTGAGAGGTTGAAGAGGTGTGTTAGAATAGGGATGAAGACTGGCGAGGTTAGGGATGAGGTGGGACGAGAGCGGGTCAAGTGTGCAAGAGGTGAGGTGTGATCTTGAAAGGAGGGTGGAGAGCTGATCTTCTGTCATGGTGGAGAAGTTGGTTTTGGAGGAACAGGGCTGAGCAGCTAAGCCCCCATTGGGGGCTGTGGGCCAAAGCTTTCCCTGATCGTATCAATCTTCTGCTTGAAAAAGGAGGCAAAATCTTCAGCAGTAATGACATGAGAGGGGGGAGGTGCTGGGGGACGGAGTAGATAATTGAAAGTGCTGAAGAGCTGTTTAGGGTTGTGAGACAGGGAGGATATGAGAGATGAGAAGTTTGCTAGAAAAGATATGTGATCTCTGGGGTCAAAACTGGTCATGTGATCACATCTGGAGCTTCTAGAACTGGCAGGTGATCTCTAGGGTTATGACTGGTCATGTATAATCATATCTGGAACTTCCTCTATAAAGGAAAAGTAATCTCTGGGGTCAGGACTGGTCATGTGTTTATATCTGGAGGTCTGGACTGGTTGTGATGGGTGTGTGTGACAGAGCAGGCAGGGACAGCAGGCGATGAACAATCTAACAACTTTTATTGAGACGGGGAAAATATAACACAAAATGTAGATTCCTTAGAGTCTTCAAGGTGGCCACACAAAAGGGACAAATCTGGGCCCGCCCACTGGTAATCCAACGCCAAGAAATATGCAACAAGTTATTAGATTTGGTCCTCAAATCCAGCAGGGTGGAGAGAGATCACAATCTCACGTGGCAAATGATCTCCAATCTCCATACATGAACCAGGACCTGGCCACAGATCCTTTTCCTTCCCTAGACACACCATCAACTAACTCAACATGTGGCTTATTGTCCTACTGCTTTTGGGTTCAGCCTCCTTGTTGGGCAGAGACACCAACACCCACCCCTTAAACATAGCTCAAAGGATGAAGAATGTAATGTTAAAGAAGCCCTGCCTCAGCCTGTCTGCAGGTTTGTGCATTTGAGATGACCCCTGCAGCGAGGAACCAAGACAAAAAAACCAGATACAAGACAAGAAATGCTAATGTAGGCCTGATTATAGTATGGTCTATGCAAACAGGCTGGGGGGTGACACTCTGTTACACTGGTCATATATGGAGCTTCTTCCATAAACGACAGGTGAGCTCTGGGGTCAGGATGGTCGTGCGATTAGATCTAGAGTTTCTAGAAAGTAAAGGTGATTTCTGGGGCCAGCACTGGTCATGTGTAATCACAGCTGGAGCTTCTTACAGAAAGGACAGGTGAGCTCTGGTGATGTATGAGCATATTGGGAGCTCCTTCTAGAAAAGACAGGTGTACTCTGGGGTTAGATCTGATGATATATGATCATATTGGGAGTTTCTTCTTGAAAGGACAAGCGATTTCTGGGGTCAGGACTGGTCACGTGTGATTACAGCAGAAGCTTCTTATAGAAAGAACAGGTGAGCTCTGGGGTTATGTATGATCATATTGGGAGCTCCTTTTAGAAAGGACAGGTGAGCTCTGGTGTCAGGCATGGTAATGTGACCTTCCCTTTCCCCATTAATCAGCATAGCAGTAAAACAAGGCTTTTATTGCATAGCAGTATATTACAGAGCGACAGTATTATGGACAGAACACGAATATACAGACATTACAGGTAAATACAGATCATATAAATAGGCGCAGTGTCTGCACTGCAGGAGAAGGTGGTGGAAGGGCACTGGCAGCTACGGCTTCTTCATGGGCAGCGGGCGTCGGAATAACAGGATATGTGGCTCTGAGGAAGAAGAAAGCAACATGTAATATAGAGAGCAATAAGGAACCTCGTTCGGCCGCACAGCTCCAGTGTAGATGGGCAGAAAGCACCTGAGCTGCCCTGAGGCATGGTTAACCTCAAGTGGGAGCCGACCTTGCTGCCGAGGATGTCCCAGTCTGTCTCTTAATAAAGCTGTAGTTCTTTATACTCCCGTCTACTGCAGACTAATGTAGTGCTTATTGTCCTTCCATAATATACTCTGCTCATGCGCTACTACATTTGGGAGTGATATTGACTACTGTCCAGCCAGAATTGATATAAATACAGTCAGGACCAAAAGTTTTTGCACCCTTGAATTTGTTCTAGACAATTATTGCTTGAAATTACGCCAATTTGCCTTTTTTCTTTGTGTGTTTTGGAAGAACACAAAACAAAGGATATAAAATCTGTGTAAATGCAATAGTTATCTGTGAGAAATACTTCATTTTCTGAAACAATTTTAAGGGTGCCAACAATCTTGGCCATGACTGTATATCGCAGATGAACATAGTCTACACACGCCTGAAAATGATGCTGCCAAGAAGAATTTCAGGAATTTCTCCCCCTTTAATGTTGCTGTGGAGACACGGTGGGGGGTGGTTTAGCGGGTGCCCTGGTCCGCTAGCCAAAACCACATGGACCAGAGTTCATCCACCGAATGCCCGCTTTCCTGTTACTGTGGGTATAGTTCTACTCAGACAACACAGGGTGAGGGTTAAAAAAAAAAAAAAGTGGCAATGTTTTATTGAACCACAAAACAGGCAAATAACACAGAACAGTCCCAGCACAGTACCCAAGATGGTGCACATTACAGAGTCTCACCCTTCCGCAGGTGAGACTTCAGAGCTTCCAGGGACAATTACCCCACCGATGGCATGCACACAGAGAGACAAGCTTAGGAAGATGACAGTCCATTCAGGTACAAGGCCAGGTGACGGTCACAACCTGACTTCTCCGAACATCTCAATAGAGACCATCCTGATTTTCTCAAAAAAACATCCATGGGGTTCATGTGACCGGTGGGTCCAAATCCTGACTAACCCAAACTTATCCATGGTTCACTGATTGTCAGTGGAGCAGATCTGTATTTCTCCATCTGGGGCAGTGGTCCCCTAAGCCGGCATTCTGTAACATGTCAAATCTGTGTCCCTCATAATAGAGCCATAATATCCTGGTTGCTGTATTGTAGTGTTCCTGGCTGTGGTTTTGTAAAGAGTCTCTGGTTCTTTGAATCTCTTGTTACAGAGGCATTTCCCCTTTACATAGTTCACAAATGTTGTCCTTCATGCCATCATCCACAGGTGAAGATGAAGGTGTGATGAGAATTACATTGAGTAGTTAATCAATTCACAGTTTTTCCTCCTCTGTTTTACAAGTCAATAAGCCACAAGACTCACACAATGGTCAATCAACTTTTTAAGCAAACATCCATTCTGCAATGACCCCGATTCCCTGCATTGCAAACAGGGCTGTGGCGTCAGAGTCGGCATAAAATGGACTGCCTCCGACTCCTAAAATATGTAGTACGTATATACTTGAGTATAAGCCGATCCGAGTATAAGCTGAGGCACCTAATTTTGCCACAAAAAACTGGGAAAACTTATTGACTTGAGTATAAGCCTAGGGTGGGAAATGCAGCAGCTACTGGTAAATTTCAAAAATAGATACAGATAAAAGTAAAATTAATTGAGACATCAGTAGGTTAAATGTTTTTGAATATCCATATTGAATCAGGAGCCCCATATAATGCTCCACACAGTTCATGATGGGCCCCATAAGATGATCCATACAAAATACGCCCCATATAATGCTCCATAAAAGTTCATGATGGGCTCCATATAGTTCATGAAGGCCCCATATAATGCTCCATAAAGTTCATGATGGCCCCATAAGATGCTCCATATTAAAATATGCCCATATGCTGCTGCAATAAAAAAAAAAAAAAAAAAGACATACTCACCTTCTCGTCACTGGGGGCCAGGTGCCGGTGTCGCCGCTGGCTCAGGCCCCCGGCACTTGGGATATTCAACTATACCTGTTCCACCGCCACACACCGCTTTGTCTTCCGGCTCTCTGCAGTGACTATACAGGCAGAGGGCGCGCACTAGGCACGTCATCGCGCACTCTAACCTGAACGTTACCGCAGAGAGCTGGAAGACAGTGCGGCGGGGGAACAGGTGAATATCGCAAGTGCCGGGGGCCTGAGCCTGCGGCGACACCTGCACCTGGCCCCCATAGCCAGGGCTGTGGAGTTGGAGCCCATTTTGGTGGAGTCGGAGTCAGTGTCATGGAAATTGAGGAGTTGGAGACGGAGGTTTAGCTTACCAACTCCACAGCCCTGCCCATAGCACGCCTGTGTCCCCGCCTGCTCAGGATACTGGCAACTGGCCCCCAGCGACGAGTGGGGAGTATGTCTTTTTTTTATGGCAGTGACCATGACTCGTGTATAATTTGAGGGGGGGGGGTGGGTCTTTTTCAGCCAAAAAAGGAGGCTGAAAACTCGGCTTACACATGAGTATATAAGGTAAATTGAGTACAGTAGTTCAATGCAGTTTGTAGGGAATATATTTTTCATTAGAATTTGGGAAAGTTATGAAATGTCCCATAAATGCCAGTCCTATTCCTGATCTAAGGTGTAGACTTTTAGCTGAGATGAATCTGTGCTGCAGTTTATGTTCATGATAAGTAGTGAACCTCCTCCTCTACAGATAAGGCAAAAAAATAAACATACTGGAAAGGAATGCCTGCATCCATCTCGATATAGGAAAGATGTGTATCTTCGTACCGTGTTAGCCAGTAGATAGAAAAAGTAGGAATTAATCCTACCGGTAATGTTGTTTCCAGGAGTCCATCTGACAGCACCGCCAGGAGGTTGTCCTTCATATCCTTGATAGGGACAGGAACACAGAAGAGGTTAAATAGCCCCACCTACCTCCACCCTTCAGTGATTTTTCAAGTACCACACCAGGATGGATGCAACACAATTTTATTGAAATCTCCACTACAATGTTAATGACACATCATAGTTAAATAATGCAAGGGAGGGTATATAAGGGGTGCTGTCATGATGGACTCCTGGAAACAACATTACCGGTAGGATTAATTCCTACTTTCCAGGACGTCCCTCCTGACAGCACCGCCAGGAGAAGTACCAAATAACTCCTCTTTAGGGTGGGACTACTGCTTGGAGAACTTTTCTCCCATAGGCCGTCTGTTGATTTGACAGAACGTCCAATCTATAATGTTTACTAAACGTATTTATGTTGGACCAGGTTGCGGCTTTGCAAATCTGGTCCATAGCAGCTCCTGCTCTCTCTGCCCAAGACGCCGAGATTGCTCTCAGCGAGTGGGCTCTAAGACTCTCTGGCGGAGTTTTTCCTGCCGAGGTGTATGCTGCAGTAATGGTTAATTTTAGCCATCTAGCCAAGGTGGCTTTTGATGCTTTCTTCCCTTTATTTCTGCCCGCCATTTGTATAAAAAGGTTTGAGTCTATTCTCCAATCTTCTGTCAGTTTGAGATACTGTAGAACTGTCCTTCTGACGTCCAAGGAATGGAGCGAGTGTTCCTTCTCATTTCTATAGTTCTGGCAGAAGGTGGGAAGTATTATCTTCTGATTTCTGTGAAAGTCTGTTACCACTTTTGGAAGAAAGGTTGGGTCCAGTTTCAAAATTATACAGTCTTCCTGGATCTTTAGGTATGGGTCTCTCATGGAGAGAGGCTGGATCTCTCCTATACGTCTGGCTGAGGTTATTGCTACCAGAAAAACTGTTTTAAGCGTTATTGATCTGAGGTCTGCCTGGTTTAGTGGTTCGTAAGGGGTCTTCCTTAGCTCATTCAGTACTAGAGTGAGGTCCCATGGTGGAACGGAACTACGTATTGTGGGTCTCATGCGTTGTGTAGCTCTAATAAATCTTGGCACCCAAGGATGGTCCGCTAGTGGGTAATTGAAAAAGAACCCTAGTGCTGAGATTTGTACCTTCAACGTACTAGGTTTTAGACCCTTATCGAATCCTGCCTGTAGAAAGTCTAGGACTTTAGGAATATCTGGGTCCTCAGTAAGGGATACTGGTTTCGCATAGTGTGAACAAAATTTCTTCCAGACCTTGAGGTATATAGATGAGGTAACAAGCTTTCGGCTTTTCTGTAGAGTAGTTATAACTGATTCAGATAAGCCCCTAAATCTCAGGATCTCTTTTTCAGGATCCAAGCTGAAAGCGCTAAGAACTGTAGGTTCTGATGGACGAGAGGGCCCTGCGTCAAGAGGTCCCGCTGTAATGGAAGATGGATCGGGTCTTCTAACGCCATCTGCTTTAGTACCGGGAACCAGCTTCTTTTGGGCCAGTATGGCACTATCAGGATAACTGCCGTATGACTCTCCTGAATCTTTCGTAGTACTCTTGGTATCAAGGGTAGTGGTGGGAAGGCATATGCTAGCTCTGTATCCCAATCCTGCGCTAGGGCATCTATCGCTGTTGGGTTGTCTTTTGGATCTAGCGAGAAGAAGAGCTCTGTTTTTGTATTTGTCTTTGAGGCAAATAAGTCTATCTCGGGAAACCCCCACATACTGGTCAGTTGTGTAAATACTTCCTGATTTAGAACCCATTCTGCTGGTTGTATTTTTTGTCTGCTGAGGAAGTCTGCTATCTGATTGTTTTCGCCTTTTAGGTGTACTGCCGTCAGAGATTTTAAATTTATTTCTGCCCAGGCGAATATTTCCTCTGAAATACTCTGTAGGTGATGGTGTCTCGGACCTCCCTGGTGCCGTAGAAAGGATACTGTAGTTGAATTGTCGGAGAATACTTTGACGTGATGGTTGAACAGCTGTCTCTGGCATCTCCTGATCGTCTCCCAGACTGCTTTGAGCTCTCTGCAGTTTGATGAGCTGTTGCGCATCGCACCGGGCCATGTTCCTTGGAGGTAACGTTCCTCTACATGGGCTCCCCAGCCGCTGAGACTTGCATCTGTGGTGTTTATGCAGGGGGATACTCTCCACGGTTTTCCGTGGTTTAAATTTGATACGTCGGTCCACCATGCTAGGGATCGCCTTACTTCTGCTGACAATTTTATTCTGTTGTCCAATGATGAATCTTTCCCGTCCCATATCCGGAGGATCTCTCTCTGTAACGTCCTTGAGTGAAATTGACTCCACTGGACGCTTGCTATGCATGAAGTCATTAAGCCTAGCATTCTCATGGCTTTTCTGATTGTGGTGTATTTTTGTTCTTGTAGGATATGGGCTTCCTGTTGGACTGTTGTCTGTTTGTGGGGAGGAAGGAAAGAGTGTTCTTGGACTGAGTCCAGAATAACTCCAGAAATATTTTTCTCCTTTCTGGTTCTAGACTGATTTTTTAGATTTATAACCCAACCTAGATCTTCTAGAAGAGATCTGGTTTCTCTGAGGTATTTCTCCATCTGCTGGTGCGAATCCGCCACTAACAGGTCGTCCAGGTATGGAATTATGAGGACGTTTTTTGTTCTTAGAAAGGCCATTGCCTCTGCTATGATTTTGGTAAATACGAGGTGCTGAAGAGAGGCCGAATGGTAGGCAACAGAATTGGAAGTGACGTATTTTTCCTCTGTCCTTTATTGCGAACCTCAGGTATTTTTGACGTGCTGCATGGATGGGCACATGATAATATGCGCTTTTGAGATCTAGTGTGCACATCACTGAGTTTTCTCTTATTAGCGGTATGGCAGACTGAAGTGTTTCCATTTTGAAACGTTTGTAGGCCACCCATCTGTTTAGGGGTTTTAGATTTATGATTGTCCTGTATTCTCCTCCTGGTTTCTTTATAGAGAACAGGCTGGAGTAATGGCCCTGAAACTGTTGAGATTGGGGCACCGGTATTATGGCTTTTAACTCTCTGAGCTCCTGTATATCCGCGACAAGCCTTTGGTGGACCGCCGGAGATTGGCTCTGAGTTAGGCAAAATCTTCGGGGGGGAGGCTGGGTGAATTCCACCCTGTATCCGAGCGCGACTGTGCTCAGGATCCATTGATTTTTTGTGATCTGTTTCCATCGATCTATGAAGTATTGGAGCCTCCCCCCAATTTGTCTGGCGTCATTGTCTACCTGACCCAGTTCCCTGGTCCCGAAAGGAGCCTCTACCTCTGCCGCCCTTAGGGTAACTCCACCTTCCGGTTTTACCCTTGCCCCTGTAGTCCTGTCTTGGGTGAGATCGGGTTTTGAAAGGCTGGCATTCTTTTTTGTTTTTGCTCCGGGAAACCTTTCTTTTTATCGGATGCTTTGTCCAATAATTCATCTAATACCGGACCGAACACTTGCAGCCCTGAAAACGGTATTGAGCAGAGTATATTTTTCGACTGTGTCCCCTACCCATGATCGTAACCACAGCGCACGTCGTGCTGCGTTGGATAATGCGTTATTTCTAGCCGCAAAACGGACTGTCTCTGCAGACGTATCTGCTATAAACTCTGTTGCCATTTTAAGTAATGGTAAAGTTTTTATAATTTCCTCTCTGGGGTTTTGTTGGAGATTTGTTTTTCCAATTCTTCCACCCAACGAGACATTGATCTCGCCACCGAAGTAGCTGCTATGTTGGTCTTCATGACTGATGCCGATGCCTCTCATGCTTTTTTAAGGAGGTCTTCCGCTCTCCTATCCATTGGCTCTTTAAGGCCTGAGGAGTCTTCAAATGGAATGGCGTTTTTTTTCGATACTTTAGCTAGAGGTATGTCAATTTTAGGTATGGATTCCCAGATTTTAGTATCTTCTGGGTTAAACGGGAGGCGAAACTTAAATTCTTTCGGAATTACAAGCTTTTTGGCAACATCCTCCATTCTTCCAATATCATGGCCGTGATATGTTCGTTCACCGGGAACACCCTGCTTCTTTTAGCCCTCAAGCCCCCAAACATCTCGTCCTGGACGGTTAGCGGCTCTGAGGATTCCTCTATTTTCATGGTGTCCCTAACCGCCTGCAATAGGGTATCCGTATTTTCTGAGGAAAATATCTCTTCCTCTCTTCCGTGGGAAATTTTAAGGGGACTTCAGCCTCACTTGGCTCGGAGTCCGAGTAGTGCGACATTTCTCCCTCTTCCGAGCTAGGGTCCATGTCCCATCTAGGTCTCTTGGGTGAGGGAGGCTGAGGTGGCGTCAGCGAGGATACGCTCGCTTGAACCTCTTCTTTAATCATGGCGCGTATATTTGCTAATAAAGAGTCCTGCTCCTTTTGAAGCATTTTAGCCACGCATGTGTCGCATAACGTTTTTACGTCTGTTGCGGGAATTTTGGCCGAGCATAACGGGCACTTGTTATATCTTTTCCTGGCTGCTGGCGTGGTTTGCTTGGGAGTCTCCTTGTCCTAAAAGCAATGTAACATGAGAGTCCTGTAGCTATCTGAATTAGCCCAGCTGAACAGACCCCCTAATTACCCACTTACGTGGTCCATGGTTAGCTCTAAGGATTGGACGTCCGGGCGACTAGCACTCTCCATGTTCACTATGTCAGTGTGTGCTGTCAGGCGTCCGTCTTAAGAAGTCTGCCTTACCCGGCTTCAAGACATCTGATTCGTCCTCCTTCCGAGCTCAGCTGCTGGTAATCGGGCGCTTGTGTGCATACCCTCTGGAGCACACCTGGGAATCTGCGCCCTCAGTCGGCGTCTCCTCCGTCGGCGTCCCCCTGTACTATGGAGCTCAGAGCCTCTGGCTCCGCCCCCGGAAGTGGTCATCGGCGCATCTCCTGTGACGCGGCGCGCCGGAAGTGACGGGGACGCCTGGGAGAGCGACCGTGCCGGTCCGACCGGAATCCAGCGGTCCCTGCTACTGGGATGCCGCTGCAGCAGCTGCGGAGCAGGAGCCCTTTGTCTGGGCCTGCTGCCGACGCCGGGAGCAAGCAGCTTGACCGGACCGCTGAGGGACCTCTCCCGGTATCAGCGGTCTGAGGCCCACGACGAGCCCCCTCCAGACTCCGGAGCCTCTTAGGAGAGGACGGAGTTTCCTCTGCCCTGGGAGCAGTCCGCTCAACCCAGGTAAAACTTCTGCACCGCTGTGCTCTTTCTTCTGCGTCTGTCCCTGATAGGGACAGGAAAACACTGAAGGGTGGAGGTAGGTGGGGCTATTTAACCTCTTCTGTGTTCCTGTCCCTATCAAGGATATGAAGGACAACCTCCTGGCGGTGCTGTCAGGAGGGACGTCCTGGAAATATTTAGACTTGAGAGTCCTCAGTGGTTGATACCTTTTAATGGCTAACTGAAAAGATGGTAACAAATTGCAAGCTTTCGAGACTACTCAGGTCTCTTCATCAGGCAAAGACTAATACAAAATCTGAAGAATCACATATTTATATACACAACAGGACACAGGAATAATGCAATAGGTAAGACAAGTGACGTGAAGCAGAACTGTCATTATGGCAGAGGGATGAACATAAACATTGGAACAGTTCATAGATAAGGAGAGAAAGTTTTATTGCCCTCTGATTGAAGTCTGCTATTGTGTTTTGATGCCTCTAGAAGGTCAGAGAAGCAGATTCCTTAATTGATATAGAAAGACATAAATCCATGTGACACGTTCATTCCAGCACTAAGAGTGTCAAAGGTCATCATAAGTTTATATTCCCAAACCTTTCTATCTTTCTCAGATTTGAAGTTAGATTTTAATACAAGTAATTCCATATCCATCATGCTATGACCGGGCATACAAAAGTGTTTTGCCACAGGTAGATCCATTCTTTTTTCTCTTATTGTGTGGCGATGAGAATTCATCCTTGTTCTCAGTTTTTGCCCGGTCTCTCCCACATACAGACCCCAGTAGGACATTTAGTACATATAATGAGGTACACCACATTAGATGTGATGCAGCTGAAAGTACCTGGTATCTTGTAGTCCTGATGTGAGTTGGGGATCTTTATCTTGTCCGTGGTCATTATAGATGCACAGGTTTTACATTTCTTCTTGTTGCAAGGAAAGGTTCCTGCAGCTGTTGGGGAGGACAGGGAGCTTCTGACAATGATGCTTCTTAGATTTTGGGGCTGCCTAAAACATAGTAGTGGGGGGTCTGGAAATATGGATTGTAATCGGGCATCTTTTTGTAGTAAAGGTTGTAGTTTCCGTGCAGCTCCCCTTAGCATCTCCAGATTTGGATTGTAGGTGACCACTAGAGGCACCGGTTATTTTCTTCTTTAGCTTTGTAATGTAGCAGGTGATTCCTTGATATTCTGGTGGCTCTTGTAATTTGGTTTTCAATTGTTTTTGGATGGTAGCCCTGGTTCAAAAAAGTCTTTCTGAGGCGACCAAGGTGTTCATCTCTATCCATGGGGTTGGAACATATACGGTTGTATCTGATGGCTTGGCTGTAGACAATAGAGTTTTTTATGTGTTTTGGATGGAAACTGTCCCATTTAAGGTATGTTGGACGGTCGATTGGCTTCTGATACAGGGATGTCTCTATTTCATTGTTCTTTAGCTTAATTGTGGTGTCTAAAAAGTTAATTTCAGTGCTGGAGTAGTTAAGTGTTAAGTTGATGGTGGGATGAAATTGGTTGAACTGTTCATGGAACGTCTTTAGCTGTTGTTCAGACTCCGTCCAAATGATTAAAATGTCATCAATGTAGCGGTAGTAGGCCCGAGGCCTGATGGGACATGAGAACAGAAAGTCGCTTTCAAGCTTGGCCATGAAAAGATTTGCATACTGTGGAGCCATTTTACTTCCCATAGCTGTGCCAGTCTCCTGAAGATAGATCTTGTTGTTAAATTCAAAGTAATTGTGGGTGAGGATGATTTTTGTGAGTTTCACCACAGAATCAGCATCATTCCGGTGTTTCCCATGAAGACTTTGCAGGCATTTAATCCATCCTGATGTGGGATATTAGAGTACAAAGATTCCACATCCATGGTGGCCAGGATGGTTCCTTCTGGTAGGGGACCTATTGCTGCTAGTTTATTCAGTAGGTCAGTTGTGTCCTGAATGTAGCTGGGTGTATCCTTTACCAGGGGTTTAAGAATACCCTCTACCCATCCAGATACCTGCTCAGTAAGGATGTCCACACATGAAATAATCGGCCTCCCTGGATTCCCAGATTTGTGGATTTTGGGAAGCATGTAAAACGTCCCTGTTCTTGGACTTTCTGGTTTTACATGCTTCCCATGCCTGACCGGGGATGAACTGATTAGTGTGGGAAAGTTTCTGAACTTTTCCCCACGCTGTCAGTTCACCGCGGGTCAAGTAAGGAGTCTGCGTAGCTTAAGTGACGTCAGCGGTAGTGCCTTTTCTGGGGTGGCTGGCGCCAGATGTTTGTAGCCGGGGGGGGGGGGCCCAAAAACCATGGTCCCTCGCTAGGCTATTAATATCTGTCCTCAGTCACAGGCTTTCCCTCTCTGGCGGAGAAAATTGCGCAGAAGCCCACGTAATTTTTTTCCCCAAATATAGCGTTAAATTTAACCCCTAGAGTTCCAAATTTTTCTTAACAAACTAATAAATTTATTAAACACTGACATATATAGATCGTTTTGATATCACATGGTTTACTATATGTAAACCATGTGTCATATGTCGGGTTCTGTAATGATTTTACAGAAGCCGGCAATTAATTTAACGGCTATTATGCTATGTAGAACTCTATGAAAAATAATATATATATATATATATATATATATATATATATATATATATATATATATGATGGGGGTGCTACGCCAGATGACCTGGCCTCCAGAGTCACCAGACCCGAACCCAATCGAGATGGTTTGGGGTGAGCTGGACCGCACAGTGAAGGCAAAAGGGCCAACAAGTGCTAAGCATCTCTGGGAAGACCATTTCCAGTGACTGCCTCTTGAAGCTCATCAAGAGTCATCGCAAGTCACACGTGTGGTCCGTGTGTAACCTGTATTTTTCTCGCACCCATTGACTTGCATTGGCATTTTAATACGGTGACATATTTCTCACTACTGTGACTCTGGCCTTAATGGAGAAATGGCCTGCAAACTTGCTGTTTCTCTGGAAAGAGAAAGTATTAGAAAATTAGCGATTCAAGAAGCCCATAACCAAAAGGAAGATCAAAAGAATCTCAAGAGACGCTTTATGTTTCTTAAAATGGAGGCCTGTACATGTCCCAGAGTGAACTATTTTGCCATCAACGTTCGATATGTTTCTGCCAACAAAAAAAATGTTACTAAGACGCTGGCAATAAAAGATACTAAAGCTCCTCACAGCAGTGAGTTTCTCCAGACCTTAGTGGAAAAAGTTCTGCAAGATTATAAACTCAAAATTAAGAACAGGTTCTTGCTATTGTAACTGATAATGCTTCAAACATAAGTACAATTAAACTGATGAATGAGAATAATGAAGGTAAACAACAGCTAGAAGAACATTTCACATTCAGTATGTTGGAGATGGTAGGCCACAGGCCTGTTCCCATAACAGAGGAACAAACAGATATTACTACAGAAGAACAGCAAAAGTAGGAATTAAACCTATCGGTAATGTTGTTTCCAGGAGTCCATCATGACAGCACCGCCAGGAGGTTGTCCTTCATATCCTTGATAGGGACAGGAACACAGAAGAGGTTAAATAGCCCCTCCCCACCTCCACCCTTCAGTGATTTTTCAAGTACCACACCAGGATGGATGCAACACAATTTTATTGAATTCTCTACTACAATGTTAATGACACATCATAGTTAAATAATGCAAGGGGGGGGTATATAAGGGGTGCTGTCATGATGGACTCCTGGAAACAACATTACCGGTAGGATTAATTCCTACTTTCCAGGACGTCCCTCCTGACAGCACCGCCAGGAGAAGTACCAAATAACTCCTCTTTAGGGTGGGACTACGGCTTGGAGAACTTTTCTCCCATAGGCCGTCTGTTGATTTGACAGAACGTCCAGTCTATAATGCTTACTAAAAGTATTAATGTTGGACCAGGTTGCGGCTTTACAAATCTGGTCCATAGAAGCTCCTGCTCTCTCTGCCCAAGACGCCGAGATTGCTCTCAGCGAGTGGGCCCTAAGACCCTCTGGTGGAGTCTTTCCTGCCGAGGTGTATGCCGCAGTAATAGTTGATTTTAGCCATCTGGCCAAGGTGGCTTTTGACGCTTTCTTCCCTTTATTTTTGCCCGCCATTTGTATAAAAAGATTTGAGTCTATTCTCCAATCTTCTGTCAGTTTGAGATACTGTAGGACTGTCCTTCTAACGTCCAAGGAATGGAGCGAGCGTTCCTTCTCATTTCTATAGTTCTGGCAGAAGGTGGGAAGTATTATTTCCTGGTTTCTGTGAAAGTCTGTTACCACCTTTGGAAGAAAGGTCGGGTCTAGTTTCAAAATTATACAGTCTTCCTGGATTCTTAGATATGGGTCTCTTATGGAGAGAGCCTGGATCTCTCCTATACGTCTGGCTGAGGTTACTGCCACCAGAAAAACTGTTTTAAGAGTTATTGATCTGAGGTCTGCCTGGTCTAGTGGTTCATAAGGGGTCTTCCTTAGCTCATTCAGTACTAGACTGAGGTCCCATGGTGGAACGGAACTACGTATTGTGGGTCTCATGCGTTGCGTAGCTCTAATAAATCTTGGCACCCAAGGATGGTCCGCTAGTGGGTAATCGAAAAAGAACCCTAGTGCTGAGATTTGTACCTTCAACGTACTAGGTTTTAGACCCTTATCGAATCCTGCCTGTAGAAAATCCAGGATTTTAGGAATATCTGGGTCCTTAGTAAGGGATACTGGTTGTGCACAGTGTGAGCAAAATTTCTTCCAGAATTTGAGGTATATAGATGAGGTAACAAGCTTTCTGCTTTTCTGTAGAGTAGCTATAACTGATTCAGATAAGCCTTTAAATCTCAGGATCTCTTTTTCAGGATCCAGGCTGAAAGCGCTAAGAACTTCAGGTCCTGATGGACGAGAGGGCCCTGCGTCAAGAGGTCCCACTGTAATCGGGAGAAGAATTGGGTCTTCTAACGCCATCTGCTTTAGTACCGGGAACCAGCTTCTTTTGGGCCAGTATGGCACTATCAGAATAACTGCCGTATGACTCTCCTGAATCTTTCGTAGTACTCTTGGTATCAAGGGTAGTGGTGGGAAGGCATACGCCAGTTCCGTATCCCAGTCCTGCGCTAGGGCATCTATCGCTGTTGGGTTGCCTTTTGGATCTAGCGAGAAGAATCGCTCTGTTTTTGTATTTCTTTTTGAGGCGAATAAGTCTATCTCGGGAAATCCCCATATTCTGGTCAGTTGTGTAAACACCTCCTGATTTAGAACCCATTCCGCTGGTTGTATTTTCTGTCTGCTGAGGAAGTCTGCTATCTGATTGTTTTCGCCTTTTAGGTGTACTGCTGTCAGAGATCTTAAATTTATTTCTGCCCAGGTGAACATTTCTTCCGAAATACTCTGTAGGTGACGGTTTCTCGGACCTCCCTGGTGCCGTAGAAAGGATACTGTAGTTGAATTGTCGGAGAATACTCTGACGTGTTGGTTGTACAGCTGTCTCTGGCATCTCCTGATCGTCTCCCAGACTGCTTTGAGCTCTCTGCAATTTGATGAGCTGTTGCGCATCGCACCGGGCCATGTTCCTTGGAGATAACGTCCTTCCACATGGGCTCCCCAGCCGCTGAGACTTGCATCTGTGGTAATATTTATGCAGGGGGATACTCTCCACGGTTTTCCGTGTTTTAAATTTGATACCTCGGTCCACCATGCTAGGGATCGCCTTACTTCTGCTGACAACTTTATTTTGTTGTCCAATGATGTATCCTTTCCGTCCCATATCCGGAGGATTTCTCTCTGCAACGTCCTTGAGTGAAATTGACTCCACTGGACGCTTGCTATGCATGAAGTCATTAGGCCCAGCACTCTCATGGCCTTCCTGATAGTGGTGTATTTTTGTTCCTGTAGCATATGGGCTTCCTGTTGGACTGTCGTCTGTTTGTGGGGAGGAAGAAAAGAGTGTTCTTGGCCTGAGTCCAGAATAACTCCCAGAAATATTTTCCTTCTTTCTGGTTCTAGACTCGATTTTTTTAGATTTATCACCCAACCTAGATTTTCTAGGAGAGATCTGGTTTCTCTGAGATATTCCTCCATCTGCTGGTGTGAATCCGCCACTAACAACAGGTCGTCCAGGTATGGAATTATGAGGAAGTTTTTTGTTCTTAGAAAGGCCATTGCCTCTGCTATGATCTTGGTAAATATACGAGGTGCTGAAGAGAGGCCGAATGGTAGGCAACAGAATTGGAAGTGGCGTATCCTTCCTCTGTCTTTTATTGCGAATCTCAGGCATTTTTGATGTGCTATATGGATGGGCACATTATAATATGCGCTTTTGAGATCTAGTGTGCACATCACTGAATTTTCTTTTATTAGCGGTATGGCCGACTGAAGTGTTTCCATTTTGAAACGTTTGTAGGCCACCCATCTGTTTAGGGGTTTCAAATTTATGATTGTCCTGTATTCTCCTCCGGGTTTCTTTATAGAGAACAGGCTGGAGTAATGGCCCTGAAACTGTTGAGATTGGGGCACCGGTATTATGGCTTTTAACTCTCTGAGCTCCTGTATATCCCCGACCAGCCTTTGGTGGACCGCTGGGGACTGGCTCTGAGTTAGGCAAAATCTTCGGGGGGGAGGCTGGGTGAATTCCACCCTGTGCGACTGTGAATTCCGTGTGCGACTGTGCTCAGGATCCATTGATTTTTTGTGATTTGTCTCCATCGATCTATGAAGTATTGGAGTCTCCCCCGATTTGCCTGGCGTCATTGTCTACCTGACCCGGTTCCCTGATCTCGAAAGGAGCCTCTACCTCTGCCGCCTTTGGGGTAGGTTCCACCTTCCGGTCTTACCCTTGCCCCTGTAATCCTGTCTCGGATGAGATCGGGTCTTATGAAAGGCTGGCATTCTTTTTTGTTTTTGCTCTGGGAAACCTTTCTTTTTATCGGACGCTTTGTCCAATAATTCATCTAATACCGGACCGAACACCTGCAGACCTGAAAACGGTATTGAGCAGAGTTTATTTTTTGACTGTGTGTCACCCGCCCATGATCGTAACCACAGCGCACGTCGTGCTGCATTGGATAATGCGTTACTTCTGGCTGCGAAGCGGACTGACTCGGCCGAGGCATCTGCCATAAATTCTGTTGCCATTTTAAATAATGGTAAAGTTTTTATGATCTCCTCTCTGGGGGTTTTGTTGGAGATTTGGTCTTCCAATTTTTTCACCCAGCGAGTTATTGATCTGGCTACCGAAGTTGCCGCTATGTTGGTCTTCATGACTGATGCAGATGCCTCCCATGCTTTTTTAAGGAGGTCTTCCGCTCTCCTATCCATTGGGTCCTTAAGGCCTGAGGAGTCTTCAAATGGAATGGCGTTTTTTTCGATACTTTAGCTACAGGTATGTCGATTTTCGGTATGGATTCCCAGACCTTAGTATCATCTGGGTTAAACGGAAGGCGAAACTTAAATTCTCTCGGAATTACAAGCTTTTTTGCAACATCCTCCCATTCTTCCAATATCATGGCTGTGATATGTTTATTCACCGGGAACACCCTGCTTCTTTTAGCCCCCAGACCCCCAAACATTTCGTCCTGGACGGTTAGCGGCTCTGAGGATTCCTCTACTTTCATGGTATCCCTAACCGCCTGCAATAGGGTATCCGTATTTTCTGAGGAAAATAAATATCTCTTTTTCTCTTCCATGGGGAATTTTAAGGGGACTTCTGCTTCACTTGACCCGGAGTCCGAGTAGTGCGACATTTCCCCCTCTTCCGAGCTAGGGTCCATGTCCCATCTAGGTCTCTTGGGTGAGGGAGGCTGGGGTGGCGTCAGCGAAGATATGCTCGCTTGAACTTCATCTTTAATCATGGAGCGTATATTATCTAATAGAGAGTCCTGCTCCTGTTTAAGTATTTTAGCCACGCATGTCTCGCATAACGTTTTTGTGTCTGTTGCGGGAATTTTGGCCGAGCATAACGGGCATTTGTTATATCTCTTCCTGACTGCTGACATGGTTTGCTTGGGAGTCTCTTTGTCCTAAAAGCAATGTGAAAGGGAAGTCCTGTAGCTATTTGAACTAGCACAGCTGAACAGACCCCCTAATTACCCACTTACGTGGTCCATGGTTAGCTCTGAGGATTGGACGTCCGGGCGACTAGCACTCTCCATGTTCACTATGTCAGTGTGTGCCGTCAGGCGTCCGTCTTAAGAAGTCTGCCTTACCCGGCTTCAAGACATCTGATTCGTCCTCCTTCCGAGCTCAGCTGCTGGTAATCGAGGCGCTGTCCATCCTACGATCTGTGCCTCCCCCTCAACTGTGTGCACACCATCCGGAGCGCACCTGGGAGTCTGCCCAGATCAGGAATCTGCGCCCCTCCGTCGGCATCCCCCTCTGCCACGGAGCTCAGAGCTTCCTCTCTGGCTCCGCCCCGGAAGCGGTCATCGGTGCACCTCCTGATGACGCGGCGTGCCGGAAGTGGCAGGGGACGCCTGGGAGAGCGACCGTGCGGTCAGACCCGGATCCAGCGGCCCCCGCTACTGGGACGCCGCTGCAGCAGCTGCGGAGCAAGAGCCCTTTGCCTGGGCATGCTTACCACAACGGGAGCAAGCAGCTCGACCGGACCGCTGAGGGACCTCTCCCGGTATCAGCGGTCTGAGGCCAACGACTAGCCCCTCCAGACCCCGGAGCCTCTTAGGAGAGGACGGAGTTCTCTCTCCCCCGGGAGCAGTCAGCTCCACCGAGGTAAATCTTCTGCACCTCTGTGCTTCTCTCCTGCGTCTGTCCCTGATAGGGACAGGAAAACACTGAAGGGTGGAGGTGGGGAGGGGCTATTTAACCTCTTCTGTGTTCCTGTCCCTATCAAGGATATGAAGGACAACCTCCTGGCGGTGCTGTCAGGAGGGACGTCCTGGAAATGATTCTTTACAATTAGATGATCTTGTTGAAGCTGCTTCACACCTCTTTCCTATTCATCACATGCGCTGTGTTGTGCATATGCTGCAACTGCAATAAGAGATAGTCTGCAAGAGGGACATGCTGGAACTCTGATTAGCAAAGTGAGGAAATTGGCTGTTGCTGCCAGAACCCCTAAAATTGACTTCATCTTGAAGAGACGTGCTGGAAAAGGGGCAACTGTGGATCAAGCCACTCGGTGGGCAAGCTCCTATTTAATGATTGAGCGATTGCTTGAGCTGAAACCCTTCCTTGTAGATATGGCCAACAATCAGTAACACTACATGAAGGTCAATGGACACAGGTGGCTGAATTAAAGGAATTGGTTCATCTCCAATTTACAGGGACTTAAGTTACAAGCTGAGGATTTGACTCCTGGCATTTTTATAAAGGAGTGGAAGAACTTGTTGTTTTGCCTGTCCCAAGGAGAAGGTTTAGTCGCAGATGGCATTGCTGCTTCAATGAAACGGAGAAAATAAAATTCTTCTGGCAGCTGTTTGTGGACCTGAGTCATCGTATATTGCTGGATGATCAACAGCTTACTAAAGGAAAAGAAGCTCTGATTGAGGTAGCAGTTAGGATGAGTGGGCTACAGGACGTCCAATAGTAAGAGGACTCGGGTCCTGCTGCTGTCGTTCCTTCATCCTAATCAGATGAGGAGTTTGATTTCGACAAGTAATTGGACGACAAGTAGCAGGCAAAGCGTTGCTGTAGGGAAAAAGATTCCACTCCCATAGAAAACAGATTGACCATATTTCAGCAAAATTTTTCACTTGCTCTCAAAGAAGTAGAGTTCAAACGTTCATCAAAACTGACTGTGCACGAGGCAATTTCTTTATACCCTGAAATTGTTAGAGATGTTGCCCATGTGGTTACTGCTTTGCCACCAACCCAAGTTAGTGTAGAGAGGTTGTTCTCTAGCCTTAAGGGAACCTGTCACCCCCCAGGGCCATTTTAAGTAAAAGAGACACCTTCAGCAGCACTAAGGCTGCATTCTGCGAAGGTGGCTCTTATGTTTCTGATCGCTATGAGCGCTGAAATATACACTTTTATAATTTGTCTGACATACCTCTATTGTGTTAGGGAGATACAGTGCCTACAAGTAGTATTCAACCCCCTGCAGATTTAGCTGGTTTGATAAGATGCAAATAAGTTAGAGCCTTCAAACTGCAAACGAGAGTAGGATTTATTAACAGAAGCATAAATCTTACAAAACAAAAAGTTATGTTGCTCAGTTGAATTTTAATAAATTTTAAACATAAAAGTGTGGGTCAATTATTATACAACCCCTATGTTTAATATTTTGTGGAATAACCTTGTTTGCAATTACAGCTAATAATCGTCTTTTATAAGACCTGATCAGGCCGGCACAGGTCTGTGGAGTTATCTTGGCCCACTCCTCCATGCAGATCTTCTCCAAGTTATCTAGGTTCTTTGGGTGTCTCATGTGGACTTTAATCTTGAGCTCCTTCCACAAGTTTTCAATTGGGTTAAGGTCAGGAGACTGACTAGGCCACTCCAACACCTTGACTTTTTCCCTCTTGAACCAGGCCTTGGTTTTCTTGGCTGTGTGCTTTGGGTCGTTGTCTTGTTGGAAGATGAAATTACGACCCATCTTAAGATCCTTGATGGAGGAGCGGAGGTTCTTGGCCAAAATCTCCAGGTAGGCCGTGCTATCCATCCTCCCATGGATGCGGACCAGATGGCCAGGCTCCTTGGCTGAGAAACAGCCCCACAGCATGATGCTGCCACCACCATGCTTGACTGTAGGGATGGTATTCTTGGGGTCGTATGCAGTGCCATCCAGTCTCCAAACGTCACGTGTGTGGTTGGCACCAAAGATCTCGATCTTGGTCTCATCAGACCATAGAACCTTGAACCAGTCTGCCTCAGAGTCCTCCAAGTGATCATGAGCAAACTGTAGACGAGCCTTGACATGACGCTTTGAAAGTTTAGGTACCTTACGGGCTCGTCTGGAACGGAGACCATTGCGGTGGAGTACGTTACTTATGGTATTGACCGAAACCAATGTCCCCACTGCCATGATATCTTCCCGGAGCTCCTTCCTTGTTGTCCTTGGGTTAGCCTTGACTCTTCGGACAAGCCTGGCCTCGGCACGGGAGGAAACTTTCAAAGGCTGTCCAGGCCGTGGAAGGCTAACAGTAGTTCCATAAGCCTTCCACTTACGGATGATGCTCCCAACAGTGGAGACAGGTAGGCCAACTCCTTGGAAAGGGTTTTGTACCCCTTGCCAGCCTTGTGACCCTCCACGATCTTGTCTCTGATGGCCTTGGAATGCTCCTTTGTCTTTCCCATGTTGACCATGTATGAGTGCTGTTCACAAGTTTGGGGAGGGTCTTAAATAGTCAGAAAAGGCTGGCAAAAGATCATTAATCCACACATGTGAAGCTCATTATTCTTGGTGCCTGAACTACTTCTTAATACTTTAGGGGGACCAAACAGAATTCTTGTGGTTTGAGGGGTTGAATAATAAATGACACTCTGAATTAACTTTTAACGTTTTTAAAAGAAAAAATAAAAAATTAAAACAAAAATTTTTGCTGCAGTGCATTTCCCACTTCCAGGCTGATCTACAGTACAAATGTCACAATGCCAAGTTAATTCCGCATGTGTCAACCAGCTAAATCTGCAGGGGGTTGAATACTACTTGTAGGCACTGTATGTCTTCTCGCCTTGTGTCAGCGGTTTCAATCATCTCCCTCTTGTTTCATCCGGCCCCGCCTCCTCTCCTTCCGACGTTGCTTCGTGTAGCGGCGGCCCCAGAACCCTCCCGCAGTGTGTTATGACGTATTCACACTGCGGGGCTGGAAATCTGGCGCCTGCGCAGTGAGGAAAGAGGCGGAGGCAGATGAGGGACAGGCGCATAATATTACACCAAGATTAGTTAATGTTCCCTAACTGATGATCTAACCTGATACTACCTGACTGCAGAGGTTGGCACCCGCCTGTTGGCAGCTCTCCCTCTCCTCCCTTTTATGCCCTATATGAACTATCAAACTTTTCGGACTATAAAGACGCAGTTTTCCTTCAAAAACTGGGAGAAAAATTGGGGCGTGGGGGAGCGTCTTATAATTCGGATGTACCTGCTGTGGATGGGGAGTGTGATGAAACGTGCACACGGTCCGCCACACGGTAGCCCGGGGTATCACGGTTTGTGATCCCTCCGTGCCGCAAATGTGACGAAAACGCGCACACACACGACGGCTGCTGCCGTCCGACCCAGTACACTGCAGGGATTTATAATTATCCCACTTCCCCTTAGGAACTTGCAGCTCTCTGGCGCCCCCTTACCCTCAGGTCAGTCAGGGAACTGCACCTAGGATAATTAGTCGCCAGACGGGTCACTTGGATGTGTGCTGGCTATTGGGCACGCTGCAGTGAGGGAATTATAATTACTCCGGGCCGCAGCCAGGCAATACACTTATAAAACCCGCTCCGTCACTGCCAACGCCACCCCATAGGTCAACACTTTACACCCCTTCTTTTAGCTGCCACCAGCTACGATTTCCTTAATGAACAATTTATCAAGAGGGTCCGTAGCAACCCCAAAACAGTAGCGTAGTACTTCAGGCACGTGCAGATTCGCTTATAGAGCAGGAGAAACAAACTAATAAATTTATAGGTTTATTCCTTAAAAAAACAGGCAGTGCTTATAAAAAAAGGTAACAAGCTGAGGCAATATCGTTATGTACAATATGGTTACAGAAAATAAACGGGATTAAAAGTGAAAAAAACTCACATGATAGTTACATAGGCATAGGCAAGACAGGCCGGGGGAGGAGCCACACGTCATAGTTCATTTGCAGATCTCTTAGTCAAGTCATCACAGCTTGGAATGACTAAGGGGGGCTCACCACAAGACTTATACCTGTGGGCTGCTGACCTCACAAAAGGGGATGGTTTTTCTGGCCACCTCCCCAGGCTAAAAGTTATGGTTTAAGCTCTGGAAGATTATCAGGAGCATACTTCGTCCTGAGAACCTCGCAGAAGAATGGCAGACCTATCAATGATCTTACTTTAAAATGACGGTTCAAATGAGCCCAAACTTGTGTGAGATAGTTCATGGTGCGTCCGAGAATTCCATTTCTCGGGTTCTGTTGGAGTTACGGGTTCACCAGTACCACGGGAACGATGCCTGTCGGCGCATGCTTCAAAACGGTAACTTTCGTGTTTCTGACGCAAATTCCCACCGTGTTATAAGCAAAAAGAATGAATTCTCATAATGGCTGCTAGGGGAGGAATAGCACATGGGCAGACAATGCAGACCCCCTGCGGTGAGGCGGGAAAATTCCATCACTGGCAGCTCAGATTACACTACCTGTGTGCAGGCTGGGGTTTGATGAGAAGCGTGAGAGAGGGAGGGGGGGAACTTTGCTCTGTGGGCTGTCAGCAGCAAAAAAAGATGAAGACTGTAGTTCTAGCACAGCACAAGACATGGAGCTTCCAGTATCCTCACAGGGAGGTGGGGGAGCTGCTAAAGAGCAGTGAATATTCACTGCTCTCCAAGCCCATGGGAGAGGAGAGCAGTGAATATTCATTTATCATTAATAGCGAAAACACTGTTTGCAACAGCAGCCTGCAGCAGATGGGCTCTGAAGTGTGACTGCTACTTAAGGCCTCTTTCACACATCCGTTTTTTTGTGTCAGGCATAATCCGTCGAATGCCTGAAGGGACGGATCCGGCGCTGAAATGAAAAAACTGATGCAACGGATCAGTTTTTTTTGCTGGATCCGTCCTGAACTTTTGAACCCGGATTTAGAAGTTTTGCAGCCAGAAAATGCAGGTACGCATGGAGAGAGAGAGAGAGACACCTTGGTTTCCGGATCAGTCTTTTGACGGATTTCACAAAAGACTGGTCCGGTTCCATACACTTGTATTATTTCCAGCCGCCTGATGCGCCGCTTCAGGCACTATCAGGCGGCTCGGGAAAAAAATAAAAATGTTGCAGTCACCGTTTTGTCCGGCCGCCGGAATGTACATTTCCGCCGGATCCGGACAAAAACGGATGCAACGCAATGACATCAGGCGCGATCCGGCGCTAATGAAAGTCAATGCTAAAAAAAAACGCATCCGGTACCGAATCCGTTTTTTTGACAACACGCCGGATCGTGCCTGAAGTAAAAAAAAACGGATGTGTGAAAGAGGCCTTAGGGAATGAATATTCATTACTCTGTCATAGAAAATATTTTAAAAAATTCTTGACATCCCTCATATCCCCCCTCCCTTCTTTTTCTTTCATCAACCATTTGCAATGAGGAGCTGTGATCTAGCAATCACACCAGTCTATGCAAAATGGCAGTGACACAGCTATGTGAAGCAGATTAATTAAAATGCAAGTATTTCTCTTTATGTCCATCTAACTTCTAAGGAAGTCTATTATGCCCGCAGAGAGAGACAGGAAAAGATAATTAGGATTCAAGTGGACTGTCAGGAAATATGTCTTAGGGCCCCGTCTCACATAGCGACACACCAGCGATCCCGACAACGATCAGGATCGCTGGTGTGTCGCTACATGATCCCTGCTGAGCTGCCAAACAGGCAGCGATCAGGACAGCGACACTGCGGGTAACGTCGCTTAGTTACCCGCAGTGTACGTTGGATACCAGCGCGCTGATGCAGGGAGCTGGTAACCAAGGTACACGTCGGATTTCCAGGCGCTGCGCTGCACCTAGAAACCTGAAGTGTACCTTGGTTACCAGTAGATCGCTGGTCTCCTGCCTGTCACACGCAGTGATGCCTGCTGGCCAGCGGGAGACCAGCGATCAAAAAAAAGTCCTGGCATTTCTGACGCGACCAGCGATTCACAGCAGGGGCTTGATCGCTGGTACGTGTCAGACATAGCGAGATCGCTGTTTAGCAGCGATCTCGCTATGTGAGATGGGGCCCTTATTGTTCAATCACACATTTAGGTACCTGCTAAGTAAACTTCTAGAACAGGGGTCTCAAACTCGGCAGAGTAAATGGGCCGCACATATAAAAAAAAAATTAAGCTGGGGGGCCGCTGTTATGTTTTGGTAGCTGAGGAGAGCAGGCAAAAACGGCAATACACCAGAGAGTTGGAATCTACTGGATTGCAGTACCCTGACTAACCACCACAACTAAAGGCAGCCGTGGAGCGTTCCTACGTTGGTCCTAGACGCCTCGTCACAGCCTGAGAGGCTAACTACACCTAAAGATAGAAAGAGGAAAGCTATCTGCCCCGGAGCAGATCCCCAAAGAACATAGGAAGCCCCCAAACATGTAATGGCGGTTAGACAAGAGGAAATACAGACACAGACAGAAAATAGTATGAGCAAACGTTGGGGCCCAATCTGCCTAGACAGAAACGGATAGGAAGGATACTTACTGCAATCCAAAAAACCCTAAAAAAAACAAAAACGCTACTAATTGCAAAAACACCTAAGATCACACAACCTCTACCACCTAAATTAGTTCTCTGGTGTAACAAAACTCAGCCGCAGCCACTGAAAAAACTGGAAAAGGCAAATGAACAAACAACAGTGGCTCCAGAGGAACCGAGAGGGGCCCAAGCCCCCCGGGGAGGGGAACCTGGCCAATCTCACAGAAATGCAGAGAAAAATGCAAATGGTAAGCACAAAAAACAAAAACAGAAAATATCTTATCTGAGAGCAGGAGAAGAGGCAAGACTCAGCAACCTTCAAAGTGAACCAGGAAACAACGTTGAGACAGGAACAATTGATCACCGGCAACCACGATGGGGGGAAACCTCCTTTATATCCAGCCAGTCTGTAATTCCTGATTGCCAATCCTCATTGATTGGTTCAGTACTGTTTGTAACCACCAGAGGGAGCTTCTGCTCAGAATTCATTTCTAAAACATTCATAACAGGTCGCATTCCTTTCAAACTTAATACAGTATAAAATTAAACAATTGTTTATTTGAACTACTATAACAATTCTCTCCATCCGGACCTCCCCTCCCTCTGTGACCATTTAAATAAGTTGTCAGCTGCGATGTACAGCTTACCGTATATACTTGTGTATAAGCTGACCCGAGTATAAGCCAACTTCCCTAATTTTGCCACAAAAAAACTGGGAAAACTTATTGACTCGCGTATAAGCCTAGGGTGGAAAATGCAGCAACTACTGGTAAATTTTCAAAAATAAAAATAGATACCAATAAAAGTAAAATTAATTGAGACATCAGTAGGTTAAATGTTTTTGAATATCCATATTGAATCAGGAGCCCCATATAATGCTCCATACAGTTCTTGATGGCCCCATAAGATGCTCCATACAAAATACGCCCCATATAATGCTGCACAAAGGTTAATAATGGCCCCATAAGATGCTCCATAGAATAATATGACCCATATAGGTTATGGCCCCATAAAATGCTCCATAGATTATGCCCCATATGATGCTCCATAGATTATGCACCCATAAGATGCTCCATAGATTATGCCCCATATGATGCTCCATATATTTTATGCCCCATAGATTATGCCCTCATATGATGCTCCATAGATTATGCCCCCATATGATGCTGCTGCAAATAAAACAAACAAACAAAAAAAAAAAAACATACTCTCCTCTCGTCACTGGGGGCCAGGTGCCGATGTCCTGAGAAGGCGGGGACACCGGCATGCTATGGGGGACAGGTGCCGGTGTCACCGCTGGCTCAGGGCCCCAGCACCTGCGATATTCACCTGTCCCCGATCCACCGCTGCACGCCGCTCCATCGTCCAGCTCCCTCTGTCAGTGACTGTTCAGGTAGAGGGCGTGGCGCGCACTAACTACGTCATCATGCCCTCTGACCTGAACATCACAGCCAGAGGATAGAGCTGTGTGCAGCGGTGGACCGGGACAGGTGAATATCGCGTATACTTACCCTCTCCTGGAGCGTCTCTGCAGCCCCCCTGCTTCTCCTGCAGTCTCCGGCAGCTATTCCTTCCTACAGTGGTCACGTGGTACTGCTCACTAAAGTCATAAATATGCACATATTCATGACTTTAATGAGCGGTACCACGTGACCGCTGAAGGAAGGAGCCCGAGATCGTGGGAGAAGCAGGGGGGCTGCAGAGACTAGCTCTTTTTACCTGCTGACCATACAGCTGTAACGCGAGACTCCAGTGTGCGATTCCTCCCCCCTCCCTCCTGGCAGCTCTGAAACCACATGGTGAGTTCTTTGTTCTTGGAAACTTAAATGTTAGGGCATATCTTGATCCCAATTAGTGATATAGGTGTAAAAGCAACATATTTGGAGCCTACAGCAATAGAACTATACACCAGTGAAATTTCTAGGCTCCAACCCCAGTAGAACACGAGGAACGGATTTATCCTTAAATGGGTAATCATTCCCCTCCTTGCTTAGACTTAAATGAACGCCCACCTCATGCTGAGAAAAATGATAATTTTGTCTTCCTGCTACGGGCTTTCCCCCAGGAGTTATGGTTAATAGAAGGATTTCATAACTTTCAAAAAGGGAAGTATTCAGCCATCCAGTGAGGTCAGCACAGGAGGGGGGTGAAGTGCCTTGGTTTTGGGCACAGGTATAAAACTCAGAGGCGGGACGAAAGGTCACGTGGTACCGCTCATTAAAGTCATGAACATGCACTTGAGTATATACGGTATATTATTATTGAGGTAAGCACTATTGTGTTAGTAGTTTTGCCCATGAGAGTGTCACGAAGAGTCATACCGGCTCGGACGTCGCCCGGATTAACAAGGTGCGCGTCAGATGTTGAGGAACCGGGACAATCTGATTATAAATGGGCTACTGGAACAAACAATACATGGACAAGGCAAGAGAGCTTGGATCTTATGAAATGCTACTAGAACTGCTGACCAAATGAGAGAGGATATATGAAGCGTATGTGGAAACTCTGAATGGATACAAGACCTGCATGTCCACTGACTGAGAAACAACTAGTCACCCAACGTTTCAATGTCATAAAGAGAAAGCTATTATCACATCTTGAGATGGATCAACTGCACTGCAGATCCACCCCACATGACACACCAGGACACCGTTCCGTCATGGCTACGTTACATCGATGATGTATTATAGGGCTCCACGTCGCAGTTGGAGTCATTCCTGGGTCACTGGAACAACAATGAATTAAATATCAAACTTACCTGGAAATATAGCCAAACAACGATTAATTTTTTGGACATTTTGATTTCAAGATCAGCCAATGGCTTGATCGGCACAGACATTTTCCGTAAAGCCACCAATTCATTGTTGCACTACACGTCTTCTCATCCGCCAAAACTAAAAAGTTCCATTCCAGTTGGCCAATTCTTACGCGCACGTTGAATTTGCAAAACAGGCCAAAGAATTATCTTGTCGCTTTAAAAGTAGAGGTTATTCCGACAGAGATATTGTTAAAGGATACACACGGGCATTGAATTCTGACAGAACCATCTTGTGAGGAAGGAACAGCCAACATCTTGGATATGGCCTGCTCCAGCCGCCATGTTGTCTGAATTCACAGATTCACAACAGCCAACTGCTGTAATTCCCTATGGCCTCTGGGCATATTCAATACAATAGGGTTTGGTCTTTGAAAAGGTCTATTAGTATGCTGAGTAGATTCGACTCAAGGTTTTCTCTGTGTAATGGTCATGTGTTAATATGTATTTACATTTTGCATACACATTAACTTACTTTTTCAGTTCAGAACTAGTTTCTTATTTTGTTCAGAGTGCATATAAGGGTATGACCGCCCTGTTTCTGAGCTGAGAAATCCATCCTGTCTGGCCTATGCTTTAACTGGTGGGTTCAGTCCCTTGTTCACATTTATGTCACTTGACAAGTGGAAAGGTTTTTAGGGATCGCTAAAACCAGGGCCAGGATAGCTCAACATTTCTACTGGCCTGGAATGAGGACCGAGGTGATAGCCTACTGCTGTTCGTATGACACCTGTCAGAGGGTGGGGAAGGCGGGGTGGCGCCCCAAAGCCCCACTGGTAACTGCCCATCATCGAAGAGCCTTTCTCAAGGGTAGCTGTGGATCTCATTGGACCTCTGTCCACTCCCAGCCGCTCCGGTAAATGCTTCATACTAACGGTAGTGGACTATACCACCCGGTATCCGGAGGCGGTAGCTTTGGCGTCCATTCGGGCCGACAAAGTGGCCACTGCCTTACTGGAGATTTTCTCCAGAGTGGGGTTTCCCCAGGAAATGCTCACCGACCGAGGGACCCAGTTCATGTCGCAGCTGATGGAGTCTCTCTGTAAGCAGGTATAGGTGCAACATCTGGTGGCCAGCCCGTATCACCCACAGACCAATGGCATGTGTGAGCGGTTCAATTGCACCTTAAAGCAGATGCTGAAGATGTTGGTCGACTCCCACGGGAGAGACTGGGAGCGGTATGTCCCACACCTGCTATTTGCCTACCGGGAGGTCCCACAGGCCTCAACGGGGTTTGGCGACGTGTATGGGGGCCCCTTGCTCTGGTGAAGGAAGCATGGGAAGGGGATTTAGCCACCCTTAGAGTGTCGGTCATTGAGTATGTTGTGCGCTTCCGGGACCGAATGATGGCCTTGACACGGCTGGTGCATGACAATATGGCCCAAGCACAGGCTGACCAGAAGTGGTGGTACGACCAGAATGCTTGTGAGCGGACCTTCCAGGTGGGTCAAAAGGTGTGGGTACTGGTCGCCGTACCTCAAAACAAGCTTCAGGCGGCCTGGGAGGGTCCATACCTTGTGCATGAGAAGCTCAACGCCGTCACCTATCTGGTCACCCTGGACCACGCCCGTGGAAAGAGGAAGGCCTTCCACATGAACATGATGAAGGCCCATCATGAGCGGGAGGCTTGTGCCCTCCCAGTGTGCAACCTTCCCGAGGAAGGAGAGACAGAAACCCTCCCGGATCTGCTCACCCAAGCCAAGGCGGGTGGATCCATGGAGGATGTGGGGGTTGGACACCAGCTCTCGAAGGACCAACGTTCCCAGCTGGGGGTCACCCTACACCCCTTTCGGGAGCTGTTCAGCAGCCTGCCCGGAAGGACTGAGACAGCAGTCCATGACGTGGACACCGGCAATCACCCCCCGATCCAGCGTTCAGCATATCGGGTCTCTCTTGAGGTGCAGCACCAAATGCGCCAAGAGATAGACGAGATGCTGAAGCTGGGGGTGATCCAAGCGTCCAACAGCGCGTGGGCTTCGCCTGTAGTCCTCGTCCCTAAAAAGGACCGAACTACGCGGTTCTGCGTGGACTACTGGGGGCTCAACGCTGTGACGGTCACCGATGCGCGAATCGATGACCTGCTCGACCAGCTGGCCGGGGCTAAGTACCTGACCATCATGGATTTGAGCAGGGGGTATTGGCAGATTCCCCTGACCCCTGGGGCACGGGAACGCTCTGCCTTTATCACCCCATTCGGACTGTACGAGTCCACGGTAATGCCCTTCAGCATGAAAAATGCCCCTGCCACTTTTCAGCGGATGGTCAACACGCTGCTCGAGGGACTGGAAGGTTATGCAACCACGTACTTGGATGACATTGCCATCTTCAGTCCCACCTGGGAGGATCACCTAGAGCACCTGGCGCAGGTGCTCGGGCGGATCCAGTGAGCAGGCTTGACCATTAAGCTGGAAAAATGCCAGCTGGGTATGAGTGAGGTCCACTACCTGGGACACCAGGTAGGTGGGGGAGCTCTGAAGCCAGAGCCCGGGAAGGTGGATGCCATCGCATCCTGGCCCACCCTCAGGACCAAGAAGCAGGTGATGTCCTTCTTGGGGACTGCTGGGTACTATACGAGGTTTGTTCCACACTATAGTGCCCTGGCCACGCCCCTGATGGACCTCACCAAGAAAAAGCTACCCGTCGCAGTCGACTGGACAGTCGCCTGCGAGACAGCTTTCCAGGCGCTCAAGACCGCCATTTCTGGCTCTCCTGTACTACAGGCAGCCGACTTCACGCGGCCGTTCTTAGTGCAGACCGATGCCAGCGACTTCGGCCTCGGTGCTGTGCTCAGCCAGGTTGACACTACGGGCCATGAACACCCCGTTTTTTACCTGAGCCGGAAGCTCCTGCCGAGGGAAGTGGCCTATTCCACGATGGAGAAGGAATGTCTGGCAATTGTGTGGGCCCTGCAGCGTCTGCAGCCATACTTGTACGGACGCCAATTCACCGTGGAAACAGACCACAACCCCCTCAGTTGGTTACACATGGTCTCTGGGACGAATTGGAGGCTGCTACGCTGGGGCCTCGTTCTCCAGCAGCACCACTTCACCACTAGCCACAAAAGAGGCAGGGACCATAGTAACGCTGATGGGTTGTCCCGGCAAGGAGAGTGTTGTGAATGTGTTAGAAATGAATTCTGAGCAGAAGCTCCCTCTGGTGGTTACAAACAGTACTGAACCATTCAATGAGGATTGGCAATCAGGAGTTACAGACTGGTCTTATATAAGGGAGGTTCCCTCCCATCATTGTTGCCGGTGATCAATTGTTCTTGTCTCAACTGTGGTTCCTTGTTCTCTTGGAAGCTTGCCGAGTCTTGCCTGCATCTTCTGCTATCAGATAAGATATTTTCTGCTTTTATTTTTGTGCTGGCTTTTTGCATTGTTCCCTGCACTTCTGTGGAGGTCAGCCAGGTCCCCTCCGGGGGCTTGTGCTCCTCTCAGTTTATCTGAGCCACTGTTATTTGTTCATTTGCCTTTTCCAGTTTTTTCAGTGGCTGCGGCTTAGTTTTGTGACACCAGAGAACTAATTTAGGTGGTAGAGGTCGTGTGATCTCAGGTGTTTTGGCAATTAGTAGAGTTGGTATTTTTTAGGGTTTTTTGGATTGCAGTAAGTGTCCTTCCTATCCTTTTCTGTCCAGGTAGATTGGGCCCCAACGTTTGCTCATACTATTTTCTGTCTGTGTCTGTATTTCCTCTTGTCTAACTGCCATTACATGTTTGGGGGCTTCCTATGTTCTTTGGGGATCTGCTCCGGGGCAGATAGCTTTCCTCTTTCTATCTTTAGGTGTAGTTAACCTCTCAGGCTGTGACGAGGCGTCTAGGACCAACGTAGGAATGCTCCACGGCTGCCTTTAGTTGTGGTGGTTAGTCAGGGTACTGCAATCCAGTAGATTCCAACCTCTCTGGTGTATTGCCTTTTTGCCTGCTCTCCTCAGCTACCAAATCATAACAGAGAGGGTGCGGAAGGGCGCATGGGGGAACACAGGAATGTGATACCCCCTGGCGCCCTCTAAAGCAGGGATACAATAGGGTTTGGTCTTTAAAAAAGGTCTATTAGCATGCTGAGTAGATTCGACTCAAGACAGGATTTACTGCTAAATGTGAATAGCCAGGACTGTTAGTATGCTAAGTAGGCCAGGCCAGAAGAGTACTTCAAAGCTGGAGGTTTCAATTAGATTATACCTGCCAGCTAGACACAGAAAACACATCTATTGTGTCTCCCAGCCATGACGGCTCCGTTCTAGGATTATGAATTATGAGCACATCTTTCTAGGTACAAACTCATAAAAAATATCTGCGTGATCCTGCGGATCTCGGGCATCTGATGGTGCAACTCCCGAGTCGGTGATGGCTCGGGGGTCTGAGATATAGAGATTGGCACTCCAAAGAGGCCAGGTTTGATCTCCACGCGACAGGCAAAACATACTGCATCCGCTGGTACCTCTCGTGTCCTGATCCGATCGTCCTGGAGAAAGTTAACCCCCTTATTAGGTATTGGGAATAAATTCTGCAGGGGGCTAAGGGTGGAGATTATCATCCCACCCTCGGACACCGAGGGGAGGGACCTAGCAGGTTTAAGAACTGTGAGCTATGGGCAGACTGGATCCATTCTCACAGCAGCAAGACAACGAAGAACTAAGGACCAAGGGACAGATCTGCCAAGGGAGCAGCGGTACACGTTTTGGGGGACTGTCCAGCAACTAAGACTTTCACCTGTGGATCGCAGAGCTCCCTGCCTCCAAATGCCCCTACAACCTGGTAATATTGACCTCTAGCTAATACCTCTAAGTCTTGTACCATTATTGTTGTATTTTACTCTGACTGCAAATCCATTGTAATTCCGTTGTATAGCTTACTGTATATTTCTGTAATTATCTAGTGCGCCCTTAAGGCAATTAAACCATAAAATTAATCTTGGGCTGATGCTTTTACTCCAAATCTTAGAATACCCAGTGGGTAACCGGACACCCTCCCGGCGGCCATTTGCTCCAGGTGCAGTTCCCTTACTAAAAGGAAAAAGCAAACCAGCTCACCAACTACCACGGCAGGTGCACGGAACGACGTCTGACGAACGTCCAGGAAGGTCTAAGGAAAAAGAGGGTGTTCCAGCTCCTTAAAATTTCAAAATTTTATTCATCCATTTGGTATAAAATACAAAGTGGTAAATGCTCCATGAAGGAAGCCGCATACAGCAACGCGTTTCGATCAGACGATCTTCATCAAGGCTGCTATACATATGTGAAACATGCAGACCTATATATGACCCACGGACCAATGAGATTCAAATTGACAATCACATGATAAGCTAAAGGTCCTGGAAGGTAAATTGCGATACAAATAGTCAAAAGGTCCTTTTGAAACAGTGCAATAACATCATTAAAATTACAAAAAATAAGCGTTAAAAAAGAAAACACAATATGGCAAGAGATCACAATCAATAGTTATAATGATACATCAACTCATTCCTTTTGTTTAATCCATTCGGGTATCTCGTGTTTAAGGAAAAGATCCAAAAAGCTTCCCTGGTCAGTAGATGTCTGGCGACATCCCCACCTCGCACTGATTTAGTGACTCTTTCTGGACCTGGAAGGTTAGCGCCATAGAAAGAGTCACTAAATCAGTGCGAGGTGGGGATGTCGCCAGACATCTACTGACCAGGGAAGCTTTTTGGATCTTTTCCTTAAACACGAGATACCCGAATGGATTAAACAAAAGGAATGAGTTGATGTATCATTATAACTATTGATTGTGATCTCTTGCCATATTGTGTTTTCTTTTTTAACGCTTATTTTTTGTAATTTTAATGATGTTATTGCACTGTTTCAAAAGGACCTTTTGACTATTTGTATCGCAATTTACCTTAGAGGACCTTTAGCTTATCATGTGATTGTCAATTTGAATCTCATTGGTCCGTGGGTCATATATAGGTCTGCATGTTTCACATATGTATAGTAGCCTTGATGAAGATCGTCTGATCGAAACGCGTTGCTGTATGCGGCTTCCTTCATGGAGCATTTACCACTTTGTATTTTATACCAAATGGATGAATAAAATTTTGAAATTTTAAGGAGCTGGAACACCCTCTTTTTCCTTGGCAGTTCCCTTACTGACCTGAGAGACAAAGGGGGCGCCGGAGAGCTGTGCCTGTGGAGTTACGTCACATTGGTGACGTGGAAGGACGGGGGTTGTCCTTCACACATCCTTTTATCTCAACCTTCAAAAAAGAGGGGGGCAATAACGATAATCTAATTCCTAGATTCATTACACAGTTCAATTGTAATTGGATGGAAATAAACAAAATATTGCAAAAATATTGGTCAGTCTTACTAACCCATAAGGATCTAAGGCAACAACTCACACCTTATCCCTCGATTACTTGGCGCAGGTCACGTAATTTAAGAGACACTCTTTGTAGTAGTCACTACATACCACCCAAAAGTAACTTCTTTACTACAGCTAGCAAGGGCCTTCCATGGGGTAGCTTTCCTTGTGGTGATTGCTCAGCCTGCCAATACATTCCTAGGACCAAAGAATTTGTCAACTCAGCAGGCAATAAAAATTACAAAATCATTCATCATATCACCTGTAACACTGAGGCAGTGGTCTACTGTTGTGAATACCTTGGAGGCGACTTCTGAGCTGGAGCTCCCTCCGGTGGTTGCTGAGGGTAATGAATTAATTACTGAATGGCCTTCAGCTGGCTCTGAATGATATAAGTGACCTGAGTTCCCAGCAGCCTTTCCGGTAATCAATTGTTCCTCCTGCTCTTGCTTGGAGCACATCTTGCTTTCCTGCTCTCATTCAGATAAGTGTTTTGTTTCTTTTTCCTCTGTTGGATTTTCACTGCTGGTTTGCTGCTTGCAGTGGACTGCAGCCTGGTCCCCTTTTGGGGTCTTGCGCTGCAATTGTGCTCATTGTGTGTTTGCATTTTTGCTTTGTTCCTTTGTCACTTTTTATTTGCTGTTTTGCTGTGTGTTACACCAGAGATCTGATTTAGGTGGTAGAGATCGTGTGATCTCAGGTTTTTTGTTAATCAGAAGTGTTGGTATTTTTGTCAGGGTTTTTTTGGGTTGCAGTCAGAATTCTTTCCTATACTTTTCTATCTAGACAGAATGGGCCCCAGCGTTTGCTCATTCTATTTTCTGTCTGTGTCCGTGTTTTCTTCTTGTCTTCAACCGCCATTACATGTTCGGGGGCTTCCTATTTCTTTGGGGATTCTGCTCTGGGGCAGATAGCATTCATCTTTCTGCCTTTAGGTGTAGCTATCTCTCCGGCTGTGACGAGGCGTCTAGGATCACCGTAGGAACGCTCCACGGCTACTTCTAGTGTGGCGGTTAGTTTAGGTTACTGCAATCCAATAGTTTCCAGCCTCTCTGGTGTACTGCTACTTTGGCTATTTTTTGCAGTTTCTCCTCAGCTACCAAAACATAACAGTCTACAATGCCAGCTGCCTCTCTGGTTACATTTATATTGGTATGATAAGACACCTCAAGGTCCGCCTACAAGAACACGTGAGGGATATCAGGAATGCGGCCAATTGCTCAGATTCTAGTATGCTGAAAACTATCCCTAAACACTTCTTCGAAACTCACAACAGTAACCCTCAAGGTTTTGCTGTGTGTGGAATCGACCACGTGTACACGTGGAGGCAATGTCAAGAAAAAACTCCTACAAAAAGAAACCCGTTGGATGGTTATTCTTGATACGCTAATGCCAATTGGCCTTAATGAAGCTATCAGTTTCAAGTCTTTTCTCTGATTTTAATTCTGTAATTGGGCAGTGAATTGAGGTTTTATTATGTTATTTTTTCATATACAGTTTCTCTTATGCATTATATGCGAGACTCACCCATCCTTGATGCGTTCGCTTTTGGATTTGCTACCATCAAACATAGGATTTTATTATCCATTCAAGATGCAGCAGTCGACTGATGGCAACTTCAATGGACTTTCTACTTTTGGACAGTAACGATAATGTGTGCAAACTGTAAAGCGCTGCGGTATATGTTAGCGCTATATAAAAATAAATATTATTAAAATAAAGTTTATGAGGTGTATTGGCCCATCCTATAATCTATCATCCCTGTATGACGGATCATTACCACTGTCACCTTATATTCATTGTTTTAGTTTATTACAAATTCTTATTTCAATGGCATTATAACACAATTGAGTGCTATAATAATGTCTGTCATTCCTGAGCACACTTATGCTACATTCATAGCAATGTCAGTCCTCGGTATAAGCTTGCACTTAGTCTTCTGCGCAGACGCGACTCGCGCAAGTGCTGTGCCGCCTTGGTGCCACTGCTGTCTGGAAGCGTTGCTGTGGAGATGGCAAGCGATGACGCACGTCCTCCTTCTCATCGACCGCCTCGCGCTGCCACGGAGGCGGTGCATCACGCCGAGACTAGCGCCGATTCGCGGATGAGTCTTACTCTTCCTGTATAAATAATTCCTGCCCATTACCACTTACAACGCCTCCTGACGAAGCCGAGTGCGGTGAAACGCACGTTGGGGCTCTCTCGTGCGTCTCCTCAGAATTCCTGTGTGGGGTCTCTTATGTCACAAGGTAATATTCAAATTAATTTTGTCTGCTCACCTTATTCCATGAACCTGTCATGTTTAAATTTCTTGACTTCTCTTGACTGGTAGTGGTTTAACCCCTTAGTGACAGAGCCAATTTGCAGCTTAATGACCAGGCCAATTTTCACAATTCTGACCACTGTCACTTTATGAGGTTATAACTCAGGAACGCTTTAACGGATCCCGCTGATTCTGAGATTGTTTTTTTTGTGACATATTGTACTTCATGATAGTGGTAATTTTTTTTTTTTTTTTTATATATGACTTGTGTTTATTTATGAAAAAAACAAAAATATGGCGAAAATTTTGAAAATTTAGTAATTTTCAAACTTTAAATTTTTATGCCCTTAAATCAGAGAGATGTCACACAAATTTCTTAATAAATAACATTTCGCACATCCTCTCCCCTCTGTACCAGACTGTCATTGCAAATTTGTTTACTGTAAACGATATCTATAACTTTGTATGTAACCCCTTCTCATGTACAGCACCATGGAATTAATGGCGCTATATCAATAAATAATAATAATGTCTACTTTACATCAGCACAATTTTGGGAACAAAATTTTCTTTATTTACGAAGTTATAAGGGTTAAAAGTTGACCAGCGATTTCTCATTTTTACAACACCATTTTTTTTTAGGGACCACATCACATTTGAAGTCACTTTGAGGGGTCTATATGATAGAAAATACCCAAAAGTGACACCATTCTAAAAACTGCACCCCTCAAGGTGCTCAAAACCACATTCAAGAAGTTTATTAACCCTTCAGGTGCTTCACAGGAGCTGAAGCAATGTGGAAGGAAAAAATTGACATTTAACTTTTTTTTTTTTTTTACAAAAAATTTACTTCAGAACCAATTTTTTTTACTTTCACAAGTGTTAAAAGAAAAAATGAACCATAAAATTTGTTGTGCAATTTCTCCTGAATACGCCGATACTCCATATGTGGCGGTAAACCACTTTTTGGGCGCACAGCAGAGGTCGCAAGGGAAGGTGTGCCGTTTGGCTTTTTCAACGCAGAATTGGCTGGACGCCATGTCACGTTTGGAGAGCCCCTGATGTGCCTAAACAGTGGAAACCCCAACAAGTGACCCCATTTTGGAAACTAGACCCATTAAGGAACTTATCTAGATGTGTTGTGAGCACTTTGAACCTCCAAGTGCTTCACATAAGTTTATAACGTAGAGCCGTGAAAATAAAAAATCATTTTTTTCCTCAAAAATTATTTTTTTAGCACGCTATTTTTTTTATTTTCCCAAGGATAACAGGAGAAATTGGACCCCAAAAGTTGTGCAATTTTTCCCGAGTACGCCGATACCCCATATGTTGGGGTAAACCACTGTTTGGGCGCACGGCAGGGCTCAGAAGGGAGGGAGCGCCATTTGACTTTTTGAACGCCACGTCGTGTTTGGAGACCCCCCTGATGTGCTAAATAGTGGAAACCTCTCAATTCTAGCTCCAACCCTAACCCCAACTCACAGCTAACCCTAATTCCATCCCTAACCCTAATTGTATCCCTAACCCTAATGGAAAAATTAAAATAAATACAATTTCTTTATTTTATTATATGTCCCTAACTAAGGGGTGATAAAGGAGGGGTTTCTTTACTATTTTTTTATTTTGATCACTGTGATAGGGTTTATCAGTGATCAAAATGTACTTTCACTGAATGAATGAATCTGCCGGTAGGCAGATTCGGCGGGCACACTGCGCATGCGCCCGCCATTTTACAGGAAGAAGACGCTGGGAGGACACCGGGAGGTACGGGGGGCACATCGGGGGACCCTATTTCTTTCCCCTCTGATGTACAATTTCATCAGAGGGGAGAGAAATTACATGCAGGATCGCTGCTTTTTTTTTTTCTTTTGCGATCGCAGTTATTCATTTAGCCAACATCTTGTCTATTTCCCTTATGCACGTCTATTTATGTAATTTTTTCTATAATAAACTTGATTATCTTTCTAAAATTATCCCTTTTTCTGTGGTTATATTTTATGATCATACTATTTGAGTTTAATTAACTTATTCTATAGGGACTTTATATTCAGTTCCCTATTTTTTCTCTCTTTTTTTGGTTTTGATGTTTTGGCTAAGAGGTATGTCCCGGCTAGCCACGGTGACTATTGTGTAGGTATAGACCACCCCACATGAAGACCTGGAAGAACAACCCTCTGAAAATCCTGATCCAATCCTGCAACTAGAGAGAACTGCAGCTGATCTGAAACAGAAGATCTTAGATAAACTAAATACCATCAATACCAGAGATCAACTGCCGAGGATCAGAAAAGAAACACCACCAGACAGCATGCTAGAAGATGCCAATAGAGCACTTGCATCAATACCTACCACCGCCATAACTCAAACTAATGAACTGATCTATGCTACTGCCTCAGCAATCATGGAAATGCTTGGCTATACAACCAGCAAGAATAACAGAAGTATGTGCCCACCTTGGAAAAGACTAGAGACAAAGATCAAGGTGACACGAACGAAGGGAAGTCAGCCAAGTACCAGAAATACAGAAGGGTGTAAAGATCAAGAATAAGAACAGGCTGGACAAGTATAAAGGCCTGACCCCAACTGAAGCCCTAGAGACTGCTAAACAAAGGCTCACAGCACTCGCTGCAAGACTAGGGAGATAGCTTCTCTAGTGTAAAGCCCCCGTCTCACATAGCGATACACCAGCAACCCCGACAACGATCAGGATCGCTGGTGTGTCGCTACATGATCGCTGCTGAGCTGCCAAACAGGCAGCTCAGGCAGCGATCAGTACAAGCGACACTGCAGGTAACATCGCTTAGTTACCCGCAGTGTACGTTGGATACCAGCGCCCTGATGCAGGGAGCTGGTAACCAAGGTACACATCGGGTTTCCAGGCACAGCCCCGCGCCTGGAAACCCGTTGAGTACCTTGGTTACCAGCGGAACGCTGGTCTCCCGCAGCGATGCGTGCTGGCCAGCGGGAGACCAGCGATCAAAAAAATGTCCAGGACATTCAGCGATACCCAGCAGGGGGGCTGATCGTCGCTGAATGTCACACACCCGCCATATCGCAGGGGAGATCGCTGTTGCGTCACAAAACTAGTGACTCAGCAGCGATCTCGCAAGCGAGATCGCTATGTGAGACGGGGGCTTAAGGCCAAGAGGATAAATGCCCTGTTCTCCAAAGAACCATCCAAGGTGTACTCCCAACTACACATTAACAGCACAAAGGCAGCAACTCCACCAATAGCAGAGACTGAACAATACTGGAAGAACATATGGGAGAAGGAAATAACACACAACACCAGTGCAATGTGGCTGCAAGATCTGAGAATGAAACAGCAACTGCCTAGAGCAAGAACCAGTCACCATTACAGAAGCAAACATCCAACAGTGGGTCAAGAACATGAAGAGCTGTATAGCACCTGGCCCAGACATGATCCACACCTACTGGCTAAAGAAATTAACAGTGGTAAATGAACACATGACAAAGCAGATGAACAAACTGCTAGAAGCAGGCCCCCACCCAGCTTGGCTAACACAAGGAAGAACAGTGCTGATCATGAAGGATCCTCACAAAGAAACAGTTACATCCAACTACCACCCAATAACCCACCTTACAACAACATGGAAATTCCTGTCAGGCATCATAGCCACCAAGCTACAGGACCACATGAACCAGTACATGAATCCAGCTCAGAAAGGCATTAGGACCAACACCAGAGGTTCTAAGCACCAGCTCCTAGTAGACAGAGCAGTTTTTCAAGACTCAAGATCCAGACAGACCAATCTCAGCACAGCCTGGATTGACTACAGGAAAGCCAATGACTCAATGCCACACACATGGATCTGTGAATGAATGGCTATCTACAATGTCAACAGGAAATTAAGAACCTTCCTCAAACTCAATGGGGCTATGGAGAACAACACTGGAAGCCAACTCAAAACAAATAGCACAAATGACCATCAAATGTGGCATATACTAAGGTGATGCACAGTCCCCTATTGCTGTTCTGCATAGGCTTGATCCCCCTCAGTCAGATAATTACAGAGTCTGGCTATGGATACAAGCTCAAGTGTGCAAGCACCATCAGCCACCTCCTCTAGACATGGATGAAATCAAGCTGTATGCAAAAACGAACGAGACATCAATTCACTGATCAACCTGACAAGGATCTACAGCAAAGACATCGGGATGTCCTTTCGGGCTGGAGAAGTGCGGCCAGTTGGCAATAAAGAGAGGCAAGGTAGTCAAAACTGATGGAGTGGAATTACCAGCAGAGAACACAGCAGACGTACAGACATGCTACAAGTACATCAGCATCCCACAGGGATACGGTACCCATGATGAGGAGGCAAGGAAAGCAGCAACATCCAAATACCATCAAAGGGTAAGACAGGTCCTGACGAGCCAAATCCGCGCCATCAATACATATGTCCTGCCAGTTATCAGATACCCTGCTGGCATTGCGTGCTGGCCAAAAGAAGAGATGGAAGCTGCAGATGTGAAGACACGAAAGTGCCTCACAATGCATGGAGGTCTCCATCCTAAAGGTACTGCCACACTAAACAATCCCGCTAGCGATAGCGATAAAGACGCATACTAATGCGATCGCTAGCGGGATTGTTTCTATATCGCTAAGTGCGGCTTAACTTAGCGATATAGTTAACGACGCTATCGCGGTTAGCGATCTTCTTAACGACTTTAGCGGTACAAAAGTACCGCTAAATCGCTAAGAAAAGGTGCCACACTTAGCGATATATACTTACCCAGCGGGGCGCCAGCGACGAAAATAGGGTCCGGAACGATTCCAGCGACGAGCGAGATCACAGCAGGAAGCTCGTCGCTGGCAGCTGCCGCACACAACAACATCGCTAACGGGATCGCTAAATAGTGACGTTTTTTAGCGATCCCGTTAGCGATGTTGTTTAGTGTGGCATACCCTTTAGTCTAACACACAAAGATTGTATACCAACAGAAAGGAGGGTGGTCGAGGCTTGGTAAGCATCCAAGGCACCATCACGGATGAAACAAGGAGTATCAAGGAATACATCAGAAAAATGGCACCAAAAGAAGAGATGCTGAGAGAAAGCCTAAGGCAGCAACAACAGCAGATCTGGAAGGAAGAACAGGAACATGAAGCGCCATGGCAAGACAAGCTGCTGCCTGGGATGTACCATCGACAGGTAATGGAGGTGGCTGACATGGAGAAATCCTACAAATGGCTGGAGAAAGCTGGACTCCGAGACAGCACAGAGGCACTAATCATAGTGGCACAAGAGCAAGCACTAAGTACCAGATCCATAGAAGCAGGAATCTACCACACAAGACAAGACCCAGGGTGCAAACTATGCAAAGAAACCTCAGAAACAGTCCAACACATAGTGGCAGGATGCAAAATCCAAGCAGGAACAGCTTATACTGAACTCCACAACCAAGCTGTGGGAATTGTATACAGGAACATCTGCACAGCATATGGGCTAAGTCCCCCTAAGTTCAGGTGGGAGACCCCAGAAAAAGTGGTGGAGAATAAAAGGGACTAAAATCCTGTGAGACTTCCAAGACCCAGACAGAAAAGCAGTTGTTGGCTAACCAACCAGACATTGTCATAGTAGACAAGGATCAGAAGACTGCAATGATAATAGATGTGGCAGTACCAAGTGACAGCAACATCAGAAAGAAGGAATATGAGAAGCTGGAGAAATACTAGGACCTCAAAGAAGAAATGGAGAAGATGTGGAAGGTGAAGGCAACAGTGATTCCAGTGGTGATAGGAGCACTTGGAGCAGTGACCCACAACTTGAGGAAATGGCGACAAGAGATCCCAGGAGCAACATCTGAACTCTGTTCAGAAAAGCAAAATGCTTGGAACAATTAAGATACCGCATAGAACCCTCAAACTCCCAGACCTCTGGACCCGATAATGAGGAAGGACAACAAAGACCACCGCCATAGGAGGTGAGAAGGAAGTTTTTTTGTATTAATATTACCGTATATACTCGTGTATAACCCGAGATTTTCAGCACCTTTTTTTGTGCTGAAAATGCCCCCTCGGCTTATACACGAGTCATTGGGCAGAAACCAGCGGGGGAGGGGGTGCCGCGGCAGGAGTCGGTGGCTGGGACATCATACTCACCCTCCCCGTGCCATCGCTGAACGTCCCGGCAATCCTCCGTTGTACCCGGCTTCCTGCAGCTCTCCTGTGCTGAGCGGTGACGTAATACCGCTCATTAAGGTCATGTAATATGGACGCGATGCCACTCCCATAGGCGTGGCATCCATATTCATGGCCTTAATGTGCGGTATTACGTCACCGCTCAGCACAGGAGAGCTGCAGGAAGCCGGGTACAACGGAGGATTGCCAGGACGTTCAGCGATGGCACGGGGAGGGCGAGTATGACGGGGGGAGAACGGAGGACGGGGGAAGCATGGAGGAGGACAATGAGCACGGAGCAGGACGGGGGGAGGGGTAGGGGGACGGAGAGCACAGAGGAGCACGGAGCAGGACGGGGGGAGGACGGAGAGCACAGAGGAGAACGGAGCAGGACAGGGGGGGGGGGAGGATGGAGGGCACAGAGGAGCAAGGAGCAGGACGGGGGGAGGATGGAGAGCACAGAGGAGTACGGAGCAGGAAGGAGGGAGCACAGCGGAGGACGGAGCAGGAGGGGGGGGGAGCACAGAGGAGAATGGGGGAGCACAGAGCTGGATTGGGGAGCACAGAGCTGGATGGGGGAGCAAGGAGCAGGACGGGGGCAGCACAGAGCAGGACGGCGGTTTATACACCCGGCTTATACGCGAGTCAATACGTTTTCCCAGTTTTTTGTGGCAAAATTAGGGGGGTCGGCTTATAGGTGAGTATACACGGTACGTCCTTTTGTTACATCCCCTCCTTCTTATGTCTGCGACACATCACACTTAGTCCACCTAGTAGAAGGTATTAAGATAGAAAACAATACCATCTTGCCCTCCATGTGAAGTAGCATCCCACAACATTCGGGCCTTTTTGGAACAAGACGGATGTGGAGCTGAGCAGACGCGCGCAGCCCAAGCTCCTCAGCCACCAGCGATAAGCGGCCCACAGCGCAGCAGAATGCCCGGAGGAAGCTAATTTTAGGAGGCAGAAGCGGCCAAAATATCGGGGGACGGAACACAGCAAGAATGAAGCGGGGTAAGAGGAGGGAGCAGGTGCCGGGCAAGGTTCTTGTCTTTGAGGCGGCAGACAGCCGGATCCAAGATGGCGGCCGCAACGGCAGCAGGGACAGTAACAGCGCGCGGCAGAGCTTGGAGCCGTGCACTGAAGCACATCACCAGCCCCACCCCCCTAATAAAGCTGCAAGCTCCTTGCCACAGAGCTTTTCACCAGCGCTGCAGTCCCTGCTCCTCTCCCCTGCTAAAGACGCTGGAGGTCTGGACACTGGGGATTTGCAGTCACAGAGCACGGCCCTGACCATCCCTGCACAGTCTTCTAGTGGAGATTCCAGTTCTGCCCCATTTACAGTGGCCACACTCAGATCCCTGCAGGGAGAACTGAAACAAGCCATCCATTCTGATATCACATCGGCTTTCACTGCGTTACACAAAGAAATCACGCAGATTGGCGATAGAACCTCACACAGAGGGGAAACTGGAAGAATATACGACTGCACACAATTACCTGGTGGACACGCATAATGAGGCGGATGAGGAAATAATGGCCTTTAAACTAAAACTTGCAGACTTGGAGGACCGATCCAGGCGCAACAATTTGCGCTTTAGGGGAATTCCTGAGAGCCTCACAGCGGAGGCCCTAAAGGAGTTTCTAACAGACTTTTTTACAACCATAGTGCCGTCGGCAGATCAGAGAGACCTGCTGATTGATAGGGCGCATCGGATCCCTAAGCCCAAGTCTGCTCCCAGCTACGCATCGCGAGACGTGATAGCCAGGCTGCACTTCTACCACTTCAAGGAGGCAGTGACTAGGGCAGCAACACCAAAGCAAGACCTTCCATAAAGATTCCGGAACATTCTGGTGTTCACCGACTTGTCTGCGACTACCCTGAACAGGAGGCGGGAATTTTCATCTGCAACCAAGATTCTGCGGGACCACAATATCGTCTACAAGTGGGGGTATCCAGTAAAGCTCATCGTAACGAAGAACGGAGTCACTCGCGTCCTCGTGTCTCCCAGAGAGGCCATGACCCTGCTCCAGGAGTGGTCCCTGGCGACAGTGGATGAAGAAACCAGTTCCCCGCTAAAGAAGAAGCCCCGACGCTGAACAAAAAGTGGACCTAATCCTAACGCAAGTATTCTGTGACTATACGTACCCCCTGTGTGTCTATACCGGGACACCCCACTGCTAGTTTTTTAGTTTCGCTGGCAGGTTAGGTTGAAGGGACATGAGAATAGTGTTTTCTTTTTTTCTATTCTCACCCCCCAATACTGGATAGGAACGAATATCCAGTTGGTTCACATAGAACCGGACTCTGAGTTGTACAAGTTGTACTTGTTATTGTTGATAACTTAACCCCTTTGCTTCCCTAATTTTTTGTCCTATATTTGGTGACTTACTGATCCTGTTATATATTATTGTAACTGATGGTATTTCAGATTTCAAGTATTAATGCGAAAGGTCTAATTAGCCCCTTTAAAAGATAGTTACTATGGAAGGAAGCCCAGAAACTTAAGGCGGACATATTGTATGTCCAAGAAACACATCTAAACCGTGAGGATGCGCATAGATTACAACATAAAAATTACCCCCATATCTACGTGTCATATGCTGTAAAGAAGAAGAGAGGTGTAGAGATCGCAATAAAAGACACCATAGCATTCCAACTTATTGATAGTGTTCTGGATGATGAAGGCAGATATGTAATATTAATATGCAATATTAATAACAAGGTGTATATAATCACATCCATATATGCACCCAATTCAGGTCAAATCAAGTTCATTACAGATCTCATAACTAAATTATCTAAAATAAAACTGCTAATTCGTGTGGATTTCAACATCGCTCCGATCCCCAACATAGATAAATCCTGGTGTTCAAGAAAAAGCCCCAATCCCATGCGTTATCCCAGTGTCTCATGTCAGAAGAATTGTAGGACACATGGAGAGTCCTTCACGCTTCTGAACGGGATTATACGCACTACTCCCACCCCCATAAAGTATACTCAAGAATAGACCTAATGGTAGTGGATAAATGGCTCCTGCAAAATATACAATCAGCCAAGATTGGGAACATAACATGGTCGGACCACGCTCCTGTAACGTGCCAAAATTAAAGAGACTTACAATAATGTAAATTATTCCCGTGGAGAATCAATAACTTTTTAATATCCTCAGAAAATATTAAAAATCAAGTAGATAATCTCCTTCAAGAATATTTTAATATTAATAGCACCCTCGACGTGTCCCCAACCAGTGTGGTGCGCCCACAAGGCCTATATAAGAGGGCGACTAATACAAATAGCAGCGCAACACAAAAAAATAAGAATGCGACAAATAGAAGAGCTTCATAAAAATATAGCATCATTGGAAGATACCCCATAACCCTTCACCCACGATATATGGGAAACTACAAAAGGCAAAATACGAATTATATCAGCTACTACAGTATATATATGAGCACAATTTGAGGAGAAACAAAGCAAAATATTCCTGGCAGGGGAATAAGGCGAGTAAAATACTTGCCAATAAGATTAATTCCAGATTAACAAAGCAAAAAATAGCTCATATACAAGACACCCAAAATAATAAAATTTACAACCCTGAAGAAATAGCGAACACCTTCACAAAATATTATTCCTCACTCTATAATCTTCAGAATGATAACCTGACCCCGCAACCAAACGCTGAGCTAATTAATAATTTCCTGAATAGCATATCCTTACCCCAAATCCCAGAGGATAAACTGATGGTAATAAACCAACCCATAAGCCAAAAAGAATTCCAACAAACATTCAAACAACCAAAAATAACAAATCCCCAGGACCGGACGGTATAACCAATGAACACTTGAAGTTACTCAACCAAATCTTGTCCCCACATTTATTATTAGTCTTCCAAAATATATTCGAATCGGGCAAAATACGTGATGAAATGTTACAGGCGACTATAGTCCCCCTCCGTAAGCCAGGCAAAACACCCGACCATCCAAACAATTCCAGGCCAATATCCCTTCTAAATACGGATTCAAGCTCTACTCCAAAATTCTAGCAAATAGAATCTGATATAATCCCTTCCCTGGTGCACAGGGATCAGGTTGGATTTATCAAATCTAGACAGACATTGGACACCACCAGACGAATGATAAATCTCATTCACGTGGCGGGGGGGAACCGAACGCCTTCTCTGCTCCTATCATTGGACGCGGAGAAGGCGTTCGATCGGGTGCATTGGGGATATCTGTTTGAGGTCTTAACCAGATTCGGATTTAAGGGTAATATTGTTAAAGCAATCACTGTTATATTCCCACCCATCAGCGTCAGTTTCTATCTCTGGAATGATGTTGGATAGGTTTTTTATTACCAATGGGACGAGACAGGGGTGTCCGTTATCACCCCTTATATTCGCCTTGGCGATTGAGCCTCTGGCAGAGAAAATTAGGCTACATTCAGCGATATCAGGAATCCAGGTGAATAAAACGAAGCACAAAATAGGATTATTTGCGGACGACATCATCCTAGCGTTAATAAATCCCACAGAGTCACTGCAGCAGCAATGCAAATAATTGAATTATTCACTAAAATATATTATAAGCTGAACATGTCTAAATGTCAGGTATTAAATCTAACCCCATCCGCAAAATATCCCAAAAGATTTGAGAATAAATATCCTTTTAATTGGGGGAATGATAATACTGAGTATTTGGGTATTCGGCTTACACTATCAGCAGATAAAATGTTATCATTGAACTATGAGGCTCTGAGGAAGAAGATTCAAGCTGACAAGTTACGCATGAAGAAACATGAACTATCATGGCTGGGCAGGATCACGTCAGTGAAAATGTTTATTCTCCCACAGATATTGTATCTGTTCCGCAATTTACCCATCATATTCCCAATGAAAATATTAAAAGAGATACAAGCGATGATCTTAAAATATATTTGGAAGAAAAAAGTCCAGAGTCCAAGCGGATACGCTTTACATCCCTATGAGTAAGGGAGGCTTAGGTTGTCCCTCAGTGGTCCGCTACTACAGAGCCGCGTTATTCGAACAATTACGATTCATGTGGAATAACGATGATCGGCACTGGATAACAATTGAAAAACATTTGATGAGAACTTCCAATGTCTCAGCTTTTTATCATGCACATCACATAGCATCCCCTAATACAGGGGTCGACAAAGTTGTTCAGAATCTAGGAGCCAGCAAAAAAATTTAGGAGCCAGAATTTTTTTTTAACAAACTTGGTTTTTAATTTAACAAAAAAACATTACAAATGTTATAAACATTTAACTTCTAAAGATAATAAATATTATATTTTGATATATTAGAGTCTCAGTGGGCCCCCTTAACACAGACCACGATTCATGATGCACAGATACTGCAGAGAAATATGGGTACAGTACAACGCCAAACACTTCACTTCTTCCATTACATGATGATATGTATTGTAAATTGTACAATAGCTCAAAAACCACCAAATCCTCACAGTGCACAGTACAGACTGGACAGTACAGTCCTCCATACAATATTATGGGCACCAGTGTCTCCCCCTCATCACCCATATAATACCCCATGCAGGATGTCACCCCGCCATCCCCCATATAATGCTCCATACAGAATACTGGACCCAATATAATGCTCCATACAGAATACTGGACCACATATAATGCTCCATACAGGATACTGGTCCCCATATAATGCAAAAATACAAAATATGGACCTCTCCTCTACACTGTGCTGCGTTCTGCACTGTTACGGCTCAGGAAAGGGTGCTGTGGAAAGATTCCCCATTATCATCATCATTGCCTGCCCATTATCATCATCATTGCCTCCCCTCATCATCATTGCCTGCCCATCATCATCATCGCCTCCCCATTAATATCATCATCATTGCCTTCCCATTATCATTACCTCCCCATCATCATCATTATCATTGCCTCCCCATTAATATCATCATCATTGCCTTCCCATTATCATTGCCTCCCCATCATCATTGCCTCCCCATTAATATCATCATCATCATCGCCTTCCCATTATCATTGCCTCCCCATCATCATCATTATCTCCCCATTAATATCATCATCATCATTGCCTTCCCATTATCATTGCCTCCCCATCATCACCGCCTCCCCCCACCACTATCACACATACAGCACCGCAGGCAGCACTCTCTCACATACACACACGCAGGCGCACACACACACACGCCTCACCTGTCCGGCGTCCGCGCGCTCTCTGTCACAGCCGGCCGCTGAATGATGACGTCATTCAGCGGCGCTGCTGAGAGAGGAAGCGCCGTCGCAGGCGCCCCCTGGAGCGCGGAGCTGCGGCAGCGGAGAGAGGTAAGTATTGCGCCGGCTGCTGCCGGGGCCCTGAGCAAGCGGGGGGGCCCAGTGGCGGCGCTGACACCGCTAACGGGTGCCCGACGGCGAGTGGGCCCCCCGCCTGCTCAGGGTCCCGGCACTTGCCCGGGTGTGCCGGGTGCTGACGCCGGCCCTGCAGACGGCGCAGGAGGAGCTTAATTCCCCGGGCGCCAGGCATGATTTTCTAGGCGCCACTGGCGACCTGGCGCCCGGGTTTGTCGAACCCTGCCCTAATAAAAACCTAAACATATCCTCAACAATAGAAGGGGCTCTGGAGTTATGGAAAATGCGGACTAATAAAATAGGCCTTATACAAACCGCATTCCTAAAAGCCCCCATAGAGACGCTGGAGTATTGTATCCCAGACCTCAAACTCCAAAATTGGAAATCTTCCGGAGTCGCCTATGTTGGGGACTTGTATGAGGGGGAGGAACTAATTACTTTCTCATCATTGTGGGATAGATACAATGTCCTTCATAGGGATTTCTATAAATATTTGCAGATCCGGCATTTTCTAACTGAAAGGAAGGAACAGGTGCGTGTTCCACCATCTAAACTATATTCTATGCTAATGAACCCGACATCACAAATTAGGGCGTTATCCATAGGCTATGACTGCATGTTGGAGAATACCCTGCCCTCACTAACTACATAGCTACAAAAGTGGGAAAAAGACCTTAATTGCACATTCACACCGGATCAGTGGAGGGCATCCTACTTAATTATTGGAAGCCAATCTAAGTGTACTAATCATTTAGAAAATGCAAGGAAATTATTATATAGGTGGTACTTCACTCCTTATAGGCTGTCTGGGATGTTCCGTGGCCCCCCAGACACGTGCTGGAGATGTGGAGACCCTTGTGCAGACATGTTACATACCTGGTGGAGCTGCGATAATGTTAGGCAATTGTGGAAAGCTATAGGCCAATTAATATACCAAATTTGTGGTACTTCAATGTCCCTGAACGCACAGCAAGCGCTACTCGCTATTGATTTAGATTTGTTTCCCTATGAGTTTCGCACAGTAATTGTACATATTATTGTGGCGACAAGAATCAAAATTGCTAGTTACTGGAAAAATTCCAAATGTCCCTCATTGTCCGAAGTGGTCTCACTGATTAACGAGAATTGTCTGTCAGAAAAAATAACTGCTGCATCTAATAACAATATACAGTATATACTCGTGTATAAGCCGAGATTTTCAGCACATTTTTTTCTGCTGAAAATGCCCCCTCGGCTTATACACAAGTCATTGGGCAGAAACCAGCAGGGGAGGGGTGCCGCGGCAGGAGCCGGTGGCTGGGACATCATACTCACCCTCCCCGTGCCATCGCTGAACGTCCTGGCAATCCTAAGTTGTACCCGGCTTCCTGCAGCTCTCCTGTGCTGAGCGGTGACGTAATACCGCTCATTAAGGCCATGAATATGGACGCGACGCCACTCCCATAGGGTACAACGCAGGATTGCCAGGACGTTCAGCGATGGCACGGGGAGGGTGAGTATGATGGAGGAGGATGGGGGGAGGACGGAGAGCACAGAGGAGCACGGAGCAGGACGGGGGAGGATGGAGGGCACAGAGGAGCACGGAGCAGGACGAGGGGGGGGGGAGGACGGAAAGCACAGAGGAGCACGGAGCAGGACGGGGGGGGGGGGAGGATGGAGAGCACAGAGGAGCAGGACGGGGTGGGGAGGATGGAGAGCGCAGAGGAGAACGGAACAGGACGGGGAGGACGGAGGGCACAGAGGAGCACGGAGCAGGAGGGGGGGGGGGGGGGGAGGACGGAGAGCACAGAGGAGCACGGAGCAGGACGGGGGGGGGGGGGAGAGACGGAGAGCACGAGAGGAGCACGGAGCAGGACGGGGGGGGGAGGATGCGAGAGCACAGAGGAGCACGGAGCAGGACGGGGGGGGGAGGAGGAGAGCACAGAGAAGCACGGAGCAGGACGGGGGGGAGGATGAGAGCACAGAGGAGCACGGAGCAGGACGGGGGGGACAGGAGGAGACAGAGGGGAGCAGGAGTGGAGGAAGGGGGGAGCACAGAGGAGGACGGAGCAGGAAGGGGGGAGCACAGCGGAGGACGGAGCAGGAAGGGGGGAGCACAGAGCTGGATGGGGGAGCACGGAGCAGGACGGGGGGAGCACAGCAGGATGGCGGTTTATACACCCGGCTTGTACTCAAGTCAATAAGCTTACCCAGTTTTCCGTGGCAAAATTAGGGGCCTTGGCTTATACTCGGGTCGGCTTATACTCGAGTATATACGGTATCTCAATTTCATAAAAAAACCGGAGCAATTGGTTATCCTTCAGGTTAAATACTGTAGTCAAATAAAAATGTAGATTCGCATTTAAAGAATGTGATTGGATTGTAATGCAATGTCACCATTTTCCCCTTTCCCTTCCCTCCCCCATCCTTATGACAATGTGTTATTTGTCAAGAAATTGTCAATGTGATGTAATGATTGACATAATTTTTTATTAATAAAGTATGGTTTAAAAAAAAAAAAAAAAAAAAAAAAAAAGAATCACCTTCTCCAATATAACTATACTGAAGAAAAATGATGGCAGCATTGGAGAATTTGTACTTATCCCAAACCTCCGGCAACAAATTGTTTGCTTAAAGTGAAGGTGCCATGAAAATTTTTTATTCAGCAATTGAAAAAAAAAAGTAAAAAATGAATGTTTAAGTTTTGTTACAAAATATTATCATTTGTTTATAATTTAGTAAAATATGAAATTTTTTTTAAAAGGTTTGGCATTTCCACATTTAAACACTAGGGGAGCAGCTACTGAAATTTGACACAAAAACCTAGTGTACAACCAGCTCACATTACTGCACTGCAGTAGATATGGGCTGAGTCCGCTGACCTGTGTGATGTCACTCCTCTCCTCCCCTTCTGGGCGTTTGCTAAGGGATAAGAGAGGATGACATTTAGGAACACAGCGTGGAGCCATTTTGTGACTGAAAAGTTATACTGACAAGTAGAAGGTCACCAAGGATGGCAGGCAGCAACGATTCTGTTAGTTGATGCTGCTCGCTTTATCATAAACTAGGGAATACACATGAACGCTCACACACAGGAAAATACACACATGACAGAAGTAATGTAGGTTTTCGGACAAAATTAGGTTTCATTTAAGTCTAAACATGGTGTGGCTGTGTGGCACGGTCGGGTCGAAATCCGTTTTCTCGGCTCCTGCTGGTCGCCGGAGTTTCAAAACCCACCGGTGGGCAGCTCTACCGAAGCAGATGCCAAAAATTTAAGTTTCTCGCCTCTACGAATACTCGGTGTTATGATATTCAAGTTTGCAAGGACAAAGAACATGTGCTTCAAGAACTGCTTCCAACCAGTTTTAGGGTCGTAAACTGCTCTGTTTGCTGCTGGCACACTAGGGTCTCACGTCAAACAGCTGTATAGAAGGGGACAGGGAGGGGGGCTGCAACTTAGTGAGGGGGAATGTCTGTGAGCTCTGCCTCCGTGTCACTTCCAAACCCAGGAGATGCAGCAGAGCTCTGTATGTGTGATTGAACAATATGACATTACATATTTCCTGACATGGGGTACTCCTATAATTAATAACCAGCAAAGGCTATGCAGACAGCTGCGGGCTGATATTAATAGCCTAGGAAGGGGCCATGGATATTGGCCACCCCCCAGGCTAAAAACATCAGCTCTGACACCCCAGAAAAGGTGCATCTATAAGATGCGCCAAATCTGGCACTTAGCCGCTCTCTTCCCACTTGACCTGTAGCAGTGGCAAGTGGGGTTCATATTTGTGGGGTCGATGTCACCTTTATAATGTCAGGTGACATCAAGCCCACAGGTTAGTAATGGAGAGGCATTTATAAGACACCTTTCCAATACTAACCCCATAGTGATATTGTATAAAAACAGACACCTAGAATAAAATCCTTTATATGAAATAATGACACAGACTTTTACGAATCTTAATTAAACCACACTCACCGAAACACCTAATCCACCGACGCCAACGTCTCCTGCAACAAAAATAAAACTAACCACAATATTCCTCACCTGTGTCACCATGTGACTGCTCTCAAAGACTGCCAGCGATACACTGCGGGAGCGATTACCTCCTGTCAGTGTATCACTGCGCTGCCGTGAGAGTTCACCGGAGTTCATCAGCTGATCAGCTCCGGTGATCTTCCTTACGGCACCACTGCTGCGTGGGAAAGTTCTCACACAGCAGTGCCATTAAGTGACAACACAGAAGCTGATGAACTCCGGTGAACTCTCACGGCAGCGCAGTGATACACTGCGGGAGTGATTACCTCCTGCCAGTGTATTGCCGGCGGCCGGGTAGAGCAGTCAAATCTACAGATGTGACTGTTCTACACGTGAGATCGCCGTGGGACACTCAAATTACCTGGACTATGGGGGAAAGTTGAGTATATGGTGGTTTAATATTTTACATTATTTCTGGGAGACGAAGGAGTCAGGGATTGGGAGTTAAGGGGAGTATAATTTTGTTTTTATGTGAATATGTACGTAATTTTACTTTTTTTTTTTTTAACTGAGCACAGGCGCCGGCAGATGACACTACTCTCCCATCAGCGGCACCTGCTGTCATTTATGAGTGACAGCAGACATAACCCGATGGGAGCAGCAGTCTCATTGGCCCATGCCTGCTTTTTTACCGCAGGTCACAGTCGGCTGCGGGATCACGCTGACATCTGCCAGCGGTACCATTACCGCAGGTGACAGTTGCAGCTGAGGGGTCACGCTGACATGTGACAGCATGACCCCGCAACGCTCTGACCGGCGGTCTTACCGGCAGCTCCTGTCATCACACGCACTGAGCAGTGTGTGCAATGAAGGGGAAAATAGAGCCAACAGCATACACTGCGGGCTATAACAAAATGGCCACGATCTCCTCCCACAGCTGTGACCTGGACAGCCCAGGAGGGATTACCCAGGTCACAGCTAAGAGGCAGGACGAGCGGCCTCAATGTAAGAGATACAGTCGGAGTCCGACCGTTGGCTTTTATGACAATGGCTGCCTAAGTTAGGTGTGCGAGTGTAGTGCCCAGAAACTTACGCCCACACTAATGAAAATGGCAGCCCCCAGTTGCAAACATAAATGGCAATAAATAAAAAAAACTAATAAAACTAGTTAATTATTTTTAATACTAAATTAAATTGATTGTTTAATCAATAATTATTAATACAAAAATTAAAATTAGGGCACTTTCCCTTTAAATGAGACAGTCACCATCCTGTTCCCCTTAAAAAGGGAACACCTAAGGGTCAGTTCCTCCGCATCATTGGTGTTTTATAAGAAGCAAGCTGATGATCTATACCGCAGGTTTAGAGATGGGGGCCAGGACCCATCCTATTATGATGCCCTAAGACAGGATAGACGGCCTTCTAGCCAGCCACAAAGATAAGCCGGATACCAATGTTACTAGACTGATTGGATCCTGTGACAACCAAGCTTACAGGGTATATTAGACTGTCAAGAACTATTGGGGGAACCTACTGGCGAACCCAAAGTTGGATGGTTTTATATCAGAGACACAGTAGATCTTCCCCTTCAGGAGGTTATAAGGGTGACAGATTGATACATAGTCTTTACCAGAGACCGGTCAAGCCTGGGACCTGGCTGGACAGAAAACCTTATGGAGTTTTTTTGATTTGGTAACTGCTGTAGATGTGACTGGATGTCACAGAGTAAAACATTCTGTAGAGCTGCAGAGGGGAGAGGGAGTATTTTTTTTTTTTTTTTTTAAAGAAAACACGTAAATTTTCGTTAATCTAAAAAATATTTTACATATATACATCAGGATATTCAAATCAGAACGCCATCACAACCATCCCACCCCCCAAACAACCCACCCTGTCGAACACCAGTCTTACTTAACCGGAACCCAAATATAAAGTCCCAAACATCTACAACATCTCTTCTCACACTGTGGAGCGGCTAACCAGGGCGCAGTCTATACATGCAAACATACATAATATATATTATCTATCAAGGATCTTTAGTACAATTAAGGAATAATGATTAATAGTTGCAGACCATACAAGGAGACTAAAGTTTGGCAATATATGCACTTCTGTTCCTTTTGGAATAGACCCCTTTTACAACCAAAATACGAGATATAGTATCGGATATTTCCCTGCGGGACAGAGGTCTCTGATATCAAATTTTTAGCAATTAGTTTCCTAGCAGCAAACAGCAGGCGTGCACTAGCAATTTTCCCCACCTCATCCATGTCAGGAAATATGAAAAAGTCCTAAAATTCTATGTACTCTAGCTCGTGCTGCCCCTCCCCCATTTCGTTTGTGCAGTGCAGGCACAGCTCATCAACATTCCCCTCACATAGCCGCAGTCCCCTGCCTGTGTGTAATTCTATCCCACTCTTTCCCCCCTGCCTTGGGAATGTGGATTTTCACCAGTTAAATCCGGTTTGTCTGTAGCACATGGATTTGAAAGTTCCTTAGTCTATTCAAACTTGAATATAATAACACAGAATAATCAGAGGCAGGAAACTTATATTTTTGGATTCTGCATGATCAGAGCTAGTCATAGCACCGTTTTGAAGCTCGTGCGGCCGCAAGAAACCGAGAAACAGATTTCTGCTCGCTCATACTTCCCAGACATGGCATGTTCGGTCTGAAATGAAAGATAATTTGGTAAGAAGACATAAAATACTCCTGTCGTCACTCAGCCTCGCAGCCCGAGATATGGCCCGCAGAAGTTTTCAATAACTTTCAAAGCTCAGTAACCAGGGGTAACCTGGGTACCAGCCCACCCTGTGAGGTCATCAAGGGGGGAGATCCTTGGTTTTGGGCAAGGTATAAAGCTCAGAGGCCCAGACAAAGGGGTGTCTTTTGCCTGGGGAATCAGCTATCGGTAGCTGTGCATTTGGACCTGTTGTTCTGGGAACTTTTCCCTCCCCCTCTTCCACACGGCATACCAGTGACTGAGATGTGCAAGTTCTTATTTTAATCCCTTTTATTTCTAACTGTTCTGTATATACTGTACTTTGTCTCTTTAGTATTTTTTTGTAAACACTGCCTATATTTTCTGGAGTAAATCTATAAAAACTTACTACTTTCGTTTTCCTTGCTCTATAATGTACCGCCACTTCCTCCGTGCTAAATTACGCTACCTTGTGGAGTGGGCCCCTGACCCGATATTGGTTTTAATGTAAAAGAGGAGCTGGGGGCAGCAAAGTGTTCTGGGAAATTTGGGAGACCCTGGCAGTGATGGAACGGGGATTTATATGTGTATTTCCAGCCTGAGACTGGGGATATACATATCGCCCTTACTGCAGAGTGCCCAATAGCCAGTACACGGCAAGGCGGCTTTTCTGGTGACTACTTATCCTAGGTGTAGTTCCCTGACTAACCTAAGGGTAAGGGGGGCGCCAGAGAGCTGCAAATTCCGAACCAGAACTGAAAGTGGGATCGTAAAAATGATAATTACTTACCGGTAATTTGATTTTCCAGAGCCATGACAGCACCGACATGAGAGTATGGTATCCGCCCCCAGGAACAGGAAACCTGCAGCAGAGATAAAAGAAGGGGGGCGGTACCTCTCCCTCAGTTTGTTTCAGAGTATGCAGGGTAACCGCCAAAATTAGTCGTTATATATACACATATACTAGCATATTTATGACATCTACCTTCTTTATATATCAATTTATACATGCCTTTTTTTTTTTTTTTTGTGAGTCACACAACCATCACCAAGATAGGGCGGGAATTAATACGGTGCTGTGATGGCTCTGGAAAATCAAATTACCGGTAAGTAATTATCATTTTTTCCCTTCCCCATGACAGCACCGACATGAGAGGAAGAAATAGAAGAGCCTCCTAGGGTGGGACAACAGCAGATAACACCTTTCTACCAAAGGCTAAATTCGAGAGACCCAAGTCTAGCCTATAATGACGGAAAAAGGTGGAGGGTGACGACCATACCGCTGCCCTGCAAATCTGTTCTATTGACGCATTTGCCCGTTCGGCCCAGGATGTCGCAACAGCCCTTGTGGAGTGAGCCGTTACACCCAGTGGGGGAGTCTGACCTGAGGAAGAATAAGAAAGTGAGATAGCCATGCGTAGCCACCATGCAATTGTAGCTTTTGAAGCTTTTTTCCCCCTGTTTATCCCCTGGAAGGAGACAAAAAGGGCCGACGACTGCCGCCAAGATTTTGAAACTTCTATATATTGAAGTAGGCAACGTCTTACATCTAAACAATGAAAGGTTTGCTCTCCCTGGGATTTTGGGTTGGCACAAAACGAGGGCAAAATTATCTCTTGGTCCCTGTGAAATTTTGTATTAACCTTCGGGAGGAAGGCTGGGTCAGTTCTTATGATCACTCTGTCATCCATAAAAGGTAGTATATGGGGGATTTACAGAGATAGCTTGCAGCTCGCTGACTCGCCGAGCTGACGTCAGGGCAACCAAGAGTACTGTTTTTAGTCTTAGAGCCTTTATCGAAATGGATGAGATAGGCTCAAACGGGTTTGTAGTTAGTGCATTTAATACTAAATTGAGATCCCAGGGAGCCACCTTAGGTACAAATTTCGAGGGTCTGGCTGAAAAGGAGGCCCGAATGAACCTATAGACCCATGGGTGGTCAGCCAGTTTTTTGTCACATAGCGCACCTAGTGCCGAGACTTGCACCTTTAGGGTGCTTGTAGACAACCCTCTTTCCAGGCCTTTTTGTAGGAATTCTAGGATCTCCGTCATCGGGACCTTCTGGACTGTCTCCGAAAATCGTCATCCTGAGAAGTCTAAGAACTTTTGCCAGATCTTATGATATTTGGCCGAGGTGACTATTTTTCCTACTAGTGAGCAAGGTGGTCACCAAGGGCCCTGAGAACCCTTTCGCTAATAGGAGTCCCCTCTCAAGTTCCAGGCAGTGAGGTGTAGTCTGTGCACCTGAGGATGTTCCACTGGTCCCTGGTGTAGTAGATTGGGAACATCGGTAAGATCCATGGGTCCGAGGCAGACATGCGTGTGAGCCATGTGAACCACGCTCTCTTCGGCCAGAAGGGCGCTATAAGAATTACATGGCTTTTGTCCTGTCGTATTTTTCTCAGGACTACTGGTATTAAGGGCAACGGTGAAAAGGCATATGCCAGTTTGAACCTCCAGCGGTGTAGCAGCGCATCTACTCCTTCTGGATGTTCTCTCGGGTTCAGGGAGTAGAACCTGTTTACTTTTCGGTTCTCTCTTGTAGCAAACAGGTCCACTTCTGGCCTGCCCCAGCTGACACAAATTTTTCCAAATATGTCCTGATTTAGGGACCATTCTCCTTGGTGCAGTACACGCCGACTTAAAAAATCTGCCACCGTATTGTCTGTCCCTTTTAAGTGTGTGCTCGATAGGGACAACAGGTTGTTTTCTGCCCATGTGAACAACTCTCTTGCTTCCGCCATCAGGGATGGTGATCTTGTACCTCCCTGTCGATTTATGTAGGCTACCGTCGTGTTGTTGTCTGACAGTATTGTGACGTGCTTTCCTCGTACCTCTTTTTCCACCTGATGAAGTGCCAGCTTCACCACTGTTAGCTCTTTCAAATTGGAGGATGTTTCCCTCATTGAGGGTTCCCATTGGCCTTGTACAAGTCGTCCTGTTAGATGTGCTCCCCATCCTGAGGGACTCGCATCCGTGGTCAATACCACTTGGTTGTGAATTGACCAGGGTACTGCTCTTTTTAGGTTTTCGGGTTGTAGCCACCATTCCAATGAGCTGTGGACCTGTGACGTTAGGGTGAATCGTCGATTTAAGCTGGTCGGGTCTTTTGCCTGCTCGGCTAAGATTTGCCCTTGCAGATCTCGTGTGGCTTTGAGCCCACTGGACCGCTGGTATTGCTGCTGTTAATGTACCCAACAATGACATTGCTTGTCGGATTGTTATGGCTCTGCTCGACCTCAACTGTCGTATCTTGTGTTGAATGGAGCCTATTTTTCTGTCTGGAAGGACACATTGCTGTTTGCAGGAATCTAACAGTATTCCCAAAAATTCTTATTTTCTGGCTGGGATTAGCTTTGATTTTTTCTCGTTTATTATCCAGCCTAAGCTGGTTAGGATTTCCAGTATCCTTGTTATTGCCTTCCTGCATTCTCCTTCGGTATTTGCTATTACTAGGAAGTCGTCCAAATAGGGTACCAGTAATATGTCTTCTTTTCTAACAAAAGATGCCACTTCTGAAATTAATTTTGTGAATATACGGGGTGCCACCAATATCCCGAAGGGAAGACATTGGTACTGCAGATGCATAGGGACCTGTGCAATCTGTACCAACAGTCTTAGACATTTTTGGTGTTCTTCCCAGTTTGGTACATGGTAGTAGGCATCTGTCAGATCGATCACCGCCATGTAGCAGCCTGGTTCGAGCAGCTTCACTGTTGATCATAGTGTCTCCATTTTGAACTTTTCCACTCGGATGTACTGGTTCAGCGCTTTCAAGTTGAATATCACTCTCAGCGAGCCGTCTGGTTTTGGAGTAAGGAACAGGGTACTGTAGAACCCTTCTCCTACTTGGTGACTTGGTACTTCCACTAACACTTTTTTTTTTTTTTAACATAAGGAGAGTGACTTCTTTCTCCATCGTGGCTTGGTTCTTTTTGGCGACCTGAGTTATCTTTAGTCGCTGTGGCGGGAGACTGAGAAAACTTAATCGTAGGCATTCGGATAGTAGATTGGTTACCCACCGTGAGGCGGGCAATGTTTCCCACTGATGTACAAATTTTTTCAGTCTTCCTCCCACCGGAGTCTTGGCGTCATTGATGTTTAGTATCTGATCTGGGAGGACCTTTACTGAAGAGGAATCCTTTCTCCTTCTGCTCTCCCCAAGGTCTGCCCCGGTTAGACCTCTCCTCTGGTCGACTTCTGCCCCCTCTATTCCTTGCTCCACGAAAGGACGAGCGAGCATCACTCCAACGACGTCTTGATACAGGCGGTAGTGGAAATCGTTTTTTTCTTATCCGACGCTTTTTCCAATATATCATCCAGTGTTTTCCCAAACAGGTATTGCCCCTCACAGGGAATTGCGCAGAGTTTCACTTTCGACTGGAAGTCTGCCGTCCAATTTTTCAACCATAATGCCCTGCGACCTGAATTAGAGAGAGCGCATGCACGGGCGGCACCTCGCACGGAATCCACCGCCGCATCTGCCAAGAACCCTGCCGCTTTTTGTAGTGACGGTATTACGTCCAATAGCTCCTCTCTTGGGCACTTATTTTTAATCTGTTCACGAAGTTCTTCCAACCATTTGACCATGGCCCGAGCGGTGCAAGTGGCGGCTACACCAGGTTTAATTGACCAGGCCGATGCTTCCCAGGCAGATTTTAAAAAAGCGTCTGCTTTTTTACCAAGGGGGTCTTTCAAGGCACCCATGTCTTCGAATGGTAACGCTATTCCTTTAGATGTACTAGCAATGGCGGCGTCTAGTTTAGGCGCTTTTTCCCATTCCCCACAAATTTCCTCATCAAACGGATATTTCCGTTTTAATGCTTGTGGAATAGACATCTTCTTATTGGGTTTCTTCCACTCTCTTTTAATCAATTTTAATAGATTTTCATGGAAGGGAAAAAATTTACCCCTCTACTTACTGAACATAGAGTCCTGTACTGAAAGATGTTCCTTTGGCGCCTCAACCCCCATGGTAGATCTGACCAATTTCAATAACTTTCCGATGTCCTCGGATAAAAAATAAGGGTGACCATATTCCTCGTCTGAGGAATCCCGGTCTGAGCTTCCAGAGGGTCCCAACTCCGTCGGTTCGCCATCCGACTCTACGTCACTTTGTTCCGTAGGAGGGGGGGGGGAGGAGGGCCCGAACTAACTGGAGTGTGCTGTTTTAACTCCTGTTTAACTGTTGACTTTACTTCCTGCCGGATGATGGTTCTAATATTTTGTAGCAGGGACGGTGATTCCTCCTCCACCGTTTTCTGCACACATGAGCGACACAGCCGCTTATCGTACTCTCTGGGAAGCGTTTTTTTGCATAAAGCACACGCTTTGTTTTTCTGTTTGGCCGTAGCTTTCCTACCCTAGGGAGAGGGGAACAGGATAAAGGCCATCACTATATATGTTCTTCGCCTTACAAAGGCACTCACCCACGACCCCCTGGTACCACAGCGGTCTGCTGGCCTTCCTCCTCTGGCACGCGCTCATCTGCAGCCTCCATTGCCCAGTCGAGCTGACGCCAGCGTTTTACCTGCCCTCAGGCAGGTTATATCTGTGAGGGGGGGTTCAGGGGGAGAGCGGTGTGCGCGTCTCTGGAGCGACTTCCGCCCGGAAGTGTCCAGCACACCGCTTCTCCCGGCGTGTAGCGTCACTTCCGGTGCGACCGGAAGCCGCCCCACTCAGTCGGCGCCAGCGTCGTGGTGGACACGCCTCCCCCGGCTCTGTCTCCTGCCCGGAGCGACCGCCGGGGAGTCCACCGGGGGCGAGACGCGGCCAGGCAGCCCCAGGACGCCGGGATGAAGAGCGCGCGCCGCCGCGCTCAGCTGCGATGCCTCCCCTCGGGACCTCGGTCTCCAGACCGGCCATCCAGGGGAAGATTCCCCTACAGGTACTCTGTACCCACAGGCATCCACCTGCAGGAACAGGAAACCAAAACTGAGGGAGAGGTACCGCCCCCCTTCTTTTATCTCTGCTGCAGGTTTCCTGTTCCTGGGGGCGGATACCATACTCTCATGTCGGTGCTGTCATGGGGAAGGGAAAAGTAAGGATCCCTGACAATCCACATATCCCAGAATACATATCAGGGGGTCTTTAGCCTCTGTACATTCATGCACCAGTTCTAGGTTGAGATCCCTAATCTGAAATAACCTCGCTTCCTCTACGGAGCAGCGTGGCAGTTACAGTTTGGTCTGATGCCCATTTTGAATACCACCGCTGGTGATCTAGATACTGGTAATCATACATACAGGTATACTATGCATGACATACAGTGGTCAGAGTCAACCAGGTTCACTCAGTGACTCTGGGGACGCTCTTCCAGACCAAGGACCACCTGTCCTCAGAAATGACCCCGAGCTCCAATTCCCACTTTTGTTTCACCAAAGGAGATTTGCCAGCATCTTTTCTCTCAGAGTGTTGTTATTCCTGATCTGATCCTCAAATTGCTGTAACCAGACCATCATAGATCTGGCAGAGCAGGTTGCTGCTATTGCGGGCTTCAATGCTCCTGCTGAAGATTCCCATGTTTGATTTAAAGGGAAGCTGCCACACGACCAGGGCCTTTTTAAGTATAAGAGCCAGCTTCAGCAGCACTAAGGCTGCATTCGGTAAAGGTGGCTCTTAGGTTTCTGATCGCTAGGAATGCTGAAATAGACAGTTTTATAATTTGTCCGACATACCGCTATTGTGTCAGGGAGGTATGTCTTCTACCCCTGTGTCAACAGCCTCAGAGGTGTCAATCATCTCCCTCTTGTTTCCGGCCCCGCCTCCTCTCCTTCTTGCGACGTCACCGGTGCTAATCACACTGCGGGGCTGGGAATCTGGCGCCTGCGCAGTGAGGATCTCTGCGCCTGTCCCCAATCTCCCTCCACCTAATTTAGCGCAGCCGAGTGTCAGCTGATTCTGACAGCGTACACCCGGCACTTTAGGTGCCAGGAGCGGTCACAGATCGCTCCCATCACTCTAACCCCCGAAATACTGCGATCAAACAAGATCGCAGCATTCCGGAAGCCGGCACAGGGCTGACAGCCCCTCTGCCTTTGGATCAGAGATCATTGCCATTGTGAGCATATGTAGTCATGACAACATCCGGCTCACCAGAGGTAGCAAACTTGCTGATCATGAGCAGTGCATGATTAGCAAGCCTCTGACAGTGCAGAGCTGACAGCTTTTATAGCATGCAGATGCTGTTTCATTTGCATGCTATAGAAGCGATCAGCCTGCAAAAGAATAGGAGTAAGTAGAAGTAAGGAAAAAGTAAAAAAAAAAAAAAAAAAATCAATATATACTCTATCTCTAAATAAATATTTGAATGAAAAAGAAAATATAAACAATAAAAGTACACATATTTGGTATCAGTGTGTCCACAACGACCCGACCTATAAAACTGTTCCACTAGTTAACCCCTTTAGTGAACACCATTAAAAAAAAGCATTTTTTTTTTATCATACCGCCGAACTAAAAGTGGAATAACACGCGATCAAAAGGACGGATAGAAACAAACATGGTACCTCTGTAAACGTCATCTTGTCCAGCAAAAAATGAGCCGCCATACAGCTCCATCAGCAGAAAAATAAAAAAGTTTTAGCTCTCAGAATAAAGTGATGCAAAAAGCAATTATTTTTCCTATAAAAGTTTTTATTTTCGTATTTTTTGGACTGTAAGACGCACAGGACCATAAGACGCACCCCAAATTTTCAGAAGGAAAATGGGGAAAAAAAATTAATGGGTCAAATGGGGGTCTGTCTTACAGTCCTGAATTCAGCTTACCCTGGTGAAATCAGCAGCGCTGGTGGAGCAGAGTCACAGGGGGTGTTTGGTATTCTGGCGATGATATGAGCCAGACTGGTGCGGCAGGTTCGACGGTGCTTGGTGGTGTGGGGGCTCCGCTGACATTTTATGAAAGCCAGGAGCCCCCGCACATTCATTGCTGCGATGCGGTGGTCTCCCGAAAATCCCATCCCAAGGCTGGTGCGGCAGGCTCAGAGGTGCTCGGTGGTGTGGGGGGCTCCGGTGATATTTTGTGAAGGCCCGAGCCAGCGCAAAAATGGTACCAATAAAAAAGTCAACTTGTCCCGCAAAAAACAAGACCTCACATGACTCTGTGGGCCAAAATATACAAAAATTATAGCTCTCAAAATGTGGTGATGCAAAAACTATTTTTTTGCAATAAATAGCGTCTTTTAGTGTGTGACAGCAGCCAAACATAAAAACCCGATATAAAAACCTGCTACAATGCCTCTTTCACACGCCCTGATATTTCCGGTACCGGAGATGTCAGTGTTTGTAATACGTGGGCATGTGTGTGCCGCATCAGTACCACACGGACGGGCTCCAGCGAAGAAGCGTTACAGTAAGCTCTGTTCTCCAGCGCTGAGTGCTGAACACGGCTCTCATCATTCTCCCCTGCTCTGCTGGCGATCAGCGTGAGCAAGGGAGAATGATGAGAGTTGCCTTACATTTAAGTGATAAAAGACAGCAAGTGGCAGCTGTTGGGACAATTACTCCCATCAGCCTACCCCTGCTGCTGCTAATAACAGTGACAGCAGGAGCGGCTGATGGGGGATTCATCAGCTGCCTGCGCTGTAAATCTATATATCTGCCGCCCCACCCCTCCTCCTGATAGACCTGAATGTCTGATCCCAGATTGCGCCCCTCCTCCCACCTCCCTGAGCATCTCCGCTCTCCATGGCAGCATGATTGGAGCTCTGATTGGTCGAAAAACAGCGAGACAAGAAAATCAGGGGGGGGGGGGGAAGCCAGGTCCAGCCCGGGACTGATCTGCCTGCTCACCCGCAGCCGGCATTTACCAGGCTGGGATCCGGGAGTAACTTTGTGATCGGCATGGGACAGTGACTGCGCCAGGTAAGGGCTGGGGTGTGTGTGTGTGTATGTATGTGACAAGTGGAGCTCTCCTTAGTGTCACCCTGGCTCATCCTGTGTGTGGCAACTGCGAGTCCCCGCACCATTCTGCCGCTCCGTACTACAGGCCATCCGCAGCAGGCGACGAGGCTGATAATAGCTCCGGTCACTGGGCTCAGTTCCCAGCCGGGCTGAGCTGCGGTGAGATTCGTGGTGACTTATAAAATTCACATCCCAGGAAACAGTACATTAGTTCCAAACAGGGGGCACTTGTTGGGAATTGCCACTGTTAAGGCACATCTAGATAAGTTCCTTGGGGGGGGGGGGGGGGTGTCTAGTTTCTAAAATGGGGTCACTTGTGGGGGTTTCCACTGTTTAGGCACATCAGGGGCTCTCCAGACGCGACATGACGCCCGCAGTCCAATTTCTCCTGTTACTCTTGGGAAAATAAAAAAAAAAAAATTGGATCTGAAGTAAATTTTTTGAGAATAAGGCTGGAGTCACACTAGCGACAAAATCGGACGACTGCAATGCGATGAAATATCGCATTGCAGTCGGACCAATGTTAATCTATGGAGCAGCTCCCACCATCAGATTTTTTGTGGTCCGTTTTAAACGTCCGAGTGCTATCGCAGCATGCTGTGATTGTCACCGATTGTGGGTCGACTATCGCCAATGCAAGTCTATGGGAGCGATGAAAAATCGGTTTACAAACGGACCGCACGTGTGACTTGCGATTAAATCGCACCGGTGTCCTTTAGAAAAGCCGGCAATTCATCCCTGCCTATACTGTAAAATCACACTGACAGCTTTAATAAAGAATAGAATCAATACATATACACACATAGAATAAAATATATATATATATGTCATTGTGACATATATATATATATATATATATATATATATCATATATATTATTATATACACATATATTTATAAATTATTTATAGTCTGACTTCTACATACTGTAATAGCCGCTAATTCAATTGCCGGCTTTTGTGAAATCACAGAAGCCGACATGAAATGATACATTGTTTAGACACAGTTAACCATGTAATTTCCTGTATTTTGATATATGGTTTGAGCTTACAATTACATAAGTGTATGTGTACAAAATTTCAGACATGTAGGGGTTAATTAAAGGTGTAAATTCGTTGTAAAAAAAATGCGTGGGCTCCCGCTGTATTTTCTCCACCAGACAGACAAAGCAAGCGAGTGGGGGCAGATAATAATAGCCTAGGGAGGGTACATTTTTTTTGTGCCCCCCTGGCTACTGACATCTGCCCCCAGACACCCCAGAAAGGGCAAATCTAATTAGAGATTTGACACATTTTTTTTTTACAACGAATTTACACCTTTAATTAACCCCTACATGTCTGAAATTTTGTACACATACACTTATGTAATTGTAAGTTCAAACCATATATCAAAATACAGGAAATTACATGGTTAACTGTGTCTAAACAATGTATCATTTCATGTCGGCTTCTGTGATTTCACAAAAGCCGGCAATTGAATTAGCGGCTATTACAGTATGTAGAAGTCTAGCAACTATAAATATATATATATATATATATATATATATATATATATATACACACGTCACAATGACATGCATATATATATATATATATATATATATATATATGTATGTGTTCTATGTGTATATATCTATTCTTTCTATTGTGATTTAAATACTATTCTTTTGGATCCATTATATGTCAGTTTTGCAAGCCTGCGAGAAATTCTCGCAAGTCGGATGTAAATCGGATGTGACAACTACGGTCAGATGCGGCTAAATCGCATCAACTACAAAAAATCGGATGCTAGTCGCATCAATGTTCATGAAATTTTAATCCGATTATCGACCGACTAAAACGGTCAGATTTTTTACTCGGTGTGTGTGACTCCAGCCTAAAAAAAAAAAAAAATGAACATTTTTGTTTTTTAACACTCCAAAAATTACTGTGAAGCACCTGAAGGGTTAATAAACTTCTTGAATGTGGTTTTGATCAGCTTGAGGGGTGCAGTTTTTAGAATGGTGTCCCTTTTGGGTATTTTCTTTCATATAGACCCCTCAAAGTGACTTCATATATGATGTGGTCCCCCTCTCCCTCCCAAAAAAAAGTGTAAAAATGAGTGTGGAGAAACGGGGTCAGTGGGTGCTCTTGTCCGCTGGCCTGGCTGCCTTTAGAAACCTTTAGAAAGGCTGCATGGACCAGGGCTCATACCACTGAATGCCCGCTCTATCTCCCCGTGGGCAACATACTACACAGACAACGCAAGGTAAGGGTATGTTTCCACGATCCGGATTTCTTCAGTAATTGCTGCATCAAACACGCAGCGTCCAGATGTTACAGCATAGTGGAGGGGATTTCAAGAAATCCCGTCTCCACTATGCCTAAAAACACGCAGGCGGCAGACCTGCATAAACGGACATGCTGCGCGTCTTTTCAGATCGCAGCATGTCCTATTCCCTTGCGGCGACGCTCAGTCGCCGCAAGGGAAATAACACAGGCCTGTGTAGCGCTGCGGCGATTCTGGATGTGTTCAATGAGCACATCCGGATTCACCGAACGTTCACAAGGGGGCGGGGCTTTGGGCGGAGCGGACTTTCCGCTCCGTCCAAAGCGCTGTGGTTCCGGACCGTGGAACCACAGCCTTAGGGTAAAATGGTGTGGCAATGCTTTATTGAACCACAACACCCTATAGCAAACAGAACATTCCCAGCAATTACCCCAATATGGTGCACATCCTAACCCTTCTGCTGGCTCGCCAAGATGATATGTCAGAGCTCCCAGGGTCGATATTCCACCTGTGGAACACACACAGAGAGGAGGTACAACAAGCATAGGGAGATAACCGAGAGCAGTCCTGTGTTCTTTCATATGGGTCCGAAGTACCCTCAGCTGACCCTCAAGAGTTAACCCAGCCAGAAGGAAAGAAGTCTCTTTTATACCTGAGGCATGTGATCTATTTTTAGATTTACCCAGTGTGCTTCAGTTCATCCTCACAGCCTTTCTCTATCTACCTTCGAAGTCAACAAACTGGTCATAGAATACAATACCCAATTAGCATATCAGCTCACAATAACACAGATAAACACACACTATGTACAAACCTCTATTACAGACTTACATAGTATGTTAAATGGTATGCAAGTCTGTCTTCTTGACCCACCAGACAAACCCTTAAATCCACAAGCCAATATACAGATAAAAAGTCAATTCTTGTGGGTTTGCAAAAACATGGTTGTCTGGGAAATTAAGATACAATCTGGTTTCTTCACAATGAGAAATCGCTGTTTAACTTTTAACCCTTATAACTTCCAAAAAAAAAAAAAAATTTGGTTCCAAAGTTGTGCTGATGTAAAGTAGGCATGTGGGAAATGTTACTTATTAAGTATTTTGTGTGACGTAGCTCTGATTTAGGGGCATGAAAATACAAAGTTAGAAATGGCGAAATTTTCGCCAAATTTCCGTTTTTTTTCACAAATAAACGCAAGTCATATCAAAGAAATTTTCCCACTATCATGAAGTACAATATGTCACGAGAAAACAATGTCAGAAACACCAGGATCCATGGAAGCGTTCCAGAGTTATAACCTCATAAAGGGACAGTGGTCAGAATTGTAAAAATTGGCCCGGTCATTAACATGCAAACCACCCTTGGGGGTTAATCTTCTCATTGACCAAGAATGAGCACCTCCTTTTCTGCGCTAAACCCCGAAACATGATGTCCTGAACTATTCTAGAATCTGCGGTGCCCCTGGTTGTCCTAAACACTGCCTATCCCCCACGTCACCATCAGAGGAGGAGCCGGAAGAGGAGTCTAAACTGTCCCCATTCTCCAATATTACTGACCCATCCAAATCAGATGCCTGCTGCTTCGGTCTCTTTTTCCCCCCTTTTCCTGCTTCATCAGAAGTTTCAATGAGTCTTAGATCTCTACTTTTATTATGGATTTTAACCGCTTAACCCCCCCTGAGCTTTTTTCGGTTTTGCGTTTTAATTTTTCGCTCCCCTTTTTTCCAGAGGCATAACGTTTTTATTTTTCCGTCAATATGGCCATGTGAGGGCTTATTTTTTTGTGGGACGAGTTGTACTTTTGAACGACACCATTGGTTTTACCATGCAGTGTACTCGAAAACGGGAAAAAAATTCCAAGTGCAGTGAAATTGCAAAAAAAGTGCAATCCCACACGTTGTTTGTTTGGCTTTTTTGTTAGGTTCACTAAATACTAAAACTGACCTCCCATTATGATTCTCCAGGTCATTACGAGTTGATAGACCCCAAACATGTCTAGGTTCTCTTTTATCTAAGTGGTGAACAATAAATTCCAAAGTCTGTTAAAAAAAAAAAAATGCAACATTTTCCGAGACCCGTAGCGTCTCCATTTTTCGTGATCTGGGGTGGGGTGAGGGCTTATATTTTGTGCGCCGAGCTCACGTTTTTAAGGACACCAATTTTGTGCAGATACGTTCTTTTGATCACCCGTTATTGCATTTTAATGCAATGTCGCGGAGATAAAAAAAAACATAATTCTGGCGTTTTGATTTTTTCTCACTACACTGTTTAGCAATCGGGTTAATCCTTTTTTTATTGATAGATCGGGCGATTCTGAATGCGGTGATACCAAATATGTGTAGGTTAGATTTTTTTTATTGTTTTATTTTGATTGGGGCGAAAGGGGGGTGATTTAAACTTATGTTTTTTTTTTTATTTTTGAACACTTTTTTCTTTTGGCATGCTTCAATAGTCTCCATGGGAGGCTAGAAGCTGCCATAGAATGATCGCCTCTGCTACATACGACCAAAGGGTGGCGCTAATAGCAATCTGCGATCAACAACCATAAAGGTCTCGAGGAGACCTCAGGTTTTTATGGCAACGCGTCGTTGACCCCCGATCACGTGACGGGTTCGGCGATGCACTCATTTCCGGCCGCGCGCTGGAATCTCTAGTTAAATGCCCGCTGTCAGCGTTTGACAGCAGGATTTAACTAATTAATAGGCGCGGGGGGATTGTGATTCCGCTCGCGCCTATTGCGGGCACATGTCAGCTGTTTATAACAGCTTAATATTGTCGCTTCAGAGATGGTCTTCTGAATACAATTAGGACAGTCTATTTGTATATGTGATGGATAAGTCGTCCCTGCACAGTACACTCTCTGTTGTTCCGCTTGGCGCTACACTTCAGGGGCCTTTCCTAGTAAAAATACATAGAGAAAAGGGACCTATTTACCATGGTGAACTTTCACAAAAATTACTCACCATTCTGACGTTCAGTCTAGCATACTGGAGATGAAGAAAGGATCGGTTCACAAGAACGCTCTCACCTGGAGGTGGTGAACTCATGACCAGCCCTGTTCCTTTGGACATTTTGCTGCCACTTGTCCGACTGCTACCTCTGCGTCCCTGGCAGTGTCTGTGGCTCCTGAAGCACATCCATGCTTGAGGTTGCTGCAAGGCGCCATCTTCTTGTGACCATCCCATTATATATAGGGATAATCCTGCCACACCTCCGCCGCCAGTACGTCCCCGGTTTCCAAGTCATCATATAATTTAAATCCGGCGCGCTGTGCGCAGAGAGCCTCAACCAGCCCTACAAAGACCGGGATGGCCAGTCACGTCCGAAGCGCTACATCATCAGGATGCACCGCATATTATGTCCGGCGTCTTGTGCCAACCCGGGCGGTCATGCTTTCTGGTACCATAGTCACTGGGGTGCGCCAGCTCTTTCACCAGTAAACTCCGCGCATGCGCAGTCCCAGAAGCATGTCACGGTGCACTCAGCACAGGGTGCTCCTGCAGCCCTGGCGTTAACAGACCCAGGACCTCGTGTCGGCAGGAGACTTTTGCCAAAAGGTCACTACTGCACCAACCTCCTGGCCCGTGGATGTATCCCCCTACAGAAGGCATCCCGTCCCCGGACACCCTCCAGACCAGAGCAAGTGTTTAGCGTACCACTCTTCCTTCAGTTCCCTCAAGGAAGGAAACCAACTGACGCGGAGGAGAGGTATCGCCCTTTCATTCAGTAGGTTTCCGGTCCTTGATGGGCGGATACCCTCACGTGGTGTGGTCATGGGAGAAGGGGAAAATGAGGACACCGCAGTCCTGTAACGTGACTAGGATATCATAATAAGGGGGCGTATAATTGTACAAACCACTAGGCGTGGAGGGTCATTTATAATGTTTATTATTAGCTATGCCAGAATCATTCTGTGCTTTGATCATCATGAATCAAAGAATGAGCCATGTATCAAGCCTCCTGAGGAACCGAATATATGGGGAAATGTGTTGAGGCAGACGTATTACCAGTGTCACGAGAAGTTCCCCATCATATCTAGATTATCAATATTGTTTGCAGTCATATGAGCAAGTTCTCCATTTATGACCCCAAATTTCAACCATTTTCCCCGATACTGGCCGTTTCTGTGTGGGCCAGCAACTTTATCATGATGGGATTTAACTTTGATGCTTGTGCTCCATGACCATTCTTTTACTGACCATTTTCACTATATTTCTCTTACCTCACCTATATTCCTACCTGTATTTAGTTAACATAGGGTATAACAGGGAGAGAGAGGAAAAGCTGCCAAGAAGCGGGAGTGCCAATCCCGTATCTTATAGGGTGCCAACCTCCGCAGTCAGGCAGTGTCAGGTTAGTTCATCAGTTAGGTAACATGAGAGAATATTCTTGGTCTAACATTCTGGATTTTATTTATAAAGCACCTATCCATAGTATCTTCTGCATGGTCCTATTCACCTTGGAAAAAAAAAATCCATCTTGTTCCCCAGATGGAAACTTAGTATTGTATGTTACACTGGTGTATTGGTATCTTTTTAGTCTTTGTCATAATAAAAAAAAATATTTTAAAAGGATTATATGTTCACATGGACTACATTCATACAAGCAACTTTCACAATCAAGTCAGCCCTCACCCCCTGCTAGACCGGACGACTTCACAACCGTCGTATCCTCCTTATCCCACTACCCCAAACACCTTTACCTCCCTCATCCGCCCCCTCGGACCTCCCTGATCGCAGCAGAAGACTTTGCTGCATATTTCAAAACCAAGATTGACCAAACAAGACAAAGCTCAACCACTATGTATAACAGATCACTGCACCTCCCCCATAACCTTCCTCGCCACTTCACTGAAGGAGCGCTTACTCATCTACTCTCCAAATCACACTTCTCCACTTGACCCGATTCCACCTCCTCCCCAACCTCACCGCCAGGCTCATCCCAGCCCTATCCCATGATTAACTTGTTCCCTTCTGCTTTCAAACATGCCACAATGATACTTACCCTCAAGAAACCATCCTTCCACCCGACCGCTATGCCTAGCTATCGCCCCATATTGCTACACTCATTTGCCTCCAAACTCCTCCAACAGCATTGTCCATGCTGAACTTTCCTCCCACCTCTCATCTAACTACCTACTTGACAAATCAAGATTTGTACCCATCACTCCTCCAAAACTACCCTGAAAAGAATTGCTAGCTTTGGCAGTAAGTGGCTAGTAGACATTTCTCTATACTCCTCCTTGTAGACCTGTCCTCTGTCTTCAACACTATCTCCTCCTACAGATCCTTCCCTCAGTATCACAGACTGTGCCCTCTCCTGGATCTTCTCATACCTCTTCAATCACATATTAAGCGTCTCCCACTCACATACTACCTCCTCATCTCACCCTCTCTCTGTCTCGGGATCCCTCAAGCTCTGTCCTGAGAACCCTATTCTTCTCCATCTATACCTTTTGGTCTGGGACAACTCAAAGTCCCATGGCTTCCAGTACCATCTGTATGCTGATGACACTCAGAGCTACCTCTCTGCTGTCCAGAACCCCAGAGTGTCTATCAGTGATTATACTCCTCATCACGATTCCTAAAGCTCAATGTGGACAAAACTGAACATCTTTCCTCCATCTCATCTTACTTCCCTACCCGATCTGTCACAATATGTTATATTACACTTTCCCCTAAACCGCAAGTCTGCTGCCTCGAAGTAACTCAACTGTACCTTGACCTTCCACCTGCACATCCAAACTCTTGCCACCTCCAACTCAAAAACATTTCCAGAATCTGTCCTTTCCTCAACCCTGGATCTACTAACAAATTGGTGTATGCCCTCATCATCCCACCTGGACTACTGCAATATTCTCCTCTGTGGCCTACCTGCTAACACTCTCCTACCTCAACAGTCTGTCCTTAACTCTGCTGCACAATTAACCCCTTCATGACCCAGCCTATTTTGACCTTAATGACCTGGCCATTTTTTGCAATTCTGACCAGAGTCCCTTTATGAGGTAATAACTCAGGAACGCTTCAACGGATCCTAGCGATTCTGAGATTGTTTTTTTCGTGACATATTGGGCTTCACGTTAGTGGTAAATTTAGGTCAATAATTTTTGTGTTTACTTGTGAAAAAAAAAAAAATTGGAAATTTGGCGAAAATTTCGCAATTTTCCAATTTTGCATTTTTATTCTGTTAAACCAGAGAATTATGTGACACAAAATAGTTAATAAATAACATTTTCCACATGTCTACTTTACATAAGCACAATTTTGGAAACAAATTTTTTTTTTGTTAGGAAGTTATAAGGGTTTAAAGTTGACCAGCGATCTCATTTTTACAACAAAATTTACAAAACTTTTTTTTTTTTTTAGGGACCACCTAACATTTGAAGTCAGTTTGAGGGGTGTAAATGGCTGAAAATATGCAAAAGTGACACCATTCTAAAAACTGCACCCCTCAAGCTGATCAAAACCACATTCAAGAAGTTTATTAACCCTTCAGTTGCTTCACAGGAGCTGAAGCAATGTGGAAGGAAAAAATTAACATTTAACTTTTTAGTCACAAAAATGATCTTTTACAAAAAAAATTTTTATTTTTACAACGGTAAAAGGAGAAAATAGACAGATAAAGTTGTTTTGCAATTTCTCCTGAGTATGCCGATACCTCATATGAGGGGGAAAACCATTGTCTGGGAGCACGGCAGGGCTCGGAAGGGAAGGAGCGCCATTTGATTTTTCCAAACCAAAATTGGCTGGAATTGAGACTGGACGCCATGTTGCGTTTGGAGAGCCCCTGATGTGCCTAAACAGTGGAAACCCCCAACAAATGACACCATTTTGGAAACTAGACCCCTAAGGAACTTATCTAGATCTGTTGTGAGCACTTTGAACCACCAAGCGTTTCATTAAAGTTTATAATGCCTGGGTGTGAAAAAGAAAAAAAAAAAAATTCCACAAAAATGTTTTTTTTTTAGTTCCAAATTTTTGAAATTTCCAAGGAAATTGGACCCTAGAAGTTGTTGTCCAATTTGTCCCGAGTACGCCGATACCCCATATGTGGGGGGGGGGGTGGTGGACTGTTTGGGCGCACGGCAGGGCTCGGAAAGGAAGTAATGACGTTTTGGAATGCAGACTTTGATGGGTGTCATGTTCAGTTTGCAGAGCCCCTGATGTGCCTAAACAGTGGAAACCCCCCCCACAAGTGACCCCATTTTGGAAAC
>JARQOD010000001.1:531451131-531478143 GCA_033576555.1 Oophaga sylvatica
AACCACTCAAAAGGATCAAACCTAGTGGTGGGTACAAAAGAAAGTCCCTTACCATGAGCCGATTTCTCAGCATCAGACAGTGCATATGATGAAAGATTAATAATCTGGTTATCACTACTCCTCCCTATGATGAAGAGCGCACAGGAGGAGGGAGGGATTGGGGTGGTGGCTAAAGTCGATGTTTGCATATTTGCATGAGTTTTTGGAGGGAATCGATCTGTTCCTTGTCCTTGCCATCTTCTAAAGCCACTCCTACGTCCTCGTCCCCTATTTCTCAAATACGTCCTAGGGTGAGTTTCCACGATCCGGAATGCTTCAGGAAATGCTGCGTGTTTGACGCTGTGCGTCGGCGCAGCGTCAAACACGCAGCGTCCAGATGTTACAGCATAGTGGAGGGGATTTCAAGAAATCCCGTCTCCACTATGCTGTAAAACACGCAGGCGGAAGACCTGCGTATCCGGACATGCGGCACGTCTTTTCAGACCGCAGCATGTCCTAGCGTATTGCGGCGACGCTGCGTCGCCGCATCGGAAATAACACAGAGCTATGCAGCCCTGCATTCTTTCCGGATGTGTTCCGGAAAGAGCGCGCGTCAAAAAGGGGGCGGGGCTTTGGGCGGTGCGGAATTTCCGCTCCGTCCAAAGCGCTGTGGTTCCGGACTGTGGAACCACAGCCCTAGATGTCGAATATTTAGAGCTGCCTTCAGCATCAGATAATTCAAGGTCAGAAGAAGAAATATCAGTCGGGATACTATTATTCCCTTGTAGTGATGATAAAGCCTTTTTTCCTTGAACTCTGCTGAATCTCTCAGAAACGTTTTTCCTCTCTTTTATGTTTAGTTGGTATTTTTCTACCCAGTTTTTAGGCTTTCTTCTTTAACAAACTCTGAAGCTGATTTGAAGTTTAGGGCACTCTCTATAAGTTCCTTAACTTTCAATGAAGTTTTTTCCAAAGTTCGTTTTTTCCTCATCCAATAGCATAAGACGTAAAGACGATGAAGTCAATTCCTCCTCCCATTTTTTTGGTATGTTTAGGGTGTTCTAGGGCTTATAGGGCTACCGACGTTGAGCGGGGGCACCATATCGTCAACAACTAGGATGCCAACCTCCGCTGCTAGGTAGGGCTTTCTTTAGGATCTTACAGGGTAAGTTTAGTCCCCTTATCTGAATATTATTGGTCATTAGACCTTTTCTGATTCAAACACTGTATTTTCGGTAGTCCCTATTCTATCCTAGCACTTTTTTATTGAATTTTTAATACTATAATAAAAGTTCATTTTTAGGGGTTTTCTGTTTTCCTCTGGTTTGTTTTGATATACATACCGCCCTCACTGCAGAGTGTCCGATAGCCAGTACGCGACAAGGCAGACTTTCAGCGACTACTTATCTTAGATGCAGTTCCCTGACTGACCTGAGGATAAGGGGGCTCCAGAGAGCTGCAAGTTCCTAACTGGAACAGGAAGTGGAAATGAAAAGTTGTGAGGTTTCCATGACAAATTGGTATAGGGTTTTATTATCCCTGACAACTGACATTAACCATCATTCAGTCTGGCCAGGCGAGCAATGGGCAACCAGCAACTATGACAATGGTTGCTGCTTGCTGGGTGTAATGCATTTAATGAAAAGGAGTGTACTAATTAATAGTCGTGCGGAGTTCATTAGTGAGGTCATTCATTGTGTGAGGAAACAGGTGTCGCCTATGAAGGGTTGTACCTGATGGATTTTGCCCTCGATCACTGAGTAAAATGGGCCCTTCCAAACATTGTACTGAAGGAGAAAGAAATTTGGGTAAAGGGAATCTGTCCTCTTGGGGTGTGTATGACCTATTAATATGGGCATACAGGTGATAGAAATGTTACACCAGGTCTTGTTACATTCTGTCCCCCCGGGACGTGTATGACCTATTGTTATGGGCATGCAGGTGATAGTAATGTTAGTCGTACCTGTCCGTCCCATATTAATGGCCTTGTTACAGTCTGTCCCCCCTGCATGTGTATGACCTATTAATATGGACATACAGGTGATAGAAATGTTACACTAGTCCTACCTTTCTACTATTACTATTATCTACCTGTATGCCCATATTAATAGGTAACACACATCCCGGGGGGACAGAATGTAACAAAACCATTAATATGAGGCCGACAGGTAGGACTAATGTAACATCTCGATCACCTGTATGCCCATATTAATAGGTCATACACTAGAAAGAAGCTCAGAAAATAATTGCCTGCTCAGCTAAAAAGATTCAAAGTGCTTCAATATGGCAAAAAAAACGAGTTTCAAACACCCCATTATAAGGCAATGTGCACACGTTGAGTATTTGCTTGCAGAAATTTCTGCATCTCGCGCGTTTTTGCCACCTTTTTGTACGCGTTTTTGCATGTGTTTTTGTACAGCAATGAAGGCATTTTTGAGCTAAATAAAGATATTTAACCCTGTCGCGCCAGAGCCTTTTTTTGCCTTTGTGATCGGGCCAATTTTTTCAATTCTGACCAGTTTCATTTTATGAGATCATAACTCTAGAACGCTGCAACGGATCCTGGTGATTCTGAGATTGTTTTATTGTGAGAGACTGTACTTTGATAGAGGTAAAATTTATTTGATATGAGTGCGTTTATTTGTTAAAAAAAATGGAAATTTGGCAAAAATTTTAAAATTTCACAATTTTCAAACTTTTAATTTTTATGCCCTTAAATCAGAGAGTCATATTGCACAAAATAGTTAATAAATAACATTTCACATATGTCTACTTTGCATCGGCACAATATTTGAAACATAATTTTTTTTTGTGATAGCGTCATAAGTGTTAAAAGTTGACCAACAAAATTTACAAAACCATTTTTTAGGGACCACCTCACATTTGAAGTGAGTTTGGGGGGTGAATGACAGAAAATACCCAAACGTGACACCGTTCTAAAAACTGCACCCCTCAAGGTGCTCAAAACCACATTCAAGAAGTTAATTAACCCTTTACGTGTTTCACAGGAACTGAAGAAATGTGGAAAGAAAAAAAATGAACATTTAACTTTTTTTCCACAAACATTTTACTTCAGAACCAATTTTTTTTTTATTTTCACAAATATAAAAGGAGAAAATGAACCACAAAATTTGTTGTGCAATTTCTCATGAATACGCCGATACCCCATATGTGGGGGTAAACTACTGTTTGTACGCATGGCAGCGTTCGGAAGGGAAGGAGTTCCGTTTGACTTTTTCAATGCAGAATTGGCTGGAATTAAGGTTGGACGCCATGTCGCGTTTGGAGAGACCCTGATGTGCCTAAACAGTGGAAACCCCCCACAAGTGACCCCATTTTGGAAACTAGACAACCCAAGGAACTTATCTAGATGTGTGGTAAGCACTTTGAACCCCCAAGTGTTTCACTCAAGTTTATAATGTAGAACCATGAAAATAAAAAATCAATTTTTTCCCACAAAAAATAATCTTTTAGCCCCCAATTTTTTATTTTCATAAGGCTAACAGAAGAAATTGGACCCCAAAAGTTGTCCTATTTGTCCTGAGTATGCTAGTACCCCATATGTGGAAGAAAACTACTGTTTGGGCACACATCGTGGCTCGGAAGGAAAGTAATGACGTTTTAGAATGCAGAATTTGATGGAATGGTCTGCGGACGTCATGTTGCGTTTGCAGAGCCCCTGATGCGCCTAGACAGTAGAAACCCCCCACAAGTGACCCCATTTTGGAAACTAGACCACCCAAGGAACTTATCTAGATGTGTGGTAAGCACTTTGAACCCCCAAGTGCTTCACAATAACGTAGAGCCATGAAAATAAAAAATTATTTTTTCCACAAAAATAATTTTTTGCCACACAAATTTTTATTTTCCCAAGGGTAGCAGGAGACATTAGATGCCCAAAGTTGTTGTGCAATTTGTCCGGAGTACGCCAATACCCTATATGTGGGGGTAAACCACTTTTTGGGTGCACGGCAGGGCTCGGAAGGGAAGGCGCATCGTTTGACTTTTTCAACGCAGAATTGGTTGGAATTGAGGTCGGATGCCATGTCGCGTTTGGAGAGCCCCTGATGTGCCTAAACAGTGAAAAACCCCCAATTCTAACTCCAACCCTAACCCCAACACACCCCTAACCCTAATCACAACCGTAAAACCAACACACCCCTAATCCAAACCCTAACCTTAGTCAAACCCTAACTTTTGCCCCAACTTAAACTCTAACTTTAGCCCCAACGCTAACCTGCAGCAGCACTTGTAGGGCCGGGGTCACACTTGCATGAGTCTCGCACCTCAATACCCGACACTGCCACCGGCACTCCGTACCGGAGTGTGCAGCCGCACACTCCGGTCCCAAGTGTCGGCAGCAGTGTCGGGTATTGAGGTGTGAGTTTCTCATAAGTGTGACCCCGGCCTAACACTGTTTCTCCTCTGATCTTTCACTGACAGGAGATCAGAGAAGAAACAGCGTTATTATGAGGCAGATCGCCTGGGAAAGTTCGGTGCTACAAGAAACTTTCCCAGCGATTGTCTCATTGGCTGGTGTGACGCTGATGTCATCGGGACCTGATCCAATCAGGTCTGGATGAGGTTGGGGGATCATAGGAAGCGTTGTGCGCCAGAATCCCCTCGTTATAAGGTACTTGGGGGTCCCGAGCAGCACAGAACCGCCGACCGTAGACAAACGTCGGCGCTACACAAAGCCCTGCTAGTGCGACGTTTATCTACCGTCAGCGGTCATGAAGCGGTTAATAAAAAAAAAGCTTTGTGATGTAATTTCTTGGTTCAGCACCACCTTTTTCATGCTGATGCAGTGGCATCAGGGTAATGGGATTAGGGCTTGGTGTCAGCAGCTGTCATTGACACCAAGCTCCAGGCTTAAGGTACTGTCACACTAAGCGAGATCGCTAACGAGATCGCTACTGCGTCACCGATTTTATGACGTAGTAGCGATCTCGTTAGCAACTTAGTTTTGTGTGTGACATGTAGCGGCGATGTGGCCCCTGCTGCGATGTCGCTGATCGCTTATGAACATTCTGAGACGTTTTTTGGTCGTTGGTGTCCCGCTGGAGAGCCTGAATCACTGAGTGTGACACCCTTTATGAACGACTTCACCAGCGTCGCAGGTGGGACTAGGCTTTCCCAACGAAGCAGAGGTCGTTATACAGATCGCTGATGAGATGTGTTTGGAAGCTAACTAGCGACCACATAGCGATCGCACTAGCTATCTCGCCAGGTCGTGTCGTTGTTGTGATCGCTAGTGTGATCGCTAAGTGTGACAGTGCCTTTAGTAATGAAAAAAGGTATCAGCCCGACACCCTCATTACTAAGCCGATAAGTAAACACAAACACACACACATTGTCACCAGCCTATGTAGGAGTGTTAACAGAACGAATGTACATAGGCTGTAACCAGACAGCAACTGTTAATTTTACAGAAAAAAAAATGGAAAACATTGCGTGGGCTCAGGTATAATTTTCATAACCAGCAAAGGGAAAGCTGAGGTCTGATGTTAATTTTCTGGGAATGAGCCAATAGCCATAAAGGTTCCCGGCTACTGATATCAGCTCACAGCTGTTTGCTTAGTCTTTACTGGCTGTTTACAGGGGCACCCCAGAAAAAAATTGTCTTGGGGTCCCCCTGTAAAATCTAACCAACAAAGGCTAGTCAAACCACTGGGAGGTGATATTAATAGCCTAGGAAGGTGCCATAGCTCTCAGCCACCCCAGAAAAGGCGCATCTCCCTGCGTGCTTCCCTGAGACCCTCAGAACAACGTGATCCGAGATGGCCGCGGGGTCCTGCAGGGAGGTGGCTTGTCAGTGCCTGCTGAGAGCAGGCGCTGGCAAGCCTCCTGTACTGCCTGTCAGATGGCTGTGCAAACTGTCAGATCAGCGATCTGACACTATACAGTGATGTCCCACCATGGGACAATGTAAAAATGTAAAAAAAAAATAAAAATAAACGTGTAAAAAATAGTTTTTTAAAAAAATCCTTTAATAAAAAAAAAAATCCCCAATAAACACATTATTATGTAAAAAAAAAATGAAAGTAAATATTTTGTATCGCCGTGTCCGTAGCGACCCGCCCTATAAACTGTCCCGCTAATTAACCCCTTTAGTGACCCCCTTAAAAAAAAGGCAAAAAAAGCAATGCTTTATCATCATACCGCCGAACAAAAAGTGGAATAACACGCGATCAAAAATACGGATATAAATAAACATGGTACAGCTGAAAACGTCATCTTGTCCCGCAAATAATTATTTTTTATATAAAATTGTTTTTATTGTATAAAAGCGCCAAAACATAAAAAAATGATGTAAATCAGGTATCGCTGTAATCATACTAACCCGAAGAATAAAACTGCTTTATCAATTTTACCACACGCCTAAGGGTATAAACACCCCCCACCCCCCAAAAAAAGAAATTAATGAATTACTGGTTTTTGTTCATTCTGCCTCCCAAAAATCGTAATAGAAATGTCATGTGCCCAAAAATGGTACCAATAAAAACGTCAACTCGTCCCGCAAAAAGTAAGACCTCACATGACTCTGCGGGCCAAAATATGGAAAAATTATAGCTCTCAAAATGTGGTGATGCAAAAACTATTTTTTGCAATAAAAAGCGTCTTTTAGCGTGTGACAGCTGCCAAACCCGCTATAAATAGTAAATCAAACCCCACTTTATCACCCCCTTAGTTAGGGAAAAATAATAAAATTTAAAAAATTTATTTATTTCCATTTTCCCATTAGGGTTGGGGCTAAAGTTAGGATTAGGTTTGGGATTAGGGATAGGGGTGTGGTTAGAGTTATGGTTGGGGTTGGGACTAGGGTTAGGGGTGTGTTGGGGTTAAGGTTGGAGTTAGAATTGGGGGGGTTTCCACTGTTTAGGCACATCAGGGGCTCTCCAAACGCGACATGACACCCGCAGACCATTCCATCAAAGTCTGCATTATAATACGTCACTACTTCTCTTCCGAGCCCCGACGTGTGCCCACACAGTAGTTTTCTCTCACATATGGGGTATCAACGTACTCCGGACAAATTGGACAACAACTTTTGGGGTCCAGTTTCTCCTGTTACCCTTGGGAAAATAAAAAATTGGGGACTAAAAGATCATGTTTGTGGAAAAAATATGATTTTTTTTATTTTCACGCTCGGGCTTTATAAACTTTAGTGAAATACCTGGGGGTTCTCACCACACATCTAGATGAGTTCCTTGAGGGGTCTAGTTTCCAAAATGGTGTCATTTGTGGGGGGTTTCCACTGTTTAGGCACACCAGGGGCGCTCCAAACGCGACATGGCGTCCAGCCAATTCTGCTTTGAAAAAGTCAAACGGCGCTCCTTCCCTTCCGAGCTCTACCATGCACCCAAACAGTGGTTTACCCCCACATATGGGTATCAGGCTACTCAGGACAAATTGCACAATAACTTTTGGGGTCTTGTTACCCTTGGAGAAAATAAAAATTGGGGTGAAAAGATCATTTTTTTTGGAAAAAATGATTTCTTAATTTTACGGCTCTACGTTATAAACTTGTGTGAAGCACTTGGGGGTTCAAAGTGCTCACCACAGGTCTAGATAAGTTCCTTAGGGAGTCTAGTTTCCAAAATGGGGTCACTTGTGGGGGGTTTCCACTATTTAGGTGCATCAGGGGCTCTGCAAACTGAACATGACTCCCATCAAAGTCTGTTTTCCAAAACGTCATTACTTCCTTTCCGAGCCCTGCCGTGCTTCCAAACAGTTTGCCCCCTCCCCCACATATGGGGTATCAGCCTACTCAGGACAAATTGGACAACTTTTGGGGTCCAATTTCCTTGGGAAAAATCTAAAATTGGGGACTAAGATATCATTTTTGTGGAAATGTTTTTTTTTTATTTTTCACACCCAGGCATAAACTTTAGTGAAACACTTGGGGGTTCAAAGTGCTCACAACAGATATAAATAAGTTCCTTAGGGGGTCTAGTTTCCAAAATGGTCTCACTTGTGGGGGTTTCCACTGTTCAGGCACATCAGGGGTGCTCCTTCACTTCCGAGCTTTGCCGTGCGCCCAGACAGTGGTTTTCCCCCACATATGGGGTAACTGCGTACTCAGGAGAAATTGCACAACCACTTTAGGGTGAGTTTCCACGGTCAGGATACGCTGCGTGTTTGGCGCTGTGCGCTGGCGCAGCGCCAAACACGCAGTGTCCAGATGTTACAGCATAGTGGAGGGGATTTCAAGAAATCCCGTCTCCACTATGCGTAACAATACGCAGGTGGCAAACCTGTTTAAACGGACATGCGGCGCGTCTTTTCAGACCGCAGCATGTCCTCGCGTATTGCGGCGACGGTGCGTCGCCGCAACAGAATATTACACAGGGCTATGTAGCCCTGCGTTCTTTCCGGAGGTGTTCCGGAGGTGTCCTGAACACCTCCGGAAACATCGCGCGTCATAAAGGGGGCGGGGCTTAGACGGAGCGGAATTTCCGCTCCGTCCAAAGCGCTGTGGTTCCGGACCGTGGAACCACAGCCTTATCTGTCCACTTTCTCCTTTTACCCTTGTGAAAACAAAACAATTTTTGTAAAAGATCATTTTTGTTGCTAAAAATTTAAATGTTCATTTTTTCCTTCCACGTTGCTTCAGCTCCTGTGAAGCACCTGAAGAGTTAATAAACTTCTTGAATGTGGTTTTGAGTACCTTGAGGGGTGCAGTTTTTAGAATGGTGTCACTTTTGGATATTTTCTGTCATATAGACCAGGGTTCCCCAACTCCAGTCCTCAAGGCTCACCAACAGATCATGTTTTCAGGATTTCCTTTTTTACACAGGTGATGCAATTATCACCTGAGCAATACTAAGGAAATCCTGAAAACATGATCTGTTGGTGGGCCTTGAGGACTGGAGTTGGGGAACCCTGATATAGATCCCTCAAAGTGACTTCAAATGTGAGGTGGTCCCTAAAAAAAAAAATGGTTTTGTAAATTTTGTTGTAAAAATGAGAAATCGCTGGTCAACTTTTAACCATTATAACTTCCTACCACAAAAAAATTTTATTTCCAAAATTGTGCTGATGTAAAGTAGACATGTGGGAAATGTTATTTAGTGACTACTTTGTATGATATATTTCTCTGTTTTAAGGGAATAAAAATTCAAAGTTTGAAAATTGCAAAATTTTCACCATATTTCCATTTTTTTCATTAATAAACGCATGTTATATCGAAGAAATTTTACCACTATCATGAAGTACAATATGTCACGAGAAAACAGTCTCAGATTCGCGAAGATCCATTGAAGCGTTCCAGAGTTATAACCTCATAGAGACAGTGGTCAGAATTGTAAAAAATTGGCGCGGTCATTAACGTGCAAACCACCCTTGGGGGTTAAGGGGTTAATTAAACCATACTCCCCTAACTCCTAATCCACCGAAGCTAATGTCTCCTGCAACAAAAATAAAATAATTAACCACCATATTCCTCACCTGTCTGCAGAGAAGATAATCCATAATGTCCCACGACGATCCTGATGACTTTGAGAGCAGTCAATGATGTGACTGCTCTCAAAGACAGCCGGCAATACACTGACAGGAGGTAATCGCTCCTGCAGTGTATCACTGAGCTGCCATGAGAAAGTTCTCACGCAGCGGTGCTGTAAGTGAGAGCACCGAAGCTGATGAACTCCGGTGAACTCTCAAGGCAGCGCAGTGATACTCTGCGAAAGCGATTACCTCCTGTCAGTGTATCGCCGGCGGCCAGGTAGAGCGGTCACATCTCCCGATGTGACTGTTCTACACGTGTGGTTGCCGTGGGACACTCGGGATTATGTGGACTATGTCGGACAGGTGAGCTTATGTTTATTATTTTACATTATTTCTAGGAGACTAAGGCATCGGGGATTTGGTGTGAGGTGAGTATAATGGCTTTTTATTTGAATATGTATGTAATTATTTTACTTTTTTTTTTTTTTTTTTTTTTAACTGTGAGCACAGGCACCGGCAAATGAGATTACGTCTCCCATCAGCGGCACCTGCTGTCACTGTTATCAGTGGCAGTAGACATAGCCTAATGGGAGCAGTAGTGTCATCAGCCCATGCCTGATGACCGGCCGCAATCTTTTTATCGCAGGTCACTGCTGCGGGTTACAGTTACAGCTGCTGGTTCACACTGACATCTCACAGCATGACCTTGCAACGCTCTGACCGACGGTCTTACAGGCAGTAGCATTACCGCGGTTCACAGTCACTGCTGTGGGGTCACACTGACAACATGACCCAGCAGCACTCTGACTGACGGTCTCACCGGCAGTGGCATTACTGTGGGTCAGTCACAGCTGAAGGGTCACACTGACAGCATGACCCCTGCAGCGCTCTGACAGTCTTACTAGCGACAGTGTTTCCCACGCTGTCACACAGATGACAGCGTGGGAAACATCATAGGAAGCCGGTAAAAATGCAAAACAAAAACTCAGCAAATCCACAAACTTTTTTTTATACCTGTTTTTTTGCTGCGGATTTGACTGACTCAGTTGAAGTCATTGGGTGAAAAATGCTTCAGAAACGCACAAAGAACTGACATTCTACAGAAAAAAACGCATTGCAAATACTTAAGGAAATTTACTGATCATGTGCACAACACTTCAGGATTGTCATTGAATTAGCTTGCATTAGGATTCCATTGCGATTTTTGGCCCATTTCCATGCAGAAAAACTGCTACAAAAATGCATTAAAAATGCACCGTGTGCACACAGCCTGTGGGTGTAGACGCTGTATCCTCCACTGTGAAGATCCCCGGACTGTGGGGTCTAATACCACCACTCCTCATGTAATCTCCATACTGCCAGGAGGGCTCTGATCACGGATGATGGATCATTATTGATCACTCTGGATCCTTCTCTACAGACCGGGGCCGATCCCTGAACTCCATCCTGGGAAAGTGTAACCTGAAGTTTGCCGGCATGCCCATCACTCTGACTGTCTCCACCAGCAGCCTCAATCTCATGGCATCCGACTGCAAGCAGGTGAGGGGCGAAGACGTGCTTGGGAAACTTGGGGGGTACAGACACGTGAGGGGCTGGAGATAGTCAGCAATAATCATACTGACATTGTTATATGGTTATTATCTGGCACAGATCATTGCAAACCATCACATGCAGTCCATATCTTTCGCTTCAGGGGAGATCCGGTGAGTATAGTGTGAAGATTTAGCAGAGCTGCACGAGTATGGTGTGGAGATGTAGCCGAGACACATGTATCCAGTTTCAGAATTCGATGACTATCTCTCCTTTTTGATTGTAGGACACAGCAGAATATGTCGCTTACGTTGCCAAAGATCCAGTGAATCAAAGAGGTACCTATGGAGATAGAGGGATGGGGGCACTTGGATGTAGATACTGCTCTGGGTTCAGTAGACAGTTTGGTGGCACATGTGGAGGTGGGCAATGCTCAACAGATTCTGCAATAGGATGGGCCAATGTGTCGGTGCAGCCTCTGTGTAGGAGGAACCAATATGTCGGTGCAGCCTCTGTGTAGGATGGGCCGATGCGTCGGGGGGGGGGGGCACCTCCTGTGTAGGATGGGCCGATGCGTCGGGGGGGTGACCTCTGTGTAGGATGGGGCGGATGCATCGGAACGACCTCTATGTAGGACGGGCCGATACGTCGGGGCGACCTCTGTGTAGGACAGGCCAATGCATCGGAACGACCTCTGTGTAGGACGGGCCGATACGTCAGGGCGACCTCTGTGCAGGACGGGCCGATGCGTCGGGTCGACCTCTGTGTAGGACGGGCTGATGCGTCTGAGAGGGCGACCCCTGTGTAGGACGGGCTGATGCGTCGGAGCAACCTCTGTTTAGGTGGGGCGACCTCTGAGTCGGGCGACCCCTGTAGGTCGGGCCGACCCCTGTGTAGGTCAGGCCGACCCCTGTGTAGGTCAGGCCGACCCCTGTGTAGGGCGGGCCGACCCCTGTGTTAAGGGCGGGCCGACCCCTGTGTAAGGGCGGGCCGATGCGTCGGGGCGACCCCTGTGTAAGGACGGGCCGGTGCGTTGGGGCGACCCCTGTGTAAGGACGGGCCGATGCGTCGGGGCGACCCCTGTGTAAGGACGGGCCGATGCGTTGGTGTGAGTTTGGCTGATGTGTTGGTGGTCTTTGTAGTACTGACTTCTTGATAAGGTTTTATGGTCCATTGATGCGAAGGCCCATCACCACAAATTCACCTTTTCTTGCAGCTTGCCATATCCTGGAGTGTCCCGAGGGTCTTGCTCAGGATGTAATCAGCTCTATAGGACAGGCCTTTGAACTACGATTTAAGCAATACCTCAAGAATCCTCCCAAATTAGTGACACCACATGACAGGTTTGTTGTCCTCCCATGAGGTGTCTCTGGCCTTTGGTGGTAGGAGCAGGGATTAGGTACATGGCTTGAATGAATTTCCTGCTCTCACATTCCCTGATGTCTCCTCCAGGATGGCCGGATTTGATGGCTCTGCATGGGATGAAGAGGAAGAGGAGATCCCGGACCATGCATATTACAATGACTTTCCAGGGAAGGAGCCACCAATCGGTGGGGTCGTGGACATGAGATTACGAGAGGGAACTGCTCCTTCAGTGCAGACACAGAGCCCCAATCACATGGGGGCCACATTGGTGAGTGCACGAATTTTGAGAGGCTACATCTGGCTTTGTAGTCAAATGTCTCAATGTCCTCATCTTCCACAGCCTGTTGGACAGATATCTGGAGTAGAACAAGACCCGCGGAAACTGCAGCCACAGCCGCCGATGCAAGGTACTTGCACAGCCTGAGACTTCTCTATGACTGTCGAGCCCCTCTCCATCCTACACCATCTGACCTGTAACTGTCTAACCCCTCCCCTTTCACACCACCTGACCTGTAACTATCTAGTCCCTCCTCACACACCATCTGACCTGTAACTGTCTAGCTCCTCACACACCAACTGACCTGTAATTGTCTAGCTCCTCACACACCACCTGACCTGTAATTGTCTAGCCCCTCCCCTCACCATCTGACCTGTAATTGTCTAGCCCCTCCCACACCACCTGACCTGTAACTATCTAGCTCCTCCCCTCACAGCACCTGACCTGTAACTGTCTAGCCCCTCCCGCACCACCTGACCTGTAATTGTCTAGCCCCTCCCTTTCCACACCACCTGAGCTGTAACTGCCTAGCCCCTCCACTACCACACCACCTGACCTGTAACTGTCTAGTCCTTCCCCTCCCACACCACCTGACCTGTAACTGTCTAGCCCCTCCTCACACACCATCTGACCTGCAACTGTCTAGCCCCTCCTCTCACACCATCTGTCCTGTAACTGTCTAGCCCTGTTCACTCTTTAGGGTTATAGGTTGGTTTCTTAGCATATTGAGGTCTATTGGAATGAAGCTATTATTGGAGACTTTAGGGTGTGAAAACGTCTTGAAGATGTTACTGGCCGATCTCTGATGATTAAGAAAAAGCATCAAAAGACAAATGTATACACACAGATATGTAGATATATCTAATGGGAAAGGTTATTATAATAGTGAATGCATAATTGCTTGTACTTTACAAACATGAATTGGACCAAAATATGGAAAAGACCCTCAGTAAATATTAGATAAGAAACACAGAGAACAAAGCGCGATGTGGTCATATAAATGTTAGAAAATTTGCATTTTATTAGACAAATACTGCCAAGGAATTACGGGAGGCGCAGATCACAAAGGACAATACATAATATTCTTCAGTGTTACAAGAGAGAAAATGGCATAAGAGCATAAAGGAACAAATGGGAAAAGACACCTATTGTGAAGACATGACAAGTCAAGATGTTTCTATAGATGATAATTGCCGTACCACATAAAGTTCTCACAAAATTAGAATATCATCCAAAAGTGAATTTTTCAGTTCTTCAATACAAAAAATGAAGAAACTCCTATATTATACAGAGTCATTACAAACAGAGTGATGTATTTCATGTATGTATTTCTGTTAATGTTGATGATTATGGCTTACAGCTAGTGAAAACCCAAAAGTAATTTTCTCAGTAAATTAGAATAATTAACAAAAATCACCTGCAAAGGCTTCCTAAGCGTTTAAAAAGGTCCCTTAGTCTGTTTCAGTAGCTCCACAATCATGGGGAAGACTGCTGTCCTGACAGATGTCCAGAAGGCTGTCTTTGACACTCTCCACAAGGAGGGGAAGCCACAGAAAGTCATAGCTGAAGAAGCTGGCTGTTCAGAGTGCTGTATCCAAGCATATTAGTGGAATGTTGGGTGGAAGGAAAAAGTGTGGTAGAAAAAGGTGCACAAGCAACTGGGATAAGCGCAGCCTTGAAAGGATTGTTAAGAAAAGGCCATTCAAAAATTTTGGGGAGATTCACAAGAGGTGGACTGCTGCTGGAGTCATTGCTTCAAGAGCCACCACACACAGCCATATCCAGAATATGACCTACAAGTTTCGTATTCCTTGTGTCAAGCCACGCATGACCAATAGACAACGCCAGAAGCGTCTTACCTGAGCTAAGGAGAAAAAGAATTTAACTTGTTGCTCAGTGGTCCAAGGTGTTGTTTTTAGATGAAAGTAAATTTTGCATTTCATTTGGAAATCAAGGACCCAGAATCTGGAGGAAGAGTGGAGAGACACAAAATCCAAGCTGCTTGAGGTCTATTGTGACGTATTCACAATCAGTGATGGTTTGGGGAGCCATGTCATCGGCTGGTGTAGGTCCACTGGGTTTTATCAAGACCAAAGTCAGCGCAGCCGTATACCAGGAAATTTTAGAGCACTTCATGCTTCCCTCTGTCGACAAGCTTTTTGAAGATGGAAATTTAATTCTCCAGCAGGACTTGGCACCTGTCCACACTACCAAAAGTACCAATACCTGGTTTACAAACAACAGTATCACTGCTTGATTGGCCAACAAACTTGCCTGACCTTAACCCCACAGAGAATCTATGGGGTGTTGTCAAGAGGAAGATGAGCCACACCAAACCCAACAATGCAGACGAGCTGAAAACTGCTATCAAAGCAACCTGGGCTTCCATAACACCTCAGCAGTGCCACAGGCTGATCGCCTTCATGCCACGCCGCATTGATGCAGTAATTGATGCAAAAGGAGCCCCAACCAAGTATTGAGTGTGTCACGTACCTGCTTCTCAGCACGTGACTGGGGTTGCGCCTGCAAGGGTTAATCTCTCACTCAGTCCAGCAGTCAACCTTTGTCCTATGCTGCAGTGAGAGCACAGATCACACCCCGACAGACCGCGCACCCCGCTTCATACACGCTGCCACCACTCACCGAACACACGGGCAATGAGTCCCGGATGTACTACTATTACTGTCTGCCAACCACCAGGATCACACACTCTAGCTATGGATTCTTTTAGAGCATACAAGGTTCATACTTATTAAAGTTTTAAGCTTTAATAGAAAAGTTACAGTGCTTACAATAAAAAGGTATAAAAAATATGGAAAAAAAAAGTGACATACCAATATGCAAAACAGTGATAAAATAAACGTACTGCAAAACTTACAGAAATATCTAAACTTTGCAGTTTGGTATTCTGCTCCCTGAGGGGGGATGAATATGAAATGGATCACATCAGCTTGGCTGTCCGTCAGTCTGTGAACCCTTTTTTTTTTCTGTGGAAGGCCTAATTTATAGGTTTAGCCTGGAGATCAGATTTCTAGACCAGCCTCTTATGTTAATCTAATTCCTGGTTTGTGACTGGTCCATGGCTACTTTACCAATGGATACATTATTTTTCTAAAGGTTCTTGTCTTAGCTTTTCTTTCCCATAGTAAATAGAAATTGTCAGGCTGCAAATGGGTCCCATTCTGCCTTCAAGGTATCAGAGGTGTGAAATGTTTCCAGTTCTGTGTGTCCCAGGAAGGCCCCCTGGGGGTGTGAGGCCAGGAAAACTGCCTTTTCTCAGGATAACATATGTTTATCACCTTTGTAAAGCCCCCGTCTCACATAGCGATATCGCTAGCGAGATCGCTGCTGAGTCACTAGTTTTGTGACGCAGCAGCGATGTCCCCAGCGATATCACTGTGTGTGACATTCAGCGACGATCAGCCCCCCCTGCTGGGTATCGCTGATCATCGCTGAATGTCCTGTACATTTTTTTGATCGCTGGTCTCCCGCTGACAGGCACGCATCGCTGCGTGTGACAGGTGGGAGACCAGCGATCCGCTGGTAACCAAGGTACACAGCGGGTTTCCAGGCGCGGGGCTGTGCCTGGAAACCCGCTGTGTACCTTGGATACCAGCGCCCCGATGCAGGGAGCTGGTAACCAAGGTACACAGCTGGTTTCCAGGCACCGCGCAGCGCCTGGAAACCCGATGTGTACCTTGGTTACCAGCTCCCTGCATCAGGGCGCTGGTATCCAATGTACACTGCGGGTAACTAAGCGATGTTTACCCGCAGTGTCGTTGTGCTGATCGCTGCCTGAGCTGCCTGTTTGGCAGCTCAGCAGCGATCATGTAGCGATACACCAGCGATCCTGATCGTCGTCGGGATCGCTGGTGTATCGCTATGTGAGACCCAGGCTTAAGACCTGCAGCCTAAGGACAGATGCTAGTTAACTGCCAGCAATACATATACATATTTTCACTACAGAGTGCATTTACTGAACATACGTTTCAGTAGGCCAACATTTCGGATTTTACAATAATTTTTCAATGACTTTTGGGTTTTCATTGGGTGTAAGCCATAATCATCAACATTAACAGAAATAAACACTTGAATTAGATCACTCTATTTGTAATGACTCTATATAATGAGTTTCACTTTTTGTATTGAAGAACTGAAATAAATTAACCTTTTGATGATATTCTAATTTTGTGAGAAGCACTTTTATGTGGCCAAATAGATGTCAAAGTGCAAATGCAGAGAGACAAAGCAATATGATAGGATAGTGATGACCTTGTAATAAACCGTAAAGTCCTATATAGTAATCCCATAAGATCGGAATATTATGTCCATATATGATAGTAATATATGTGCTAAAGTTCAAGTGCAAGCCAATGACTAGTACAATATTGTGCATATAGATGATCCCTATGTAGGGAGGCAACTGTGAGGGGTGTAAAAGAGATTACAACTGCGGTTCACAACATATGCCACCTACAATATATCCACACAAAGCAAGAAAGCGATCTGCACAAAAACCTGGAGGTTAATGAACGCTATTAAACCAAACACCGTATTGGCATCATGAAAACCTGGTACCTCGGATGCCTCTCCGGAAAGTCACAAAAATGGCAGTTCAATAAAGAAGAAAAGATTAGGAGAGCACTCACCAGTTAATAAAATCCAGTGTTTCCACAAGCTAAAACATCTTCAGCGTGAGAATGGGAGTGTGAAAGGAGACGACGGCCAGGGCCTCATGTAACCCAAAAGGCAAGGCGACATAGTGATAGAGACCCGCTGGTGTTATGAATGTGGTCTTTTCTTTTGCTGACTCTGTCAGAGTCACCTGCCAGTAACCCTTGGTCAGATCGAGCGTGGTGCAGTACTGGGCCTGCCCGAATCGCTCATTCAGCTCATCTACCCGGGGCATTGGATGAAGGTCAAATTTTGACTCCATTTAGTTTCCGGAAATCATTACAAAACCGTAACAATCTGTCTGGCTTTAGAATCCGTATAATGGGGATGGCCACTCACGCCTTGACTCCTCTATGACTCCTAGCTGGAGCATGTCACCTCCTCCGCAATGGCTCTTCACTGGGCCTCCAGCACACAGTATGGTTTCATTGTAGCCTTACTTGAGGCTTGGTGACAAGGTCATGTTGGATTACAGATATATGTCTGTGCAGTTCCTAGAATATATCCATATTCTGCTGCCCTAATTTCCGAGCCTCCCTTTGCTGCTGTTTAGAGATTTGCTTATCTTGACCTCATTTCTGGCCTCTTCCTCACGCCAGTATCAGAGGGTCCAAAATAGATACAACCGGAGTCGAACATTCCCTGTTTTTCCACGCCTGTAACAGATTTACATGATCTAGTTGCTCAGGGTTCCTCATCCCAGCTGATCTACCCTGCAATTCACCTCCCCAACCTTTTTCCGGACTTCATATGGCCCTTGCCACTTGGCCATGAACTTGAAATGGTACTTTGTGTGATGGACTCCAAAACCAATACCCGATCCCCTTTTTTAAAGGATCTGACGGTTGCCTTTCTATTGTACTTCGGTTCTGCGCTGCCTGGGCATCCACATGGTCCTTTACTATAGGTATCACCGCCACGATCCGGTCCTGCATTCTCACAATGTGCTTTATCACTTTTTTATGGGGAGTAGGCTCCTGTTCCTATGTCTCTTTGGCAATGTCCAGCAGGCCCCTGGGATGTCTGCCATATAATGATTTGAACGGAGTGAACCCAGTTGAGGACTGTGGAACCTCCTGAACAGCAAACATTAACTAGGGCAGCCATATATCCCAATCCCTCCCATCTTTGGAGACTTACTTTATTAACATAGATTTGAGTGTTGTGTTAAATCTCTCCTCTAAACAATCTGTCTGGAGGTGGTACACCGACATGTGCAATTGTTTTATTTGGAGAAGCTTAAACGGTTCCTTTGTTACCTTGGACATAAAAGGAGTTCCCTGACCCGTAAGGATCTCCTTAGGTAGCCCATGGCGGCACAACATGGCAAACAGCTCCCGTACGATACGTTTAGCCGAGGTGTCACAAAGCGGTATTACCTCCGGGTAACGAAAGCATGGTCTGCTCCGCTCATATGTGTTGGTGGCCATGAGCTGACTTTACTATTGGACCCACCCGATCCATGATAATCAAAAGGTACCAATGTAATAGGCAGAGGAACCAGTGGATTATGGAAACTTGGGGTGGGTGAAGTCAGCTGACACTCAGGGCAAGACTCACAAAACCTCGGGATAAATCCTAGGCAGGAAGAACCGTTGCAAAATATGCTCTTGCGTTATCTTAACTTCTAGGTGGCCACTCTACACGTGTTTATGGGCCAACTGAAGCACCTGCAGAAATACCAGCAGTGGAGCAGAGTCTTGTACCAAGTCCTGGGTGGCCATACAACATTTGATCAGGCTAACATCCTGATCTATGTTACCTTTCTTCACCCAGAGCTTTAATACTTTCAGCAGAGTTCGCACCAATTGGTCGACTACTACCGTCTCAGGCTAAGTTCACATTAGCGTTCGGGGGCTTTGCGGAGGGCTGCGTACTTCCTCCATTAATCCCCGCCTACTTCTGCATGTGTCTTGCGTACTTATCTTTAACATTGGGTACGCAGGACATGCGGATGTATGCAGATGCGTTGTTTTGATGCGCCCTCCGACCGCACGGGAACGCAGCAAGTTGCGTTTTGTGCGGACAGCGGGCGCGTCAAAACGAAACATCCGCATGTCCAGCGGACCCAATGTTAAAGATAACGAAAACAGAAGATGTCCGCTTACCCCAATATCCACTGATGTATCAAGCCAGACTTCACTTCTCGTACGGATGTGGCAGAGCAACCAGAAGTACAAAAAAAAAAATGGAGATATCCAGCGTGGAATGAAATAGTTAAAAAAAAGTTTAATGTTCATGATTAAAAATAAGACCGCAATGTCAAAGCAGTACAGCTCCACATATGAAAGATAGAGCGGATCAACGCGTTTCGACGTTAAGGCACTGCCACACTTAGCGATCACACTAGCGATCACAACAACGACTTAACCTGGCGAGATCGTTAGTGTGATCGATATGTGATCACTAGTTAGATTCCAAACACAACTCATCAGCGATCTGTGATTCCAAACACATCTCATCAGCGATCTGTATAACGACCTCTGCGGTCGTTGGGAAAACCTAGTCCCACCTGCGACGCTGGTAAATCGTTCATAAAGGGTGTCACACTCAGCGATTCAGGCTCACCAGCGGGACACCAACGACCAAAAAACAGCTCAGAACGTTCATAAGCGATCAACGACATCTCAGCAGGGGCCACATCGCTGCTACATGTCACACACAGCTAAGACGCTAATGAGATCGCTACTGCGTCATAAATGGTGACGCAGTAGCGATCTCGTTAGCGATCTCGCTTAGTGTGGCATACCCTTATGTCTTCCTCATGATCTTGAGGAAGACTAATGTCAAAACGCGTTGATCTGCTCTATCTTTCATATGTGGAGCTGTACTGCTTGGACATTGCGGTCTTATTTTTAATTATGAACATTAAAAGGTTTTTTTAACCATTTCATTCCACGCTGGATATCTCCATTTTTCAATGTTAAAGATAGGTACGCAGGACGCATGCAGAAGTAGGCGGGGCTTAACGGAGGATGTACGTAGCCCTCCGCAAAGCCCCCAAACGCTAATGTGAAACCAGCCTTAATCGTCTGGGCTGGGGTCAAGGAGTTGGGCTGGAGCCACTTTTTTATTAAATGCAGTGAGTCATGCCTGAGACCTAGAGCGTCTGGCCTCCACAACGGACCACTCATACACTCGCTGTGCCTGTACATACGTATTAACCCCTATTCGGTCAAGGATTTCACCTTTGAGTTTCCCATAGTCCTGGGCTTCCTCCCGGCGGAGGTCGAACTATGCCTACTGTGCTTCTCGTATCAAAAATGAGGCCACCACTTCACCCCTCTGGGAGATCGGCAGACTCTCCTGCTCCTCTGTTCTTTTGAATAGGGTGAGAAAAGCTTCCAGATTGTCCTCCAGGCTCATCTTCCTCAGTGCCGACCTGACTTTGTCCCAGGCCTTTGGACGGACTGGGGCTGCCGGAGGAGGTGTCTCTCACAGGGCCACAGTCTGTTGTATTATCAGGCTGGAAGCCTGCTGATATAGCGTCCTGGAGAGGACCAACTGCTTCAGGAGCTCCCCCAATCTTGTCGGCTGGACTGAGTGGTAGCAATACAGGCTTAATCACAGACGTGCAGTTTTCTTTGGGGGTATGCCTCAATTCAGACTGCCTGCATTCTCCACCATATGTAGACTGCTTTCACCCCAGTAAAGTCGCAAGGTGGGGATCCATGTAAGTTCAACAAAAAAATGTTTATTTTCCAAACTTTACAAATTAAAGTTCCAAACCTTCATCATCCAAATCGAAGTTAGGAACGTTTGTATATAATCCATTGCCGTGAGCGTGGAATGACTTTACCCAAATCTCTGGCTCTGGTCTGTGTTCAGTCTCACACATGCAGGCATACATAGAACCTCCACCTCTGTTGCACATGAAACCAACACTGACACCCCAACCCTTATCAGCAAAATTAAATGGGAATCATGGATATAAGCTACTTGCAAGACCTTAAGGGTATGTTTCACTATCAGGAAACAGTCCGGATTAGCTGCGTGTTTGACGCTGTGCGTTGGCGCAGCGTCAAACACGCAGCGTCCAGATGTTACAGCATAGTGGAGGGGATTTCAAGAAATCCCGTCTCCACTATGCTGCAAAACACACAGGCGGAAGACCTGCATTTCCTGACATGCGGCACGTCTTTTCAGACCTCAGCATGTCCTATTCCCTTGCGGCGACGCTGCGTCGCCGCAAGGGAAATAACACAGGGCTATGTAGCCCTGCGATCATTCCGGATGTGTTCCGGAGGTGTCCTGAACACATCCGGAATGACCGTGCGTTCAGAAGGGGGCGGGGCTTTGGGCGGAGCGGAATTTCAGCTCCGTCCAAAGCGCTGTGTTTCCGTACCATGGAAACACAGCCTAACTGGAGGGAGAGATTTGTCCCACTACCTTCTTACAGATCTCATGTCAGGTCTTCCTGAATATGACTTAATCAAATAACTTGACTCAGTCCACACTTGCAAAATGAAAGTATTATAACCACAGTTATGGCTGTGATCACAACGCTCCACAGTGGGTTCAGGATCTTTTCACACACATTCTGGGGGGACACATAACGCCACTTGTTTATAACTCCCATCATGGCCTCGCAAGGGGAAGTGAAGAAGCGGAGGATCCCTGAAAAGAGTCCTACTGTCCTAGCCAGCTGTCTGCTTCACTGACTTTGCTTCCCTCCAGGTAAAGACTGGTTCCCAGTGCCCAGTGCCAAGCTTGGAAATCGACCTGATACTTTTGATGACCCTTCCTATGTAAATGTGCAGAACCTGGACAAATCTCGTCAGTCCGCACGTGGCGCCACTAATGGACAGAGAGACATCTTTGATATGAGTGAGTCTTGTTTTGCATGGGGGTTTCCGTGGGGGGCCTGATCCTTGCTGCTGCGCTGCCTCTCATGCCAGCCTTCCTCTTTGCCTATCTCATACAGAGCCATTTGAAGACGCCATACCACCAAGTGTGTCTTTTGTTACTATGGAAGAACAGCTGAAACGGGAGCCATGGTACCATGGAAAGATGACCCGGAAAGATGCGGAGCGGCAGCTGAGGGTCAATGGGGACTTCCTGGTACGAGAGAGCACCACCACCCCAGGGCAGTATGTCCTTACGGGCCTGCAGAACGGACAGCCCAAGCACCTGCTTCTGGTGGATCCGGAAGGAGTGGTGAGTGTGTAGAGAGAGGCGGATGGGATGCTTCCCACCCCCCATAATGTTTTCTGTCATATACTTTCTATCTCTCTTAACCCTTGTGTATCTGTCTGCCAGGTCCGGACTAAGGACCACCGCTTTGAGAGTGTGAGTCATCTCATCAGCTACCACATGGACAATCACTTACCCATCATATCTGCGGGCAGCGAACTGTGTCTCCAGCAGCCGGTGGAACGGAGACCATGACAGTGCCCGTAAAGAGCAATCCTCCTACCAACACCACGCAGCATCCTCTTCCTGTACTGCCGCTGCAGTGGGCATACTCTCTCTTCTGTCAGGGAATTTGTAGGGTCACTGTGCACAAAACCACAGCCGAGGGTCTGTGCTGCCACCAGCCGCCCGGCCAGAGATATGACGAGGACTCCTGTAAGCACATGACGGCGTGGGGCATGCACTCACCTTGATCTGTGCCTTTTTTTTATTTGTGGGTTCATCCTTTTGGGGAGGGTGGTCTTACGCTAATGTTCCTTTGTTTCTCCTCCTGTCCTATCTGTGGCTGTGATCTAGGCTTCTTGGCCGGTGGCAATAATGAGCTAGAACCTGTGCAAGCTGGATGTCCTCACAGATCCTGCGCCTCCTTATTTATGCTGCTGATTTCACAACCTCCTGTGCCCCTCAGGACATGGGGTCTGCCCCTCTTCAGACCCCCCACCCACCTTTTGCCTTAAGAAGGAGATGACAGTGCTACGGATTTCTACTGTCCAGACCTCCTTGAATGGTGACTGTTGCCCTGCTCGTTGGAACCCCTACAGATAGAAAGGATAAGGAACAGAAGAGGCGATCTAAGGACCTAACTGAACACAGCTGCACATCACAGCCCAGAGTGAGACCGAGTCTCCACCATGAACGTGTTCCCATCCGCTCCCCAGGTCTGCACTGTCTGGGAGGTGATGACAGCTGAGCCAGCACTGCTGGATGGAGCGCAGGACATGCACAAACAATCACATGTACAGCCACCCTCCCCAACTGCATGCACATTTATAGCCTAATACCAAAGTCAGGCTGGCAGCCCTCTCCTCCCCGCTCCTCCTTGTATATGGGGTTTTTCATATTTTCCAAATTGCCTTGAAATATACCAAAGGAATCTCCAGAATAAAATCGTATTTGTGGATAGACCACGTTCTGGTATCACCTTCCCCTCAGCAAGAACTCATCACCACCGAGTGAGCAGCGCTGCACGACAGCAATAAAGCACTATATAACGATCGAGCAGAGAGCACTGCTGCCCCGGAGACATAATAGCGAGAGACCTATTATACTGTGTCCATGGTAACCAGAAGTAATTATGCAGCAGTCACATAACTGCAACCCAGATATCAATTATTTTATAGCAGCAGTGACATCCCGCTCCCCAGATAAGTTACATTATACAGCAGTGAGATCACCGCTCCCCAGATATCAGTTATATTATACAGCAGTGACATCACCGCTCTCCAGATATCAGTTATATTATACAGCAGTGACATCACCGCTCCCAGATATCAGTTATATTATACAGCAGTGACATCACCGCTCTCCAGATATCAGTTATATTATACAGCAGTGACATCACCGCTCCCCAGATATCAGTTATATTATACAGCAGTGACATCACTGCTCTCCAGATATCAGTTATATTATACAGCAGTGACATCACCGCTCTCCAGATATCAGTTATAGTATGCAGCAGTGACATCACCGCTCCCAGATATCAGTTATTATACAGCAGTGACATTACCACTCTCCAGATATCAGTTATATTATACAGCAGTGACATCACCGCTCTCCAGATATCAGTTATATTATACAGCAGTGACATCACTGCTCTTCAGGTATCAGATATTATACAGCAGTGACATCACCGCTCCCCAGATAAGTTATATAGCAGTGACATCACCTCTCCCCAGATAAGTTACATTATACAGCAGTGAGATCACCGCTCCCCAGATATCAGTTATATTATACAGCAGTGACATCACCGCTCTCCAGATATCAGTTATATTATACAGCAGTGACATCACTGCTCCCAGATAAGTTACATTATACAGCAGTGAGATCACCGCTCCCCAGATATCAGTTATATTATACAGCAGTGAGATCACCGCTCCCCAGATATCAGTTATATTATACAGCAGTGACATCATCGCTCTCCAGATATCAGTTATATTATACAGCAGTGACATCACAGCTCTAGAGATATCAGATATTATACAGCAGTGACATCACCTGTAATGTATGTAGTACAGTTCATATAGCGTCTTGTGCTTGGGTGCGATGAAAATACATGAGACACAGGTTTGATATAGAAGGTCTTGTATTACTTCATACAAGTGGCAAAAATAGTCACACAGTTTGCAGATACAGAAGCAGGAGACACAGCAGGCCAGAGTAACTTAAGCTCAGCAATCACTCTCCACAACAGGTTCAGGATCTTCTTCTCTGTTACCGTAAGTCCATGCAAACGTGGATCTTTCAAAGAGCAGGGTTCCAGAGTCCACAAGTGTTCAGAGTTCCTCAGTAGGAATAGCTGGAGTACATAGTCCAAGGCTTCCAGGAGTCAGGTCACAGGTTCACTGCAGGCTAGATTCTGAAGCACTGATTGCTCAGCTGTGGCTGCTTAAGAAGCAAGAGGAGAGAATCAGGGCGGGAACATGCAAGCTGGAAACTCCATATTGACTGAGGGCAAGATAGCTGCAGCAAGACAGAAAGTAAAATGGCTGACGGAAAAACTGAGTTTCAGGAACATGTACACAGAACCTTACATCACCGCTACCCAGATATCCAGTTATATTATGCAGCAGTGACATCATTGCTATCCAGATATCACTTATATTATACAGCTGTGACATCACCGCTCTCCAGATATCACTTATATTATACAGCTGTGACATCACCGCTCTCCAGATATCAGTTATATTATACCGCAGTGACATCACCGCTCTCCAGATATCAATTATATTATGCAGCAGTGACATCACCGCTCCCCAGATATCAGTTACCGTATATTATTCAGCAGTGACATCACTGCTCTCCCTATATCAGTTTATACAGCAGTGACATCACCACTCTCCAGATGTCATTTATATTATACAGCAGTGACATCACCGCTCTCCAGATACCAGTTATAGTATGCAGCACTGACATCACCGCTCTCCAGATATCAGTTATATTATACAGCAGTGACATCACTGCTCTCCAGATATCAGTTATATTATGCAGCAGTGACATCACCGCTCTCCAGATATCAGTTACCGTATATTATTCAGCAGTGACATCACTGCTCTCCAGATATCAGTTATATTATACACCAGTGAAATCACCGCTCTCCAGATATCAGTTATATTATACAGCAGTGACATCACCGCTCTCCAGATATCAGATATTATACAGCAGTGACATCATCGCTCTCCAGATATCAGTTATATTATACAGCAGTGACATCATCGCTCTCCAGATATCAGTTATATTATACAGCAGTGACATCACCGCTCTCCAGATATCAGTTATATTACACAACAGTGACATCACCGCTCTCCAGATATCAGATATTATACAGCAGTGACATCATCGCTCTCCAGATATCAGTTATATTATACAGCAGTGACATCACCGCTCTCCAGATATCAGTTATATTATACAGCAGTGACATCACCGCTCTCCAGATACCAGTTATAGTATGCAGCAGTGACATTACCGCTCTCCAGACATCAGTTATATTATACAGCAGTGACATCACCGCTCTCCAGATATCAGTTATATTATGCAGCAGTGACATCACCGCTCCCCAGATATCAGTTACCGTATATTATTCAGCAGTGACATCACTGCTCTCCCGATATCAGTTATATTATACAGCAGTGAAATCGCCGCTCTCCAGATATCAGTTATATTATACAGCAGTGACATCACCGCTCTCCAGATATCAGATATTATACAGCAGTGACATCATCGCTCTCCAGATATTAGTTATATTATACAGCAGTGACATCACCGCTCTCCAGATATCAGTTATATTACACAACAGTGACATCACCGCTCTCCAGATATCAGATATAATACAGCAGTGACATCATCGCTCTCCAGATATCAGTTATATTATACAGCAGTGACATCATCGTTCTCCAGATATCAGTTATATTATACAGCAGTGACATCACCGCTCTCCAGATATCAGTTATATTATACAGCAGTGACATAACCGCTCTTCAGGTATCAGTTATATTATACAGCAGTGACATCACCGCTCTCCAGATATCAGTTATATTATTCGGCAGCAGTGAAATCACCGCTCTCCAGATATCAGTTATATTATACAGCAGTGACATCACCGCTCTCCAGATATCAGTTATATTATACAGCAGTGACATCACCGCTCTCCAGATATCAGATATTATACAGCAGTGACATCATCGCTCTCCAGATATTAGTTATATTATACAGCAGTGACATCACCGCTCTCCAGATATCAGTTATATTACACAACAGTGACATCACCGCTCTCCAGATATCAGATATAACACAGCAGTGACATCATCGCTCTCCAGATATCAGTTATATTA
>JARQOD010000001.1:531478243-531591274 GCA_033576555.1 Oophaga sylvatica
CCCGGGGGCAGAGGTGAGGGGGCCACAGACTAAAAGCCCCCTACCCTGGGTGCAGAGGCAAGAGGGCCACAGAGTCCTCGGGGGACAGAGGTGAGTGCGGCCACATGGTCCACATGCTCCCCAAGGATCAGAAGTTAGGGGGCCACGGAATTCCCAGGGGACATAGATGAGGTGGGCCACAGACTCCCCCTGGGGGACAGGTGTGGGGGGCCATAGACTCCCCCTGGTGACAGAGGTGAGGGGGCCACAGACTCCCCCGGGGGAAAGAGGTGAGGGGGGCCACAGACTCCCCCTGGGGACAGATGTGAGGGGGGCCATAGACTCGCCCTGGGGACAGAGGTGAGAGGGGTCACAGAAAGCCCCCTGGGGACAGAGGTGAGGGGGCCACTGACTCCCCCTGGGGACAGGTGAGGGGGGCCACATACTCCACCTGGGGATTGAGGTGAAGGGGCCACAGACTCCCCCCTGGGGACAGAGGTGAGGGGGCCACAGACTTCCCCTGAGGACAGAGGTGAGGCAGCCACAGACTCCTCCTGGGGACAGGGGTGAGGGGGGCCATACACTCCCCTTGGGGACAGAGGTGAGGGGGCCACAGACTCCCCCCTGGGGACAGAGGTGAGGGGGCCACAGACTCCCCCCTGGGGACAGAGGTGAGGGGGCCACAGACTCCCCTTGGGGACAGAGGTGAGGGGGCCACAGACTCCCCCTAGGGACAGGTGAGGGGGCCACAGACTCCCCCTAGGGACAGGTGAGGGGGCCACAGACTCCCCCTGGGGACCGAGGTGAGGGGGGCCACAGACTCCCCCCTGGGGACCGAGGTGAGGGGGGCCACAGACTCCCCCCTGGGGACCGAGGTGAGGAGGGCCACAGACTCCCCCCTGGGGACCAAGGTGAGGGGGGCCACAGACTCCCCCTGGGAAAAGAGGTGATGGGGCCACAGACTCCTCCTGGGGACAGAGGTGAGGGGGCCACGGACTCCCCCGGGGGACAGAGGTGAGGAGGGCACACACTCCCCTGGGGACAGAGGTGAGGGGGGCCAAAGACCCTCCTGGGAACAGAGGTGAGGGGGGCCACGGACTCCCCCTGGGGACAGAGGTGATGGGGGCCACAAACTCCCCCTGGGGACTGACAGAGGTGAGGGGGCCACAGACTACCCTGGGGACAAAGGTGACGGGGGCCACAGACTCCCCCTGGGAACAGAGGTGGGGGGGGCCAAAGACTCCTCCTGGGGACAGAGGTGAGGGGGGCCACGGACTCCCCCGGGAGACACAGGTGAGGGGGGCCACGGACTCCCCCAGGGACAGAGGTGATGGGGCCATAAACTCCCCCTGGGGACAGAGGTGAAGGGGCCACAGATTCCCCCCCCTTCCTTGGGACAGAGGTGAGAGGGCCACAGATTCCCCCCCCCTTCCTTGGGACAGTGGTGAGGGGGCCACAGACTAAAAACCACCTCCCCCCCTACCCTGCGGACAGAGGTGGGGGGCCACAGACAAAAAAAACCCCTACCCTGGGAACAGTGTGGTGAGAGGGCCAAAGTCCTTGGGGGACAGAGGTGAGTACGGCTACATGGTCCACAGGCTCCCCAAGGGTCAGAAGTTAGGGGGCCACGGAATTCCCAGGGGACAGAGGTGAGGGGGCCACAGACTCCCCCTGGGGACAGAGGTGAGGGGGGCCACAGAAAGCCCCCTTGGGACAGAGGTGAAGGGGCCATAGACTCCCCTGGGGGACAGAAGTGAGGGGGCCACAGACTCTCCCTGGGGACAGAGGTGAGGGGGCCACAGACTCCCCCTGGGGACAGAGGTGAGGGGGGCCACAGACTCCCCCTGGGGACAGAGGTGAGGGGGGCCACAGACTCCCCCTGGGGACAGAGGTGAGGGGGGCCACAGACTCCCCCTGGGGACAGAGGTGAGGGGGGCCACAGACTCCCCCTGGGGACAGAGGTGAGGGGGCCATAGACTCCCCCTGGGAGACAGAGGTGAGGGGGCCACAGACTCCCCTGGGAGACAGAGGTGAGGGGGCCACAGACTCCCCTACCCCCCAGGACAGAGGTGAGGGGGCCACAGATTCCCCCCTTTCCTTGGGACAGAGGTGAGAGGGCCACAGACATCCCACCCCACCTCACCCGGGGGCAGAGGTGAGGGGGCCACAGACTAAAAACCACCTCCCCCGGGGACAGAGGTGAGGGGGCCACAGACAAAAAAACCCTACCCTGGGGACAGAGGTGAGAGGGCCACAGAGTCCTCGGGGGACAGAGGTGAGTGCGGCCACATGATTCACAGGCTCCCCAATGGTCAGAAGTTAGGGGGCCACGGAATTCCCAGGGGACAGAGGTGAGGGGGGCCACAGACTCCCCCTGGGGACAGAGGTGAGGGGGGCCACAGACTCCCCATGGGGACAGAGGTGAGGGGGGCCACACACTCCCCCTGGGGACAGGTGAGGGGGGCCACACACTCCCCCGGGGGACAGAGGTGAGGAGGGCACACACTCCCCCTGGGGACAGAGGTGAGGGGGGCCAAAGACTCCTCCTGGGGACAGAGGTGAGGGGGCCACAGACTCCCCCTGGGGACAAGGTGAGGGGGCCACAGACTCCCCCTGGGGACAGAGGTGAGGGGGCCACAGACTCCCCCCTGGGGACAGAGGTGAGGGGGCCACAGACTCCCCCTGGGGACAGAGGTGAGGGGGCCACAGACTCCCCCTAGGGACAGGTGAGGGGGTCACAGACTCCCCCTGGGGACAGAGGTGAGGGGGGCCACGGACTCCCCCGGGAGACACAGGTGAGGGGGGCCACAGACTCCCCCGGGGACAGAGGTGATGGGGCCATAAACTCCCCCTGGGGACAGAGGTGAGGGGGCCACAGATTCCCCCCCCCTTCCTTGGGACAGAGGTGAGAGGGCAACAGACTCCCCCCACCTCACCCGGGGGCAGTGGTGAGGGGGCCACAGACTAAAAACCACCTCCCCCCCTACCCTGCGGACAGAGGTGGTGGGGCCACAGACAAAAAAAACCCTACCCTGGGAACAGTGTGGTGAGAGGGCCAAAGTCCTTGGGGGACAGAGGTGAGTACGGCTACATGGTCCACAGGCTCCCCAAGGGTCAGAAGTTAGGGGGCCACGGAATTCCCAGAGGACAGAGGTGAGGGGGCCACAGACTCCCCCTGGGGACAGAGGTGAGGGGGGCCACAGAAAGCCCCCTTGGGACAGAGGTGAAGGGGCCATAGACTCCCCTGGGGGACAGAAGTGAGGGGGCCACAGACACTCCCCTGGGGACAGAGGTGGGGGGCCACAGACTCCCCCTGGGGACAGAGGTGAGGGGGGCCACAGACTCCCCCTGGGGACAGAGGTGAGGGGGCCATAGACTCCCCCTGGGGACAGAGGTGAGGGGGCCACAGACTCCCCTGGGAGACAGAGGTGAGGGGGCCACAGACTCCCCTACCCCCCAGGACAGAGGTGAGGGGGCCACAGATTCCCCCCTTTCCTTGGGACAGAGGTGAGAGGGCCACAGACATCCCACCCCACCTCACCCGGGGGCAGAGGGGGCCACAGACTAAAAACCACCTCCCCCCCTACCCTGGGGACAGAGGTGAGGGGGCCACAGACAAAAAAACCCTACCCTGGGGACAGAGGTGAGAGGGCCACAGAGTCCTCGGGGGACAGAGGTGAGTGCGGCCACATGATTCACAGGCTCCCCAATGGTCAGAAGTTAGGGGGCCACGGAATTCCCAGGGGACAGAGGTGAGGGGGGCCACAGACTCCCCCTGGGGACAGGTGAGGGGGGCCACAACTCCCCTGGGGACAGAGGTGAGGGGGGCCACACACTCCCCCTGGGGACAGAGGTGAGGGGGGCCACACACTCCCCCGGGGGACAGAGGTGAGGAGGGCACACACTCCCCCTGGGGACAGAGGTGAGGGGGGCCAAAGACTCCTCCTGGGGACAGAGGTGAGGGGGGCCACGGACTCCCCCGGGAGACACAGGTGAGGGGGGCCACAGACTCCCCCGGGGACAGAGGTGATGGGGCCACAAACTCCCCCTGGGGACAGAGGTGAGGGGGCCACAGACTACCCTGGGGACAAAGGTGACGGGGGCCACAGAGTCCCCCTGGGAACAGAGGTGAGGGGGGCCAAAGACTCCTCCTGGGGACAGAGGTGAGGGGGGCCACGGACTCCCCCGGGAGACACAGGTGAGGGGGGCCACAGACTCCCCCGGGGACAGAGGTGATGGGGCCACAAACTCCCCCTGAGTACAGAGGTGAGGGGGCCTCAGATTCCCCCCCCTTCCTTGGGACAGAGGTGAGAGGGCCACAGACTCCCCCCACCTCACCCGGGGGCAGTGGTGAGGGGGCCACAGACTAAAAACCACCTCCCCCCTACCCTGCGGACAGAGGTGATGGGGCCACAGACAAAAAAAAAACCCTACCCTGGGAACAGTGTGGTGAGAGGGCCAAAGTCCTTGGGGGACAGAGGTGAGTACGGCTACATGGTCCACAGGCTCCCCAAGGGTCAGAAGTTAGGGGGCCACGGAATTCCCAGGGGACAGAGGTGAGGGGGCCACAGACTCCCCCTGGGGACAGAGGTGAGGGGGGCCACAGAAAGCCCCCTTGGGACAGAGGTGAAAGGGCCATAGACTCCCCTGGGGGACAGAGTGAGGGGGCCACAGACTCCCCCTGGGGACAGAGGTGAGGGGGGCCACAGACTCCCCCTGGGGACAGAGGTGAGGGGGGCCACAGACTCCCCCTGGGGACAGAGGTGAGGGGGGCCACAGACTCCCCCTGGGGACAGAGGTGAGGGGGCCATAGACTCCCCCTGGGGACAGAGGTGAGGGGGCCACAGACTCCCCTGGGAGACAGAGGTGAGGGGGCCACAGACTCCCCTACCCCCCAGGACAGAGGTGAGGGGGCCACAGATTCCCCCCTTTCCTTGGGACAGAGGTGAGAGGGCCACAGACATCCCACCCCACCTCACCCGGGGCAGAGGTGAGGGGGCGACTGACTAAAAACCACCTCCCCCCCTACCCTGGGGACAGAGGTGAGGGGGCCACAGACAAAAAAACCCTACCCTGGGGACAGAGGTGAGAGGGCCACAGAGTCCTCGGGGGACAGAGGTGAGTGCGGCCACATGATTCACAGGCTCCCCAATGGTCAGAAGTTAGGGGGCCACGGAATTCCCAGGGGACAGCGGTGAGGGGGGCCACAGACTCCCCCTGGGACAGAGGTGAGGGGGGCCACACACTCCCCATGGGGACAGAGGTGAGGGGGCCACACACTCCCCCTGGGGACAGAGGTGAGGGGGGCCACACACTCCCCCTGGGGACAGAGGTGAGGGGGGCCACACACTCCCCCTGGGGACAGAGGTGAGGGGCCACAGAATGCCCCCTTGGGACACATTCTATTGATGTAATTTCTCTTGCGGAGAAGACACTGACATGCTGCGGTCTTTATAGACATGCAGCCAGTAGCTTGTCTGGTCAGCGGGATCACGCCTCTGTACGGAGGCTGGGCAGTGGGAGCGCACCGCTGTGAGAAGGCTGCGCAGCGGCATTTGCACCGTTGAGAAGGCTGGGGAGCAGGAGAGCACCACTGTGAGAAAGGCTGGGGAACAGGAGCGCCCCAACCTCATGTAACAGTTGCGCCAGTACCGCAGCCCACTCAATAATCACAGTATCCATGTTCCACTACTACCTAGACGTGGCCTGGCATCAGTGAACCTCTGGTGGAGGAGTGGTGCACCTCCAGAGCATTTTATATATGAGCTGCCACCGCCAGATGTGTCTGATTTGGTGGCTCACCGTGGCCTTATGACCATGGTGTGTAGACACGGGGATCAATGGGCGCCCTGGTCCGCTAGCCGAATCCACATGGATCAGGGATGAACGCCCGCTTTCCTTTTACCATGGGCATAATTCTACTCACAACACAGGATGAGGGTAAAACAGTGTGGCAATATTTTATTGAACTACAAAATAGGCAAATAACACGTAGAACAGTCCCAGCAAAATAACCAAGATGGTGCAAATTAGTCTCACCCTTCTACTGAGTCGCAGGCATAAGAGCAGCTGTGACTTCAGAGCTTACAGGGCTGACTACCCCACCTGTGGCACACACAGGAGGTAACAATAAGCTTAGTAAGATGACAGTCCCCATGGAGGTACAAGGCCAGGTTACCAGAGTGTGATGAACGGCACACGGTCCGCCACACGGTAGCCCGGGGTATCACGGCTTGTGATCCCTCCGTTGCCACAAATGTGACGAAAACGCGGCACACACACGACGGCTGCTGCCATCCGACCCAATGTGTCAGGAATAATCTGCAGGGATTTATAATTATCCCACTTCCACTTAGGGACTTGCAGCTCTCTGGCGCCCCTTGCCCTCAGGTCAGTCAGGGAACTGCACCTAGGATAATTAGTCGCCAGACGGGCCGCTTGGATGTGTGCTGGCTATTGGGCACGCTGCAGTGAGGGAATTATAATTACTCTGGGCCGCAGCCAGGCAATACACTTATAAAACCTGCTCCGTCACTGCCAACGCCACCCCACAGTTCAACACTTCACACCCCTTCTTTTTAGCTGCCACCAGCTACGATTTACTTAATGAACAATTTATCAAGAGGGTCCGTAGCAACCCCAAATCAGTAGCGTAGTACTTCAGGCACGTGCAAAATCTTTTATAGAGCAGGAGAAACAAACTAATAAATTTTATAGGTTTATTCCTAAAATTGCAGGCAGTGTTTATACAGTTTAAAAAGATGTAGCAAGATGAGACAATACAGTTATGTACAATACAGTTAAAACAAAACAGGGTTAAAGGTGAAAAACTTACATGGTACTTAGGTCATGGCAAGACAGGCTGGGGGGAGGAGCCACACGTCATAGTTCATTTGCAGATCTGTTAGTCACGTCATCACAGCCTGGAATGACCAGGGGGGGGCTAGCTGCAAGACTTATACATGTGGGCTGGTGACCTCACAAAAGGGGATGGTTTTCTGGCCACCTCCCAAGGATAGAAGTTATGGTTTGAAGCTCTGGAAAGTCATAAGGACCATAACTCAGCAGGGGACTCTAGCAGAATAATGGCAGACCTATCAGTGATCTTATTCTGAAATGACTGTTCGAATGAGCCCAAACTTGGGTGAGATAGTACATGGTGCACCAGAGATTTCCATTTCTCGGGTTCTGTTGGGGTTACGGGTTCACCAGTACCACGGAAACGACGCCTGATGGATGCATGATTCAAAACCGTAGCTTTAGTGTCTCTAACGTAAGCTCACACCGTGTTATGACCAAAAGAATGAATTCTCATAATGGCTATGGGATCATCCTGCGGGGTTTTGGAGACAAAATAATTCCTGAGGTGGGGGTTAAAGGATAGAGTGAGCTGTACGTTCAAACAGTGACTTGCAGCGAGGCTGCAGGCACAAGGGTGAAGAGGGGGTGGCTTTGCTCTGTGCTGGCAAAACGATGGGGGTTGTAATTCTATGTGGAAAGTTCTAGAACAGCACAAGAAATGGAGCTTCCAGTCCAGGGTATCATCACACAGAGTGTCACAATCTGGCTTCTCCAACATCTCCATGGAGCCAGGTGACCGGTGGGTCCCATTCCTGGCTTTTTCAAACGTACCCATGGGGCTCAGGTGACCGGTGGGTCCAAATAATGACTACCCCAAACTTATCCATGGTTCCGCGATGGTCAATGGAGCAGATCTGTTTTCTTTCAGCCGGAGCCGTGGTCCCTTAAAGGGGTTATCCAGTACTTTAAATTAACCCCCCAATGTATCCCCCCGGGGCCCCTAATGAATTTTGTAAATACCTCATGTTGCCTATACTGCCTGTGAGCGGCGCCATCGCTGGCCACTCACTGGCAGCACGTGACCCCCGGCTGTAGCCCGCTCTTGCTTCCGCTGACGTCCCGACAAGTGCTGGCAGCAGCCAGGGGTCCCTCTTCCTCCTTCCGCGCTGGCTCCCAGGCTGTGGGCAGTATAGGCAACATGAGGTATTTACAAAATTCATTAGGGGCCCTGGGGGGAAACATTGGGGTGTTAATTTAAAGTACTGGACAACCCCTTTAAGCTGGCATCCTGTAGAATGACAAATCTGTGTCCTTTGTTATGGAGCCTTGAAGTCTTGGCTGCTGTCCTATAGAGAGTCTCTGGTTGTTTTGGATGCATTTCTGTATGTGGAGATATCTTTTACAGAGGCGCATATATCCTCTTTAGTTAACAATTGTCGTTCAAACCAGCATCCAGAGGTAAAGGGTAAGAATGGTGACAAGATCAACTCGCATTCTTTAATTATTTAATCAATTTGCACAGTCTTTCCTCTGTTTTGCAAGTCAACACGTTAGCTGGCCTGGACAATGTGTATTCAACGTATCAGCAAACATCATTGTTCAGTTATCCTGCGTCTCAGTCATCCAGGATAATGGTACACTATGTTACATCAAATGTCAAATTACAAGTCAGTATTACAGGCTTAAATGAACAAAACCTGTGTTTTCTTGACCAACCAGAAAGAAACACATAAATTCAAAAGCCAATATATAGATATGTGATGATCCTGCAAGCTCCTTATCCTGTACTTCTCTAGAAGTCTCCACAGCTACTGCATTCATTAGGCTTTGCAGCCTGTGGGCTTCCCCCCCCCCCTTCAGCTCACTACACACTCTGTGTAATCTGATTCCAGGTGGCTAGCCCCCACAGGGAGGCCGGCTGAAAGCGGCTGACAAACCACATGGTCTGTTCCTTTGTTGTATGGTAGTTATTCAAGGTCCAATATCTTGGCTCCTGTGTATGTTATAAGTATGCAATTTTAATATCTGCCAATTCATCGGTGAATCCAGGGATCAGTGAAATTTCTAAGCGCTGGCACCAGCAGAACCTAAGAAACAGATTTCTGCTTAGCCGATCCACCCAGGCACTCTGCGTTTAGACTTAAATGCACGCCAACATCTTGCGGAGTACAATGGTATGCTCTGCATCGCTGTATGAGACTCCATCTCTTATTTATGAAAGTTTTGAGTTTTCTGAACTAAGAGTAACCCTTAGAGCAAGAGGAGGACCCTGGTAACTCCACCCCGTTTATGATGTCACGGCCACAGGTCTATAAGGTAGGGGCCAGGTATCCTGGCTCAGTTCTGCCCTGGACACCAGACTTATAGCAGCTCTGTGATGCATTGTGATGGTCTCCCCTCCCCCGACCGCATGGCTTGCCTACTATGATCTAAGAACTGTAAGTTGATCTTCCTTATGTTAACCCCTTTTATTTTCTAATTGTCTTGTACATAACTATATTGCCTCAGCTTGTTACATCTTTTTATATTGTATAAGCACTGCCTGTCCTTTTTAGGAATAAACCTATAAATTTATTAGTTTGTCTCTCCTGCTCTATAAACGAATTTGCACGTGCCTGAAGCACTATGCTACTGTTTTGGGGTTGCTACGGACCCTCTTGATAAATTGTTCATCAAAAGCCGTAGCTGGTGGCAGCTAAAAGGAAGGGGTGTAAAGTGTTAATCTATTGGGTGACGCTGGCAGTGACGGAGCGGGGTTTATAAGGGTACTGCCTGGCTGCAGCCAGGAGTAATTATAATTCCCTCACTGCAGCGTGCCCAATAGCCAGCACACATCCAAGTGACCCGTCTGGCGACCAATTATCCTAGGTGCAGTTCCCTGACTGACCTGAGGGTAAGGGGGGCGCCAGAGAGCTGCAAGTTCCTAAGTGGAAGTGGGATAATTAAAAATCCCTGCAGTTTACCGGGTCGGACGGCAGCAGCCGTCGTGTGTGTGCGCGTTTTCGTCACATTTGCGGCACGGAGGGATCACAGGCCGTGATACCCCGGGCTACCGTGTGGCAGACCGCGTGCACGTTTCATCACATATTGGTGGCAGCGGTGGGATTATAGAGCATTAGTGATCTGGTTTGAGCAATCATTCCATTCACTAAAAAACTTGCACGGTTCTTCAGCGACCCTGCAACTAAAGTTTTGGAGAACAGACTCAGTGTTTATTAGTCCTGAGACAATTGTGTGTACTTGCGGTTACCCCTCCCTTCTCTTTGTTTTTCTATCCTATCTTTTATTTGGCAACCATGGCTACGAGGGATTCGACTGGTATAATCGGAGTAGCAGGGAAACTCTTCTAGCCATATGCGAGTGGAGGCAGATTGTCCCCATGGACCAAACCAAGGCCGCAGTGATCCAGGCCCTGATGGCACGGGATCACGCTCAGAGCGAGGAGGGCGCAGGAGCCGGCCCAAGCCAAGGTGGTGCCGCAGGAGCAGAGGCCCAACCCCTGACTGCTTACACCCAGGGCGGGATGGACCCTTACCTGCAGGCGGCCCTGGAGGGACTCTCCACTGACGACCATGAAGAACGCCTGAAGCTGATCCAGAAAGCTCAAGAGAGAGCCGACCAGCGAGAGGCCAACCAGCGAGAGGCCGAGAGAGCCCAGCGAGAGGCCGAGAGGGCCGAGCGGGAGGCTGAGAGAGCCGAGCGGGAGGCTGAGAGAGCCGAGCGGGAAGCTCAGAGAGCCCATGAACTGGAGCTGCTCAGACAAGGGGCAATGCCCTCCACAGCCCAGAGCAGTGTGCCCAGCAGCGCTCAGAGTCCCAAGCCCCGGCCGGAGCACTTTCCCGTGATGGAAAAGGACGGAGACTTGGACACTTTTCTGCGGGCCTTTGAGAAAGTCTGCAGACAGTACCGGCTGCCTGACAACCAATGGGCCAGGTACTTGACTCCCTTGCTAAAGGGCAAAGCTCTGGAGGCGTTTGCTTCACTCACGCCGGATCAAGATGACAACTATCAGGCCATCAAGCAGGCCCTGATCGCCAAGTACCAGCTAACCCCTGAGGTATACCGAAAGAAGTTCCGGAACCTCCAACGTGGCCCACACGACAGTTATAGCGATGTGGTGCAAGGACTCAGGAACCACTTTGACCAGTGGATCCAGGGACTGTCAGTTGACACCTTTGAGAACCTGAGGGACCTGATGATCAAAGACCAGTTCCTGCATCTGTGCCCAGCTGAGGTCCGACAGTTCATCCTGGACCGAGAACCGGAGGACGCGGTCAGAACAGCACGGATCGCCGACAGCTATGAGGCCAACCGGAAAACCGAGGTGCGGAAGCCCGTCACCACCCGCTGGGGAGGGGGTAAGCCTGCAACCAACCCCAGTGCCCCTGCCAGCCGTCCCTCTGGAGGCATTACCCCCTTTGCCAGCGCCAGGCCTACATCAGACCCCCGCCAGTGTTTCTCCTGTAAAAGGACTGGACACATCAGCGCCACCTGTCCGGAGAGGCAGAAGAACCCCCCAGCCAAGGCCTCCGGGCCCAACGCCTCTGTTCTTTTGGTGGGTGGTGTGGTGGGGAGGGTTGATGACAACGTGCAGCCCGTCCGCGTGGGGGCCCGTCTTGCTACCGGCCTCAAGGACACCGGGGCTGAACGAACCCTCATCCGACCCGAACTGGCGGCCCCTGAAGAGTTGATTCCGGGGAAAACCTTAACTGTCACAGGGATTGGGGGCGTCCACTACCCCTTGCCGATAGCCCGAGTTTTCATTGACTGGGGTGCCGGAGCGGGGTGAAGGAAGTGGGGGTGTCCGAAAACCTGCCCACTGATGTTTTATTGGGGACTGATCTGGGGAGGATGGTGGCGTACTATGTCCCTGACACCCCTTCCCAATCTGATGATAAGGTTAACGTTAACCATGATGTTGATGTTGATGATGATGGGAAACTGATTGTGTTACCTGCTAATGCTTTGCAAAGTGATGATGCAACTGATAACCTTTCTTTCCCTAGGACTGATGTTGATAGTGATGTATCTGTGCCATCTGAATCTGTTAACCCTTTCTCTGAAGTGGTAGATGTGTCCACAGGTACAGGAGCGTTCAGTCCCGTCGCTCTGCGGAGTGAGACGGCTGAGGAACTCTTAGCAGGAGCAAGCGACAGTGCTCAAGGAAATGGGGAGGTGCATGGGAACCGGGAGGAAGGTGACGCCATGACACTGACCAGTGCCACCGAGGAAGGTAACTGGCCCATAAGTAGCACTGCTCCTGAAGTGTTGGGGGTGGATGGGGAGGTAGAGCCCATAGCAGCGCAGGCTGATGGGTCTATAGAAATCCCCGGGGAGACTGCATATGTAGCTGCTGTCACCCGCAGTCAGAGTGCCCGGATCGCAGGTAGCGCCCTGCCATCTGGACCCTCCTCCGCTACAGGAGAGACTGAACCAGAGGTGGACCCAGAGCCGGTCCCAGAGGGTCCCAGTGAGGAAGGAACCCTGACGTCACTTCTGGCTGCCTCCAGCCAGGAGTTCCAGGCCGCTCTGCACTCAGATGCGAGCCTGGAGAACTTGAGGCACCTCGCCGAGACGCCCACCTCCGTGACTGATAAGGAGAGGGTGTTCTGGGAACGAGGAAGGTTGTACCGGGAGACAGTACCCGGAGATTCCCAAAAGGAGTGGTTGAGGGAAAAACAGCTGGTCGTCCCGCACCAGTTCCGAGGTGAGTTGTTGAGGATTGCCCATGAGATTCCACTCGCTGGACACTTGGGGATCAGCAAAACTAAGGCACGGCTGTCTCAACACTTCTATTGGCCCAAGATGGGGACAGATGTGACTAACTACTGCCGCTCCTGTATCACCTGTCAAAGAGTGGGGAAGGCGGGGCCTGCTCTTAAGGCTCCCCTGATCCCATTGCCAGTGATAGAGGAGCCTTTCCAGAGGATCGCGGTGGACATTGTGGGCCCGCTGGCCGTCCCCAGCAGCTCTGGAAAGCAATACATCCTTACTGTGGTAGACTACGCTACCCGGTACCCGGAGGCAGTAGCTCTGTCCTCAACTAGGGCAGATAAGGTGGCGGATGCACTGGTGACCATCTTTTCACGGGTAGGATTTCCCAGGGAGATGCTTACCGATCAAGGGACCCAATTTATGTCTCGCCTAATGAAGGCTCTCTGCAGCAAAATGCAGGTGACGCGTATGGTATCGAGTGCGTATCACCCACAGACCAATGGTTTGTGTGAGCGCTTTAACGGTACCCTCAAACAGATGCTCCGCATGCTGGTTGAGACCCAGGGACGCGATTGGGAGCGGTACCTCCCACACCTGCTATTTGCCTACAGAGAAGTCCCGCAGGCCTCGACGGGGTTCTCCCCCTTCGAGCTCCTGTATGGTAGGCGAGTCCGGGGACCCCTTGGGTTGATAAGAGAATCCTGGGAAGATGAGCCAAACCCCACGGAAGTGTCCATCGTGGATTATGTCATGCGCTTCCGCGACAAGATGCAGACCTTGACGCAGTTGGTGCATGACAACATGACGCAGGCTCAGGCTGACCAGAAGCACTGGTACGACCAGAACGCCCGGGAGCGGACCTACCAGGTGGGTCAAAAGGTGTGGGTGCTGGTCCCCGTACCAAAGGATAAGCTTCAGGCAGCCTGGAAGGCCCGTACGTCGTGCACCAACAGCTCAACCCAGCCACCTACGTGGTCACGCTTGACCACACTCGGGGTAGGCGCAAGGCCTTTCACGTCAACATGATGAAGGCCCATCACGAACGTGAAGCCTGCGTCCTACCGGTCTGCAATCTGCCCGAGGACGGGGAAGAGGATCCCCTCCTAGACATGCTGGCCCAAGCTAATGCCAATGGGTCCATTGAGGACATGGAGGTAAATGCCTCGCTAACCGCCTCCCAGCGGTTGCAGTTGCTGACCACTCTGGAATCCTTTCGGGCCGTGTTCACTAACCGACCCGGAAGGACCAAGTTGGCAGTCCATGAGGTGGACACCGGGAATCACGCCCCGTTACGGCGGACACCTTATCGGATCTCTGAGGAGGTGCAGCAGATTATGCGCCAGGAGATCCATGAGATGTTGCAGCTGGGGGTGATCCGGCCGTCCAAAAGCGCGTGGGCCTCACCTGTAGTTCTCGTGCCCAAAAAGGATCGGACCACCCGGTTCTGCGTGGACTACAGGGGGCTCAACGCCATCACTACCTCTGATGCGCACCCAATGCCACGCATCGAGGATCTGCTGGAGCGGTTGGCGAATGCCAAGTACATATCCATCATGGATTTAAGCCGGGGATACTGGCAGATTCCCCTGAGCCCTGCGGCGCAGGAGAAATCCGCCTTTATCACCCCTTTTTGGACTGTACGAGTCCACGGTCATGCCTTTCGGCATGAAGAATGCCCCTGCCACTTTTCAGCGGATGGTCAACCACCTGCTTCAGGGACTGGAGGAGTACGCTGTGGCGTACCTGGACGACATTGCCGTCTTCAGTTCCACCTGGGAGGAACACCTTCAGCATCTCCAGGAGGTGCTCAAGCGTATTCACCAGGCAGGTCTGACCATCAAGCCGGGAAAATGCCAGATGGGCATGAGGGAGGTCCACTACCTGGGGCACCGGGTAGGTGGGGGTTCCATGAGTCCAGAGCCCGAGAAAGTGGACGCGATCGTGTCCTGGCCCACCCCCAGGACCAAAAAGCAGGTGAAGTCCTTCCTGGGCACTGCAGGGTACTATAGGCGTTTCGTACCGAACTATAGCGCCATTGCAAAACCCTTGACGGACCTCACCAAGGGCGGTCTACCCCAAACAGTCAGCTGGACAGATGGCTGTGAGGCGGCATTCCGAGCTTTGAAAACAGCCCTGTGCAGCTCTCCAGTGTTGAGAGCCGTCGACAGCAGTCGGCCCTTCCTGGTACAGACTGACGCCAGCGAATTTGGCCTCGGTGCTGTACTCAGCCAGGTTGATTCGGGGAACCAGGAGCACCCCGTGTTGTACCTGAGCCGGAAACTTCTGCCAAGGGAAGTGGCATACTCCACCATCGAGAAGGAGTGCCTGGCCATGGTCTGGGCACTGCAACGTTTGCAGCCCTACCTGTACGGGCGCACCTTCAAGGTGGTCACCGACCACAACCCGCTGAGCTGGCTGCACACAGTGTCCGGAACCAATGGTAGGTTGCTACGCTGGAGCCTTGCCCTGCAGCAGTATGATTTTGCCGTACAACACAAGAAAGGCAGTGATCATGGGAATGCTGATGGGTTGTCCCGACGTGGCGAACCCGCTGAGGTGCGCATGGCGGATTACCGAGAGGTCATGCCTCCGTAGCGCCCTCTAAGGGGGGGAGGTGTGATGATCCTGCAAGCTCCTTATCCTGTACTTCTCTAGAAGTCTCCACAGCTACTGCATTCATTAGGCTTTGCAGCCTGTGGGCTTCCCCCCCCTTCAGCTCACTACACACTCTGTGTAATCTGATTCCAGGTGGCTAGCCCCCACAGGGAGGCCGGCTGAAAGCGGCTGACAAACCACATGGTCTGTTCCTTTGTTGTATGGTAGTTATTCAAGGTCCAATATCTTGGCTCCTGTGTATGTTATAAGTATGCAATTTTAATATCTGCCAATTCATCGGTGAATCCAGGGATCAGTGAAGTTTCTAAGCGCTGGCACCAGCAGAACCTAAGAAACAGATTTCTGCTTAGCCGATCCACCCAGGCACTCTGCGTTTAGACTTAAATGCACGCCAACATCTTGCGGAGTACAATGGTATGCTCTGCATCGCTGTATGAGACTCCATCTCTTATTTATGAAAGTTTTGAGTTTTCTGAACTAAGAGTAACCCTTAGAGCAAGAGTAGGACCCTGGTAACTCCACCCCATTTATGATGTCACGGCCACAGGTCTATAAGGTAGGGGCCAGGTATCCTGGCTCAGTTCTGCCCTGGACACCAGACTTATAGCAGCTCTGTGATGCATTGTGATGTGTCTCCCCTCCCCCGACCGCATGGCTTGCCTACTATGATCTAAGAACTGTAAGTTGATCTTCCTTATGTTAACCCCTTTTATTTTCTAATTGTCTTGTACATAACTATATTGCCTCAGCTTGTTACATCTTTTTATATTGTATAAGCACTGCCTGTCCTTTTTAGGAATAAACCTATAAATTTATTAGTTTGTTTCCTGCTCTATAAACGAATTTGCACGTGCCTGAAGCACTACGCTACTGTTTTGGGGTTGCTACGGACCCTCTTGATAAATTGTTCATCAAAAGCCGTAGCTGGTGGCAGCTAAAAGGAAGGGGTGTAAAGTGTTAATCTATTGGGTGACGCTGGCAGTGACGGAGCGGGGTTTATAAGGGTACTGCCTGGCTGCAGCCAGGAGTAATTATAATTCCCTCACTGCAGCGTGCCCAATAGCCAGCACACATCCAAGTGACCCGTCTGGCGACCAATTATCCTAGGTGCAGTTCCCTGACTGACCTGAGGGTAAGGGGGGCGCCAGAGAGCTGCAAGTTCCTAAGTGGAAGTGGGATAATTAAAAGTCCCTGCAGTTTACCGGGTCGGACGGCAGCAGCCGTCGTGTGTGTGCGCGTTTTCGTCACATTTGCGGCACGGAGGGATCACAGGCCGTGATACCCCGGGCATACCGTGTGGCAGGCCGCGTGCACGGTTCATCACAAGATAAGTCTATTCCTCTAGGCAAACTGAAAATAGATGTCTGGTTAATTAAGATAAAATGCTGTGTCGTCACAGATGGATTAACTTTATGATAACGGATTGGTTTTGTTGTGATGTTGGGTGTTTGGTTATGGAACCGCTGTGCCTCTGTCCGAGAGCCTGGAGGATTGTAACTAAGCGACCACTTGGTTCTTCAATAGAGTGTCTGATGGTGTGGTTAGACTTGGACCTAGATGGATGCCAGTTACCACTCTAATACAGACCCAGGAGCCGCAGCAGCTGACCCCCCCTAAGGGGTGTAGGGAAGCAGGCATAGACTCGGGGAGTCATGACAGAAAGGAATTGGATAGGCGGATGGATACTACACGGCTGGTAGACAGGACAGGAACTAGAACAGATGAGGCAGGTTACAGGAACTTGGTTCAGACTAGATGGATTAGGAAAGTGGTAACAGGTGCAAACCAGACAGGTCAGGATCAGGACTTGAAGTGGGCAGGACGAGGTCAGAAGCGGGTTCAGACAGGACGGACTGGATTAGGAGGGTGGGCAGAATTGGGTACAGACAGGGTGGACTGTGTCAGAATCAGGATCACGGCTACAAGGACCTTACTACTTAGATGGACGTGTACGGCACTAATGGACTGGGATAGGTAAAGCAACTCCCTATAGGGGATCGTGCTTTAAACACCTGATGTCTCTCAGTTATTGGCTGGGGACATTTTTCAGAAGCGCACACGCTGTCCCTTTAAGAAATTGGGAGTGTGTGTGCCCCAAGCACACTCCCTGGAGATGTGTACAGGTCCTGGGAGGAAGCAGACGCAGCAGGGACCAGAGCAGCGCTGGAGGGTAAGTGAACACACTGGCGTCCCTGCCGAGAGGAGGAAGGCGAGTTGTGCAAGGGCACCAGCGCAATTCTAACATTGCGTGGCCTTGTGGTATTGTACTGGTCTTGTCAAGATAGACTACCCTTGTGTTTTTGGGATGGTCTCTAATTTGGAGCTTCTCTCATTGTGATGATGGGATGTTCACGAAGATGATGAGTTGGCTTTGTGATGATGAGTTGCTCTGTGAGATGATTTATTGGCCATTTTGTGTTGGTGAGTTAGTCTCGTGATGATGGGTTGGCCTTGTTGTGTTGGTGAGTAAGCCTTCTGTTGGTGGGTTGGTTTTGTGATGATGGGTTGGCCTTGTTGTGTTGGTGAATTGGCCTCATGATGATGGGTTGGCCGTGTTATGTTGGTCTCGTCATGATGGATTGGCCTTGTTGTGTTGGTGAGTTTGCCTCATGATAATGGGTTGGCCTTGTTGTGTTGATCTTGTCATGATGGATTGGCCTTGTGTTGGTGTGTTGGCCTTGTTATGATGGGTTGGCCTTGTTGTGTTGGTGAGTTGGCCTCGTGTTGGTGAATTGGCCTCGTAATGATTGGTTGGCCTTGTGTTGGTGAGTTTGCTTCATGATAATGGGTTGGCCTTGTTGTGTTGGTCTTGTCATGATGGATTGGCCTTGTGTTGGTGAGTTGGCCTCGTGATGATGTGTTGGCCTTATTGTGATGATGGGTTGGCCTTGTGTTGGTGAGTTGGCCTCGTAATGATTGGTTGGGCTTGTGCTGGTGAGTTGACTACTGTGAAGATTGTGTAGTCTTGTTTTGTTGGCCTCGTGATGATGGACTGCTCAATGTGTTGATGGGTTGACCTCGTCATAATGCTGTGTTAGCTGTGTTGATGGTTCCGGCCTTGGCTTGCCAGCATTTCTGTCTGTGTCACCTCCACATGTTGAGTGGTCTGGACGGTGGCATTTTCGGGTGATAAATGTGGGTCTGGAGCAGCTGTTGTGTGCTGCCATTATTATGACTGAGATAAAACACTGAAGGGCAGGAGTAGAATTGCGTATTGATCGTTAGCCAAAAGCCATGTGAGGCTATGTCCCTCCTGACTGCCGAGTCCTTTGTATACTCGGGTGCCCCACTATCCAGCTCTCTTCATGTTGGAGTCCTTCCTGATCCTGGTGGCATGTATTGTGGTGTAGAATCACCTGCTCGCCTTCGTCTGTGCAGGCTGCTGCCACACTGCTCCGCGTTCTGTAACGTTTGCACACTGGTCTGGCCTCACTCAGCTCATTTGGATGAATTTACAAGTGAGATAAATCATAACCAAAGAAAGTGGACGACTTCTCCGGGTCCAGTAAATAGAAAAATAATGGGGTCGCGGTCATCGCACTGGCGTCACCACACTACTAGTGTAAGTCCTACCTACATGAGCTGTAACTCTGCGAGGATGGCAACGAGTATATTACTTCCTGGAAACTATCAGGAAGCAGGTTAGCTGCCTGAAAGCAATTAAAAGATGGGGTGCATTCTTAGTTGTTAACCATTTCTGCTTGCTGTACATGGAGATACACAGTCCGGGGGTCCACACAATAATCACTAATCACTACTAGAAGATGATGGGGGAGGATGGTGATGGTGGCCAGGAGCTTCATGTTGTTCATTCTCAGCAGGACTGTTGCTTCCATATTGGGGTGAAGGATGTCGGAGGGTCACGAAGGCCGCGACTCGGAAAATAATTGGGTGATTCCATGTGTGGAGGTAAGAGAAGACCCCCTCTGTGATAATGTCCTGTGCCCAATGATAGTGCTCAGAGTCTGTTGATGTCCACAGTGATGCTGTTCCCGGGAGCTTACAGTCTAGTGATATCCGCACTGGCGTGTACTTGGGAGCTTACAGTGTAGTGATATCCCCAGTGACACTGTCACCCGGAGCTCACAGTCTTGTGATATTGACAGTGACGATGTGCCCCAGAGCGCACAGTCTGGTGATATTGACAGTGGTAGTTCCCAGGAGCTCACAGTCTGGTGATATCCCCAGTGACGCTGTCCCATGGAGCTCACAGTCTGGTGATATTCCCAGTGATGCTGTCCCCCGGAGCTCACAGTCTGGTGATATTCCCAGTGACGCTGTCGCCCGGAGCTCACAGTCTGGTGATATTCCCAGTGACGCTGTCGCCCAGAGCTCACAGTCTGGTGATATCCCCAGTGACGCTATTCGCCCAGAGCTCACAGTCTGTTGATATCGGCAGGGGTGCTGTTCCTGGGAGCTCACAGTCTAGCAGTATCCCGAGAGAAGCTGTCCCCTTCCCCTGGGAGCTCACAAGTCTAGTGATATCCCCAGTGACACTGTTCCCTGGGAGCTCACAGTGTACTGATATCTCCAGTGACGTTGTCCCCCGAGAGCTCAGTCTAGTGATATCCTCAGTGACGCTGTCCTGGAGCTCACAGTCTGGTGATATTGGCAGTAACGCTGTTCCCAGGAGCTCACAGTCTGGTAATATCACAAGTGACGCTGTCCCTTGAGCTCACAGTTTGGTGATATTGGCAATGATGCTGTCCCCTGGAGCTTACAGTCTAGTGATATTCGCAGTGGCGGTGTACCTGGGAGCTCAGTGTCTGGTGATATTGACAGTGGTGCTGTTCCCAGGAGCTCACAGTCTGGTGATATTCCCAGAGTCTGGTAATATTCCCAGTGACGCTGTCCCCCGGAGCTCAGAGTCTGTTAATATTGCCATTGACGCTGTCCCCCGGAGCTCACAATCTGGTGATATTCCCAGTGACGGTGTCCCCTGGAGCTCACAGTCTGGTGATATTCCCAGTGACGCTGTCCCCCAGAGCTCACAGTCTGGTGATATTCCCAGTGATGCTGTCCCCCGAAGCTCACAGTCTGGTGATATTCCCAGTGATGCTGTCCCCCAGAGCTCACAGTCTGGTGATAATGCCCAGTGGCGCTGTCCCCCCGGAGCCCACAGTCTGGTGATAATGCCCAGTGCCGCTGTCCCCCCAGAGCCCACAGTCTGGTGATAATCCCCAGTGGCGCTGTCCCCCCGGAGCCCACAGTCTGGTGATAATCCCCAGTGACGCTGTCCCCCCGGAGCCCACAGTCTGATGATATCGGCTGCAACGCTGTTCCCTGGAGAGATGCTGTCCTCGGGACCCCCCACTACTGGCTGTCTTCTATATATAGCGCTGTGTCAGATAAAATTGCTGAGTGTGGGCTGTGAATGCTACGGTCATGTGCCACCTGGAGCTGCTATCTTCCACCACCACCACTGTAATAATGGCAGATAACGCCAAAGCTGGGAAGTGAGCAGATGTTTAAGGGCACACTGCACCCACATCTGTCTCCTCCATCTGCTCGGCTATTTCATATTCCACTCTGGTTGCCTGAGCAGACCCTTTCTCCTTCGTTGGCGGTGCTCGTCATTATTTGGGTGGGTTCAATGTGCTCCATGCTGCATGGTGTCCAGTAGTCGTCCTTCTCTTCTGTCCAGCTCTTGCATGGCAGCCCGGTGATGATTGCTTCTGTTCTTGCAGAGTTTCCCAGTGGAGAGAGTGGGAGTGGAGGAGGGTGGAGCAGAGGAGGACGCGGCTGCAGGTGAGGAGACGTGTGGGGGGCACCTGTCTGGTCACCACTCGTCTGTCATAACGGCCTCCAAACCGGCAACTGCCCCGGACAACGAGGAGACCACGCAGCTGCCAGATGTAAAGCCCGCCACGGTAAGCCTCCCCTAACCGACCAAGAGAGCCGTGGTGCTATGTTGGTTATAAATGTGCCAGTTTATAAGGAAGTGATTCTGTCTCCTAGGAGCTCGAAGAGGGCCCTACACAGCAGGAGGAGGCGCGCACTGAGGGGCCCCACAGTTCGGGTGAGGAGCAGGTGCCACCGCCAGATACAGGGGTCCCGAGAGGTCCCAGCACAGTGGGTGAGCGCAGCGACAACCCTCTGACCAGTGCATGGACTGGCATGCCCCTCATTAGAATGTTTCCACCCCTAACTCCGCCCCTCTGTTTTTTTTCTTGTCTTAAAGCAAGTTGTTTTCAGAAAATTACACAAATCCTCCCTCAGCCCCTGTCACTGGGTGTCCTGAGGAGCTGGGGCCTGCGCTCAGCTAGTGGAACAGGTGCTGCATGCTATGCGGCTACTGCATGGCACTGTTACACTGCACCTACATAGGATAGGCTAGTGCTGCCCCCTCCTGACACAAGGCTTACTACAGCATGGCACTGTTACACTGCACCTACGTAGAAGAGGCTCGTGCTGCCACCTCACACAAGGCTTACTACAGCATGGCACTGTTACACTGCACCTACGTAGAAGAGGCTCGTGCTGCCACCTCACACAAGGCTTACTACAGCATGGCACTGTTACACTGCACCTACGTAGAAGAGGCTCGTGCTGCCACCTCACACAAGGCTTACTACAGCATGGCACTGTTACACTGCACCTACGTAGAAGAGGCTCGTGCTGCCACCTCACACAAGGCTTACTACAGCATGGCACTGTTACACTGCACCTATATAGAAGAGGCTCGTGCTGCCACCTCCTGACACAAGGCTTACTACAGCATGGCACTGTTACAATGCACCTACATAGGAGAAGCTCGTGCTGCCACCTCCTGACACAGGGCTTACTACAGCATGGCAGTTTTATACTGCACCTACATAGAAGATACTAGTGCTACCACCTCCTGACACAGGGCTTACAACAGCATGGCACTGTTACACTGCACCTACATAGAAGAGGCTTGTGCTGCCACCTCCTGACACAAGGCTTACTACAGAATGGCACTGTTACACTGCACCTACATAGAAGAGGCTCGTGCTGCCACCTCCTGACACAAGGCTTACTACAGCATGGCACTGTTACACTGCACCTACGTAGAAGAGGCTTGTGCTGCCACCTCCTGACACAAGGCTTACTACAGCATGGCACTGTTACACTGCACCTACATAGAAGAGGCTCGTGCTGCCACCTCTTGACACAAGGCTTACTACAGCATGGCACTGTTACACTACACCTACATAGAAGAGGCTTGTGCTGCCACCTCCTGACACAAGGCTTACTACAGCATGGCACTGTTACACTGCACCTACATAGGATAGGCTCGTGCTGCCACCTCCTGACACAGGGCTTACTACAGCATGGCACTGTTACAATGCACCTACATAGGAGAAGCTCGTGCTGCCACCTCCTGACACAGGGCTTACTACAGCATGGCAGTTTTATACTGCACCTACATAGAAGATACTAGTGCTACCACCTCCTGACACAGGGCTTACAACAGCATGGCACTGTTACACTGCACCTACATAGAAGAGGCTTGTGCTGCCACCTCCTGACACAAGGCTTACTACAGCATGGCACTGTTACACTGCACCTACATAGAAGAGGCTCGTGCTGCCACCTCCTGACAGGGCTTACTACAGCATGGCACTGTTACACTGCACCTACATAGGATAGGCTCGTGCTGCCACCTCCTGACACAGGGCTTACTACAGCATGGCACTGTTACAATGCACCTACATAGGAGAAGCTCTGCTGCCACCTCCTGACACAGGGCTTACTACAGCATGGCAGTTTTATACTGCACCTACATAGAAGATACTAGTGCTACCACCTCCTGACACAGGGCTTACAACAGCATGGCACTGTTACACTGCACCTACATAGAAGAGGCTTGTGCTGCCACCTCCTGACACAAGGCTTACTACAGCATGGCACTGTTACACTGCACCTACATAGAAGAGGCTCGTGCTGCCACCTCCTGACACAAGGCTTACTACAGCATGGCACTGTTACACTGCACCTACATAGAAGAGGCTCGTGCTGCCACCTCCTGACACAAGGCTTACTACAGCATGGCACTGTTACACTGCACCTACATAAAGGATGGTGGATAAACCACAAAACCACGACCACAGATCCATTACAAAATAATATAGAAAACTTTATTAATGTGCAAATATAGTACAAACAGGTAAAATGTAATGCTGGACCAGATGGCACAAGTGCAAAAATCGTGCAACCCTGGAGAAAAGGCGCACTGCAGCCACCAATGATCCTGAGACTTATAATCAAATTACAGTGCAACACTGTGATATACCATTATGTGAATATAACCATATAATTTAATTAATCTGCATAGATACTAATGAGCTACCAAAAATATTACAAAGTTATCACCATATATCCAGGTCACAGGATTAGCTCATACATAACGGCACAGGGCTGGTGGGGAAAGAAACAATATTTACTCTTCCCACAAGTGTGATGCTAAACAAATCTAATTACCCCAATATAAACCAGCATGGTGCCTGGTACAATCACAGCTGCTACAAATCCATTGCATGAAAAGTGCCCATAGCAATATATACCTGGTGTAAACGTAAAGGGGCACGCTCAGGAAGACTGGTGGTCCATTCGTCTGCCCCAACGCACGTTTCGGATCTCGTCCTTCGTCAGGGGGCGTATGTATGTATATATATATATATATATATATATATACTTTGGTTGTCATTCATTAGTCTGCTATATGATCCACTGCACCTACATAGAAGAGGCTTGTGCTGCCACCTCCTGACACAAGGCTTACTACAGCATGGCACTGTTACACTGCACCTACATAGAAGAGGCTCGTGCTGCCACCTGACACAGGGCTTACTACAGCATGGCACTGTTACACTGCACCTACAGTACAGACCAAAAGTTTGGACACACCTTCTCATTCAATTATATATTACACTTTACAAAAAAGTGTGAAACAACTGAAAATATGTCTTATATTCTAGGTTCTTCAAAGTAGCCACCTTTTGCTTTGATTACTGCTTTGCACGCAGAAAAGGTGAACGGCTGGACTCTACATGCCTATTTCACACCGTGAAGCATGGAGGAGGTGGTGTGATGGTGTGGGGGTGCTTTGCTGGTGACACTGTTGGGGATTTATTCAAAATTGAAGCGGTGAGCGGTCCAGCTCACCCCAAACCATCTCGATTGGGTTCAGGTCTGGTGACTGTGGAGGCCAGGTCATCTGGCGTAGCACCCCAACACTCTCCTTCTTGGTCAAATAGCCCTTACACAGTCTGGAGGTGTGTTTGGGGTCATTGTCCTGTTGAAAAATAAATGATGGTCCAACTAAACGCAAACCAGAAGGAATAGCATGCTGCTGCAAGATGCTGTAGTAGCCATGCTGGTTCACTATGCCTTCAATTTTGAATAAATCCCCAACAGTGTCACCAGCAAAACATCCCCACATCATCACACCACCTCCTCCATGCTTCACGGTGGGAGCCAGGCATGTAGAGTCCATCTGTTCACCTTTTCCGCGTGCAAAGCAGTAATCAAAGCAAAAGGTGGCTACTTTGAAGAACCTAGAATATAAGACATATTTTCAGTTTCACACTTTTTTGTAAAGTGTAATGTAGAATTCCACATGTGTTAATTCATAGTTTTGATGCCTTCAGTGTGATTCTACAATTTTCATAGTCATGAAAATACAGAAAAATCATTGATTGAGAAGGTGTGTCCAAACGTTTGGTCTGTACTGTACATAGGAGAAGCTTGTGCTGCCCCTCCTGACACAAGGTTTACTACAGCATGGCACTGTTACAATGCACCTACATAGGAGAAGCTCGTGCTGCCACCTCCTGACACAGGGCTTACTACAGCATGGCAGTTTTATACTGCACCTACATAGAAGATACTAGTGCTACCACCTCCTGACACAGGGCTTACAACAGCATGGCACTGTTACACTGCACCTACATAGAAGAGGCTTGTGCTGCCACCTCCTGACACAAGGCTTACTACAGAATGGCACTGTTACACTGCACCTACATAGAAGAGGCTCGTGCTGCCACCTCCTGACACAAGGCTTACTACAGCATGGCACTGTTACACTGCACCTACGTAGAAGAGGCTTGTGCTGCCACCTCCTGACACAAGGCTTACTACAGAATGGCACTGTTACACTGCACCTACATAGAAGAGGCTTGTGCTGCCACCTCCTGACACAAGGCTTACTACAGCATGGCACTGTTACACTGCACCTACGTAGAAGAGGCTTGTGCTGCCACCTCCTGACACAAGGCTTACTACAGCATGGCACTGTTACACTGCACCTACATAGAAGAGGCTCGTGCTGCCACCTCCTGACACAAGGCTTACTACAGCATGGCACTGTTACACTGCACCTACATAGAAGAGGCTTGTGCTGCCACCTCCTGACACAAGGTTTACTACAGCATGGCACTGTTACACTGCACTTACATAGGAGAAGCTTGTGCTGCCCCCTCCTGACACAGGGCTTTTTACAGAATGGCTTCTACTTAGGACTCCCGTCCCCCATACCACTTGGATATCATTCTTAGTGACACCTGCATGCCTCCTTGTCTCTCATACCTCCCAAATATTCTGCCTCTGCAGGAGCGGATCTGGAAGAAGTGAGCTGCTCCAGTAGTGATGATGATGTAGAGGGTCTCAGGAAGCGCATGGGCCGTGGAGCTGCTCCTATCACTTTTGGTGACTGCGCAAGAGAGGTTGTACAGCAGGACTCAGACCCTGGCTCCTCCACGAACCTCAATACATTATTCATTGCTGCCATTGGCCTCATCTGCATCGGTCTTCTTGTATTCTACGGTAAGGTGTGATCAGGGCTCCCCCTTCTGGCTGCCTCCCATCTATACAGCAATCCGTGGCTGATCCTGGTAATTGGGGGCCAGGTCTCTAATCTGTAGCTCATGGTCTCTTTCCTATCTGCAGGCAGTATCTTCAACACTGATGAGGGTGAGTTCAGCCTCCTCCATAAACAGTGAGTACAGGGCAGGTTGTAGGATGTAGGCTCATCTGAGTGTTCTTCCTCCCCAGATCCTCCACAGACTGTTGTGTCTCGAAGCGTGAAGGGAGGAGATAAGCAGCCTTTACAAGTCATCTCTGATATTCAGGTGAGTGTTTCCATCTTGCAGGGGGCGTGGAAGGGGATCTATATTTATATAGAGTATTTGTGTGTGGGCCCCTGTGTTCAGGTACGGTGATCCTGTGTTCAGGTACGGTGCTCCTGTGTGCCACCCCCTTTGTTGAGGTACAGTGCTCCTGTGTGGCAGACCCTCTATTCAGGCACGGTGCTCCTGTGTTCAGGCACGGTGCTCCTGTGTTCAGGCACGGTGCTCCTGTGTTCAGGCACGGTGCTCCTGTGTTCAGGCACGGTGCTCCTGTGTTCAGGCACGGTGCTCCTGTGTCAGGCACGGTGCTCCTGTGTTCAGGCACGGTGCTCCTGTGTTCAGGCACGGTGCTCCTGTGTTCAGGCACGGTGCTCCTGTGTTCAGGCACGGTGCTCCTGTGTTCAGGCACGGTGCTCCGGTGTTCAGGCACGGTGCTCCTGTGTTCAGGCACGGTGCTCCGTGTTCAGGCACGGTGCTCCTGTGTTCAGGCACGGTGCTCCTGTGTTCAGGCACGGTGTTCCTGTGTGCCACCTCTTTTTTTCCAGGTATGGTGCCCCTGCGTGCCACCTGTTTTTTTTGTCCAGGTACGGTGCCCCTGCGTGCCACCTTTTTTTTTTTTCCAGGTACGGTGCCCCTGCGTGCCACCTGTTTTTATCCAGGTACGGTGCTTCTGCATAAGTTCTAGGGACGTACGTATTTTCATTGTTGCTTCTTTATGATTGGCTTTCACCTCCTATCTTCGGCTAGGAGTGGATCGAGCAGCACACGGACCAGTTCACTGGGGATACGAGCAGCCTGCAGGTTATGAGTGACCTTCTAGACAAGGTCGCTAAGGAAAACCAGGATATTCGGCACATGCAAGCCAAACTCCAGGTGACCAAACTCCAAAATATGCTTCACTGTTTTTTGCAGGGCTTTGGAGTTGGAGTCATGGAGTCGGTGTCCATTTTGGTGGAGTCATTCGGTATAAAATAGACAAACTCCGATTCCTAAAATATATAATAAATTGGTACAGTAGTACAGTGCAGGATGTGCTGTAAATGTTTTCATAATTTGGGAAAGTTATGAAATGTCCTATAAATGTCTGTTCTGTCCTTAGCTTTAAGGTATAACTCTCTACCTAAAAGAATTCCAAATGGTTCTCTTGGAACTTAATTTTTTCTCCAAGCAAGAAAAGCCTCTTTATTTGATGTCTTATTACTTTGCCTGAATAGTTTTAATCTATACTTTATTTTATGTTGTTTCTGCACTTGGTATGTTAATTGTTGTGGTGCAGCTATGTTAAGATGATCTTCATTTTCCTTCTCTCATCTTCCTCCATAACACCTTTCCTCTTTTCCTTTGTTTGGTTACCTTCCTTTCCTTTCATTGCTTTCCTGATCCATTATCCCCATACTGTAAAAATCCCCTAATAATGTCTGTTCTGTTCCTGATCTCAGGATCTCGGCTTTTGGTGGAGATGAACCTGTGCTGCACTTTATGTCCATGTTCAGTAGTGATCGGGGCTGTAGAGTCGGAGTTGTGAGTCAGGGAAATTGAGGAGTTGTAGGTTTGGCATACCGACTCCACAGCCCTACTTTTGTGTCTCATCCAAATCACATTTGTCACCTGAACTACATCTTGTCTTACCCTCCAGAGCTACAGTCACCATTCTGCCCTTACATCACGTGTTATTACATCAAGTCTTATCCACCAGTCCTCTTTGCAATCCTTCGTAGCTTGGCTGACACACTGTAACTAATTGCACTGGGACATATGACAATGTAGGTGATACAGATTGTGTAATTACTCCCATAATGGAAATCTCCTGTGTATCCTGTACATGTGATTGAGGAAGAAATTTTTGGAGTCTTCTCATAGGTCGACCACCGAGGGGGTTGGTGAGTTTGTGTACATGGTGGACTCTGCGTGACTCTATGTTTCCATCTATAGGCACAGAAAGAGGAGTTAGAAGCTCTGCTATCTGTAAGCGATGGAGTGAACGTGACTTCAGGACCCCAACATTCAGCAGTGACAGAAGAGAATGTCAGACTGAAGGAAGCCCTCCTCAAAGAGGAGACCACACACTTGTCCGCTAAGGAGGAGCTGCAGAACCTACAGGAGAAGCTGGAGTTCATGGAGAACATCGGTGTGGAGGAGGAGTCTCTGGTGGTGGAGAACTCCCAGCTGAAGGTGGAGCTGGACGCCCTCCGGAGGCAGATTGAAGGCTTTTTACCTCAGAAGGAGACCCTAGTGGCTGAGTCTCAAATGCTGCGGCAAGAGCTGGATAAACAGCGGCTGCTGGTGACCTCCATCAGACAAGATCTAGACAACCTAGTGTCAAAAAGCTCTGAAGGTGAGAATGAGAAGTTACTCCGAGAGAGGATCTCGGAGATGAGCAGCAAGCTGGCCATGGAGGCTCAGAGGTCCGAAACATGGGAGAAGAAGTATGTGGAGCATGCACAAAGAAGGAAAGAACAAGTGGGAGAAAAAAGAAGGGACAACCACCATAAGGAGTGGAAGAGGGCAGACAAGTTCGGCAAATCCGCAAACATCACCAGTCCAGGAGACTTGAAAAAGCCACATTACAACCACGGCAAGCGATGGACGGAAGAGAGCCTCAGAGAGTCACAGCACGGAGAATGGAAAAGCAAAAAGCAGGATGACAGGCTCTGGCAAAACAAGAAGCATCGGCATTCGGAGGGGAAGAAAGCTGGAGATGAGGTTCCAGAGGACAGAGAGAACTGGAAGAGCAAGAGCAAGGACTCCGCGCACTACCGACATAATCAGGGAGAATCTGGCGAAGGGTTCCACCCTCGCAAAGGGCAGAGGGACTTCACGGATAGTTACAAGAGACAGGAGGGTGGCAATAAAGGAAAAGATCATCGGCACCATGACCATAACAAGTTCTGGAAAAAGCTCTCAGACCATCAATACCGGGTTCCTGAAGGATGCTCTAGCCTAGAAGACTGCGCCCGCAAGGACGGTGTGGATTTGTTCAATGCGGAGCTGAAGCCGGTGCAGAGGAAGCACTTTGAGGAGATTCTGCTGAGTTTTCTGACCAAGTCCCAACTGTCACAGCACCTCCCTGAGCTCACACCTCTTCTGGATGGCTTCTTTGAGGGGCCACTCTTCTCTCATCACAAGATCCGCTTTAAGGACTTTGTGGATGATGTGGAGGATTTCCTGGAGGATCTGGCCAGAAAAGAGACCGGAGATGATGATATTGTGGATGACTTTGAAAGATATGTCTATACCAGCTTCTTCGGCAAAGCCGCCACCAAGAAAAGGTGAGTCTTTATGCCCCTGACCCTAAATGTGGTTAACTGTTTCTCTTTCAACCAGTACAGCTGCTATTATGGCACCCACGGGGATTTGGTAGTCTGTAGAGGCCATATTGGTTGTCGTCGATCCTTTGACTCCGGCTAGAATCCTATAAAAGAAAGAGACAGAGTCCAGTTCAGGTGAACAAAAAAAAGCTCCATATGTTCTGCCATATATGCATCTAGGCAGAATAAATGAGGCTTCTATTGAATTTTTCCAAGTGAACTACTTAGGACTCTAATGGTGCAATCACTCTGTTATTCTCCAATGTGGATGTGCTGTGAGCCACCTTTTTATTTTTAACTGGCTACAATCCTGTCTGCACCATCTGATGCCTCCATAGACTGTATGCACACAGCATGTTAATGAGTAATTAACCCTTTGTAATTAGACATTACTGCGGAATACATTTCCACATTGTCTAATTTAGCCATCTTCAGTCATGAGACCATCAGCCGTTCTGGCTCAGCCACATATTCCTTTTCCCTTGTAGCTTGAGTTGGAGGGCAGCAATACTTGTAGATTATCTTTTGTTCTGTGACCAGTCACTGGCACTTCCTCTAATAACATCTTCTAGGTCTTAATTCCTCTTCTAGATTTGCCAAGAAGGATGAGCAGTGGAAGACCAAGCACCACAAACAATTTGGAAAACTGGAGACTTCTTGCCAAAACCTTAACAGTTCTGATGACCGACATTTCGTGGAAAACCAACCCTTGAGGACTGACCACCATGTAGACTCCTGTGATTTCAAACATATGAAAATGCACACGACCTGGCCTCCAAACAAAGACAAATCTGATCACAAATTTGAGATGCAAGACCAACACAATCCCAAAACCCATCACCGATCACCCAAATACAACGACCATGCTGAGAATGATGGTTCTTTTCATCATAATGGCCACCATTCTGAGAAGAAATCCAAATACCCCCACAAGTCTGGGGGTGGCAAACACAATGATCGCCACTTTCTCAAACCAGATGAGGAAGACGGAGACTGGCAGAAGCACAACTCCGAGTCTCACAAGAAGCTGACGTCTCCTGATGAGGGGTTTAGAATAGATTCTTACAAGGTTAAAGGTAAGAACCCCAATAAATTCAAGGAAGACATAGAACGTAAACACTGGCCTAAGAAACATGAGAAAGATTCCAACAACAAACGGCATCAGCCATCCCAGAGTTATGGAGACCATCATGACCACAAACCATGGAGAGATGATGACCACAGATATGGACTGCCTGACTCCAATCACAAATTTTATCAAGGACACAGTCAAAATTACTCTTCAAAGAGTTACTACCAGAAGCATGAAAACGATGGCAGATGTAGAGGCTACCACTACAAATATGATGAACCTGAGAATGGACACGAGAATTACCAAAAGCATTGCAAGGACAAACATGGAAATTACCTTAAAAAACATGACGTGGCCAAGGATCGGCATTGGGACTACCACAACAAGCAGAACAAAGACCACAAGAATGGAGACAACAGGGATGGGGATTACCACAAGCACGACAAAAACTATAAGCATGGAAACGACAGGGATGGAGATTACAAGAAGCATGACAGAGACCATAAGCATGGAGACAACAGGGATGGGGATTACCACAAGCAGGACAAAAACTATAAGCATGGAAATGACAGGGATGGAGATTACAAGAAGCACGACAAAGACCATAAGCATGGAGACGACAGGGATTGGGATTACCATAAGAATGGAGGGGACTGGGATTACCATAAGCATGGCGGTGACAGAGATGAGGACAAAGAACACATGCATGGAAACAAGGATAGGGACTATCACAAGTATGACAAAGACCACCATAAGCATGGAGATTGCAAGGATAAACATAATAACTGCTACAAACAAGATAAAGAGAGAAGACCAAGGGACTACCACCACAAGCAAGATGACCACCATATTCCCCCCAGGAAGTATTAGACACTTTGCCGCCGTTTCCATGGTCTGGGGTGAGGAGTGTTTACGATAAGGAGATGGTAGAATCAGGAAGATGTTGTGTTGCTCATTGCTGTTAGTCTCACGTTTGCATAGTTCCCACTGTTTATGACCACATGACGTCTTCCAGGACTTGCTTTGCTTAGGACATTTGCACTTTTTGTTGATTTTACTCCACCTGCCTTCAGCATGGATTTGGCACTCCTTTCCGCATTTCAGTTGTCCTCTCCAGTTTTCCATCTTGTCACAACTTTGCTGCGTTTTTTTTTCTCTTTGATCTTCCGTATATGAAGACAATAGAAAGTAGGGTAATAGCAGTTCTTACCAGTAACCTGTTCAGAGACCAGGAAGGGTCAGATTGTAGAGATGCTCGGTATCTGGCTCCCACAGAAGTGGCCAATCAGTTCATGGTGGAAACCTAAAATAAGTCCATTTGGTTTATCACTTGTGTTCCTGGCCTTAAGTCTGTAGATGAATGAAAAGCTGTCCATACGTGTAGACTGCCACGAATCATGTCGCCAAGGCAGTTATCAGAGGAAAGAGTCCACATTATTTCAGCGGCAGTCACTGCCCTTACTGGGACAGATGTTCGAGACTCTCTGCAGATGCAGATCCAATTAATAGAAGTGCCCTCCAGAGATCTCGGTGTCTTCTAGAATCTTTACAGACCATTTCGAAATGTCAAGTAGTAGAAGAATGGCTGTCTAAAATCTGTAATATGCAATAAGAAAAAACACCAGCCTACGCCCTAGGAGGCTAGAGGCACCGAATCCATGGGACTAGATGTAATCCAATGTACGCAAAAAAGAGAATTGATCAGGCTTCCAGCGATTTTGCAAAATTTATTGGAGAAGGTGTAAAAATATACAAAGTGCTAATAAAAATACAGCATAGCAGCAACACGTTACAAATTCACATGGCGTTCTTTGTCAGAGCTGCGGTCTTCCACCAATAGACGCACACTTAGAACATCACATAATCAACCTAAAAACAACAGTCATCAGATGTGAATAAAATACAGAACGGACATTTAATTGGATAGGACCCCCACCCCATGCCAGAATATGACCCCATAATGACACAAGGAAATGAAACAAATCAAAAAATGATTTTTTCCATAGTGGAACATATGTTCTTTGTGAGTTTTCATAGCCTTGGGGCTGCAGGTGTCTAGATCAGGGTTCCCGAACTCCAGTCCTCAAGGCCCACCAACAGGTCATATTTTCAGGATTTCCTTAGTATTGCCCAGGTGATAATTGCATCACCTGTGCAATACAAAGGAAATCCTGAAAACATGACCTGTTGGTGGGCCTTGAGGACTGGAGTTCGGGAACCCTGGTCTAGATGGTTCATCCAATATGCCTCATGGTCACGGAGCCGCTTTCCAGTATCCTCGCCTTTCAATGTGGAGAAAACCTTTTCTATCGCATAGACCTGAAACATAGCTGTCTCGCCAGGATGTGACTGGACAAAATGCCTGTGTGAGACATGGTTAGGGTATGTGCACACGTTGCAGATTGGTCTGCAGAATTTTCTGCAGAGAATCTGCATCTCTTGGCAGAAACTGCAGGTCAAAATCCACGCAGTTTTTTTTTTGTCCGATTTACTGCAGTTTTTGTGCGGATTTCCCCTGCCTTTTGAGACCTGCAGATTCCTATAATGGAGCAGGTCTCAAAACGCTGCAGTTCTGCACAAAAGAAGTGACATGCTGCAGTTTTAAATCGGCACCAAATCTGTGCGGAAAAATCCCCAGCATGTGCACTGCGTTTTTTGATTTCCATTGACTAGAATGGTACTGTACATCACTTGCAGTTCTGCTGCAGATCTGCAAGGCAAAATCCGCTGCGGAACTGCATGAGAATCCGCAACTTGTGCACATACCCTTATTATCCGCGATACTGCAGATACCTGGAACATGTTGGGTGAGGCGCTCTTTCACACTCCTGGTGGTGAGATGTTCTTAAATGCTCTCTTTCACACTCCTGGTGGTGAGATGTTCGGAGATGCATTCTTTGACGCTCCTGGTGGTGAGATGCTGGGTGAGGCGCTCTTTCACGCTCCTGGTGGTGAGCTGTTGAGTGAGGCGCTCTTTCACGCTCCTGGTGGTGAGATGTTGGGAGAGGCGCTCTTTCATTCTCCTGGTGGTGAGATGTTGGGAGAGGCGTTCTTTCACTCTCCTGGTGGTGAGATGTTGGGAGAGGCGCTCTTTCACGCTCCTGGTGGTGAGATGTTGGGAGATGCGCTCTTTCACGCTCCTGGTGGTGAGATGTTGGGAGAGGCGCCCTTTCACGCTCCTGGTGGTGAGATGTTGGGAGAGGCGCCCTTTCACACTCCTGGTGGTGAGATGTTGGGGGCATGTTGCAAAATATACAGTTGATGATGTATATAACATTGTCACTGCTACAATGGTGTTGTTTAATCTGCACGATACTTTTAGATCTGTGAAGGGTCCAGCCAGGATATCCTGTGGACACTGGAAAGCGGCTCAGCGACCATGAGGAATATTGAATGTACCATCTAGACACCTGCAGCCCCAAAGCTCTGAACATTTGCAAAGAACGTATGTTCCACTATGGAAAAAAAATTGTTTTCATTTTGTTTTCTTCCTTTCTTTGTGTCATATACGGGCCTGGGGGGGTTCTTATCCAATGAAATGTCCTTTCTGTATTTTATTCACAACTGCTAGTTGTTTTTAGGTTGATCATGTGATGTATGTGTGCATCTAATGGTGGATGACCGCAGCTTTGACAACGCCGTGTGCGTAACGCTTTGCTGCTACAGTGGGCACAGAAAGTATTCAGACCCCTTTAAATTTTTCACTCTTTGTTTCATAGCAGCCATTTGGTAAATTCAGAAAAGTTCATTTTTTTCTCATTAATGTACATTCTGACTGAAAAAAACAGAAATGTGGAATTTTTTGCAAATTTATTAAAGAAAAACTGAAATATCACATAGTCATAAGTATTTAGACTCTTTGCTCAGACACTCAAATTTAAGTCACATGCTGTCCATTTCCTTGTGATCTTCCTTGAGATGGTTCTTCTCCTTCATTGGAGTCCAGCTGTATTTTATTAAACTGATAGGACTTGATTTGTAAAGGCACACACCTGTCTATATAAGACTTCACAGCTCACAGTGCATATCAGACCAAATGAGAATCATGAGGTCAAAGGAACTTGGCAAGGAGCTCAGAGACATAAATGTGGCAAGGCACAGATCTGGCCAAGGTTACAAAAGAATTTCTGCAGTACTCAAGGTCCCTAAGAGCACAGTGGCCTCCATAATCCTTAAATGGAAGAAGTTTGGGACCAACAGAAGTCTTCCTAGACCTGGCCGTCCAGCCAAACTGAGCAATCGTGGGAGAAGAGCCTTGGGGAGAGAGGTAAAGAACCCCAAGATTACTGTGGCTGAACTCCACAGATGCAGTAGGGAGATGGGAGAAAGTTCCAGACAGGACCGACGAAAGCCTCTCCTCAGTGCCAGACATATGAAAGCCCGCATAGAAATTGCTAAAATACACATGAAGGACTATGAGAAATAAGATTCTCTGGTCTTTTTGGTGATAATTCTAAGCGGTATGTGTAAAGAAAACCAGGCACTGCTCATCACCTTCCCAATACAATCCAAACAGTGAAACGTGGTGGCAGCATCATGGTATGGGAGTGTTTTTCAGCTGCAGGGGCAGGACGACTGGTTGCAATTGAAGGAAACATGAATGCGGCCTAGTACAGAGATATCCTGGATGAAAACCTCTTCCAGAGTGCTCTGGACCTCAGACTTGGCCAAAGGTTCACTGTCCAACAATGACCTTAAGCACACAGCTAAAATAACAAAGGAGTGGCTTCAGAACAATTCTGACCATTCTTGACTGGCCCAGCCAAAGCCCTGACCTAAACTCAATTGAGCATTTCTGGAGAGACCTGAAAATGGCTGTCCACCAGCGTTCACCATCCAACCTGACGAAACTGGAGAGGATCTGCAAGGAAGAATGGCAGAGGATCTTCAAATCTAGGTGTGAAAAACTTGTTGCATCATTCCCAAGAAGACTCATGGCTGTAGTAGCTCAAAAGGGTGCTTCTACTCAATACTGAGCAAAGGGTCTGAATACTTACGACCATGTGATATTTCAGTTTTTCTTTTTTAATAAATTTTCTAATTTCTATTTTTTTTTCAGTCAAGATGGGGTGCAGAGTGTACATTAATGAGAGAAAAATGAACTTTTTTGAATTAACCAAATGACTGCTATGAAACAAAAAGTGAAAAATTTAAAAGGGGTCTGAATACTTTCCATAACCACTGTATGCTGTCTTTTTATTAGCACTTTGTATATTTTTACACCTTCTCCAATAAATGTAGCAAAATCGCTGGAAGCTGGATTAATCCTCTTTTTTATGCTTAAAATCTGCACTGTCCTCTCCACCATGGAGTTGGCACATTGGCAGCAAGGACAGAGCCTCACAAGGTAGCAGTGCCAAAAGTGAGTTTAGCCAAAGCCAGAAGTGGATCTGAAAGAGAGAGAGTCAGTGTCTTGTTCCTTCTGTCTCCTTTCTTAACACTACCCCAGTCTTTATTCTTCTACCTTCCTATGTACTCAATTTTCCTATTCTGTCAGGCTTCTTTCTTTGTTTTCTTCCGTGGTTCTCTGTCCTATACGCCTCTCCATCCTTTCCTTTTTTAGGCTGCTCCGTCCATGGTTCCTCTCCTTGGTGTATACCTCTTCCCGCACCTCTGTCCTTCCTTTTTATTTTTATTTGTCCTTCTATCTATCCTTTTATACTTCTCCGTTCTTTCTGCCTCTTTTTCTTCCCTCCTTTGTGCTTTTTTCCTTTCTGTATACTTCTCTGCCTCTCCTTCCTGTAGACTTGTACTTCTGGCGTTTTCTTCTCTTCTGGCCTTGGTGGTGAGTCTGTCCTCCCTGAAGGTATTGGTGATGTGGCCCCGATGGCTGCCCCTCTCCCGATTGTTTTGAAGCTGGTCACCGCTGCTCTTCTCGTCCACTCACTGGGTTGCTTTTTATCTTGTGTGTTTGTTGCAGTTTGCTGTTTTAATTTAATTCTCACTGAACTAATGCATTTTGGAAATAAAAGTTTGAAAATGTTGCAGTTTTTTTTTATTATAAACTAAGGGGGGGCCTCTTCATAGTGAGCAGAGTTGGGTGTACCAATGCACGGCTGGAGCAGTCAGTTGGCATTCAAAAATACAGGGCGGCATCCTGGGCAGTGCTAGCAGTTGCTTGGGGCGAGAAGAGGCCAGAAATCCTGGGTACTAAGGTTGGCGGTTGCTAGACATCCCAAGTACGAGGGTTGAGAACAACCAGGAATTCCTGGTACATTGAGAGACGAAGGCTGGGAGTCTCTGTGGCGAGGGGCAGTGGCAGCGCGGAGTCTTTGTTGCGATGGGCGGCGGCTGGTTATCACCAGTACAAGGAGAAGCAGGAGCCAGGTATCTCCACTACGAAGAGAGGCGGTGGCTGGGAGTCCCTGGTACGAGGGTCGACCACTGGTTGTCAGTGTGAGGAGAGGCAATGGCCGTTAATCCCTCGGTTCCAGGGGAATTGGCGGTCGGGTCCTGGTGCTTTTGGGTTACAGGACCTTTCCTACAACAAACATTTGACACCGTGAACCATGCGATAAACATCTGGCTGCCGAGGGCCACATCTTACAGACCTGTAGGGTCTGTACTCTGGGGGTCTTACGCCCCTGTTCCTGGCACTTGTCACAAAGGCCACAGCATGTGAGAACAGCAGTCACCAGGGACACCATGTTCCAAACTGGCAGCGCACATTACAGGACATGGATGGCCCAGTGTCACGCTCACACCGACTGATGGGCGTGAGCCAGGGGTTGTGGCCCCACTGTACCACAAACCAGACTACCCTGGAAGGGGCATGACTAGGACAGCTGCCTTGGTTTTCACTGGAGCCTCTGACGGTGAGGTCAGGCTTGTGCGGCAGGCAGCTGCCAGGTGCCACTCCAGGGTGGTGTCTGGTTGTGGCTGATGATTCCACTTAGGGAGATGGTGGCACGACTGAGACACGAGCAGGCAGGCACGGCTGAGACAGGGTAGGTAGGCACGGCTGAGACACGACTGGCTGGCACGCTGAGACACGGCTGGCAGGCACAGCTGGGACACAGGGTAGGTAGGCACCAACTGGAAAGGCTCAGGGACACAGTGGTGTGTGAAATGGCTAGGGTCCTGTTCACACAGCAAGTGCAGGTACTGGTACTGACTGGAAGGAATGGTGTATGGAGGAATAGGTAGAGAGACCTGTTCACACAGCAGGTACTGGTACAGACTGGAAGGAATGGTGTATGGAGAAACAGGTAGAGACCTGTTCACACTGCAGGGGAACCGCAAGGCTGTGGAGAAGGACTGTAGAGCAGCAAGAGGTTCTGCAGCTGCAAGAGTGAAGCAGAGCAGAACCGCAAGATATGCGGAGAGGAGCTGCAGCAAGAGGTTCTGCAGCTAACCGCAAGATATGCAGAGAGGAGCTGCAGCAAGAGGTTCTGCAGCAGCAGGAGCAAAGCAGAGTGGAACGGAGCAGAACCACAGGAGTGCGGACAAGAGGCAGAAAGTGGTTCAGAGAGAACACAAGGCAAGACACAGCAGGGAAAGAAACCACTGGCAAGGAGACTACGAGACAGAGGTAGGGCAGAGTTCAGACAAGATAATGACACGAGACAAGGTACAGGGACAAGGGTGGCAAGGACAAATAAAAGACAAGGTCAGGAGCAATAGCACAGAGAGGATATTCTGCCTCCTGGAGAGCGGACAAACAGGTACAAGGCAAAGCTAGGAGTGAAGCCTCCAAGATGGAGGAACACAGAGCAAGACCTGGAAGCTCAGTAGTAAGACACTGAGTTAACACCTTGCACAGGCAAGTGTTATAGGTCTGCAACTCAGGAATAGAGCGGGGGGGGAGGGTGAACCTGACCCCGTACTAGGACTAGACTCGATCCCTACGATGGAGCGGGCGACCTATTCCTTGCGAATAGACCCACCGACGTTCCTAGTCTAGACTCAAGCGAAGACCTGAAGGTGTGGGGAGGGGATCCCTGAAAGATCTAGGGACTGGGAACAAAACACTGGTAACCTCCTGGCAGGGAAATAGTGGAAGCTGCAGAAACAAAAGGAAAAAACAAAAAGACTAAGCAAGCAGAACTAGAGTTCCCAAAACTGCAAAAAGTATAGCACAACGCTATCAAGGCTTCTAGCCAGAACTCAAGCGGATTAACACTGATGTCCAGCAAGAACTGGAAGGCATGTGCAGGGTAATAAAGGGTGATACAATCACCTGACCAACGACAAGCCCAGCACCAGGGGAAAACAGACCAGCAGCCAGAAACCACAACAAGATGGCGGATGGTCAAACTGAATAGATCCACAGGGTAGAGCTGCCCTAAATACTAGAGGGCTCATGGTAATTGGTCAAGTACAAATTAGACAGGTACACCCTGACTCCATAAGAACCAGAGAGTTCTGGCGCACCCCCACCCCTTATGCACACAGCCAGGAAACATGCACAGAACAGATAGAAAGCAAGAGGTACAGAGCATGGAGCTGGCAGCAGATAGAAATCACAGCATGACCTGGAGCAGTGAGCAAGTTGGTATGTGAAGGATAGGAGGCCATGCAGTGATGCCAGCAGGGTTGTTACAGTACCTCCCCTTTATGGCCCTTTTTCAAGCCTGCCAAGATGACCTGTAGAAGGAGTGTGGGACCACACACAGTCCAGGCTGACACGACATCCTTCAGGTAAGGTGAAGTGGGCGTGCTATCAGGAATAACAGAGTGCCAAGTTTCTTGGTGCCTGATGGAGTCAACCTCCACAATGACCTGGACCTCCTCCTGTAGACTGGTGGAAAGCAGAGATGAGCACATTTCTGTCTTGGGATCTTCACTCAACGGCCACGTGGAAGCTGGAGGCATACAAACAGGAAGCATCTTCAGCCTGGTACCCTAAAAAAACTGGACCACCTCTTCCGAATTAGAGGGTGAGTAAGCCTCTGTCTTGGAATTTTCACCAACCAGCCACCTGGGAGCAGAAGGCATACATTTAGAAAGTCCCTTCAGCCTGTTACTCTGAAAAAACTGGACCACCTCTTCTAGGTAAGAGGGTGAGTAAAGCTCTGTCCTGGAATCTTCACCCACTAGCCACAGAGGAGCTGAAGGCATACACTCCGATTCCATCTTCAGCCCTTTATCCAGGGGAAGACAATCAAGAGGCAGGGATGCTCCTGGGAGGGGTCACTGGTATAGTCGCTGGAGACGTGTGAAGAGCCACCGCTTCCCCCTCTTCGGAGATGTCATCACACCTTGACTCGACGACCAGTAGACCAGAAGAAGACGACATTGCTGACTGACTGATTCAAGGGAACCAGACATGTTTTGTCACTTGGTTGTTTCAAGCGAAGCACCTTGCTGGGTCTCCAGACATAAATAGGTACAAGAATCTCTGGCTCAGAATGACCCATGGGCATACCAGACAGCAAATGGAAGACGAACTTCGTGTATAGTGCTCCGGCCAGGAGCTGTAGTTGTCCTTGCAGGACTAGACTGTTCTCGAAGAGGGCTCGGCCATCTCTAGATAACGCCCACGCCGGTTTCAGGAGCTGCAAAGCAGAGACCACACACCGACTCCATATGGCTGGCGGCTTAACCACACCAAAGCTCCCTGAAGGCAGAGAAACAGTCATCGGCTTCACAGGGCAAAGACCGTCAGGTTGTTCCTTCACAGGACTAGATTCCGGCTGCAAGTTTGCCAGCCTCTTCTTATTAACCTCTTGGATCTTACACGGGAGGCTGACTTGGCAGGCTGTGGAACGGGAGAGTCATGGATGGTCACAGGCGGATGAGACGATTTACCCACATGTTCTTTACGTCTGGTCCATCTCTGGAATCTTGGGGGGAGACTTCTCAGGAGACGCTGTACTCGACTTGTCGAAGGCTTTGCAGAAGGCTGGAAACCTTTAGATGATGGGATCCCCCGCTTCCCAGAGGGGCAAAGCCACTCCAAGGCATCTCCTGTTAGGGGGGTCATTAGCAATCCTACCTTAACCCAATCAGTGGCAAAGAAGGGAGCATGCCATTAAAAGTAACGTAAGCACTGCTTCAAAAAGACACGACACTGATTATGATCCCCATCATATCTTGGCAGATCCGAAGGGGGCTCAACTTTAGGGATGCCAGCCTCAAGTTGAGCAAACAGTTCATTAGAGACAATGGTAGGTGGAGAAGTGAAAGTCTGAACTTCAGACCGGGTAAATTTATTCTGTTGCCCATACTGGCAAAAAAGTTCATCCCGCTCCGAGAGTGGAAGGACATGGGACTCAGCGGGGACCATGGCCTGTGCAAACTGTCACGTTCACACCCTGACTGATGGGCATGAGCCAGGGGGTTGTGGCCGCATTGTACCACAAACCAGACTACCCTGGAAGGGGCGTGAGTAGGACAGCTGCCTTGGTTTTCACTGGAGCCTCTGATGGTGAGGTCAGGCTTGTGCGGCAGGCAGCTGCCAGGTGCCACTCCAGTGTGGTGTCTGGTTGGCTGCTGATCCCACTTGGGGAGACGGTGGCACGGCTGAGACACTGGCAGGCAGGCACCGCTGAGACGCAGGGCAGGCAAACGGCTGGAACACAGGGCAGGCAGGCACGGCTGAGACACAGGACTGGTAGGCACAGCTGAGATAGGGCTGGCAGGCACAGCTGAGACACGGCTGGCGGGCACAGCTGGGATACAGGGTAGGTAGGCATGGCTGAGACACAGGGTAGGTAGGCACTAACTGGAAAGGCACAGGGACACGAAGTGGTGTGTGAAATTGGTAGGGTCCTGTTCACACAGCAAGTGCAGGTACTGGTACTGACTGTAAGGAATGGTGTATGGAGAAACAGGTAGAGACCTGTTCACACAGCAAGAGCAGGTACTGGTACAGACTGGAAGGAATGGTGTATGGAGAAACAGGTAGAGACCTGTTCATACAGCAAGAGCAGGTACTGGTACAGACTGGAAGGAATGGTGTATGGAGAATCAGGTAGAGACCTGTTCACACAGCAAGAGCAGGTACTGGTACAGACTGGAAGGAATGGTGTATGGCGAAACAGGTAGAGATCTGTTCACAGCAGGAGAACCGCAAGGCTGCGGAGAAGGGCTGTAGAGCAGCAAGAGGTTCTGCAGCGGCAGGAGCGAAGCAAAGTGGAACTGCAAGGTATGCGGAGATTATCTGCAGCAAGAGGTTCTGCAGCTGCAAGAGTGAAGCAGAGCGGAACCGCAAGATATGCGGAGAGGAGCTGCAGTAAAAGGTTCTGCAGCTGCAGGAGTGAAGCAGAGCGGAACTGCAAGATATGCAGAGAGGAGCTGCAGCAAGAGGTTCTGCAGCTGCAGGAGTGAAGCAGAGTGGAACCGCAAGATATGCGGAGAGGAGCTGCAGCAAGAGGTTCTGCAGCAGCAGGAGCAAAGCAGAGTGGAACGGAGCAGTACCACAGAAGTGTGGACTAGAGGCAGAAAGTGGTTCAGAGAGAACACAAGGCAAGACACAGCAGGGAAAGAAACTACAGACAAGGAGACTATGACAGAGGTAGGACAGTGTTCAGACAAGGTAATGACACGAGACAAGGTACAGGGACAAAGACACAGGGACCAGGATATTCTGCCTCCTGGAGGGTAGCAAGGTCAAGTAAAAGACAAGGTCAGGAGCAAAAGCACAGAGACCAGGATATTCTGCCTCCTGGAGAGCGGACAAACAGGTATTATTATTTTTATTATAGCGCCATTTATTCCATGGCGCTTTACATGTGAGGTGGGGTATACATAATAAATACAAGTACAGTAATCTTAAACAATACAAGTCACGACTGGTACAGGATGAGAGAGGACCCTGCCCGCGAGGGCTCACTATCTACAAGGGATGGGTGAGGATACAGTAGGCGAGGGTAGAGCTGGTCGTGCAGCGGTTTGGTGGATCGGTGGTTACTGCAGGTTGTAGGCTTTTCGGAAAAGGTAGGTCTTCAGGTTCTTTTTGAAGGTTTCCATGGTAGGCGAGAGTCTGATATGTTGTGGTAGAGAGTTCCAGAGTAGGGGGGATGCGCGTGACAAATCTTGTATGCGATTGTGGGAAGAGGAGATAAGAGGGGAAGAGAGAAGGAGATCTTGTGAGGATCGGAGGTTGTGTGCGGGTAAGTAACGGGAGACGAGGTCACAGATGTATGGAGGACTAAGGTTGTGGATGGCTTTGCATGTCATAACTCGGGTTTTGAACTGGAGTCTTTGAGTAATGGGGAGCCAGTGCAGGGACTGACAGAGGGGAGAGGCCGGGAAATAGCGGGGGGACAGGTGGATTAGTTGGGCAGCAGAGTTTAGAATAGATTGGAGGGGTGCGAAAGTGTTAGAGGGGAGGCCACAGAGCAGGAGGTTGCAGTAGTCAAGGCAGGAGATGATGAGGGCATGGACTAGGGTTTTTGCAGATTCTTGGTTGAGGAATGTACGGATCCGTAAAATATTTTTGAGTTGAAGTCGGCAGGAAGTGGAAAGGGCTTGGATATGTGGTTTAAAAGAGAGATCAGTGTCAAGGATAACCCGAGGCAGCGAGCTTGTGGGACTGGAGAGAGTGGGCAGTCATTTACTTTAATGGATAGGTCTATTGGAGGGGTTGCCTGAGATGGGGGAAAGATGATGAATTCTGTTTTGTCCTTAAGTTTTAGAAATCTAGCGAAGGATGAAATAGTGGACAGACATTGAGGGATTCTGTTTAGTAGGGAGGCGATGTCTGGTCCAGAGATGTAGATCTGTGTGTCATCAGCATAGAGGTGATATTCAAAGCCGTGAGATTCTATGAGCTGTACAAGGCCGAAGGTGTAAATGGAGAAGAGCAGGGGCCCTAGGACTGAACCTTGCGGAACTCCAACAGATAGGGGGCGTGGTGAGGAGGTGGTGTGCGAGTGGGAGACGCTTAATGTCCGGTCTGTTAGGTATGACGCGATCCAAGATAGGGCCAAGTCTGTGATACCAAGAGATGAGAGGGTCTGTAGTAATAGGGAATGGTCCACTGTGTCAAAGGCAGAGGACAGGTCCAGGAGGAGGAGGACAGAGTAGTGTCTCTTGGTCTTGGCGGTTAATAGGTCATTGGTGACCTTAGTTAGGGCAGTTTCAGTGGAGTGGTGTGCCCGAAAGCCAGACTGTAAGTGGTCAAGGAGGGAGCAAAAAGAGAGGTGGGAGGACAGTTCAAGATGGACGTGTTGTTCCAGTAGTTTTGAGGCATAGGGGAGAAGTGATGTAGGGCGATAGCTAGATACAGAGGATGGGTCAAGAGAGGGCTTTTTGAGGATAGGTGTGATTGAGGCATGTTTAAAGCTTGAGGGGAAAACAGTTGTTAGTGATAGGTTGAACAGATGGGTTAGGGTTGGGATGAAAACTGGTGAGGTTTGGGATGAGGTGGGATGGGGGTCAAGTGCGCAGGTAGTGAGATGTCATCTTGAGAGTAGAGTGGAGAGTCGATCTTCTGTAATGGTGGAGAAGCTGGTTTTGGAGGAGGAGGGCAGGGCAGTTAGGAGGAAGGGCTCTGGGGGTTGTTGGCCAAAACTGTGTCTGCCTCATTTTTCAAGAAGATTGATAACATCAAAGTCTTCAGCTGAGATGAGGGGGGAGGGAGGAGGTGCTGGGGTGTGGAGGAGAGAATTGAAGGTGTTGAATAACTGTTTAGGTTGTGAGACGGAGGATATGAGAGATGAGAAGTAGGTTTGTTTTGCTGCAGCGAGTGTGGCCTTGAAAGTAGTGAGGGACTGTTTGAATGTGATGAAGTCCTCATTGGAGTGGGATCTTTTCCATCTCCGCTCAGCAGCCCTGGAAGCTCGCCTCAGTTCTTTGGTCAGGCTGGTGTGCCAGGGCTGTCTGTTGATTTTGCGAGCTTTGGTATGTGTGAGAGGGGCGACCGATTCCAGAGCTGCAGCTATTGTGGTGTTATATAGAGCGGCAGTGGCATCCGCACTGTGTAGGGAACTTATGTCTGTAAGAGGGAGGAGGGATTCAGACAGTGAGTGTAGATCAAGATTGTGATGATACTGGAAGCTCCATGTCTTGTGCTGTGCAGAACTACAGTCCTCATCTTTTTTTTACTGCTGACAGCCCACAGAGCAAAGTTCCCCCCCTCCCTCTCTCACGCTTCTCATCAACCCCCAGCCTGCACACGAGTAGTGTAATCTGAGAGACCAGTGCTGGAGTTTTCCCGCCTCACCGTAGGGGGTCCCCATTGTCTTCACATGTGCTTTCCTTTCATAGCAGCCATTATGAGGATTCATTCTTTTGGCTTATAACACGGTGGGAAGTTACGTCAGAAACACGAAAGTCACTGTTTTGAAACATACGCCGACCGGCATCGTTCCCGTGGTACTGGTGAACCCGTAACTCCCACAGAACCCGAGAAATGGAATTCTCGGATCCCCCATGAACTATTTCCTCCAAGTTTGGGCTCATTGGAACCGTCATTTTAAAGTAAGCTCATTGATAGGTCTGCCACTCTTCTGCGAGGTTCTCAGGATGAAATATGCTCCTGATAATCTTCCAGAGCTTAAACCATGATTTTTAGCCTGGGGAGGTGTCCAGAAAAACCATCCCCTTTTGTGAGGTCAGCAGCCCACAGGTATAAGTCTTGTGGTGAGCCCCCCTTGTGCAGTCCATGCTGTGATGTCCTGACTAAGAGATCTGCAAATGAACTATGACGTGTGGCTCCTCCCCCAGCCAGTCTTGCCTGTAACTACCGTGTGAGTTTTTCCACTTTTAATCCTATTTTATTTTCTAACTGCATTGTACATAACTATATTGCCTCAGCTTGTTACATCTTTTTTATATAGTATAAGCACTGCCTGTTTTTAAGGAATAAACCTATAAAATTATTAGTTTGTTTCTCCTGCTCTATAAACGAATTTGCATGTGCCTGAAGTACTACGCTACTGTTTTGGGGTTGCTACGGACCCTCTTGATAAATTGTTCCTAAAGTAAACCGTAGCTGGTGGCAGCTTAAAAGGAAGGAGTGTAAAGTGTTAATCTATTGGGTGGCGCTGGCAGTGACGGAGCGGGTTTTATAAGTGTATTGCCTGGCCGCGGCCCGGAGTAATTATAATTCCCTCACTGCAGCGTGCCCAATAGCCAGCACACATCCAAGTGACCCGTCTGGCGACTAATTATCCTAGGTGCAGTTCCCTGACTGACCTGAGGGTAAGGGGGGCGCCAGGGAGCTGCAAGTTCCTAAGTGGAAGTGGGATAAATATAAATCCCTGCAGTTTACTGGGTCGGACGGCAGCAGCCGTCGTGTGTGTGCGCGTTTTCGTCACATTTGCGGCACGGAGGGATCACAAGCCGTGATACCCCGGGCTACCGTGTGGCGGACCGTGTGCACGTTTCATCACAGAGATGTTTAAGATTTCTGCGAGGGTGTGCAAGTTTGTGGGGTGGGGATTGTGGACCTGGAGAGGAAAGGGAAGAGAATGTAAGTAGGTTGTGGTCAGAAAGAGGAAGAGGTGAGTTAGAGAGGCTAGATAGGGGGCAGAGAGCGCTAGTGTGTGGCCATCTTTGTGAGTGGCTGCAAAAGACCATTGAGTGAGGCTGAAGGAGGAAGTGAGGGATAGAAGTTTAGTGGCAGCTAAGAGGGATGTGTCAATGAGGATGTTGAAGTCACCCAAGATGATAGTGGGGATGTCAGTGGAAAGGAAATGAAGTAGCCAGGTGGTGAAGTGATCGAAGAAGGTCGTGGCTGGCCCTGGGGGGCGGTAAATGACAGCTTGTTGAAGGTTGGAGGGGGAGTAGATGCGCTCAGAGTGCACCTCAAAGGAAGAGAGGGTAACAGAGGGTGGCAGTGGGATTGGGGTGAAGGAGCAGTTATCTGACAGGAGAAAACTAACTCCTCCTGGGGGTGTGGGAAAGGTGGAATCCACCATACGAGAGTGTAGCAGGAGAGGCTGTGTCAGAGGGGGTGAGCCAGGTTTCAGAAATGGTGAGGAAGGAAAGTTTGTTAGTAATAAAAAGATCATGGATGAAGGAAAGTTTGTTGCAGACAGAGCGAGCGTTCCACAGAGCCTGGGACTGGGGAAGCTGGGGCCGGGCGAATGGGTATAAGGTTGGAGAGGTTACGTAAATTTGTGATAGAGCGTGGATGGGAGGTAGAAATGACTGTGGGAATGTGGTGAGGAGGTCCAGGATTTGGAGAGATATTGCCGGCAGTGAGGAGAAGCAGAGAGTTAGCAGGTGGAAGCAGGAAAGGGCATGAGGGGGCTGTCTGTGTTTGGAGACAGAGGATTGTATGTTGAGAAACAGATCTGAGGAAGAGGCGAGATGGAAGAGGAGGATTGAAGAAGCGATGAACAGTTCCTTGCTTGGTGTAGGAATTAGGAGGGTTAGCAGAAAGTGAAGGATTATAGGGGTCAGAGTGAAAACGAGCAGAAACATTGTTTACAGTGACTGTATCCAGTTACCTTCAGTTCCCTTCTGGTTCAAGTCTGGATTAACCCCTTACTGTCCAATGACGTGCACAGTCCGTCATGGCAAGGTGCCAGTTCCGGTACCAGGACGGACTGTGCACGTCATGCCTTTGATCTACCACTGCGTGTAAACACGCAGTGGTAGATCAGTGCCGACAGCTGTCACAGACAGCTGACAGGCACGGCAAGCGGTGCGGGGACCTTTGCCGTCGGTCCCCGCACCCACAGCGCTGTGATTGGTCAGTCAATCTGACTGACCAAACAGCAGCGATCGCTCAGGAGAAGCTGAAATTTCAGCTTCTCCAGCGCGATCAGTGCAGGAGCCGGCGCTGCAGTGGCCAGGCTTCCTGCACTGACAGCCAGGAGCGGAGCCCCCACCGCCCCTGGCTGTTAACCCCCTGACTGCTGCGATCCAGCGCGATCGCAGAGCTCAGGGGGGGAGGCAGAGGGTCGGGAGCTCCCTCTGCCTCAGATCGGCACCCTGCAATGTATTTGCAGGGCCCGATCTCTGCCTTGATGACCCGGGGTTTGTCATGACAACCTCCGGGTCATCTAGCTACGGAAAACTGCTGTGATCATGTTCGCAGCAGCTTTCCCCATAGGTACAATGCATTGCAATGCATTGTAACTGCAATAAAAAGTGAAAAAAGTGAAAGTCCCATAAAGGGACAAGTTAAAAAAAATAATTTTTTAAAACAAATTGTAAAAAAAATATTAAAAAATAATTTTAAAAAAATCCCCTAAAAAATACACATTTTTATGTAATAAAAAAAAATAACAAAAAAAATACACGTTAGGTATCGCCACGTCCGTAAAAATCCCATCTATAAAAGCGTAACCCTAGTTAACCCCTTCAGTGAAAGCCGTAAAAAAAAAAACACAAAAAGTAGTAAATTATACTTTTTCCAAGCGGTATCATCATACCGCTTGGAAAAAGTGCAATAACACGCGATCAAAAAGTCAGATATAAATAATCATGGTACCGCTGAAAACGTCATCTTGTCCCGCAAAAAACAAGCCGCTATACAGCATCATCAGCGAAAAAATAAAAAAGTTATAGCTCGCGGAATAAACTGATGCAAAAATAATTATTTTTTCTATAAAATTTTTTATTGTGTAAAAAACGCCAAAACATAAAAAAATATATATAAATGAGGTATCGCTGTAATCGTAGTGATCCGAAGAATAAAGCTCCTTTATCAATTTTACCACACGCGGAACGGAGGGAAAAAAAAACAAAAAAACAATTCCTGAATTGCTGGTTTTTGTTCATTCTGCTTCCACAAAAATCGGAATAGGAAGCGATCAAAAAACGTTATGTGCCCGAATATGATACCAATAAAAACGTCAGCTCGTCCCGCAAAAAATAAGCCCACAGATAACTCTGTCGGCCGAAATATGGAAAAATTATAGCTCTCAAAATACGGCTATGCAAAAATTTCTTACAAAAAATTATTCCAAAAAAAAGCATCTTTTAGAGTGTGACAGAAGCTAAACATGAAAAAAGGATGTAAATCTGGTATCGCTGTAATCGCACCGATCCGAGGAATAAAGTCGCCTAATCACTAATACCGCACGAAGAACGGCGTAAAAAATAAAACCAATTCTTCACCTTTTGTGGATTTGTTCATTGTGCCTCCCAAAGATCGCAGTAAGGCGATCACAGTGGTTCCCCCCCACATATGGGGTATCAGCGTACTCAGGACAAAATGCACAATAGCTTTTGGGGTCCTATTTCTCCTGTTACCCTTAGAAAAATAAAAATTTGGGGGCAAAAAGGTCATTTTTGTGGAAAAAAATATGATTTTTTTATTTTCACGGCTCTACGTTATAAACTTCTGTGAAGCCCTTGGGGGTTCAAAGTGCTGACCACACATCTAGATAAGTTCCTTGGGGGGTCTAGTTTGCAAAATGGGGTCATTTATGGGGGGTTTCTACTGTTTAGGCACATCAGGGGCTCTCCAAGCGCGACATGACACCCGCAGACCATTCCATCAAATTCTGCATTTAAAAACGGTGCTCCTTCCCTTCCGATCTCTGCCATGCGTCAAAATAGTGGTTCCCCCCCACATATGGGATATCAGCGTACTCAGGACAAATTGCACAATAGCTTTTGGGGTCCTATTTCTCCTGTTACCCTTATAAAAATAAAAATTTGGGGGCAAAAAGATTATTTTTGTGGAAAAAAATATGATTTTTTTATTTTCACGGCTCTACGTTATAAACTTCTGTGAAGCACTTGGGGTTCAAAGTGCTCACCACACATTTAGATAAGTTCCTTGGGGGGTCTAGTTTCCAAAATGGAGTCACTTGTGGGGGGTTTCTACTGTTTAGGCACATCAGGGGCTCTCCAAACGTGACATGACACCCGCAGACCATTCCATCAAAGTCTGCATTTGAAAAAGGCGCTCCTTCCCTTTCGAGCTCTGCCATGCGTCAAAATAGTGGTTTACCCCACATATGGGGTAAATAACACCATGTTCAGTGGCATTTTTCTTTTCTTAAACTGAGAGACTCCAAAAAAAAACAATGATCCTTGTAGAGAAAAATGTGCTCTTTCTAATGATATCAAAATTAATATATTTTAGGGATACCCTTTTTGAGAAATTTGACCTAAAAATAGGTAAAATTCATTTTTTTTAAGTTTTTCATCATATGTGGGTGTGAATATTTCCTCAAATACATATGGTTTGACCGCGATATTGCAGCAATGCAAAGTCATGTAGATGTTTGGTGTACAGGGCAAAGCACCAGTTACTATTGGTTTTTGGTCTTGAGTTATATATGGGCAAAGTTTGGCATAAATTTTATGTGACGCGTTTTACAAGCTACTTTGACACAAAATTGCGGCGAAATATTGTTTTGTCATAGCCGGTAATAATTTTATTGTGTTTAGCAGCAAAAGTTGAGCTAGTATGCCAAATTTCAGCATCATAGCCAGTATAGAACTCTAATGGCTATGTGCCAAAGTTTGCAAAATCCTCTTAGCTGAAGCCGCAGGCTTGGTGGAACCTCCAGTGAAAGGTCAACAGTGCCCAATGTATTTGAGATCTGGCCCTAAAAATTTACAGAATCTCTTTTCAAACATACATGTACATCCTTATAAATTTTCAGCAAAATCGGAGAAGGTCGAGTGGGGACCACTGGTCACTTGACATGGAATGACTCACTTGTAAAATACACACTTATGGAATACACACTGCAGACTAAAGTCTTGGCAGGCTTGTGCTATGCAATATATGTGCTACAAAGTTCACTCAGGTGTGAAGCAGAGAGGAGTGGTCTGTGCTCCTCTTGGTCAGACAATTAAAGGGTATGCCACACTAAACGAGATCGCTAACGAGATCGCTAAATAGTGACGTTTTAGCGATCAGGGGAGGAGTCCTGAGGAGATAATTTGCATATTCCCAGTGCCTTCTGGGATAAGTGAAGAGTCTCCGCAAGCTCAAGGAACACTGGATTTTGGCTGTTGCAGCTGAAAGGAGGACATCAGTAAACCGCGCGCGCTAGGCGCGCGAGTTTTGGCTTATATTTCACCGCTTGATTATCTCTTGAACAATAAGAACATGGAAGAGGCTAGGAGCCATGTGGTGAGCTGCATTTCTTGCTACATGTTCATAGACTTACCAGTGGAAAAGCCAAACTTCACATGCCAGAAATGCAAGCTTGTGTCCCTGTTGGAGGAAAAGTTGCAAAATCTGGAAGAGAGGTTATCTACATTGAAGACCATTAAGGAAGGTGAAGAGTTCTTAGACAGAGCAGAATTATCTCTTCATGGTACAGAAAGAGAAGAAATTCGAAGTGCAACTGAAGAAACAGAGGAATGGAAGCATGTGACCCAGAGAAGCAGGAGGATCAGGAGGCAGTCAGCACCAATTCTGCTCAGGAACCAATACCAGGCTCTTACACAGGAGAACGATGAAGAAATACATCAGGATAAGACTTTGCCCACAAACAACCTTGTACGCCCTCAGAGTCCTCCTGAATGGAGAAAGAAAACTGTTGTGAAGAAGAAACGGAGAGTTGTTGTCATGGGCGATTCCCTGTTGAGAGGAACAGAGGCCGCTATCTGCAGACCGGATATAACCTCAAGAGAAATGTGCTGTCTTCCAGGTGCAAAAATTAAAGATGTGTCTGACAGGATATCAGGACTCTTCAGACCTAAAGATGACTACCCATTCCTGCTAATACATGTGGGGACAAATGACACCGCTAGAAACGACCTGGAAACCATCTGCAGTGACTTTGAAAACTTAGGTAAGAAAGTGAAAGAACTGGGAGCGCAGGTGGTCTTCTCTTCCATCCTCCCAGTGGATGGCCATGGAACAAGGAGGTGGAATAAGATTCTGCAGGTGAACAACTGGCTACGTCGATGGTGCCGTCAGCAAGGATTTGGATTTCTGGATCACGGAGTGAATTACCTATACGTGTAATGTATGTAGTACAGTTCATATAGCGTCTTGTGCTTGGGTGCGATGAACATACATGAGACACAGGTTTGATATAGAAAAGTCCTGTATTACTTCATACAAGTTGGCAGAAATAGTCACACAGTTTGCAGACACAGAAACAGGAGACACAGCAGGCCAGAGTAATCCAAGCTCAGCAATCACTCTCCAATACAGATTCAGGATCTTCTTCTCTGTTACCGTAAGTCCATGCAAACGTGGGTCTTTCAAAGAGCAGGGTTCAGAGTCCACAAGTGCTTCAGAGTTCCTCAGTAGGAATAGCTGGAGTACAAGGTCCAAGGCTTACAGGAGTAAAGTCACAGGTTCACTGCAGGCTAGATTCTGAAGCACTGATTGCTCAGCTGTGGCTGCTTAAGAAGCAAAGGAGAGAATCAGGGCGGGAACATGCAAGCTGGAAACTCCATTTTGACTGAGGGCAAGATAGCTGCAGCAAGACAGAAAGTAAAATGGCTGACGAACAAACTGAGTTTCAGGAATATATACATAGAACCTTACATTACTCCCCCCTTAAGGACAACCTCCGGATGACCTCAGACCAGGCTTGTGTGGGTACCTCTGATGAAACTGACGGAGCAAGCGAGGAGCATTAACGTTATTGACCGGTTCCCATGAGTTGTCCTCCACTGGGTAGCCCTGCCATTTAATCAGATATTGTAACTGATTTCTATACAACCTGGAATCTAAAATCCTTTCCACCACAAATTCTTCCTGACCATCGACTAGCACTGGGTCAGGGCAAGGAGAAGAACGTCCAGGAAACGTATTGGGTGTCGCAGCCTTTAGTAGGGATACATGAAAGACAGGGTGGATTCTCATAGTTCTGGGCAGTTGAAGACGACAAGCAACGGCACTTATAATTTTACTGATTTTATAGGGTCCAATGTACTTATGTCCCAACTTAGACGATGGAATCCTTAACTTAAGATTTCTGGTTGACAGCCAGACCAGGTCTCCTACCTTGAAAGCTGGTGCAGGTTTACGAAATTTATCTGCTGCTTTCTTGTACCTTTCCTGAGCCGATTCCAGATTCTCCTTTAGAAGATCCATATTCTTCTGTAAAGACGTGATTCTTTCAGCCACTGCTGGTAAAGGCGTTTCTATGGGAAATCGTGGTAGAATGTTAGGATGATAACCTAGATTAGAGTAAAAAGGAGACTGTTTAGTGGAGGCACTCTGAGAGTTGTTATAAGAGAACTCAGCTAATGGAAGTAGATCCACCCAATCATCCTGTAGGTGGCAGATAAAGCAGCGGAGATACTGCTCCAGGGTTTGATTGGTTCGTTCGGTCTGTCCATTAGTCTGGGGATGAAAAGCAGAAGAAAGGTTTACTTTAATGTCCAATGCTGCACAGAAATTTTGCCAAAACCTAGAAGTGAATTGCACCCCTCGATCCGAAATAACCTCATCCGGTACTCCATGTAAGCGAAACACATCTTTAATCATCAAATCTGATGTCTGTTTTGCAGTGGGTAAGCCGACACAAGGGATAAAATGAGCTGCCTTTGTTAGACGGTCAACCACCACTAGAATGGTGTTCTTCCCCTGAGAGGTTGGTAACTCCACAATGAAGTCCATAGAAATGGATCCCCACGGGCGGGACGGGGTGGGAAGAGGCTGTAACAGACCAGTTGGTGAGGAGCGAGGTGTTTTGCATCTTGCACAGACCTCACATGAAGTGACATAATTCAAAACATCCTTCCTGCAAGTGGGCCACCAAAAGAAACGAGAAAGAAATTCCTGTGTCTTTAGAATTCCTCTATGCCCAGCTATCTTGGAATCGTGAATGAGTTGCAATACTCTCAATCTGACTGTTTCAGGAATATACAGGCGTTGTCCCTGAATCCACACACCATTCTTAAAGACAAGACTTACGTCCCTTGGGGGTTGTGCCAAAAAGGAATCCGCATGGTATGCTTCCTTGATGTCCTTAAGTAGGTCTTGATTATGAATTACTCCTAGGAATCTAGAGTCAGGAAGAATAGTCTTAGGAGTAGTAATTGGACGTGTCTCTGCTGAGTAAATCCTAGAGTGCATCAGCCTTTCCATTGCGCGATCCTGGTCTATAAGAGATGATAAAATTAAATTGGTTTAAGAAAAGATTCCAGCGAGCCTGGCGAGGAGTCAGGCACTTAGCCGACCTGATAAACTCTGGTCTGTCAGGACGACTATTTGCTGTGCAGCTCCCTGAAGAAGGTGTCTCCATTCTTTGAAGGCGGCAATAATGGCCAACAACTCTCTATTGCCCACATCGTAGTTCCTCTCAGCCGAAGACAACTGCTGGGAAAAGAAGGCACAGGGATGCAAGACATTCTTCTCACCTGTTCTCTGAGAGAGTATAGCTCCAACGGCACAGTCTGAAGCATCCACCTCTATTATGAAGGCAAGCTCGGGGTTGGGATGTACTAGGATAGGTGCAGTGGTAAATTTATCTTTTAGATGGGAAAATGCTTCCTGGGCTTGGGGAGTCCAGGAAAACCTAGACTCTTTCCGGGTAAGTTGAGTGATAGGTGACACTACCTCAGAGAAATTTCTAATGAAACGTCTATAGAAGTTGGCAAACCCGATGAAGCGCTGTACCTCCTTCACATTTCTAGGACTTGGCCAATCCTTGATGGCTTGGGTTTTGCTTCCATCCATACTAATTCCTTGTGTAGACAGTACATACCCCAGAAATTGAATTTCGGTCCTATGGAATTCACACTTTTCAAGTTTGATGTAAAGATGATTTTGTCTTAGACGTTCCAAGACCATTCTCACATGTCCATGATGTTCCTCTGTGGAGTTAGAAAAAATTAGAATATCATCCAAATAAATTACCACGAATGTATCTAGGAGATCCCTGAAAATGTCATTCACCAAGTGTTGGAAAGTGGCTGGGGCGGTACTCAGACCAAAAGGCATAACTAGATATTCAAAGTGTCCATAGCGTGACCTGAATGCAGTCTTCCATTCATCCCCAGGTCTAATACGGACTAAGTTATAGGCCCCACGAAGATCTAGTTTAGAAAAAATTTTGGCATGTCGCACTCTCTCCAATAACTCAGGGATTAAAGGCAATGGATAACGGTTTCTAATAGTAACCTTATTGAGTTCCCTATAGTCTACGCATGGTCTCAGAGATCCATCTTTCTTCTTTACAAAGAAGATGGGTGCACCTGCAGGAGATGAAGAGGGGCGTATGAAGCCCTTGGCTAGATTTTCATCTATGTAATCCTTTAAAGCCTTTAGCTCGGGCCCCGCCAGGGGGTAGATCTTACCAAAAGGTATCTCTGCTCCAGGCAATAATTCAATTGGACAATCATATGGACGGTGAGGAGGAAGCTGGTCAGCGTTCTTCTTGTCACATAAATCCACATAGTCCTGGTATACAGCTGGTAGTTCAGGGACTGACATGATTCCTTTAGGAACAGAGCAAGCTGAAACTTTTGGACTCATCTGTTTCTCTGGAAAGTGTAATTCCTTGGTCTCCCAGTTAATGGTAGGATTCTGAGCCTGCAGCCATGGTAGCCCTAGAATAATGGGAAAGTGGGGAGAAGAGATAAGCATAAAGGACAGTTTCTCTTGATGATCTTTACCCATAAGAACCCTCAAAGGCTCTGTTTCCTGATCCACTGGTCCAGAGGTCAGCAGGGAGCCATCCACAGTTTCCATCTGTACTGGAGTAGCCTTCTTCACTGAACGTATTCCCTGTTTCAGAGCAAAGGAGACATCCATAAAATCTCCACTTGCCCTGAGTCGATCATAGCAGAGCTAGACACCCAAGCTGAGTCAACCCAGAGTTTGATGGAAAGAAAGCAATGAGAATTGTTTTTCTTACAACTCAGCTGGGACACCGCTGAGGAAACTTGAAAAATGGCAGCGTTTACACAGTCAACGTCCTCAGAGGTAACGGAGTTTAAGTCCGAGAAATCAAGATCTGTTGCTGCAGATCTCTCTGGAGCCTGAGGCTCGGACCTGACAGATCCCCTCTCGCAACACTCACAATGAATGAGTGCTGCAGTAGTCTTACGAGAACGGCTGGGGCAGTTTATAATGAAGTGCCCTGACTTACCACAATAGAAACATAGATTCTCCTTAAAACGATGTTCCTTGCGTGCATCACTAACCCGTCGTTGTAAAGAGTCTACCTGCATGGGTTCAGGTTCAGGTTCCCGTGTAATCCTACTCAAAGGTTCCTTAGCTGGAGAGGAAGGTAGGAAAAGGTTAGTACGATTGCTTTCGAACCATCTCTCTTGCCTGCGTTCAGTCAGACGAGTATCAATACGGATGCAGTAGTTAATAAAGTCACGTAACGCAGTGGGAGGGTCGGCACGAGCAAGTTCATCCTTAATCAGTGGAGATAACCCCTTTCGAAAAATAGATTTTTTGGCGGAACTGTCCCAGGTGGTATCAAGGGCCCATCTCCTGAAATCCAAGGCATATTCAGCTACCGAGTGCTTACCTTGGCGCAAAGCTAACATGGCTGCTTCAGCTGTTGCACCTCGATTGGGGTCATCAAACACCTGCCCCATGGCTGAAATAAAATCATCAAGGTGATTCAAACAATCATCCTCAGTCTCAATCAGAGGGTTTGCCCACATTAAAGCCTTGTTGGTAAGCAACATAATTATAGTAAGCACCTTAGATCGTTCAGTGGGAAATTGTGAAGCATGTGCAGAAAAAAAAAGATTGCATTGATTAATAAATCCCCTGAATTTCTCACGTTCACCGCCAAAACGAAAAGGGGGCAACTTGGGAATCCCAGCACTCGGGGCTATGGCAGGAGCCTGGACTCGCCCCTCTAGAACCTCAATCCTGGCTCGCAAATCCTGGGTAGTCTGTCCAACCACTTGCAAATTGTGATTATTGAGGTCCTGTAGATTTGTAAAACGGGTCTTTATATTCTGCAAATCTGCAAGGATATTATCAGTCACTCCGCAAAGTTCCTTTATGCGGGCCTCCATTTTCCAGATCTTTTAAGACAGGATTACTGGAAGAAGAGGAGAGAAAAAAAAAACAATAGTGTTCACCTGTGGCAACACTGCAGAGAGAAAAAAAAAATTAAGGGAACTGCTCACCTGGAATGGTTGTGAGAAGTCACAACCACTATCATCACAGAAAGTTTCAACCAGACATCTGATATCCAGAGTTACAGCAGACAAAAAAGAGAAAAGAAAGGAGAAAAAAAAAAACGATAGTGTTTACCTGTGGTAACACTGCAAAAAAGAAAAAACTTAAGGGAATTGCTCACCTGGAATGGTTGTGAGAAGTCACAACCACTGTCATCACAGAAAGTACAACCGGACGTCTGATATCCACAGTACAGCAGACACAGCCTTCCAGACCCAGCAGACACTAACGTTTTGGCTTCAGAATCTTGTAATGTATGTAGTACAGTTCATATAGCGTCTTGTGCTTGGGTGCGATGAACATACATGAGACACAGGTTTGATATAGAAAAGTCCTGTATTACTTCATACAAGTTGGCAGAAATAGTCACACAGTTTGCAGACACAGAAACAGGAGACACAGCAGGCCAGAGTAATCCAAGCTCAGCAATCACTCTCCAATACAGATTCAGGATCTTCTTCTCTGTTACCGTAAGTCCATGCAAACGTGGGTCTTTCAAAGAGCAGGGTTCAGAGTCCACAAGTGCTTCAGAGTTCCTCAGTAGGAATAGCTGGAGTACAAGGTCCAAGGCTTACAGGAGTCAAGTCACAGGTTCACTGCAGGCTAGATTCTGAAGCACTGATTGCTCAGCTGTGGCTGCTTAAGAAGCAAAGGAGAGAATCAGGGCGGGAACATGCAAGCTGGAAACTCCATTTTGACTGAGGGCAAGATAGCTGCAGCAAGACAGAAAGTAAAATGGCTGACGAACAAACTGAGTTTCAGGAATATATACATAGAACCTTACAATACGATGGACTACTTGCTAGAGATGGGGTGCACCTTACGAAGACTGGAAAACATGTATTTGGAAGTCGCCTTGCTACACTCATCAGGAGAGCTTTAAACTAGAACAATGTGGGAAGGGAAGCAAAACGCCAGCAAAAGCCATACACTTGACAAATACTATTGAGATTTCTGCTATTAGAAGTGAAGGGGAAGAACAAAGACAAAAAAATTTACGTAATAAAAATATTGAAGGAAGAGAAACCAATCACAAACTAAAGTGTTTCTATACGAATGCACAAAGCATGGGCAACAAACAAGGAGAACTGGAGCTACTAACGCAGGAGAAGAAATATGATGTCATTGGAATCACTGAGACTTGGTGGGACGATACACATGATTGGAATACAAGGCTAGAAGGATACAACTTATTTGCAAGAAACAGACTTGATAAACGAGGAGGAGGTGTTGCATTGTATGTTAGAAAAGCGTATATCTGCACAGAGATTGACGCTTCAAAGACTGGGAGTTCTGTGGAAACTGTTTGGGTAAGAATACAAGGACAGAACAATGGAAAGGACACCATTGTAGGCATTTACTACAGGCCGCCTGTGCAAGCTGAAGATATGGATGAACTCTTTATGCATCAAATGACCAAGTTCTCCAAAAAATATGACATAGTGGTCATGGGAGATTTCAACTATCCAGACATTTGTTGGGAATCTCTCTCAGGCAAAACTAACAGGTCCAGGAAATTCTTATCCTCTCTTGCTGACAACTTTATCTTCCAAAAGGTAATGGAGAAAACAAGGGGATCTGCTACCTTGGATCTAATCCTCATAAACAGGGAGGAAATGGTGGAGGAGGTAAGAGTGGCTGGGACTCTAGGAGGTAGTGACCATGCTATTTTAGAATTTTGGATAACAAGAGGAGGAAGACCTGTGAAGACTCAGACGTCAAGGTTAGATTTCAGAAAGGCAGATTTTAAGGAACTCAGAAAGAGAATTGGAGGGATCCAATGGCTGGATATCCTTAAGGACAAAAATGTCCAGGAAGGATGGAAAATCTTGAAAAATGAGATTCTCAAAGCACAATCGTTAACAATTCCGAAAAGAGGGAAGAATGGGAAGCATTTAAGGAAACCAGGATGGATGAACATAGAACTTAAACACATGCTAAAAAGGAAGAAAGAAATGTTTATCAAATGGAAAGAGGGAGGCATATCTAAAGAAGAATATAATGCCGTCTGCAGAACCTGCAGGGCACAAATCAGATTATCTAAAGCTGACAATGAATTAAGGCTTGCAAGTGACGTCAAAAGCAACAAAAAGGATTTTGGGGATACGTCAAAAGTAAAAGAAAAGTCAAAGATGCTATAGGATTTTTACAGGATGAAAATGATGAAATGGTAAGTCAGGATGTTGAGAAGGCTGAACTTTTAAATTCCTATTTTGCATCTGTTTTCTCTCAGAAAGGAAATGTAACATCAACTGATCTTCACTGTCCTATTAAAGGAATAGAAGAATCCAGGATATCTATAAACAGAAAGACAGTGAGGAAACACTTAGCTAACATAAATGAATTCAAGTCTCCAGGTCCAGATGAATTACACCCCAGGGTACTGAAGGAGATAGCAGAAGAAATTATTGAACCACTGTCCATAATCTTTGAAAATTCTTGGAGAACAGGAGAAGTCCCAGAAGACTGGAGAAGAGCAAATGTTGTTCCTATCTTCAAAAAGGGGAAGAAGGTGGACCCAGGGAACTACAGGCCGGTGAGTCTGACTTCTATACCAGGAAAGATCTTTGAACAAATTATTAAAGAACATGTATGCAAGTACCTGGATAAGAATGAAGTGATTAAACAGAGTCAGCATGGGTTTGTAACTAATAAGTCATGTCAGACTAACTTAATTTCCTTCTATGACAGAATCACTGACTGGGTGGATCAGGGAAATGCTGTAGATATAGTATATCTTGACTTCAGCAAAGCATTTGACAAAGTATCTCACACAATCCTTATTGAAAAAATGACTAAGTATGGAATGGACAAGGCAACGGCCCCCTGAAGAAGGAAGGAAGGAACCATCCGAAACGCGCGTTGGGGTGGCAAGGGCAGCCTGTGTGGTGTCACATTGTGACTCTATTGGTATGTACTGCATTACCATTATTATTCACTATCTACCTCTATATACATTTCTATGTATTATAACTATGTTGAATACTATTGTACATAAGTAGCATGAGGTATCTTTATACCTCTATCTTCCACACGTGGTTTCCCTTGCTGTATTTGTATTTTGTATTGTGACACATGCAGTATTCATCTGTTGTGCAATTCTTTTATCCTATTATATCAATAAAGTTTTTCTACTTGTTCTATATTTGACCTTAGACTGCTTATTTCTCTCGGCTTATCTATATCGTATATGCAGTTGGTCTGTTACAGTCCAGTATCTTTTCAGTCCACAAATTTGTGACACTATGTCTGTATACTTTTAGGATGATATGGTACTTTCAGTGACTGATATGTTGATCTATTATTCTGTTAGGTGGATTCATAACTGGCTTAGTGATCGGACCCAAAGAGTGGTTGTAAATGGCTGCACATCCAGTTGGAAGAATGTCTCAAGTGGGGTACCACAAGGCTCTTTTTTGGGCCCTGTATTGTTCAACATCTTTATCAATGATTTAGATTAAGGAATTGAGGATAAACTGATCAAATTTGCTGATGACACAAAGCTAGGAGGGGTAGCTAATACTAGAGAAGAGAGAGAGAGGATTCAAAAAGATATACATAAACTGGAGCAGTGGGCAGCAACTAACAGAATGGATTTTAACAGGAAAAAATGCAAAGTACTACATCTGGGCAATAAAAATGAAAAAAGCATATACAAAATGGGAGGAATAGGGCTAAGTAACAGCACATGTGAAAAAGACTTGGGTATACTAATTGATCACAGACTTAACATGAGTCAACAGTGTGATGCAGCAGCAAAAAAGGCAAATGCAATTCTAGGATGTATCAACAGAAGCATACAGTCTAGATCATGTGAGGTCATTATTGCCCTCTACTCCTCTTTGGTCAGACCTCATCTGGAATACTGTGTCCAGTTTTGGGCACCACATTTTAAAAAAGACATCAACAAACTGGAGCAAGTTCAGAGAAGAGCCACCAGAATGGTGACCGGTCTGCAAACCATGTCCTATGAGGAACGGTTGCAGGATTTGGGAATGTTTAGCTTGCAAAAAAGAAGACTGAGAGGAGACTTAATAGCTGTCTACAAATATCTCAAGGGCTGTCACATTGTAGAAGGATCATCTTTATTCTCATTTGCACAAGGAAAGACTAGAAGCAATGGGATGAAACTGAATGGGAGGAGACACAGATTAGATATTAGAAAAAACTTTTTGACAGTTAGGGTGATCAATGAGTGGAACAGGCTGCCACAAGAGGTGGTGAGTTCTCCTTCAATGGAAGTCTTCAAACAGAGGCTGGATAGACATCTGTCTGGGATGATTTAGAGAATCCTGCTTTGAGCAGGGGGTTGGACCAGAAGGCCCAGGAGGTCCCTTCCAACTCTACCATTCTATGATTCTATGATTTCGTTAGCGACCTCGTTGTGTGTGGCATGTAGCAACGATGTGGCCCCTGCTGTGATGTCGCTGATCGTTCACTAGCGTTCTGGACCATTTTTTGATCGTTGGCGTCCCGCTGGTGGGCCTATATCGCTGTGTTTGGCACCTTTTGCGAACGACGAGCGACCTCGTTTGTGACGCATATGACAGCGGCGCAGGCGGGACTAGGGTTTTTAGCGTCACGGAGTGGATCGCAATATCTAAGTTCTCTTTTGCATCACAGAGAGGATCGCAGAAGTTGCAAAGCAGGCTAGCAGGACGCAGAGAGCAGGAGCGATGCTGGAAATTCCTATGAATCAGAAGCACTCAGTACATGCTAATGACATCCTAACGACCGCCAAAGTCGTTAAAGAGATCGCTGACCGCTGATGTGTCGTTTATGAGATCTCCTGTTTGGCAGCTACAAGCGACCTAAAAGCGATCACACCAACGATTTTGTTAGCTTGCGTCGTTATCGTGATCGCTAACGAGATCGCTAAGTGTGGCAGTACCTTAAGAGTCCACCAGATGCATATGATCAAGCCAAAGTTAACAAGGTCATAAATAACACTGGGGTAGAGCAGGGGGTTAGTTGAAGGACATACCATGTGGATACTATTAGCAGAGGTAAGAACAGTCTGTGTAGAAAGCTGTGTAGAAAGCTTGGTACAAGGCAAAGCTAGGAGTGAAGCCTCCAAGATGGAGGAACACAGAGCAAGACCTGGCAGCTCAGTAGTAAGACACTTAATGAGTTAACACATTGCCCAGCAAGATCCCCATGTGGAGCTGCCCTAAATACTAGAGGGCTCATGGTAATTGGTCAGGGACAAATTAGACAGGTGCACCCTGACTCCATAAGAACCAGAGAGTTCTGGCGCCGCCCCTCTATGCACACAGCCAGGAAACATGCGCAGAACAGATAGAAAGCAAGAGGTACAGAGCATGGAGCTGGCAGCAGACAGAAATCACAGCATGACCTGGAGCAGTGAGCAAGTTGGTATGTGAAGGATAGGCGGCCATGCAGTGATGCCAGCAGGGTTGTTACAGTACCCCCTATTCATGACCCCTCTTCTTCAAGCCTGCCAAGATGACCTGTAGAAGGAGTGTGGGACCACACACAGTCCAGGCCGACACGACATCCTTCAGGTAAGGTGAAGTGGGCCTACCATCAGGAATCACCGAGTGCCAAGTTTCTTGGTGCCCGACGGAGTCAACCTCCACAATGACCTGGACCTCCTCCTGTAGACTGGTGGAAAGCAGAGATGAGCACATTTCTGTCTTGGGATCTTCACTCAACGGCCACATGGAAGCTGGAGGCATACAAACAGGAAGCATCTTCAGCCTGGTACCCTGAAAAAACTGGACCACCTCTTCCAAATTAGAGGGTGAGTAAGCCTGTGTCTTGGAATTTTCACCAACCAGCCACCTGGGAGCAGAAGGCATACATTTAGAAAGTCCCTTCAGCCTGTTACACTGAAAAAACTGGACCACCTCTTCCAGGTAAGAGGGTGAGTAAAGCTCTGTCCTGGAATCTTCACCCATTGGCCACAGAGGAGCAGAAGGCACACACTCCGAATCCATCTTCAGCCCTTTATCCAGGGGAAGACAATCAATAGGCAGGGATGCTCCTGGGAGCGGATCACTGGTATAGTCGCTGGAGACGTGTGAAGAGAATGCCACTGCTTCGCCCTCTTCGGAGAAGTCATTACACCTTGACTCGAAGACCAGTAGACCAGAAGAAGAAGATGACATTGCTGACTGACTCTGATGCAAGGGAACTAGACACCTTTTGTCACTTGGTTGTTTCAAGCGAAGCACCTTGCTGGGTCTCCAGACATAAATGGGTACAAGAATCTCTGGCTCAGAATGACCCATGAGCATACCAGACAGCAAATGGAAGACAAACTTTTTCATGTATAGTGCTCCGACCTGGAGCTGTAGTTGTCCTTGCAGGACTAGACTGTTCTCGAAGAGGGCTCGGCCATCTCTAGACAACGCCCACGCCGGATTCGGGAACTGCAAAGCAGAGACCACACACCGACTCCGTATGGCTGGCGGCTTAACCACACCAAAGCTTCCTGAAGGCAGAGAAACAGTCATCGGCTTCACAGGGCAGAGACCTTCAGGATGTTCCTTCACAGGACTAGATTCCGGCTGCAAGTTTGCCAGCCCCTTCTTATTAGACCTCTTAGATCTTACATGGGAGGCTGATTTGGCAGGCTGTGGAACGGGAGAGTCATGGACGGTCACAGGCGGATGAGACGATTTACCCACAGGTTCTTTACGTCTGGTCCGTCTCTGGAAGCTTGGGGGAAAACTTCACAGGAGACGCTGTACTCGACTTGTCGAAGGCTTTGCAGGCCACCAGGAAGACTGGAAAACTTGAGGTGATGGGATCCCCCGCTTCCCAAAGGGGGCGAAGCCACTCCAAGGCATCTCCTGTTAGGTAAGTCATTAGCAATCCTACCTTAACCCGATCAGTGGCAAAGAAGGGAGCATGCCATTGAAAGTAACGTAAGCACTGCTCCAAAAAGACACAACACTGCTTAGGATCCCCATCATATCTTGGTGGATCCGAAGGTGGCTCAACTTTAGGGACACCAGCCTCAAGTTGAGCAAACAGTTCATTAGAGACCACAATGGTAGGTGGAGCAGGAAAAGTCTGAACTTCAGACTGGGTAAATTTATTCGGTTGTCCATATTGACAAAAAAGTTCATGTCGCTGTCACGACGTATAACAGATATATTCAAAGATAGCAACCTATATCTAATGTGACATCATTCTAAATTTCATATAATAGAGAAAATCAACATGTATACATAGTATCTGCCAGCAATGTCTTACCTGACATAATATCCTATGTATTGTGGGTCAATACTGTGTACGTGTCACGCTGTCTCTGGATAGAGGTGGACCGGGGTCTATGCTGACCCTGAACTGGGGTCCTGACTAGTCCCTCTACCTGGAGGTACTGTTAATGGTACAGAGGTCCAGGCCGCCAGCGTAACCCTGTCTCCTGTAGATCCCTGACCACTGTAATCTAGTCCTGAGAAGGACCCTGATTACCACCACAGGGAATGGGCAGGTCACAGCTTACACACAGTCTAAGACAAACGAGACAGACAAGGGGTAAAGGAAACACAGCCTTGCATACAACACTTCCACTACAGAGGAACACAAAAGGTTAAGGAGATAAACAATAAGCGAGGAGAGGAAAAACCACAACAGGCACTCTTAGCTTAAGTCTTCTCAGAAACGATCCGCTCTGCTGGTCTGAATGAATGCTTTCACCGGCAACTTCCCCAGCAGACCAGCAGGTATATGAAGGAAGCTAATTAACAAAACATCAATCGCAGCTGGGCGAGGCTGGTCAGCCCAGCACCGAGAGAGAAAGAATTAACTCCCTCAGTGCCGAAAAACACCCAGCACCAGAAACTCAGCTGTGCGAAGTCAGGGTGTGCAATCGCGACGATCTCCGCCGCGACACACCCGTGACAGTACCCCCCCTTCTACGAGGGGCCTCTGGACCCTCAGGGCCTGGTCTATCTGGGTGAGTAGTGTGGAAGGCCCGAACCAAACGGTCTGCGTTAATATCCGACGCAGAAATCCACATCCTCTCCTCAGGACCATACCCCCTCCAATGAACAAGGTACTGAAGGGACCGGCGATTCAGACGTGAGTCAATGATCTTCGATACCTGAAACTCCAAATTACCATTGACCACCACTGGAGGAGGAGGTAGAGGTGACGGTATAACTGGTGCCACGTACCTCTTAAGCAACGATTTGTGGAACACATTGTGGATTTTAAATGTAGGAGGGAGGTCAAGACGGAAAGCCACCGGATCAACTATTGAACTGATCCTGTATGGCCCGATGAATCTGGGACCGAGTTTCCAGGAGGGAACCTTAAGTTTTATATTCTTGGTAGACAACCATACCAGATCGTTCACACTTAGGTCCGGACCAGACACTCTCCTCCTATCAGCCATACGTTTGTATCGGTTCCCATAGTGCTCAGATTATTAAGCACTCCTCTCCACACTGAAGCAAGTGATGACGAAAATCGTTCCTCCTCAGGAACCCCAGAAGAGCCCCCCCCATTGAAAGTACAAAACTGGGGGTGAAAACCATATGCCCCAAAAAACGGGGACTTACCAGTGGACTCGCTCCGCCTATTGTTAAGAGCGAACTCTGCCAGAGGCAAGAAAGAAGACCAGTCCTCTTGGTTCTCTGAGACAAAACACCGGAGATATGTCTCTAAGCTCTGATTCAGACGCTCTGTCTGACCATTGGTCTGCGGATGAAAAGCCGAAGAAAATTACAACTGCATCCCCGACGAGAACAAAATGCCTTCCAGAATTTGGACACAAACTGAGACCCCCGATCCGACACCACATCGGAAGGCAACCCGTGAAGTCTCACAATCTCCCCAATGAACACCTGCACCAGAGTTTTAGCATTAGGAAGAGCAGGAAGAGCAATAAAATGTGCCATTTTGCTGAACCTGTCAACTACAACTAGTATGACAGTTTTACCTGAAGACGGAGGAAGGTCCGTAATGAAGTCCATAGACAGATGGGTCCATGGACGCTCCGGGATTTTCAACGGTAAAAGGGCCCCAGACGGACGGGTATGTGGGGTCTTAGAGCACGCACATACCCCACAGGACGCGACAAAAGTTACCACCTCTTTATTTAAGTTAGGCCACCAAAACCGGCGAGAAACGAGATCTACAGTTGCTTTACTCCCTGGGTGTCCTGCCAAAGCAGAATTATGATGTGCCTCGATAACCTTTTGTCTTAACTGATCTGGAACAAACAGTTTCCCTGGAGGTCCTACAGGGGCGTCCCCCTGAGCCTCCAATACCTCCTCCTCAAGCTCAGAGCATACAGCTGACACCACAACTCCCTCCTGAAGAATAGGAACCGGGTCATCCGTCTTCCCGGCCCCCGGGAAACTACGAGATAAGGCATCAGCCTTTACATTTTTTGACCCAGGACGATATGTGACGACAAAATTAAACCTGGTAAAAAACAACGACCATCTAGCTTGTCTGGAATTCAGACGTTTTGCAGACTCTAAATACAGCAGGTTCTTGTGATCAGTAATGACGGTGACCGGGTGGACTGCCCCCTCCAAAAAGTGACGCCACTCTTCAAAAGCCAACTTAATGGCCAAGAGTTCCCTATTGCCGACATCATAATTCCTCTCAGCGGACGACAATTTTTTAGAGAAGAAATCGCACGGATGCCATTTACCAGGGGACGGACCTTGAGATAATACCGGACCCACTCCTACGTCAGATGCGTCTACCTCCACAATGAACGGTTGTGATGCATCAGGTTGGATGAGTATGGGTGCTGAAGCAAAACATTTTTTCAAGGAGGAAAATGCTTGACAAGCTTTGTCAGACCACCTAGAAAAATCCGTCCCTTTTTTTGTCATGTCAGTGAGAGGTTTGACAACAGATGAGAAATTACGAATAAATTTCCGGTAGTAGTTAGCAAACCCCAGGAAACGCTGCAGTGCTTTAAGATCCTCTGGCCGATCCCATTCAAGCACAGCCTTCACTTTCCCAGGGTCCATACGGAAACCGGAGGCTGACACCAAGAATCCGAAAAACTGAAGTTCTTGTACAGCGAATACACACTTCTCCCATTTGGCGTACAGTTTATTATCTCGCAAGATCTGCAACACTTGTCTCACATGCTCCTGATGAGACACAAGATCCGGCGAGTAAATTAAGATGTCATCTAGATAAATGACAACAAACTGTCCCACTAGGTGGCGAAAGATGTCATTAAGAAAATGTTGAAACACCGCCGGGGCAGTAGTCAGACCGAAAGGCATGACAAGGTTCTCATAATGTCCCTCCGGAGTGTTAAACGCCGTCTTCCACTCATCCCCCTCCTTTATCCTAATCATATTATACGCCCCCCTGAGATCCAACTTAGAGAACCATTTGGCGCCCACAATCTGATTGAAGAGATCAGGAATAAGTGGGAGCGGATACGGATCTCGGACCGTAATCCGATTAAGCTCACGGAAATCCAGGCAAGGGCGTAGGCCTCCATCTTTTTTCTTCACAAAGAAGAACCCCGCGGCCACTGGGGAAGATGAAGGTCTAATATGCCCCTTGGCCAGACTTTCCGAAATGTAATCCTTCATAGCTTGCCTCTCAGGACCAGAAAGGTTATATAACCTAGATTTTGGTAACTTAGCATCAGGAAGCAATTTTATAGCACAGTCATATGCACGATGAGGAGGTAATTCTTGACACCCTTCCTCTGAAAACACATCCTCAAAGTCCTCCAGAAAAGGAGGTAAGGTTCTAGGCACGACCGTACCGATGACCGTGTTCATGCAGTTACTATTGCAAAATTCACCCCACTGGCTTATCTCTCTGGATTGCCAATTAATAACTGGGTTATGTTTAGTTAACCAAGGAAGTCCCAACACAATAGGAGTGGGAAGGCCCTCCAACACATAACAAGACAATAGTTCTTTATGTATTGCCCCCACTCGAAGGTCTATGTTATGCACGGCTTGCACAAAGCTACCTTGACCGAGAGGCCTGGCGTCAATAGAGAATATAAGGATAGGTTTGGCCAATACACTCAGTTGCATACCTTGCACCTGGGCAAACCGAGCGTCCACCAGATTAGCCGCGGCCCCACTATCCAGAAGAACAGAAATCCTCTCAGTTCTCGTACCTACCACCACCTCCGCTGGTACGAGAAACTGAGACGGACTTGGGGACGAAATACATACTCCCAGATTGTCGTCCACCACACAACCTGGGATTAATAGTTTTCCGGCGACTTCTTGCTCAGTACAGTACGGGATGGACACCCCTCAATAAAATGTCCCTCTCTCCCGCAGAAGAAACACCTTCTTGTTTTGCGGCGCACCGCCGATCCCCTCCCTCGGAATGATGTCCCTCCCAACTGCATAGGTTCCTCGGAACAAACCAGGGGAACCTCAATATTAGGGACTTTAGAAGGAGGTGGAGTCATCACAGGGGGCGGAGTTACCCCACACCTCTCCCGAAGCCGTCTATCAATGCGAATAGCAAGAGCCATAGCGGCCTCCAGTGACGGGGGAGAATCATACTGAGCCAACACATCTTTTAATTTGTCAGATAAACCTTGACAAAACTGGCTCTTAAGAGCCGGGTCATTCCACTGAGTATCCGTGGCCCACCTACGGAACTCTGAAGAAAATTCCTCCGCCGGACGATCTCCCTGCTGTATCCTACGTAACTTCATCTCAGCAAGGGAGACCCGATCCGGGTCATCATATACCAGACCCAGGGCTGTAAAAAAATCGGTCCACTGACTGGAGAGCTGGGGAGCCCGGGGGGAGAGAGAACGCCCAGGATTGAGGGTCCCCTTGTAAGAGCGAGATGACAATTCCCACCCTCTGATCCTCACTCCCCGACGACTGCGGCCGCAGCCGAAAATACAATTTACATGCTTCCCGGAAAGTGAAAAACTTGTCCGCCCACCAGTGAACCTGTCCGGGAGAGCTACTTTAGGTTCAAATCTGGTTTGCTCCCGGGGTACAAAACCTTGGATTTAACGTCCGTCAGCTCCATGGACAAACTCTGCAACTGCTGAGCTAAATGGGCTGCTGGATCCATGGTGGCTGGGGAGAATCTTTAGAGTGGCCGGTGAAAATGTCACGACGTATAACAGATATATTCAAAGATAGCAACCTATATCTAATGTGACATCATTCTAAATTTCATATAATAGAGAAAATCAACATGTATACATAGTATCTGCCAGCAATGTCTTACCTGACATAATATCCTATGTATTGTGGGTCAATACTGTGTACGTGTCACGCTGTCTCTGGATAGAGGTGGACCGGGGTCTATGCTGACCCTGAACTGGGGTCCTGACTAGTCCCTCTACCTGGAGGTACAGTTAATGGTACAGAGGTCCAGGCCGCCAGCGTAACCCTGTCTCCTGTAGATCCCTGACCACTGTAATCTAGTCCTGAGAAGGACCCTGATTACCACCACAGGGAATGGGCAGGTCACAGCTTACAAACGAGACAGACAAGGGGTAAAGGAAACACAGCCTTGCATACAACACTTCCACTACAGAGGAACACAAAAGGTTAAGGAGATAAACAATAAGCGAGGAGAGGAAAAACCACAACAGGCACTCTTAGCTTAAGTCTTCTCAGAAACGATCCGCTCTGCTGGTCTGAATGAATGCTTTCACCGGCAACTTCCCCAGCAGACCAGCAGGTATATGAAGGAAGCTAATTAACAAAACATCAATCGCAGCTGGGCGAGGCTGGTCAGCCCAGCACCGAGAGAGAAAGAATTAACTCCCTCAGTGCCGAAAAACACCCAGCACCAGAAACTCAGCTGTGCGAAGTCAGGGTGCGCAATCGCGACGATCTCCGCCGCGACACACCCGTGACAGTCGCTCCAAGAGTGGAAGGACATGGGACTCAGCGGGGACCATAGCCTGTGCAAACTGTCACGCTCACATCCTGACTGATGGGCGTGAGCCAGGGGGTTGTGGCCCCACTGTGCCACAAACCAGACTATCCTGGAAGGGGCGTGACTAGGACAGCTGCCTTGATTTTCACTGGAACCTCTGATGGTGAGGTCAGGCTTGTGTGGCAGGCAGCTGCCAGGTGCCATTCCAGGGTGGTGTCTGGTTGTGGCTGCTGATTCCACTTGGGGAGACGGTGGCACGGCTGAGACACTGGCAGGCACGGCTGAGACACAGGGCAGGCAAACACTATTGGAACACAGGGCAGGCAGGCACGGCTGAGACAGGGTAGGTAGGCACGGCTGAGACACAGGACTGGCAGGCACGTCTGAGACAGGGCTGGCAAGCACGATTGAGACACGGCTGGCAGGCACGGCTGAGACACAGGGCTGGCAGGCACGGCTGGGACACAGGGCTGGCAGGCACGGCTGGGACACGGCTGGCAGGCACGGCTGTGACACAAGGTAGGTAGGCACGGCTGAGACACAGGGTAGGTAGGCACCAACTGGAAAGGCACAGGGACACGAAGTGGTGTGTGAAATGGGTAGGGTCCTGTTCACACAGCAAGTGCAGGTACTGGTACTGATTGGAAGGAATGATGTATGAAGGAACAGGTAAAGAGACCTGTTCACACAGCAGTTGCAGGTATGGGTACAGACTGGAAGGAATGGTGTATGGAGAAACAGTTAGAGAGAGACCTGTTCACACAGCAGGATCAGGTACTGGTACAGACTGAAGAATGGTTATGGGAATCAGGTAGAGACCTGTTCACACAGCAGGAGAACTGCAAGGCTGTGGAGAAGGGCTGTAGACCAGCAAGAGTTCTGCAGTGGCAGGAGCGAAGCAAAGCGGAACCGCAAGGTATGCGGAGAGGAGCTGCATCAAGAGGTTCTGCAGCTGCAAGAGTGAAGCAGAGCGGAACCGCAAGATATGCGGAGAGGAGCTGCAGCAAGAGGTTCTGCAGCAGTGAAGCAGAGCGGAACCGCAAGATATGCGGAGAGGAGCTGCAGCAAGAGGTTCTGCAGCTGCAGGAGTGAAGCAGAGCAGAACCGCAAGATATGCGGAGAGGAGCTGCAGCAACAGGTTCTGCAGCAGGAGCAAAGCAAAGTGTAACGGAGCAGAACTGCAGGAGTGCGGACAAGAGGCAGAAAGTGGTTCAGTGAGAACACAAGGCAAGACACCGCAGTGAAAGAAATCACAGACAAGGAGACTAAGAGACAGAGGTAGGACAGAGTTCAGACAAGGTAATGACACGAGAAACAGGTACAAGGCAAAGCTAGGAGTGAAGCCTCCAAGATGGAGGAACACAGAGCAAGACCTGGCAGCTCAGTAGCAAGACACTAACTGAGTTAACACATTGCACAGGCAAGATCCACAGGGTGGAGCTGCCCTAAATACTAGAGGGCTCATGGTAATTGGTCAGGGACAAATTAGACAGATGCACCCTGACTCCATAAGAACCAGAGAGTTCTGGCGCAGCCCCCCTATGAACACAGCCTGGAAACATGCACAGAACAGATGGAAAGCAAGAGGTACAGAGCATGGAGCTGGCAGCAGACAGAAATCACAGCATGACTGGAGCAGTGAGCAAGTTGGTATGTGAAGGATAGGAGGCCATGCAGTGATGCCAGCAGGGTTGTTACACCCAGTTTGACACTCTCAGGATTTTACATCAGTATTGGGGTAAGTGCCCACAATTCGGAAGTTGCAGTGTATGTTCCCTGCGTTTAAAGTGCTGTCTGCTATTCAATGCAGGTAAATGTGCATGTGTTCACTGAGCCATTACCGCATTCAGTATGTTCCATCGGTTACATTTCCGCTAGCTCCTGATCCTGGGTGCATGGCCTGATACGTTTCATCGATTACATTTCCACTACTTCCAGATCCCAGGTGCATGGCCCGATACGGTCCATTGGTTACATTTCCACTAGCTCCTGATCCAGGGCGCAAGTCTCGATACCTTCTATCTGTTACATTTCCATCAGTTCTGGATTCCGGGCGCATGGCCCGATATGTTCCATTGGTTACATTCCCACTAGCTCTGGATTCTGCGCGCACAGCCCGATAAGTTTCATCGGTTATATTTCCACTACTTCCAGATCCTGGGTGCACGGCCCGATACGTTCCATCGGTTACATTTCCCCCAGTTCTGGATTCTGGGCGCACGGCCTGATATGTTACATTGGTTACATTTCCGCTAGTTCCGGATCACGGGCACACGGCACGATACGTTCCATCTGTTACATTTCTGCCAGTTCTGGATCCTGGGCGCACGGCTCGATACGTTCCATCTGTTACATTACTGCCAGTTCCGGACCTGGGCGCACAGCCCAATACGTTCTATCGGTTACATTTCCCCAGTTCTGGATCCTGAGTACAGATCCTGATACGTTCCATTGGTTACATTTCCACTAGAACTGGATCACGGGCGCACGGCCCAATTAGTTCCATCGGTTACATTTATTTTCTACCAGTACCGGGATCCTGGGAGCACGACTCGATACGTTCCATCGGTTACATTTCTTCCAGTTCTGGACCTGGCGCAAGGCCCGATACGTTCCATCGGTTACATTTCTGCTAGTTCCTGCGGCTCGTACAGGCACGTCGCCACTCCTGAGGCTCGTACAGGCACGTTGCCACTCCTGCGGCTCGTACAGGCACGTCCCAGCTCCTGCAGCTCATACAGGCATGTCGCCGATCCTTCAGGTCATAGGCACGTCGCCGCTCCTGCGCCTCGTACAGGCACGTCCTCGCACCTGCAGCTCGTACAGGCACGTCGCTGATCCTTCAGCTCGTACGCACGTCGCCGCTCCTGCGCCTCGTACAGGCTCGTCCCCGCTCCTGCGGCTCGTACTGGCATGTCCCCGCTCCTTCGGCTCATACAGGCACGTCTCCGCTTCTGGGGCTCGTACAGGCACGTCCCCGCTCCTGCAGCTCGTACAGGCACGTCCCCGCTCCTGCTGCTCAAACAGGCACGTCGCCGCTCCTGCGGCTCGTACAGAAACATCTCTGCTCCTGGGGCTCGTACAAACACGTCGCCGCTCCTGTGGCTTGTACAGGCACGCCGTCGCTCCTGTGTCTCGTACAGGCACGCAGCCACTCCTGAGTCTCGTACAGGCACGTCTCCGCTCCTGGGGTCTCGTACAGGCACGTCTCCCCTCCTGGGGCTCATACAGGCACATCCTCACTCCTGCGGCTCGTACAGGCACGTCCTGCTCCTGCGGCTCGTACAGGCACGTCCCCGCTCCTGGGGCTCATACAGGCACGTCCCCGTTTCTGCAGCTCGTACAGAAACGTCTCTGCTCCTGGGGCTCGTACATATACGTGTCCGCTCCTGGGGCTCGTACAGACACGTCTCCGCTCCTGGGGCTCGTACAGACACGTCTCCGCTCCTGGGGCTCGTACAGACATGACTCCGCTCCTGGGGCTCGTACAGGCACGTCCCCGCTCCTGCAGCTGGTATAGGCACGTTGTCATGATACATAGTTTGCCCTGCATTTCTGTATAACTTTGTTCCTTCATCATCATTTAACTTAGGCTTATGTCAACACAGCTAAAGGACTCCCCATTGTTCTCCTAAGCCGGGGAGAACTCACAATACACATTCATATAGATATCTCGGAGCCATGCAATGGACCAAACCATTGACTAGGAGGTGGGAACTTCTCCTCCCCTACCCTTGGGCTGTTCCCAGTAGCCCAAGACAAGGGACTTATGCGTGACCAGTGTTGTGTTGAGAGATCTCTAGACAAAAAGGGTGAGGGCTCTTAGCTGCAGCAAGACCTCACGTCGGTCTGTGATTTTGGACTTATTATGGACATCAGGAATAACATGGATATTTGATTTGATATGCTGCCTGCCTCAATAAATCCCGTTGGATTGTTCTTAGCCCGGTGATCTCTTCTTGCTCTGCCGCATACCACGTCACAAACTGGTTGGCAGCGGTGGGATCAGAGCAGAATGAATGGAGGACAACGACCCATCAACTTCTGGAACCAGAGCCTCAGAGTACAAGAACTGGACTGTGGGGAGCTTGCAAACAAAGGCCCGTGAACTGGGGGTCAGCTACAAGGGACTCTCCAAGGAGCAGCTAACTGAGGCTTTGGAAGGAGTTCGCCTGCAAGAGGACACTGAGGAAGCACCTCCATGGCAAATGGAGGAAAGGCGACAGGCAGAGGTAAATACCCAAAAATGTCAGTGGGCTGTGTGGTACGAGGAGGAGATGGCAATGATGGGAGAGGAGGTCTCCATAGACTATAAGATGGAGGTCATGCGAGGAGCTAAGGAGATGGCATTGCTGGAGAGGCAGATAGCTTTGGAAGCAGCTAGAAGCTCCAGGCAGACTGTAACCCCAGCACCCACCATGAGGGAACTCCCCAGAGTGTCCCGCAAAGATTTCAAGGCGTTCCAGGAGGCTGCAGGTGACATTGAGGGCTTCTTCCAGGACTTTGAGCATCAGTGTCGATTAATGGAAGTCCCAGAAAGAGAGCGAGTACGACATCTGGTGGGGCTCTTAGTGGAGCTGCCGCAGCCTATAGAGCTATGGACCCTCGGGGGGACTGTGAGTATGCAGACATTAAACGGACTGTTCTAGAACACTATGCTGTGACCCCAGACACGTATAGGACCCAGTTTCGTACTTTGGCCTGGGATGAGGAGGTGTCCTTCAAGATGTATGCCCACAGACTCAAACAAATATGTCATCGCTGGCTGGAGGGAGAGGAGGCCTTAACTTGGGGGGCCTTCCTCCAGGTCATCTTGAAAGGGCAGTTTTACTTCAAGTGCCCCGCTGAGATCCGAGAATGGGTGCGTGAAAGGAGACCAGCCACTGTGGAGGAAGCTGCAGCTCTAGCGGATGAGGCTCTCACCATCAAGCCTCAATGGAAAAAAACTACTAATCAGTGAGAAAAGAACTACCAGCCCACCGACGATGCCGGCCCCTGGTCCTTCGGCCTCCCATATTCACCATCCCAATAGACCATCAACTCATGGTGACCTTCGTGTGACTGGGCCTCGCATTACTCCTGCTCCACCTTCGGGACTACGACGTGGGGAAGAGTCCCAGAGCGCAGATGTTATAGATGTGGGCAGCCTGGACATCTGCAATTTCAATGTCCAGGTGTTCGGAGACAGGACGGCTACAGACCGCCTTTGCCGGTTCGTTATCTACAGACACTCTCACCAGGAAAAGAGCTGGATTCAGTCCCTGATGACTTGCCAAGTGACTCCGATACCCTGGCTCCCATACCAGGAGTCTATGGGGTGTGAGCCCCAGCCACCTGTTCTTCTGACCTTCAGCACCAACATCTACAGGAGGTCATGCTGGATGGCTGTGATGAACGTGCACACGGTCCGCCACACGGTAGCCCGGGGTATCACAGCTTGTGATCCCTCCGTGCCGCAAATGTGACGAAAACGCGCACACACACGACGGCTGCTGCCGTCCGACCCAATAATCTGCAGGGATTTATAATTATCCCACTTCCACTTAGGAACTTGCAGCTCTCTGGCGCCCCCCTTACCCTCAGGTCAGTCAGGGAACTGCACCTAGGATAATTAGTCGCCAGACGGGCCACTTGGATGTGTGCTGGCTATTGGGCACGCTGCAGTGAGGGAATTATAATTACTCCGGGCCGCAGCCAGGCAATACACTTATAAAACCCGCTCCGTCACTGCCAACGCCACCCAATAGGTTAACACTTTACACCCCTTCTTTTAGCTGCCACCAGCTACGATTTACTTAATGAACAATTTATCAAGAGGGTCCGTAGCAACCCCAAAACAGTAGCGTAGTACTTCAGGCACGTGCAAATTCGTTTATAGAGCAGGAGAAACAAACTAATAATTTTATAGGTTTATTCCTTAAAAGGCAGGCAGTGCTTATAGTTTTAAAAAAAAGGTAACAAGCTGAGGCAATACAGTTATGTACAATGCAGTTAGAAATAAAACAGGATTAAAGGTGAAAATCACTTACATGGTAGTTACATAGGTACTGGCAAGACTGGCTGGGGGAGGAGCCACACATCATAGTTCATTTGCAGATCTGTTAGTCACATCATCACAGCTTGGACTGACTAAGGGGGGCTCACTGCAAGACTTATACCTGTGGGCTGATGACCTCACAAAAGGGGATGGTTTTTCTGGCCACCTCCCAGGGATAGAAGTAAGGACCATAACTCAGCGGGGAACTCTAGCAGAATAATGGCAGACCTATCAATGATCTTACTTTGAAATTACTGTTCAAATGAGTCCAAATTTGGGTGAGATAGTTCATGGTGCATCCGAGAATTCAATTTCTCGGGTTCTGTTGGAGTTACGGGTTCACCAGTACCACGGGAACGATGCCCGATGGACACAGGTTTCAAAACAGTAACTTTCGTGTTTCTAACGAAAGCTCCCACCGTGTTATAACCAAAAAGAATGAATTCTCATAATGGCTGCTATGGGAGGAAAAGCACATGGGCAGACTATGCAGACCCCCTGCGGTGAGGAGGGAAACTCCAGCGCTGGCAGCTCAGATTACACTAAGCCTGAGTGCAGGCTGGGGGGAAGGAATTCGCAGCTATACACAGGCTGCTAAATGTAGTAGATGTCATCACAATGGCCAAAAAGTTGTTGGCTTCCGTGACACTGGGGCTTTTCTCACCATAGCCGATCCCCGAGTACTTCAGCCAAAAGCAATTCAAAAGGGACCAGGAATTGCCATTGTATTGGCTGGAGGCACCCAGAAATATATTCCAAGAGCGAGGGTGACCCTGGATTATGGCTTTGGGGCCAAACAATGCGTGGTCGGTGTGATGAGCGGCCTCCCTGCAGACGTTCTTTTAGCAAATGATGTGGGACATCTGCATTGCCACTTTGTCGGTGCGGTAACCAGAAGTCAAGCCAAGAGAGCAGCAAATGGGGACGCCTACAACTCATCCATGGAAATGAGGCCACCAGAACCGCCGACACAGCCGCACTGTGGCCAAACCTCTTACCGACCTGACCAAGTAAACGATGCCCAGGCTGGTAATCTGGACTCCAGCCTGTGAGGAGTCTTTTATCCGGCTGAAGGACGCCCTGGTCTGTGACCCGGTTCTGGCTGCTCCAGACTATAAGAGGCGATTCATTGTGCAGACGGACGCCTATGCTTATGGATTGGGAGCTGTACTCAGCCAGGTGAATGCAGCGGGGGACGAGCACCCCGTCGCCTACCTCAGCAGGAAACTGTTGGACCGAGAAGTGGCCTATGCAACTGTGGAAAAAGAATGTCTGGCTATAGTGTGGGCCCTCCGGAAACTAAAGCCGTATCTGTATGGACGAGAATTCTCTGTGGTTACTGATCACAATCCCCTCACCTGGCTGAACAGAGCTTCTGGGGACAATGGACGCCTACTGCAGCCCTATAACTTTACCATACAGTATAGAAGAGGCAGCCAACACCAAAATGCAGATGGACTGTCCAGGCAGGAGGAGCCCTGAGTCCGGTCAGCCCTGCCTGTGTGTACTAAACAAGCGACCTGTAGAGGTCCCTCGTACGTACACAAAATTGGAGGGGAAGGAATTGTCATGATACATAGTTTGCCCTGTCCTGCATTTCTGTATAACTTTGTTCCTTCATCATCATTTAACTTAGGCTTATGTCAACACAGCTAAAGGACTCCCCATTGTTCTCCTAAGCCGGGGGAGAACTCACAATACACATTCATATAGACATCTCGGAGCCATGCAATGGACCAAACCATTGACTAGGAGGTGGGAACTTCTCCTCCCCTACCCTTGGGCTGTTCCCAGTAGCCCAAGACAAGGGACTTATGCGTGACCAGTGTTGTGTTGGGAGATCTCTAGAGAAAAAGGGTGAGGGCTCTTAGCTGCGGCAAGACCTCATGTCGGTCTGTGATTTTGGACTTATGGACATCAGGAATAACATGGATATTTGATTTGATATGCTGCCTGCCTCAATAAATCCCGTTGGATTGTTCTTAGCCCGGTGGTCTCTTCTTGCTCTGCCGCATACCCCGTCACACACGTCCCCGTTCCTGCTGCTCGTACAGTCATGTCCCCGCTCCTGCGGCTCGTACAGGCACGTCCCCGCTTCTGCGGCTCATACAGGCTCATACAGGCACGTCACCGCTCCTGGGGCTCGTACAGGCACGCCGCCGCTCCTGCGTCTTCTACAGGTACGTCGCCGCTTCTGTGGCTCGTACAGGCATGTCGCCGCTCCTGCGGCTCGTACAGGCACGTCCCCGATCCTGCGGCTCGTACAGGCACGTCCCCGATCCTGCAGCTCGTACAGGCACGTCGCCACTCCTGCGGCTCGTACAGAAACGTCTCCACTCCTGGGGCTCGTACAGACACATCTCCGCCCCTGGGGCTCGTACAGACACGTCTCCGCTCCTGGAGCTCGTACAGACACATCTCCGCTCCTGGGGCTCGTACAGACACGTCTCCACTCCTGGGGATCGTACAGACACTTCTCCGCTCCTGTTGCTCGTACAGACACGTCTCCGCTCATGGAGCTCGTACAAACACGTCTCCGCTCCTGGAGCTCGTACAGATACGTCTCCGCTCTTGGGGCTCGTATAGGCACGGCCCTGCTCCTGGAGCTCGTAGACACGTCTCCGCACCTGGGGCTCGTACAGACACGTTTCCGCTCCTGGGGCTCGTACAGACACTTCTCTGCTCCTGGGGCTCGTAGAGACACTTCTCCGCTCCTGGGGCTCGTACAGACACGTCTCTGCTCCTGGAGCTCGTACAGACACGTCTCCGCTCCTGGGGCTCGTACAGGCATGTCCCTGCTCCTGCGGCTCGTACAGGCAAGTCACTGCTTCTGCGCCTCGTACAGGCACGTCACAGCTCCTTCGCCTCGTACAGGCAAGTCACCGCTCCTGCGCCTCGTACAGGCATATCACCGCTCCTTCACCTCATACAGGCACGTCATCGCTCCTACAATCACGTCCCTGCTTCTGCAGCTCGTACAGGATTTCGCCGCTGCTGCGCCTAGTACAGGCACGTCGCCGCTCCTGCATCTCGAACAGGTGTGGCGCCCCTGAGGGTCCAGTCGCCACAGAGGTACTGCACCTCATCCAGAGGTGTGGTATCCTACACCTGACTAACATTCGCACCCAACACACACACACTAGTTCAGTCAGGGCACCTGGGCGTACCCCAAGGGTGGTGGGCCTCATCTCAGGCTGGGTAGGAAAGGGTGTTGGTGTGTGGGTGGAGAAGGTAGAAAAGGGGAGGAGCTTAGAGCACGGGAAGAGGACTAGAGAGTCAGAAGGAGAGGGGAGCTCAAGCTGTGAGGAACTTGTCCCCAGACGTGTAGAGAGAGAATTGAGAGCGAGAAACAGGAAGCTCCCGGAAGGATAGAAGGTGTCCTAGGGGCACGGACAGTGAGACATCCATCCGTGGGGCCCAATCCAGTAGTGGAGGGACCAGGTCGCAGTGGGGAACCGGCCCTCAAGCCTAGTTAAGGACTTCAAGACTCAGCTAGCAAGGCGGAGGTATCTTTTCGTGCCACAGCCACAATTATTCGTCGAAAAGGCGACTTAGAGCAAGGGGACTTAGAAAATGTAACCCGACAAGGTCCGCGGCTGCTGGCTTGGGACACTGATTGTGTTGGCGCTGAGCTGGAGGGAGGAAACCAATGCAGTGAGACGGCCAGGAAAGGGACACACTGAAGGGAGTCCTGGAAAGGTGTATCCTGATCTCCCTGGGAGTTTGCTGGACCCCTCACCTGGAGGACACGGCAACAAGCGGGCATCTGTGCACAACTGAACTGTGAGTAAAGCATTGGAAACTGCACACTGCTGTGTCCTCTGAATCATTCCTGCGTCACCTGCCCTGCACTACACTCACCACCACCATCATCTTTAACATTATAACTGCCCTGGGATACAGCTCTACCCATGGAGAGCTTAACCATCTTTGCTGCCCCATCATCATCCCAGAGGATCTGCATTGCAGCGTCGGTCCCCTGACTGAATACCACAGGTGGCGTCACGAGCACTTAATTACAAACTCTTTATTATTTCCCTTGTTATCATCTCCCCTTTTATTAGACGCCCAGGGCCACAGACCGGGTCACTGCTGCCGTGACACTGCCCCTTTAAAAAGCAACCAGGTACCGAATATCCCCATTGCACTGGCGGGCGATCCAATTTGGAGTCAAGAACAGGATGAACCAACCAAAAAATTGGGTCCTGTGCGCCACAGATTGTGCTGAACTGTTAAATGGCCGCCATAACTGTCCCACATAGTGCACGGAGAGGCGTGTCATAATGGGTGGTACCAGAGTAAGGGCACGAAGATCATGGCCGCCCACTCCAAGCGTTACTGTACTCCAACATGACAGTCGGCGACTGAGATCCGCCTCCTGATCCTGGATGGCGGGAATAGAAACAAGAAACCCCGTCCACAGAGGAGAGCGGGAACGCCACGTGCGTGCTGCAGAAGAGCTGGAAGACAAGATGGTGAGCGGTGGTGACCCGGAGCATGGAGCAGCAGGAGAGCGCTTCCCCAGCTGACAGAGTCCGGACCCAGACCCACCAGCAGCCATGGACCCGGAGCTCTTAAGCGTGCAAGTGGAGGAGCTGAGCCACCAGCTCCTGGGCGTGCAGCTGACCGCAGTAGAGAAATGGAAGGCGGCCCTGCCAGAAAAACAGCAACTGGAGAAGTGTCCTGTCCGGCGGTCAGCAACCCCAGATCACGCGGAGGAGGAGACCGGCACCGGAATGACACCCGAGGCAGGTAATAATACCAACCGTGCCCCGGTAGCCGATGAGCTCCTGGTAGGCCTACTACCCACACCCCTAGCCCGCAAACCCGGCCGGGCTCGTGCATCCCTGGATTGGGACCAGGCATCCGGCCTGGAAGATCGATTTGGGGCCCTGCTTCAACCCACCAGTATAGCGGGGGAGGTGTAAGCAGAGCGGGTGGTGTACCGCTGGACCCACCAGGGAGCAGATCTCATGGGGTTCCCTGGGGAACAGAAGGAAGGAGGCAGTGTGGAGGTCCTCAGCTGGAGGGAGTATAGCCAGCAGATTGCTCAACGGTGGGAAAAAGAGGAAGAGCGCCAGGCCCATAGCAGAGCTCAGGATGAGTAAGATCTGCAGGCAAAGAGACAAGACCGCAAGACTAAAGGAGCAGACTAGGGGCCACTGAGACAGGGAACGGTGGTGGCCTTTAAGCTGAAAGGTGGCTGGGGCTTCATAAAGGAGCACAATCTACTGGCGGTATTCGTTAATCGGCGGGATGTCGAATCCCACCTCCTGGAGGGACACCCGGATAGGGATTTTGCCAAAAATTTACCTGTTTACCACAAACTGTGAGATCATGAACAATGTTTGATCCAAACTGTATCTGTAAATAGTTAGCACTTCTTAAGGTGCTCCCTTTTGTTTTTATGTGAAACCTTTAGAGTGTGTCTGGCACTCTATACATTCTGCACTACTGACCAAGGAACTAAAACCGTGTGGCGTGGCCGAAAAAGTGGTCCAATGTGGAGGCCATCAATGCCTTGTAGTCACGCCCAAGGCCTACGTTGGGGGTTTGAGACGGGTCCCCATATTGAAGAATACCTCAGTTGAGGATCGCACTGAACCCTGTTGAAACTAGTAGCACTTGAAGTTGATTGCACTAAAGTGAATGTTTTGAAGAAAGTTTTAACAGCACTTTAAAGTGAATATTTACCTGTAGTAAGTGCCAAAAAGTTTTATTTAAAGTAATGTCAATATTGAATGTTTTATACACTGTTTATTATGCAACGTTTATGAAAAAGTGCCTCCCATAAAGGGAAGATGCCTTTGTTTTACCTGTTGATATGCATATACAAAAATTATTTGCATGTTCCATTTAACACCTGTTTTACTTCGTTCCAGCCCACGGACATGCTGTGTTTAACAGGGGGGAATGTGGTGCCCCTGAGGGTCCAGTCGCCACAGAGGGTACTGCACCTCATCCAGAGGTGTGGTATCCCACTCTCAGGTAAGGATAGAGCACTTCCCAAGACTCTAACATTCGCACCCAACATACATACTAGTTCAGTCAGTGCACCTGGGCGTACCCCAAGGGAGGAGGGCCTCATCTCAAGCTGGGTAGGAAAGGGTGTTGGGGTGTGCGTGGAGAAGGTAAAAAAGGGGAGGAGTTTAGAGAGCGGGAAGAGGACTAGAGAGTCAGTCAGAAGGAGAGGGGAGCTCAAGCTGTGAGTAGCTTGTCCCCAGACGTGTAGAGAGATAATTGAGAGGGAGAGACAGAAGGAAGCTCCCGGAAGGACAGAAGGAGTCCTAGGAGCACGGATAGTGAGAGATCCATCCGTGGGGCCCGATTCAGTAGTGGAGGGACCAGATCGCAGTGGGGAACCGGCCCTCAAGCCTAGTGGAGGACCTCAAGACTCAGCTAGCAAGCCGGAGGCAAAGGTATCTTTATGTGTCTCAGCCACATCCACAATTATTCGCCAAAAAGGCAGCCATATAGGAGCAAGGGGATTTAGAAAGCGTCGCTCGACAAGGTCCGCGGCTGCTGGCTTGAGACACTGATTGTGTTGGTGCTGGGCGGGAGGTAGGAAGCCAGTGCAGTGAGATGGCCAGGAAAGGGACACACTGAAGGGAGTCCTGGAAAGATGTATCCTGATTTCCCTGGGAGTTTGCTGGACCCCTCACCTGGAGGACACGGCACCAAGCGGGCATCTTTGCACAAGTGAACTGTGAGTAAAGCATTGGAAACTGCACTCTGCTATGTCCTCTGAATTATTCCTGCGTCACCTGCCCTGCACTCAGGGCCGGCGTTAGGGGCAGGCAGACCAGGCAGCTGCCTAGGGCCCCCGCTCCCCCAGCTAGCGGCACATCACGCAGCCGCTATGGGGCCCCTGTGAGGCAAGGGGGCCCGCCTGCCCCCAGCGCCGACTCCCCCCGCATTGAACTATACCGGAGTCATAGACGCCTGTACAGTTCAAAGCAATGATGGAGGAGAGCGTCAGCTGACGCTCCCTCTCCCATCATTCCCCTCTGCCCACACTGCGTGTGCGCGATGACGTCATCGTGCACTCACTGTGTGCCAGGCAGAGCAGCCGCTGAGACCGAAGCTGGGAGCAGTGTGGGCACGAGGAGAGGTGAGGAGTGTTTTTTTTTTTTATACAGTATATGTCAGTTAGTACTGGACTGTGGGGCCATTCCTGGGAGGGGGGTGTTATGTGGGCCGTGCAATATACTATGCGGGCCATGCTATATACTATGTGGGACGCGCTATATACTATGTGGGCCACGCTATATACTATGTGGCTGTGCTATATACTATGTGGGCCATGCTATATACTATGTGGGTCACGCTATATACTATGTGGGCCGTACTATATACTATGTGGCTGTGCTATATACTATGTGGGCCACGCTATATACTATGTGGGCCATGCTATGTACTATGTGGCTGTGCAATATACTATGTGGGCCACGCTATATAACTATGTGGCTGTGCTATATACTATGTGGGCCACGCTATATACTATGTGGCTGTGATATATACTATGTGGGCCACGCTATATACTATGTGGCTGTGCTATATGCTATGTGGGCTGTGCTATATACTATGTGGGCCGTGCTGTATACTATGTGGGCCGTGCTATATACTATGTGGCTGTGCTATATGGTATGTGGGCCGTGCTATTTACTATGTGGGCTGTGCTATATACTATGTGGCTGTGCTATAAACTATGTGGGACGCGCTATATACTATGTGGGCCACGCTATATACTATGTGGCTGTGCTATATACTATGTGGGCCATGCTATATACTATGTGGGTCACGCTATATACTATGTGGGCCGTACTATATACTATGTGGCTGTGCTATATACTATGTGGGCCACGCTATATACTATGTGGGCCATGCTATATACTATGTGGCTGTGCAATATACTATGTGGGCCACGCTATATAACTATGTGGCTGTGTATATACTATGTGGGCCACGCTATATACTATGTGGCTGTGCTATATAGTATGTGGGCCGTGCTATTTACTATGTGGGCTGTGCTATATACTATGTGGCTGTGCTGTATACTATGTGGGCCGTGCTATCTACTATGTGGCTGTGCTATATAGTATGTGGGCCGTGCTATATACTATGTGGGCTGTGATATATTCTATGTGGCTGTGCTATATACTATGTGGGCCACGCTATATACTATGCAGGGCGCGCTATATATTATGTGGCCGCGCTATATACTATGCGGGCGGCGCTATATAGTATGGAGGGCTACATTATATTCTATGGGGAGGCGGGCTGTATTATATTCTATTCGGGACTACATTAATTTTATGGGGGCTGTATTATATTTATTACTAGCTATGAACCCGTTCTACGCCCGGGTGGCAAGCATTTTTATTGGTATATGGTCTACCATCCTGGTATGTGCTGCCCACTCCTATCCTGGTATGCATGGTACCCCTAATCCCTATCCTGGTATGTATGGTACCCCTCATCCCTATCCTGCTATGCATGGCCTCCTTATCCCTATAATGGTATGCATGGCCCCTGTCATGATACATAGTTTGCCCTGTCCTGCATTTCTGTATAACTTTGTTCCTCCATCATCATTTAACTTAGGCTTATGTCAACACAGCTAGAGGACTCCCCATTGTTCTCCTAAGCCGGGGAAGAACTCACAATACACATTCATATAGACATATCGGAGCCATGCAATGGACCAAACCATTGACTAGGAGGTGGGAACCTCTCCTCCCCTACCCTTGGGCTGTTCCCAGTAGCCCAAGACAAGGAACTTATGCGTGACCAGTGTTGTGTTGGAGATCTCTAGAGAAAAAGGGTGAGGGCTCTTAGCTGCGGCAAGACCTCACGTCGGTCTGTGATGGTCTTGGACATCAGGAATAACATGGATATTTGATTTGGTATGCTGCCTGCCTCAATAAATCCCGTTGGATTGTTCTTAGCCCGGTGGTCTCTTCTTGCTCTGCCGCATAACCCGTCACAAACTGGTTGGCAGCGATGGGATCAGAGCAGAACGAATGGAGGACAACGGCCCATCAACTTCTGGAACCAGAGCCTCAGAGTACAAGAGCTGGACTGTGGGGAACTTACAAACAAAGGCCCGTGAACTGGGGGTCAGCTACAAGGGACTCTCCAAGGAGCAGCTAACTGAGGCTTTGGAAGGAGTTCCCTGCAAGAGGACACTGAGGAAGCACCTCCACGGCAAATGGAGGAAAGGCGACAGGCAGAGGTAAATACCCAAAAAAGTCAGTGGGCTGTGTGGTACGAGGAGGAGATGGCAATGATGGGAGAGGAGGTCTCCATAGACTATAAGATGGAGGTCATGCGAGGAGCTAAGGAGATGGCATTGCTGGAGAGGCAGATAGCTTTGGAAGCAGCTAGAAGCTCCAGGCAGACTGTAACCCAGCACCCACCATGAGGGAACTCCCCAGAGTGTCCCGCAAAGATTTCAAGGCGTTCCAGGAGGCTGCAGGTGACATTGAGGGCTTCTTCCAGGACTTTGAGCATCAGTGTCGATTAATGGAAGTCCCAGAAAGAGAGCGAGTATGACATCTGGTGGGGCTCTTAGAGGGTGGAGCTGCCGCAGCCTATAGAGCTATGGACCCTCGGGGGGACTGTGAGTATGCAGACATTAAACGGACTGTTCTAGAACACTATGCTGTGACCCCAGACACGTATAGGACCCAGTTTCGTACTTTGGCCTGGGATGAGGTGGTGTCCTTCAAGATGTATGCCCACAGACTCAAACAAATATGTCATCGCTGGCTGGAGGGAGAGGAGGCCTTAACTTGGGGGACCTTCCTCCAGGTCATCTTGAAAGAGCAGTTTTACTTCAAATGCCCCGCTGTTGTGAATGTTTTAGAAATGAATTCTGAGCAAAAGCTCCCTCTGGTGGTTACAAACAGTACTGAACCATTCAATGAGGATTGGCAATCAGGAATCACAGACTGGCTGGATATACGGGAGGTTTCCCCCCATCATGGTTGCCGGTGATCAATTGTTCTTGTCTCAACGTTGTTTCCTGGTTCACTTGGAAGCTTGCTGAGTCTTGCCTCTTCTCCTGCTCTCAGATAAGATATTTTCTGTTTTTTGTTTTTGTGCTTTCCTTTTGCATATTTCTCTGCATTTCTGTGAGGTTGGCCAGGTTCCCTCCCCGGGGGGCTTGGGCTCCTCTCGGTTTCTCTGGAGCCACTGTTGTTTGTTCATTTGCCTTTTCCAGTTTTTTCAGTGGCTGCGGCTTAGTTTTGTTACACCAGAGAACTAATTTAAGTGGTAGAGGTCGTGTGATCTCAGGTGTTTTTGCAATTAGTAGCGTTGGCTTTTTTTAGGGTTTTTTTGGATTGCAGTAAGTATCCTTCCTATCCTTTTCTGTCTAGGCAGATTGGGCCCCAGCGTTTGCTCATATTATTTTCTGTCTGTGTCTGTATTTCCTCTTGTCTAACCGCCATTACATGTTTGGGGGCTTCCTATGTTCTTTGGGGATCTGCTCCGGGGCAGATAGCTTTCGTCTTTCTATCTTTAGGTGTAGTTAGCCTCTCAGGCTGTGACGAGGCGTCTAGGACCAACGTAGGAACGCTCCACGGCTGCCTTTAGTTGTGGTGGTTAGTCAGGGTACTGCAATCCAGTAGATTCCAACCTCTCTGGTGTATTGCCGTTTTTGCCTGCTCTTCTCAGCTACCAAAACATAACAGTATCACCGGCCTAACTGAAAATTATATGGTACTCACAGAAGGGAAAAATAGTAAAAAGGAAAAAAAAAAAAAGGGGAGTTGTCAGAAATTTTTTTTTTTTTTTCTCTGTTTGTTGCATTTTTTCCCTCTTTTTCTCTGGGTGCTGAGGAATTTTTTTTTTTCTCTCAATGGAGTTTGCACAGTTGTCTGGCCGTGTGGATCAGCTTGCCACTGAGGTTCGGAGTATTGCTACCTATCTTGCAGGGTTGCCGGTTGTGGAGCCTAGGATCCCCATGCCGGATTTGTTTTTGGGGGATCGAGCTAAATTTCTGAATTTCAAAAATAACTGTAAGTTGTTTTTTGCCTTAAAACCTAAGTCCTCAGGGAACGCAGCACAGCAGGTTCAAATTGTCATCTCTCTCCTGCGCGGCGATCCTCAGGATTGGGCTTTTTTTCCTGACACCTGGGGACCCTGTTTTGAGTAATGTTGATGCATTTTTTCTGGCTCTGGGGTTATTGTACGATGAACCTAATGTCACTGATCAAGCTGAAAAAACCTTGTTGGCATTAAATCAGGGGCTTGAGGACGCTGAGTTGTACTGTCAGAAATTCCGAAAGTGGGCAGTTCTGACCAAATGGAATGACGATGCTTTGGCAGCCCTTTTTCGGAAGGGTCTGTCAGAGAATATAAAGGATGTTATGGTGGGATTCCCTGTCCCCTCTGGTCTCAATGATTCTATGTCATTAGCGATTCAAATTGACAGACGTTTGCGTGAGCGTAGAGGTATGCGTGGAACAGTGTTGCCTTGTGAACCAGCTTCTGAACCTATGCAGTGTGATAGAGTGGCCTCTGGGGCACAGCGTCATGAGTTTCGTAAACGCAATGGGTTATGTTTCTACTGTGGTGATGCCTCTCATGCTATTTCAGTCTGCCCTAAGCGGGGAAGACATTTTGCACGTTCAGTTGTCTTGGGTAGTGTTCAGACTAAATTTTTGTTGACTGTTACCCTGATTTGCTCCCTGTCCACATTTTCTGCTCAGGCTTTTGTTGATTCGAGAGCAGCTATTAACCTGATGGATTTTGATTTTGCTAAACGTTGTGGGTTTCCCTTGATACCCCTACGGAAGTCTATTCCCTTACTGGGGATCGATTCTACCCCTTTGGCTGAGAATAAACCTCAGTTCTCTACTCAGGTGATAATGAGGGTTGAACCTGATCATCAGGAGAGTTGCAAATTTTTGGTGCTGTATAATCTGCATGACATTATCGTACTGGGTTTCCTTTGGTTACAGTCTCATAATCCTGTTTTGGATTGGAAATCTGTGTCTGTAACCAGTTGGGGCTGCCAATGCCTTTTTAACTTGTCTGTACCTTACACTGGCTGCCCATTCATTATAGGATCCAATTCAAAGTACTTGTTCTCACCCACAAAGCTCTCCACAGTGCAGCACCCCCCTACATCTCCTCACTCATTTCTATCTATCGGCCTAACCGACTGCTGCGCTCTGCAAACGACTTTCAACTAACCTCTGCACTAATCCGTACCTCCCACTCCCGACTCCAAGACTTCTCCCGCGCTGCGCCAATCCTCTGGAATGCTCTACCCCAAAAAATTAGGACTATCCACAATTTGCATGGTTTCAGGCGCTCCCTCAAAACACATTTGTTCAGAGCGGCCTATCACATTCACTAATCAAAGTCATTCTATGTGTAAGTGTGTGTGTGTGTGTAGCCCATTCACTATCTCCATCCATCCCTCACTCCCTCAAGATGGCTGGACCATCATTGTAAATGCACCATTGTATATACACACCTGTAATTTGTATCTCCCCCACCTTATTGTAGATTGTAAGCTCTCACGAGCAGGGGCGGCTTATTTTGCTTTAATTATTGTATTGTTAACGTTGTTACTTATGACTTGTGTTTTGAAACTGTTAAACTGTAAAGCGCTGCGGAATATGATGGCGCTATATAAATAAAGATTATTATTATTATTATTACCTGAACATGACGCTATGCGGTCTTATATCAAGCAGTCATTGGAGAAGGGTCATATCAGACCATCCTCTTCACCCTTGGGTGCCGGTTTTTTCTTTGTGGACAAAAAGGATGGTTCATTAAGGACGTGTATTGATTACCGTCTCTTGAACAATATCACTGTGAAATATCAATATCCGTTACCCTTGATTTCTGACCTGTTTTCCAGGGTGAAAAGTGCTACTTGGTTTACCAAGCTTGACCTCAGGGGGGCGTATAACCTTATTCGCATTAAGCACGGGGATGAATGGAAGACGGCGTTTAATACCCCAGAGGGGCATTTTGAGTACCTAGTGGTGCCCTTTGGGCTCACTAATGCTCCTTCCGTCTTCCAGTCCTTCATGAATGACATTTTCAGGGATTTTGTGGATAAATTTCTGATTGTTTATTTGGATGATATCTTGATTTTTTCCAATGACTGGGACTCTCATGTGAAACATGTTCGGACTGTGTTCCAGATTTTGAGAGAGAATGCTCTGTATGTGAAGGGATCAAAGTGTCTTTTTGGCGTACAGAGGATCTCATTTCTGGGATTCATTTTGTCTCCATCTGTTATTGAAATGGACCCAGTCAAGGTTCAGGCCATCTGTGATTGGGTCCAACCTACTTCATTAAAGGCTCTTCAAAGATTCTTGGGTTTTGCCAATTTTTATCGTAAATTTATTGGTAATTTCTCTGTTATTGTTAAACCATTGACTGATTTGACCAAAAAGGGTTCTGATGTGGTGAATTGGCCTCCTGAGGCAGTCTCTGCGTTTCAGGAACTTAAGCAGAGATTCACTTCTGCTCCTGTTCTACGGCAGCCTGATGTTTCTCTGCCATTTCAGGTGGAGGTTGATGCCTATGAAATTGGGGCAGGTGCCGTTTTGTCCCAAAGAGATCCTGAGACCTCTAAAAGTAACCCTTGTGCTTTTTTCTCTCGAAAATTTTCTCCAACTGAACGTAATTATGACGTGGGTAATCGGGAGTTATTGGCCATGAAGTGGGCTTTTGAAGAGTGGAGACATTGGCTGGAGGGAGCCAAACATCAGGTGGTGGTCCTCACGGACCATAAGAATCTGGTTTATCTGGAATCAGCCAAGCGACTTAATCCTAGACAGGCTAGGTGGGCCTTGTTTTTCACACGTTTTAATTTTGTGGTTTCCTTTCTTCCTGGCACTAAGAATGTTAAGGCGGATGCTGTTGTGAATGTGCTAGAAATAAATTCTGAGCAGAAGCTCCCTCTGGTGGTTACAAACAGTACTGAACTATCCAATGAAGATTGTGAAGATTGGTGATCAGGTGTTACTGACTGGTCTTATATAAGGGAGGTTCCCTCCCATCAGGGTTGCCAGTGATCAATTGTTCTGGTCTCATCTTTGATTCCTGTTCACTTTGTAGCTTGCTGTTTCGTGCCTGCATCTTCTGCTAACAGATAAGACATTTTCTTCTTTTAGTTTTTTGTGCTTGCTTTTTTCATTTTGTCCTGCACTTTTGTGGGGGTCTGCCCGGTCCCTTCCGGGGGCTTGTGCTCCTCTCAGTTTAGTTCAGCCACTGTTGTTTGTTCATTTGCCTTTTCCAGTTTTTTCAGTGGCTGCTGTTAAGTTTTGTTACACCAGAGAACTAATTTAGGTGGTAGAGGTCGTGTGATCTCAGGTGTTTTTGTAATTAGTAGAGTTGGTATTTTTTAGGGTTTTTTGGGATTGCAGTAAGTGTCCTTCCTATCCTTTTCTATTTAGGAAGTTTGGGCCCCAACGTTTGCTCATACTATTTTCTGTCTGTGTCTGTATTTTCCTCTTGTCTAACTGCCATTACATGTTTGGGGGCTTTCTATGTTCTTTGGGGATCTGCTCCAGGGCAGATAGTTTTCCTCTTTCTGTCTTTAGGTGTAGTGAGCTTCTCAGGCTGTGACGAGGCGTCTAGGACCAACGTAGGTACGCTCCACGGCTGCCTTTAGTTGTGGTGGTTAGTCAGGGTACTGCAATCCCATAGATTCCAACCTCTCTGGTGTATTTCCTTTTTTGCCTGCTCTCCTCAGCTACCAAATCATAACAGTATCACCGGCCTAAAAACTGATATTTGTATGGTACTCACAGAAGGGAAAAATAGTGTTAAAGAAAGAAGATTGTCAGAGTTGTCAGAGATTTTTTTTTTTTTCCCTCTGTTTCTCTGAATGCTGAGGAGGATTTTTTTTTCTCTCAATGGAGTTTGCACAGTTGTCTGGCCATGTGGATCAGCTTGCCACTGAAGTTCAGAGTATTGCTATCTATCTTGCTGGGTTGCCTGTTGTGGAACCTAGGATTCCCATGCCAGATTTGTTTTTAGGGGATCGAGCTAAATTTCTGAATTTCAAAAATAACTGTAAGTTGTTTTTTGCCTTGAAATCTAAGTCCTCAGGGAACGCAGCACAGCAGGTTCAAATTGTCATCTCTCTCCTGCGCGGCGATCCTCAGGATTGGGCTTTTTCCCTGACACCTGGGGATCCTGTTTTGAGTAATGTTGATGCATTTTTTCAGGCTCTGGGGTTATTGTACGATGAGCCCAGGGCCGGCTCCAGGTTTTTATGGGCCCCGGGCGAAAGAGCCTCAGTGGGCCCCTTTAACACAGACCACGATTCATGATGCACAGATACAGCAGAGAAATATGGGTACAGTACAATGCCAAACACTTCACTTCTTCCATTACATGAGTGATATCTATTGTAAATTGTACAATAGCTCAAAAACCGCCAAATCCTCAAGCGCACAGAACAGACTGGACAGTACAGTCCTCCATACAATATTATGGGCACCACATAGTCTCCCCCTCATCACCCATATAATACCCCATGCAGGATGTCACCCCCCATATAATGCTCCATACAGAATACTGGACCCAAAATAATGCTCCATACAGAATACTGGACCCAATATAATGCTCCATACAGGATACTGGTCCCCATATAATGCTCCATACAGGATACTGGTCCCCATATAATGCTCCATACAAAATATGGAGCTCTCCTCTGCGCTGTACTGCGTTCTGCACTGTTACGGCTCAGGAAAGGGCGCTGTGGAAAGACTCCCCATTATCATCATGATTGCCTCCCCATCATCATCATTGACTCCTTATCATCATCATGGCCTCCCCATCATCATCATGGCCTCCCCATTATCATCAATGCCTGCCCATCATCATCATCTCCTCCCCATCATCATCAATGCCTGCCCATCATCATCATCTCCTTCCCATCATCAATGCCTGCCCATTATCATCATGGCCTCCCCATCATCATCATGGCCTCCCCATTATCATCAATGCCTGCCCATCATCATCATCGCCTCCCCATCATCATTATCGTCTCCCCATCATCATCAATACCTGCCCATCATCATCTTCTCCCCATCATCAATGCCTGCCCATTATCATCAATGCCTGCCCATTATCATCATCTTCTCCCCATCATCATCAATGCCTCCCCATTATCAGCAATGCCTGCCCATCATCATCTTCTCCCCATCATCAATGCCTGCCCATTATCATCAATGCCTGCCCATTATCATCATCTTCTCCCCATCATCATCAATGCCTCCCCATTATCAGCAATGCCTGCCCATCATCACACACAGACAGCACCACAGCACACAAGCACTCTCTCACATACATACACACACACATACACACACACACAAAGCACCGCACTACATACACACAGAGACACACACACACACGTCTTACCTGTCCAGCGTCCGCGCTCTCTGCCACAGCCGACCGCTGAATGATGACGTCATTCAGCGGCGCTGCTGTGAGAGGAAGCACCGGCGCCCCATGGAGCCCGGAGCTGCGGCAGCGGAGGCACGGGAGAGGTAAGTATTGTGCCAGCTGATGCCGGGGCCCTGAGCAAGCGGGGGGGCCCAGTGGCGGCGCTGACACCGCTCTCCTCCGCTAACGGGCGCGGGGGTGCTAGATGGCGAGTGGGCCCCCCCGCCTGCTCAGGGCCCCGGCACTTGCCCGGGTGTGCCGGGTGCTGACGCCGGCCCTGGATGAGCCTAATGTCACTGATCAAGCTGAAAAAGCCTTGTTGGCATTAAATCAGGGGCTTGAGGACGCTGAGTTATACTGTCAGAGATTCCGAAGGTGGGCAGTCCTGACCAAATGGAATGACGATGCTTTGGCAGCCCTTTTTCGGAAGGGTCTGTCAGAGAATATAAAGGATGTTATGGTGGGATTCCCTGTCCCCTCTGGTCTCAATGATTCTATGTCATTAGCGATTCAAATTGACAGACGTTTGCGTGAGCGTAGAGGTATGCGTGGAACAGTGTTGCCTTGTGAACCAGCTTCTGAACCCATGCAGTGTGATAGAGTGGCTTCTGGGGCACAGCGTCATGAGTTTCGTAAACGCAATGGGTTATGTTTCTACTGTGGTGATGCCTCTCATGCTATTTCAGTCTGCCCTAAGCGGGGAAGACGTTTTGCACGTTCAGTTGTCTTGGGTAGTGTTCAGACTAAATTTTTGTTGACTGTTACCCTGATTTGCTCCCTGTCCACATTTTCTGCTCAGGCTTTTGTTGATTCGGGAGCAGCTATTAACCTGATGGATTTTGATTTTGCTAAACGTTGTGGGTTTCCCTTGATACCCCTACGGAAGTCTATTCCCTTACTGGGGATCGATTCTACCCCTTTGGCTGAGAATAAACCTCAGTTCTCTACTCAGGTGATAATGAGGGTTGAACCTGATCATCAGGAGAGTTGCAAATTTTTGGTGCTGTATAATCTGCATGACATTATCGTACTGGGTTTCCCTTGGTTACAGTCTCATAATCCTGTTTTGAATTGGAAATCTGTGTCTGTAACCAGTTGGGGCTGCCAATGTGTTAATACCAACACTCCTGTTTTTTCTGCCTCCCCCCAGGCTCAGGATGTTCCTGACTTTTTGACTGATTTTTCTGATGTGTTTAGCGAAAGTAAATCTGCATCCTTGCCCCCCCATAGTAGCTATGACTGCGCTATTGAATTAGTGCCTGGTAGTAAATTCCCCACACCAGAAGACTTCATCCACTTTAAATTCATGTTAAGAACTTATAATGCTGCCCTTCACCTCGCCAAACAGACCTACTTCACCACACTGATCTCCTCACTAGCCAACAACCCCAAGAAACTTTTTGACACTTTTCACTCCCTCCTCAGGCCAAAAGCACAAGCCCCTATCACAGACATTTGTGCTGATGACCTGGCCTCCCACTTTATAGAAAAAATAGATACTATCCGTCAGGAAATCTGCTCTCAACCACCAAGTGCTGTGACTCCCATCCCACCCTGCATTTCCCCTGGCTCAATTTCCACATTTGATCCCATCACAGAAGAAGAAGTCTCCAGACTCCTCTCTTCCTCTCGTCCGACTACATGCACTACCGACCCCATCCCCTCACATCTCCTCCAGTCTCTTTCTCCTGTTGTCACAACTCACCTAACTACAATCTTCAATCTCTCACTCTCCTCTGGCATTTTCCCATCCTCCTTCAAACACTCCATCATTACTCCACTACTAAAGAAACCCGCTCTTGACCCTTCCTGCACAAACAACTACAGACCGGTCTCCAATCTCCCCTTCATCTCTAAACTTTTGGAGCGCCTAGTCTACTCCCGCCTCACCCGTTACCTCTCCACTCACTCCCTCCTAGACCCTTCACAGTCCGGCTTCCGACCCCTACATTCGACTGAAACTGCACTCATCAAAGTGACCAATGACCTTCTGACAGCAAAACGTAACGGCGACCACTCTCTGCTCATTCTACTCGACCTTTCTGCAGCTTTCGACACGGTTGACCACCGTCTCCTACTGTCCAGGCTCCACTCTCTAGGTATTAAGGACACTGTTCTCTCCTGGTTCTCCTCCTATCTTTCTGACCGCTCCTTCAGTGTTTCGTTCTCTGGCTCCACTTCATCTCCTCTCCCTCTCACTGTCGGTGTACCCCAGGGCTCAGTCCTTGGCCCCCTTCTCTCTCTCTCTCTACACCGCCCCAATTGGACAGACCATCAGCAGATTTGGCTTTCAGTACCATCTTTATGCTGATGACACACAATTATACACGTCATCCCCCGACTTTACCCCCGCTGTACTACAGAACGCCACCGACTGTCTGTCCGCAGTCTCCAACATCATGTCTGCTCTCTATCTGAAACTCAACCTCTCCAAAACTGAACTTCTTCTGCTCCCGCCGTCTACTAACCTCCCTAAATATGACATTTTCCTCTCAGTGGGCGGCACCATAATAACACCCCGGCAGCAGGCTCGCTGTCTGGGTGTTATGTTTGATACCAATCTCTCCTTCACCTCCCATATACAATCTCTTGCCCGCTCTTGCCGCCAACACCTAAAGAACATCTCTAGAATCCGCCCTTTTCTCACCATGGAAACAACAAAAACCCTCACTCCCGCCTGGACTACTGTAACGCTCTATTACTTGGCCTCCCCATTACTCGACTATCCCCTCTACAGTCCATCCTTAATGCAGCAGCCAGGGTTATCCATCTGGCTAATCGGTACTCGGACGCGTCCGCTCTTTGCCAGTCCTTACACTAGCTGCCCATTCATTATAGGATCCAATTCAAAGTACTTGTTCTCACCCACAAAGCTCTCCACACTGCAGCACCCCCCTACATCTCCTCCCTCATTTCTATCTATCGGCCTAACCGACTGCTGCGCTCTGCAAACGACTTTCGACTAACCTCTGCACTAATCCGTACCTCCCACTCCCGACTCCAAGACTTCTCCCGCGCTGCGCCAATCCTCTGGAATGCTCTACCCCAAGAAATTAGGACTATCCACAATTTGCATGGTTTCAAGCGCTCCCTCAAAACACATCTGTTCAGAGCGGCCTATCACATTCACTAATCAAAGTCATTCTATGTGTAAGTGTGTGTGTGTGTGTGTAGCCCATTCACTATCTCCATCCATCCCTCACTCCCTTAAGATGGCTGGACCATCATTGTAAATGCACCATTGTATATACACACCTGTATTTTGTATCTCCCCCACCTCATTGTAGATTGTAAGCTCTCACGAGCAGGGCCGTCTTATTTTGCTTTAATTACTGTATTGTTAACGTTGTTACTTATGACTTGTGTTTTGAAACTGTTAAACTGTAAAGCGCTGCGGAATATGATGGCGCTATATAAATAAAGATTATTATTATTATTATTATTATTATTAAAGGTCGCCTTTTTAACTTGTCTGTACCTGAACATGACGCTATGCGGTCTTATATCAAGGAGTCATTGGAGAAGGGTCATATCAGACCATCCTCTTCACCCTTGGGTGCCGGTTTTTTCTTTGTGGCCAAAAAGGATGGTTCATTAAGGCCGTGTATTGATTATCGTCTCTTGAACAATATCACTGTGAAATATCAATATCCGTTACCCTTGATTTCCGACCTGTTTTCCAGGGTGAAAAGTGCTACTTGGTTTACTAAGCTTGACCTCAGGGGGGCGTATAACCTTATTTGCATTAAGCACGGGGATGAATGGAAGACGGCATTTAATACCCCAGAGGGGCATTTTGAGTACCTAGTGATGCCCTTTGGGCTCACTAATGCTCCTTCTGTCTTCCAGTCCTTCATGAATGACATTTTCAGGGATTTTGTGGATAAATTTCTGATTGTTTATTTGGATGATATCTTGATTTTTTCCAATGACTGGGACTCTCATGTGAAACATGTTCGGACTGTGTTCCAGATTTTGAGAGAGAATGCTCTGTATGTGAAGGGATCAAAGTGTCTTTTTGGCGTACAGAGGATCTCATTTCTGGGATTCATTTTGTCCCCATCTGTTATTGAAATGGACGCGGTCAAGGTTCAGGCCATCTGTGATTGGGTCCAACCTACTTCATTAAAGGCTCTTCAAAGATTCTTGGGTTTTGCCAATTTTTATTGTAAATGTATTGGTAATTTCTCTGTTATTGTTAAACCATTGACTGATTTGACCAAAAAGGGTTCTGATGTGGTGAATTGGCCTCCTGAGGCAGTCTCTGCGTTTCAGGAACTTAAGCAGAGATTCACTTCTGCTCCTGCTCTACGGCAGCCTGATGTTTCTCTGCCATTTCAGGTGGAGGTTGATGCCTCTGAAATTGGGGCAGGTGCCGTTTTGTCCCAAAGAGATCCAGAGACCTCTAAAAGTAACCCTTGTGCCTTTTTCTCTCGAAAATTTTCTCCAACTGAACGTAATTATGACGTGGGTAATCGGGAGTTATTGGCCATGAAGTGGGCTTTTGAAGAGTGGAGACATTGGCTGGAGGGAGCCAAACATCAGGTGGTGGTCCTCACGGACCATAAGAATCTGGTTTATCTGGAATCAGCCAAGCGACTTAATCCTAGAGAGGCCAGGTGGGCCTTGTTTTTCACACGTTTTAATTTTGTGGTTTCCTTTCTTCCTGGCACTAAGAATGTTAAGGCGGATGCCCTCTCGAGGAGTTTCCTTGCGGACTCTCCTGAGTTATCTGATCCTGCTGTTATTTTGAAAGAGGGTGTAGTTCTTTCCGCCATCTCGCCCAATTTGAGACTGGCTCTGGAAGGGTGTCAGGAGGATAAACCCGAGCGCTGCCCTATTGGGAAATTGTTTGTCCCAGACCGGTGGAAAAAGAGTGTGATGTCTGAGATTCATTGTTCCACGTTGGCCAGTCATCCCGGAATTTTTGGTACCAGAGACTTGGTTAGTCGGTCCTTTTGGTGGCCTACTTTGTCTCGTGAAGTCAGGGAATTTGTGCAGTCCTGCGGGACTTGCTCTCGCTCCAAGCCTTGCTCTCGCTCTAGTGGTTTGTTGATGCCTGTGCCCAAGAGACCATGGACCCATATCTCTATGGATTTCATTTCCGACCTCCCTGTTTCTCAGAGAATGACCGTTATCTGGGTGATTTGTGATAGGTTTTCCAAAATGATACATCTTGTGCCATTACCTAAGTTGCCTTCCTCCTCTGAATTGGTGCCTTTGTTCCTTCAGCACGTGGTTCGGTTACACGGCATCCCTGAGAACATTGTGTCTGACAGAGGAGTCCAGTTTGTTTCCAGATTTTGGAGGACTTTTTGTTCTAAACTTGGTGTTCAATTGTCTTTCTCCTCGGCTTTTCATCCTCAGACCAATGGACAAACTGAGAGAACAAACCAGACATTGGAGACTTATCTGAGATGCTTTGTGTCTGCTGATCAGGATGACTGGGTCTCTTTTTTGCCTTTGGCTGAGTTTGCTCTTAATAATAGGGCTAGCTCTGCCACTTTGATGTCTCCATTTTTCTGCAATTTTGGGTTTCACCCTCGATTTTCTTCAGGACAGACGGAGGCTTCTGTCTGTCCAGGTGTTGACTCTGTTGTGGAGCGTATGCAGCAGATTTGGGACCAGGTAGTGGAGAGGTTGTCCCTCTCTCAGGAGAGGGCCCAGCGGTTTGCCAACCGGCATAGGACTGATGGTCCTCGGTTTGAAGTGGGGGACTTGGTCTGGTTGTCCTCAAGAAATATCCCTATGAGAGTTGCATCTCCTAAGTTTAAGCCTAGGTTCATTGGACCTTATAAGATCATGGAGATTCTTAATCCTGTTTCCTTTCGTTTACTTCTTCCAGGGACATTTAAGATCCATAACGTGTTCCACAAGTCCTTATTGAAGAGGTTTGTCGAGCCAGTGGTTCCTATGGCTGTGCCTCCTGACCCTGTTTTGGTTGAGGGCAATCTGGAGTATGTGGTTGAGAAAATATTGAATTCTCGTTTTTTTACACGGAAACTCCAGTATTTGGTTAAGTGGAGAGGTTATGGTCAGGAGGACAATTCTTGGGTGTTTGCTTCGGACATCCATGCTAGGAGACTCATCCGTGCATATCACAGAGCTCATCCTGACCGACCTGGTTGCTCAAATGAGGGTTCGGTGACCCCTCCTCAAGGGGGGGTACTGTTGTGAATGTGCTAGAAATGAATTCTGAGCAGAAGCTCCCTCTGGTGGTTACAAACAGTACTGAACTATCCAATGAAGATTGTGAAGATTGGCGATCAGGTGTTACTGACTGGTCTTATATAAGGGAGGTTCCCTCCCATCAGGGTTGCCGGTGATCAATTGTTCTGGTCTCATCTTTGATTCCTGTTCACTTTGTAGCTTGCTGTTTCGTGCCTGCATCTTCTGCTAACAGATAAGACATTTTCTTCTTTTAGTTTTTTGTGCTTGCTTTTTGCATTTTGTCCTGCACTTCTATGGGGGTCTGCCGGGTCCCCTCTGGGGGCTTGTGCTCCTCTCAGTTTAGTTCAGCCACTGTTTGTTCATTTGCCTTTTCCAGTTTTTTCAGTGGCTGCTGTTTAGTTTTGTTACACCAGAGAACTAATTTAGGTGGTAGAGGTCGTGTGATCTCAGGTGTTTTTGTAATTAGTAGAGTTGGTACTTTTCAGGGTTTTTTGGGATTGCAGTAAGTGTCCTTCCTATCCTTTTCTATTTAGGAAGTTTGGGCCCCAACGTTTGCTCATACTATTTTCTGTCTGTGTCTGAATTTTCGTCTTGTCTAACCGCCATTACATGTTTGGGGGCTTCCTATGTTCTTTGGGGATCTGCTCCGGGGCAGATAGTTTTCCTCTTTCTGTCTTTAGGTGTAGTTAGCTTCTCAGGCTGTGACGAGGCGTCTAGGACCAACGTAGGTACGCTCCACGGCTGCCTTTAGTTGTGGTGGTTAGTCAGGGTACTGCAATCCCATAGATTCCAACCTCTCTGGTGTATTTCCTTTTTTGCCTGCTCTCCTCAGCTACCAAATCATAACAGGATGCCCTCTCGAGGAGTTTCCTTGCGGACTCTCCTGAGTTATCTGATCCTGCTGTTATTTTGAAAGAGGGTGTAGTTCTTTCCGCCATCTCGCCCAATTTGAGACTGGCTCTGGAGGGGTGTCAGGAGGATAAACCCGAGCGCTGCCCTGTTGGGAAATTGTTTGTCCCAGACCAGTGGAAGAAGAGTGTGATGTCTGAGATTCATTGTTCTGCATTGGCCGGTCATCCCGGAATTTTTGGTACCAGAGACTTGGTGAGTCGGTCCTTTTGGTGGCCTACTTTGTCTCATGACGTCAGGGAGTTTGTGCAGTCCTGTGGGACTTGCTCTCGCTCCAAGCCTTGCTCTCGCTCTAAGCCTTGCTCTCGCTCTAGTGGTTTGTTGATGCCATTGCCTGTGCCCAAGAGACCATGGACCCATATCTCTATGGATTTTATTTCCGACCTCCCTGTTTCTCAGAGAATGACCGTTATCTGGGTGATTTGTGATAGGTTTTCCAAGATGATACATCTTGTGCCATTACCTAAGTTGCCTTCCTCCTCCGAATTGGTGCCTTTGTTCCTTCAGCACGTGGTTCGGTTACATGGCATTCCTGAGAACATTCTGTCTGACAGAGGAGTCCAGTTTGTTTCCAGATCTTGGAGGACTTTTTGTTCTAAACTTGGTGTTCAATTGTCTTTCTCCTCTGCTTTTCATCCTCAGACCAATGGACAAACTGAGAGAACAAACCAGACATTGGAGACTTATTTGAGATGCTTTGTGTCTACTGATCAAGATGACTGGGTCTCTTTTTTGCCTTTGGCTGAGTTTGCTCTTAATAATAGGGCAAGCTCTGCCACTTTGATGTCTCAATTTTTCTGCAATTTTGGGTTTCACCCTCGATTTTCTTCGGGACAGACGGAGGCTTCTGTCTGTCCGGGTGTTGACTCTGTTGTGGAGCGTATGCAGCAGATTTGGGACCAGGTAGTGGAGAGGTTGTCCCTCTCTCAGGAGAAGGCCCAGCGGTTTGCCAACCGGCATAGGACTGATGGTCCTCGGTTTAAAGTGGGGGACTTGGTCTGGTTGTCCTCAAGAAATATCCCTATGAGAGTTGCATCTCCTAAGTTTAAGCCTAGGTTCATTGGACCTTATAAGATCATGGAGATTCTTAAGCCTGTTTCCTTTCGTTTACTTCTTCCAGGGACATTTAAGATCCATAACGTGTTCCACAAGTCCTTATTGAAGAGGTTTGTCGAGCCAGTGGTTCCTATGGCTGCGCCTCCTGACCCTGTTTTGGTTGAGGGCAATCTGGAGTATGTGGTTGAGAAAATACTGGATTCTCGTTTTTCTAGACGGAAACTCCAGTATTTGGTTAAGTGGAGAGGTTATGGTCAGGAGGACAATTCTTGGGTGTTTGCTTCGGACATCCGTGCTAGGAGACTGATCCGTGCGTATCACAGAGCTCATCCTGACCGACCTGGTTGCACAAATGAGGGTTCGGTGACCCCTCCTCAAGGGGGGGTACTATTGTGAATGTTTTAGAAATGAATTCTGAGCAGAAGCTCCCTCTGGTGGTTACAAACAGTACTGAACCATTCAATGAGGATTGGCATTCAGGAATCACAGACTGGCTGGATATAAGGGAGGTTTCCCCCCATCATGGACGCCGGTGATCAATTGTTCTTGTCTCAACGTTGTTTCCTGGTTCACTTGGAAGCTTGCTGAGTCTTGCCTCTTCTCCTGCTCTCAGATAAGATATTTTCTGTTTTTTGTTTTTGTGCTTGCCTTTTGCATATTTCTCTGCATTTCTGTGAGGTTGGCCAGGTTCCCCTCCCCGGGGGGCTTGGGCTCCTCTCGGTTCCTCTGGAGCCACTGTTGTTTGTTCATTTGCCTTTTCCAGTTTTTTCAGTGGCTGCGGCTTAGTTTTGTTACACCAGAGAACTAATTTAAGTGGTAGAGGTCGTGTGATCTCAGGTGTTTTTGCAATTAGTAGCGTTGGCTTTTTTTAGGGTTTTTTTGATTGCAGTAAGTATCCTTCCTATCCTTTTCTGTCTAGGCAGATTGGGCCCTAGCGTTTGCTCATACTATTTTCTGTCTGTGTCTGTATTTCCTCTTGTCTAACCACCATTACATGTTTGGGGGCTTCCTATGTTCTTTGGGCATCTGCTCCGGGGCAGATAGCTTTCGTCTTTCTATCTTTAGGTGTAGTTAGCCTCTCAGGCTGTGACGAGGCGTCTAGGACCAACGTAGGAACGCTCCACGGCTGCCTTTAGTTGTGGTGGTTAGTCAGGGTACTGCAATCCAGCAGATTCCAACCTCTCTGGTGTATTGCCATTTTTGCCTGCTCTCCTCAGCTACCAAAACATAACACCCCGCTGAGATCCGAGAATGGGTGCGTGAAAGGAGACCAGCCACTGTGGAGGAAGCTGCAGCTCTAGCGGATGAGGCTCTCACCATCAAGCCTCAATGGAAAAAACTACTACTCAGTGAGAAAAGAACTACCAGCTCCCCGATGATGGCGGCCCCTGGTCCTTCGGCCTCCCATATTCACCATCCCAATAGACCATCAACTCATGGTGACCTTCGTGTGACTGGGCCTCGCATTACTCCTGCTCCACCTTCGGGACTACGACGTGGGGGAAGAGTCCCAGAGCACAGATGTTATAGATGTGGGCAGCCTGGACATCTGCAATTTCAATGTCCAGGTGTTCGGAGACAGGACGGCTACAGACCGCCTTTGCCGGTTCGTTATCTACAGACACTCTCACCAGGAGAAGAGCTGGATTCAGTCCCTGATGACTTGCCAAGTGACTCCGATACCCTGGCTCCCATACCAGGAGTCTATGGGGTGCGAGCCCCAGCCACCTGTTCTTCTGACCTTCAGCACCAACATCTACAGGAGGTCGTGCTGGATGGCCAAAAAGTTGTTGGCTTCCGTGACACTGGGGCTTTTCTCTCCATAGCCGATCCCCGAGTACATCAGCCAGAAGCAATTCAAAAGGGACCAGGAATTGCCATTGTATTGGCTGGAGGCACCCAGAGATATATTCCAAGAGCGAGGATGACTCTGGATTATGGTTTTAGGGCCAAACAATGCGTGGTCGGTGTGATGAGCGGCCTCCCTGCAGACGTTCTTTTAGGAAATGATGTGGGACATCTGCATTGCCAGTTTGTCGGTGCGGTAACCAGAAGTCAAGCCAAGACAGCAGTAAATGGGGACGCCTACAACTCATCCATGGAAATGAGGCCACCAGAACCGCCGACACAGCCGGTGAGTGATTCTTCTTGTGGGGACAATGTGAGTGATACCTGGGATAGAGTTCAGTTTCGACAAGAGGTAGATACTGACCCCACCCTAGCTAGTTTTAGAGCACGAGCTGAGATAGGGCAGTTAGGGGACAACGGGGAAAGAATTATCCGAGAAAATGGACTTTTGTATAGTGTTACCAATGCTGCCTCCCCAGATAAGCCCTGGACTTGTAACAAACAGATGATTGTTCCTCAGAAATACAGAATTCCCCTATTACACCTTGCTCATGATATTCCTACTGCTGGCCATCAAGGCAAAACCCGCACTGAGAGATGATTGACTCAAACCTTCTATTGGCCAGGGATTTCTCAGGCAGTGGCGCATTTCTGCCGAACTTGCGATATATGTCAGCGTATAGGGCGACCCGGAGATCACCCAAAGGCACCTCTGCAACCACTCCCTATCATAGAAGAACCATTTCAAAGAGTAGCTGTCAATATCGTTGGGCCTCTGGCTAAACCAAGTAGATCAGGAAAGCAGTACATTCTCACTGTTGTGGACTATGCCACCCGATATCCGGAAGCTGTGGCCTTGTCAAGTATTTCTGCAGCCAAGGTGGCCGAGGCCTGGTTACCATTTTCACCAGAGTAGGATTTCCCAGTGAGATCTTGTCGGACCAAGGCTCCCAGTTCATGTCAGAACTAGTCCAGTGTCTTTGGCGCACCTGTGGAGTACGAGCGATTCGAACGACACCGTATCATCCACAAACAAATGGACTTTGTGAACGATTTAACGGCACTCTGAAGAATATGCTGAGGGCCTTCACTGACAGATTCAGACTGGGAGAAGTACCTGCCCCATCTCTTGTTTGCCTATCGGGAAGTTCCTCAGGAGTCCACCGGGTTTTCCCACATTGAACTCCTCTATGGGAGAAAGGTCCGAGGACCCTTAACTCTGCTCAATTAATACTGGGCGGGGCAATTTGAAGATACAGGAGCCCCTGTTGTCCCTTATGTCCTAAAGCTGTGAGAAACCCTGGCTCAACTTGCTAGTTTAGCCCAGAGTCATGTGCGTATGGCTCAAACCCGGCAGAAGACCTGGTATGACCGTAAGGCACGCTATCGGGAGTTTGTAGAAGGACAACAGGTCTTAATGATTATTCCCCATCCACAAAATAAACTGCAGACCACGTGGGAGGGTCCCTTCCGGGTTCTCAAGAAACTAAATGATACCAATTACCTTCTTTCTTTAGATGATCAGGGACTAAGACAAAAGACTGTTCATGTGAATATGATTAAGGAATACTACGACCAGAACCTTCCAATGATAGCAAGCTGTCGGCTAGCTTCAGAAGACGGTCACGAGGAAGAGGACTCTCTACCTGATCTTGTGGAAGCAGCGAGAGCCCCTTCCACTGTGGAACAGGTTCCTCTGGGAGATCACCTGGACCCCTTACAGAAAGACCAGATGCTGGGAGTGCTTCAACAGAGATGGGCTGCCTTCTCATCTCAACCAGGTCGAACCACCGTCACCCAACATCATGTGGACACTCAGGGTATCTGTCCCATACAACAGGCTCCTTACCGGGTACCTGAATCAGTTCGAAACACCATGCAGCATGAACTAGAGGAGATGTTACAGCTTGGGGTAATCCAGGCCTCTCATAGCCCTTGGGCCTCTCCTGTGGTGTTAGTACCCAAGAAGGCAGGCAGCATACCAAATCAAATATCCATGTTATTCCTGATGTCCATAATAAGTCCAAAATCACAGACCGACGTGAGGTCTTGCCGCAGCTAAGAGCCCTCACCCTTTTTCTCTAGAGATCTGCCAACACAACACTGGTCACGCATAAGTCCCTTGTCTTGGGCTACTGAGAACAGCCCAAGGGTAGGGGAGGAGAGGAATAACATGGATATTTGATTTGGTATGCTGCCTGCCTCAATAAATTCCGTTGGATTGTTCTTAGCCCAGTGGTCTCTTCTTGCTCTGCCGCATACCCCGTCACAGCCCCCTCATCACTATTCTGGTATGTATGGTCCCCCCAATCCTGGTATGCATGGCACCCCATTCCTCATCCTGGTATGCATGGTCCCCTCACCCCAATCTTGGAATGTATGGCCGCCTCATACCTATTCTGGTATGTATGGTCCCCTCACTCCCCACCCAATCCTGGTATGCATGGCACCCTATTCCTCATCCTGGTATGCATGGTCCCCTTACCCCCCAATCCTGGTATGCATGGCACCCTATTCCTCATCCTGGTATGCATGGTTCCCTCACCCCCAATCCTGGTATGCATGGTACCCGCTCATCCACAAATGCTGTTAATGCAACTTCTCTGAGGGGCTCTTCCCAACAAGATAATTATAGAGCAAGGATACTTTTTGATTTGGAGGAGACTCCTTTAGAAACAATCCTTCAAAAGGAGATAGTACATATTGTGACAGAGGCGCCGATTCCTGTGAAGACAGGAAGGACTGTAGCTGCAGATATTCCATCCACAACAACTTCCTACATGGTGACCTCTCCTGCAGTGTAATTAAGTCCGGCAATCTGCCGTCCTCTAGCACCTGCGCAAATCGGGTATCATCCACTGCCCTCCTGCCTAAAAAAGATCCTCGCCTGTGTCCAGCAGGGAAGGATGGGTTAGAAAAAAGGGGAGCGAGCTGGCTAATTGTGTTCGGAAGACGCCAGTTCTTCCTGATTGCATGCCAAATTTTGATTGTTCCCTGGTCATATCTGACAGTCCTTCTACCAATAAGGTATCCGAGGCAATGAGCCAAGGAAGATGTTTGAGCGGCACATCCACCCCTGCCTGTTCTATGTGCACCCACTGATGCGTGAAAATGCCAATTTATGAGACGGCCTAAAACAGATACCGGAAAGTATTTTTTGAAATTCGGGATTCCAGCACCCCCATCCAATTTAGGATAATTTAGAATCTGCATGCCTATCCTTGGTAGAGTTTTGCCCCATATAAATCTGGTCAGAGCTGTTCGTAATGCACTAAAAAAACTACAGGGAGGAGAGATGGGGACGGTTTAAAAATATACAGAAAACGGGGCAAGATGTCCATTTTTACAGCTTTCATTTTCCCAAACCACGACAGCCGCAGTTTACCATAGTTCAAGAGATCCTTATGCGTGCGGTCCAAGAGGGATTGATTAAGTGCGAACAGCTTTGACAAGTCAGGGGTGATAAGCACTCCTAGATATTTGATGGCTTCCGATTTCCATTTGAATGGAAAGTTGCTTATTGCATGTTCAACCTCTCTCTGCGGCAACGAAACATTTAGGGCCTCTGTCTTTGAATAGTTGACTTTGAAATTGCTCAAAAATCCGAACCTGTCGAATTCTTTCATTATGGAGGGAATGGATATTTGCGGTTTGGACATGAAGAGGAGAAGATCGTCTGCGTACAATGCCATTTTATAAGTTCTGGACCCCAATGTGATCTCATGAATGTCACTATTTTTCCTTATTGCATTGGCCAAGTGCTCCATTACTATCACATATAGAAGGGGAGACAGTGGGCACCCTGTCTAGTCCCGTTCCGTATCACAAAAGGTGACGATAAAATCCCGTTAACCCTAACCCTAGCCGTAGGGCATGTATATAATGATAAGATCAATTGCAAAAACCGAGGCCCAATACCCATTTGACGCAAAGCTTCCCTCATAAACCCCAGTGCACCCTATCAAAGGCCTTTTCCACATCAATGGATATGAGGCCCATGGGCAAGGAACAACTCTTAGCTTTAAATATCAATAGCATAGTCTTGATAGTATTGTCCCTCGCTTCCCTGCCCTGCACGAATCCCACCTGATCTGTGTTGATAAAAGAGGGTAGTAACGGAGTGAGTCTTTCAGCTAGTATTTTAGAGAATATTTTGATATCTACATTTATTAATGATATAGGCCTGTAATTAGCTGTATTTGTGGGGTCTTTCCCTGGTTTTGGGAGGACACTGATATGCGCCTCCAATGACTGGGGGGCGAATCCTATCTCATCGTTCAAGGAGTTAATGTTTTATTCATAATGGGAGATAGCTGTGGTTTAAGGAATTTATAAAATGCTGGGGTGAATCCATCCGGGCCAGGGCTTTTACCAGCGGGTGTAGATTGAATCGCATGGCTAACCTCCTCCTCCGTAATATCCCCCTCTAACGCCCCACGTATCTGACTATCTAAGGATGGTAAGACAGTATCTCCAATATACTCCCTGATACGCTCGGCCAAGGCAGACGGGGAAAGGTCCGAATACTGTCCTTTAATATTATACAATTTCTCATAGTATGAGTGGACTATATCCACTATTCCTTTAGGGCTGTGCACATCCTTCCCATTTGGTTTTTTAATAAATGGGACATATGTTGCCGCAGAACGAGGATGAAGCAATCTTGCAAGCGTTCGGCCGCATTTATCGGACGATTCATAGAAAAAACTTTTAATATGTTCCCTATGTCTCAAGTATTTCTGATCCAGCAGAGCCCTAAGATCGCTCCTCTTTTTGGTCAGGTCTGCGAGAGTGTTAGGCAATAGTGATCTTTTATGTGACACTTCCAGGGTTCGTATTTCCCTCAGGAGGTCATCCACTCTCATGTTTCTTTCCCTCTTGAGTCTCGAACCATGCTTAATCAACACCCCTCTCATGACACACTTCAGGGTCTCCCATTGCATAGGCACTGAAGTTTGGTCTTTTTCATGAACCTGTAAAAATGATTCAATAGTGTCTTTCAGCTCTGTCATACAGATGCTATCTTTCAACAGGTGATCATTCATCTTCCAGGTCCATGAATGTTGAATAAGGGAAGGAATAGATATGGATAAAAGACTGGAGCATGATCTGACCACAGGATGTCGCCTATAGTAGCAGATGGGCTCCATGAAAGGGCATGGTGACTCAATAAGAGGAAATCAATACGACTGTATGAGCTATGTGCAGAAGAGAAATACATATAATCCTTACCCTGAGGGTTCAATATGCGCCAGACATCTGTCAGCCTGAGGGCGTGGATGACCCGCTTTAACGATTGAAGTTGCCTAAGGGGGACGGCACCCCTGCCAGAAGAGGAATCTATCGTGGGATTCCAGGTGACATTGAAGTCTCCTCCTACAATCACAGTTCCTTCTGCAAAATCAGAGAGAGATGTTAGAAAAGATCTATATACGGGAATCTGATCTTTGTTAGGAAGATACAAATTTGCTATTGTACACATTGTTTCTGCTATTTTGAGTTTGAGAAAGACATATATGCCTTGATTGTCAACAAGGGAACCCACAAGAGTACATGCCAATGACTTGTGTATCGCTATAGACACCCCTTAGAACGTGAGTCCGGATTAGTGCTGTGGAACCACCGAGTATAATATCTATCTCTCAACGTTGGCAAGTGACCATTTTTAAAATGTGTTTCTTGTAACATGAGAATCTGGACTCTATGTTTGTGAATAGAGTACAGTATCTGCGAGCGCTTCTGAGGTACATTAAAGCCCCTGACATTCAGAGAGCTTATTTTAATGGATGACATGTTTGCTTGTATGATGGGAAGGAGGGATTAGGATCACAAATAAGGGAAACACGAGGAGTGACGGGGTAAAAATGCGATAAGAGGGGGATGAGAAAAGAGAAAAAAAAAAACAATAAAGAAGGAAAAAGAAAGAAAAAAAAAAAAAAAATTAACTTATTATAACCCTATTTATATGGTACAATAGTCTGGTGAGGGGAAGTAAACAATTTTACACCTGCCAGCAGTGTGTAAACCCCTTGGGAGGACGGACTTTCTACCGAGGAGTCCCCCCCAGACCAGACATCAGGCCACGCCATATCCCTTGCATTTTAAACAACTGACCACCCACCTATTACCTACATTAATTTTCCCATGAGCTTACTGAGCGAAGCCCAACCAACAACCTGTAAAGAATGTAATAACATATGAACATAACGTTTCATTCAATAAAATATCGTATTAATTTACTCGCAACCAGAGATAATCGTCTGAAATATTTAAACTTTCTGAAATCTCTTATGAGAAGAACCAGCTATAGTAGCCAATATGATGTATTAACCCTATTTTCTCATGCTATAGAGTGTTTCAGTCCGGCGGGTAAGGACCGCTAGCGCCAGAGTGGTCATTGCTTTTCCCTTTTCTGTTCCTGCCTCCTGGTCCTCTCTGAATTCGCGCGAAAGAGTCCGCCTCGGGGCTGTCAGATACAACCGGCCAGTCCTCTGGCTTTATGGACACGTGGGATTTCCAACCCTTCAATGAATGCCTGGACATCCCCCAAGCAGCAAACCGTATACACACCTCCCGACCGACAAACTTGTAGGCGAAAAGGGAAGCCCCAAGAATACAAGATGCCCTGTTGCCTCAAGATTTCCACCAATGGCTTCAGCGATTTTTCTGTTTTTTATAGGTTTAACAACAAAAAATAATCATCACAATAATAAAAAACACTGCAGCGAGGAGCCCTGATACACTTAATACACTTAAAATCAGCGCCAAAAATTATAAAACTGGCACAACTATGGGCATCAAAGTGGGCACCAGAGGGCGTTAATGAAAGTGTTAAATGACTTTGGGCCACTAATATGACACTGCAGACATACAGAACACGGCAGCCCACATTAAAAACAAGTCTCTCCAGCCTGGCCCAAATGGGTTCTGGGCATCAGAATTGGCATCAAAGTGGGCACACAGTTGATTTTCACAGGTTTGTATAAGTAACTGATGTTTTTAAGGGGTTAAATGACTTTGGGCCACTGATCTCACACTAAGAATACACAGATAGCGATGCCCGCATCAAACCCAGGTCCCTCCAGCCTGGCCCAAATGGGTTCTGGGCATCAGAATTGGCATCAAAGTGGGCAAACAGCCAATTTTCACAGATTTGAATAAGTAACAGATGTATTTAAGGGTTTAAACGACTTTGGGCCACTAATCTCACACTATGAGTACACAGATAGTGATGCCCTACATCAAACCCAGGTCCCTCCTGCATGGCCCAAATGGGTTCTAGGCATCAGAATTGGCATCAAAGTGGGCAAACAGCCAATTTTCACAGATTTGAATAAGTAATTTATGTTTTTAAGGGGTTAAACGACTTTGGGCCACTGATCTCACACTATGACTACACAGATAGTGATGCCCTGCATCAAACCCAGGTCCCTCCTGCCTGGACAAAATGGGTTCTGGGCATCAGAATTGGCATCAAAGTGTGCAAACAGCCAATTTTCACAGATTTGAATAAGTAACAGATGTTTTTAAGGGGTTAAATGACTTTGGGCCACTGATCTCACACTATGAGTACACAGATAGTGATGCCCTGCATCAAACCCAGGTCCCTCCTGCCTGGCCCAAATGGGTTCTGGGCATCAGAATTGGCATCAAAGTGGGCAAACAGCCAATTTTCACAGATTTAAATAAGTAACAGATGTTTTTAAGGGGTTTAAACGACTTTAGGCCACTGATCTCACACTATGACTACAGATAGTGATGCCCTGCATCAAACCCAGGTCCCTCCTGCCTGGCCCAAATGGGTTCTGGGCATCAGAATTGGCATCAAAGTGGGCAAACAGTCAATTTTTACAGATTTGAATAAGTAACAAATGTTTTTAAGGGGTTAAAGGACTTTGGGCCACTGATCTCACACTATGAGTACACAGATAGTGATGCCCTGCATCAAGCCTGGCCCAAATGGGTTCTGGGCATCAGAGATGGCATCAAAATGTGCAAGCAGCCAATGTTCACAGATTTGAATAAGTAACAGATGTTTTTAAGGGGTTAAATGACTTTGGGCCACTGATCTCACACTAAGTATACACAGATAGTAATGCCCTGCATCAAACCCCGGTCCATATAGCCTGGCCCAAATGGGTTCTGGGCATCAGAATTGGCATCAAAGTGGGCAAACAGCCAATGTTCACAGATTTGAATAAGTAACAGATGTTTTTAAGGGGTTAAATGACTTTGGGCCACTGATATCACACTAAGTATACACAGATAGTGATGCCCTGCATCAAACCCAGGTCCCTCCTGCCTGGCCCAAATGGGTTCTGGGCATCAGAATTGGCATCAAAGTGGGCAAACAGTCAATTTTCACAGATTTGAATAAGTAACAGATGTTTTTAAGGGGTTAAATGACTTTGGGCCACTGATCTCACACTATGAGTACACAGATAGTGATGCCTTGTGTGATAAAACGTGCACACGGTCCGCCACACGGTAGCCCGGGGTATCACGGCTTGTGATCCCTCTGTGCCGCAAATGTGACAAAAACGCGCACACACGACGGCTGCTGCCGTCCGACCCAGTAAACTGCAGGGATTTATAATTATCCCACTTCCACTTAGGAACTTGCAGCTCTCTGGCGCCCCCTTACCCTCAGGTCAGTCAGGGAACTGCACCTACGATAATTAGGCGCCAGATGGGCCACTTGGATGTGTGCTGGCTATGGGGCACGCTGCAGTGAGGGAATTATAATTACTCCGGGCCGCAGCCAGGCAATACACTTATAAAACCCGCTCCGTCACTGCCAACGCCACCCAATAGGTTAACACTTTACACCCCTTCTTTTAGCTGCCACCAGCTACGATTTACTTAATGAACAATTTATCAAGAGGGTCCGTAGCAACCCCAAAACAGTAGCGTAGTACTTCAGGCACGTGCAAATTCGTTTATAGAGCAGGAGAAACAAACTAATAAATTTATAGGTTTATTCCTTAAAATGCAGGCAGTGTTTATAGTTTAAAAAAAACGGTAACAAGCTGAGGCAATATCGTTATGTACTGTACAGTTAAAAATAAACGGGATTAAAAGTGAAAAAAACTTACATGGTAGTTACATAGGTATAGGCAAGACAGGCCGGGGGAGGAGCCACACGTCATAGTTCATTTGCAGATCTCTTAGTCAAGTCGTCACAGCAAGGAATGACCAAGGGGGGCTAACTGCCAGACTTATACATGTGGGCTGCTGACCTCACAAAAGGGGATGGTTTTCTGGCCACCTCCCCGGGCTAGAAGTTCTAGTTTTAGTTCTGGAAGATTATCAGGAGCATACTTCGTCCTGAGAACCTCGCAGAAAAATGGCAGACCTATCAATGATCTTACTTTAAAATGACGGTTCAAATGAGCCCAAACTTGGGTGAGATAGTTCATGGGGCATCCGAGAATTCCATTTCTCGGGTTCTGTTGGAGTTACGGATTCACCAGTACCACGGGAACGATACCTGTCGGGCGCATGTTTCAAAACAGTAACTTTCGTGTTTCTAACGCAAATTCCCACCGTGTTATAACCAAAAAGAATGAATTCTCATAATGGCTGCTATGGGACCGGTCTGCAGAGTTTTGAGACAAAGACATTCTGAGGTGGGGGTTGATGAGAAGAGTGAGAGAGGGAGGGGGAACTTTGCTCTGTGGGCTGTCAGCAGCAAAGGATGAGGACTGTAGTTCTAGAACAGCACAAGAAATGGAGCTTCCAGTATCATCACACCTCCCCCCCTTAGAGGGCGCTACGGAGGCATGACCTGTCGGTAATCCGCCATGCGCACCTTAGCGGGTTCGCCACGTCGTGACAACCCATCAGCATTCCCATGATCGCTGCCTTTCTTGTGTTGTACGGCAAAATCATACTGCTGTAGGGCAAGGCTCCAGCGTAGCAACCTACCATTGGTTCCGGACACTGTGTGCAGCCAGCGCAGAGGGTTGTGGTCGGTGGACCACCTTGAAGGTGCGCCCGTACAGGTAGGGCTGCAAACGTTGGCCAGGCCAGGAACTCCTTCTCGATGGTGGAGTATGCCACTTCCCTCGGCAGAAGTTTCCGGCTCAGGTACAACACGGGGTGCTCCTGGTTCCCCGAATCAACCTGGCTGAGTACAGCACCGAGGCCAAATTCGCTGGCGTCAGTCTGTACCAGGAATGGCCGACTGCTGTCGACGGCTTTCAACACTGGAGAGCTGCACAGGGCTGTTTTCAAAGCTCGGAACGCCGCCTCACAGCCATCTGTCCATCTGACTGTTTGGGGTAGACCGCCCTTGGTGAGGTCCGTCAAGGGTTTTGCAATGGCGCTATAGTTCGGTACGAAGCGCCTATAGTACCCTGCAGTGCCCAGGAAGGACTTCACCTGCTTTTTGGTCCTGGGGTGGGCCAGGACACGATCGCGTCCACTTTCTCGGGCTCTGGACTCATGGAACCCCCGCCTACCCGGTGCCCCAGGTAGTGGACCTCCCTCATGCCCATCTGGCATTTTCCCGGCTTGATGGTCAGTGTGATGACATCTACTACATTTAGCAGCCTGTGTATAGCTGCGCTTCCCTTCCCCCTCCCATTGAGGCTCAGTGTAATCTGAAGCTACCAGTGCTGGAGTTTTCCCGCCTCACCGTAGGGGGTCTCCATTGTCTTCACATGTGCTGTCCCTCCATGGCAGCCATTATGAGGATTCATTCTTTTGGCTTATAACACGGTGGGAAGTTGCGTCAGAAACACGAAAGTCACTGTTTTGAACCATGCGCCGACAGGCATCGTTCCCGTGGTACTGGTGAACCCGTAACTCCAACAGAACCAGAGAAATGGAATTCTCGGATGCCCCATGAACTATTTCACCCAAGTTTGGGCTCATTTCAACTGTCATTTTAAAGTAAGATCATTGATAGGTCTGCCGTTATTCTGCTAGGTTCACAGGACGAGGGATGGACCTTATGATATTTCAGAGCTCAAACCATACCTTTCAGCCTGGGGAGGTGGCCAGAAAAACCATCCCCTTTTGTGGGGTCAGCAGCCCACAGGTATAAGTCTTGTGGTGAGCCCCCTGAGTTATTCCAAGCTGTGATGACGTGACTAACAGATCTGCAAATGAACTATGACGTGTGGCTCCTCCCCCAGCCAGTCTTGCCTGTAACTACCATGTGAGTTTTCATTTTCAATCCCGTTTATTTTGTAACTGCATTGTACATAACTATATTGCCT
>JARQOD010000001.1:531591374-531671400 GCA_033576555.1 Oophaga sylvatica
CTCTATAAACGAATTTGCACGTGCCTGAAGTACTACGCTACTGTTTTGGGGTTGCTACGGACCCTCTTGATAAATTGTTCCTTAAGTAAATCGTAGCTGGTGGCAGCTTAAAAGAAGGGGTGTAAAGCGTTGACCTATGGGGTGGAGTTGGCAGTGACGGAGCGGGTTTTATAAGTGTATTGCATGACTGCGGCCCGGAGTAATTATAATTCCCTCACTGCAGCGTGCCCAATAGCCAGCACACATCCAAGTGACCCGTCTGGCGACTAATTATCCTAGGTGCAGTTTCCTGACTGACCTGAGGGTAAGGGGGGCGCCAGAGAGCTGCAAGCTCCTAAGGGGAAGTGGGATAATTATAAATCCCTGCAGTTTACTGGGTCGGACGGCAGTAGCCGTCGTGTGTGTGCGCGTTTTCGTCACATTTGCGGCACGGAGGGATCACAAGCCGTGATACCCCGGGCTACCGTGTGGCGGACCGTGTGCACGTTTCATCACATGTGGTGGCAGAGCGGTGGGATTATAGAGCATTAGTGATCTGGTTTGAGCAATCATTCCATTCACTAAAAAACTTGCACGGTTCTTCAGGGAGCCTGCAACTAAAGTTTTGGAGAACAGACTCAGTGTTTATTAGTCCTGAGACAATTGTGTGTACTTGCGGTTACCCCTCCCTTCTCTTTGTTTTTCTATCCTATCTTTTATTTGGCAAACATGGCTACAAGAGGAGCCAGTTGGTATGAAAAGCAGAGCAGGGACACTCTTGTGGGAATCTGCGTGTACCACGGCCTTGACCACAAGAACCAAACCAAAGCCCGACTGGTCCAGGCCCTGAAGGAACTGGACGAGCATCGGAGCGTGGCGGGCGCAGGAGCCGGCCCAAGCCAAGGTGGTGCTGCAGCAGAGGCCCAAACCCTGCATGTTTACACCCAGGGCGGGTTGGACCCTTACCTGCAGGCGGCCCTGGAGGGACTCCCCGCCGGCGACCGGGATGAGCGCCTGAAGCTGATCCAGCAATACCAGCAGGAGGCCCGAGCCGAGCGCCAAGCCCAGCGAGAGGCCGAGCGAGAGGCTGAGAGAGCCGAGCGGGAAGCTCAGAGAGCCCATGAACTGGAGCTGCTCAGACAAGGGGCAATGCCCTCCACAGCCCAGAGCGGTACACCCAGCAGCTCTCAGAGTCCGAAGCCCCGGCCGGAGCACTTTCCCGTGCTGGAAAAGGACGGAGACTTGGACACTTTTCTGCGGGCCTTTGAGAAAGTCTGCAGACAGTACCGGCTGCCTGACAACCAATGGGCCAGATACTTGACCCCCGGGCTAAAGGGCAAAGCTCTGGAGGCGTTTGCTTCCCTCACGTCAGATCAAGATGATGACTATGAGGCCATCAAGCAGGCCCTGATCGCCAAGTACCAGCTAACCCCTGAGGTATACCGAAAGAAGTTCCGGAACCTCCAACGTGGCCCACACGACAGTTATAGCGATGTGGTGCAAGGACTCAGGAACCACTTTGACCAGTGGATGTATGGACTGTCAGTTGACACCTTTGAGGAGCTGAGAGACCTGATGATCAAAGACCAGTTCCTGCATCTGTGCCCAGCTGAGGTCCGACAGTTCATCCTGGACCGAGAACCGGAGGACGCGGTCCTAACAGCACGGATCGCCGACAGCTATGAGGCCAACCGGAAACCCGAGGTGCGGAAGCCCGTCGCCGCCCGCTGGGGAGGGGGTAAGCCTGCAACCAACCCCAGTGCCCCTGCCAGTCGTCCCTCTGGAGGCACTATTCCCTTTGCCAGCGCCAGGCCTACCTCAGACCCCCGCCAGTGTTTCTCCTGTAAAAGGACTGGACACATCAGCGCCACCTGTCCGGAGAGGCAGAAGAACCCCCCAGGCAAGGCCTCCGGGCCCAACGCCTCTGTTCTTTTGGTGGGTGGTGTGGTGGGGAGGGTTGATGACAACGTGCAGCCCGTCCGTGTGGGGGCCCGACTTGCTACAGGCCTCAAGGACACCAAGGACGAACGAACCCTCATCCGACCCGAACTGGCGGCCCCTGAAGAGTTGATTCCGGGAAAACCCTAACTGTCACTGGGATTGGGGCGTCCACTACCCCTTGCCGATAGCCCGAGTTTTCATTGACTGGGGTGCCGGGAGTGGGGTGAAGGAAGTGGGTGTGTCCGAAAACCTGCCCACTGATGTTTTACTGGGGACTGATCTGGGGAGGATGGTCGCGTACTATGTCCCTGACACCCCTCCCCAATCTGATAATAAGGTTAACGTTAACCATGATGTTGATGATGATGGGAAACTGATTGTGTTACCTGCCAATGCTTTGCGAAGTGATTATGCAACTGATCTTTCCCTAGGAATGATGCTGATAGTGATGTATCTGGGCCATCTGAACCTGTTAACCCTTTCTCTGAAGTGGTAGATGTGTCCACAGGTACAGGAGCGTTCAGCCACGTCGCTCTGCGGAGTGAGACGGCTGAGGAACCCCTAGCAGGAGCAAACGACAGTGCTCAAGGAAATGGGGAGGTGCATGGGAACCGTGAGGAAGGTGACGCCATGACACTGACCAGTGCCACCGAGGAAGGTAACTGGCCCATAAGTAGCACTGCTCCTGAAGTGTTGGGGGTGGATGGGGAGGTAGAGCCCATAGCAGCGCAGGCTGATGGGTCTATAGAAATCCCCGGGAAGACTGTATATGTAGCTGCTGTCACCCACAGTCAGAGTGCCCGGATCACAGGTAGAGCCCTGCCATCTGGACCCTCCTCCGCTACAGGAGAGACTGAACCAGAGGTGGACCCAGAGCCGGTCCCAGTGAGGAAGGAACCCTAACGTCACTTCTGGCTGCCTCCAGCCAGGAGTTCCAGGCCGCTCTGCACTCAGATGCGAGCCTGGAGAACTTGAGGCACCTCGCCGAGACGCCCACCTCCGTGACTGATAAGGAGAGGGTGTTCTGGGAACGAGGACGGCTGTACCGGTAGACAGTACCCGGAGATTCCCAAAAGGAGTGGTTGAGGGAAAAACAGCTGGTCGTCCCGCACCAGTTCCGAGGTGAGTTGTTGAGGATTGCCCATGAGATTCCACTCGCTGGACACTTGGGGATCAGCAAAACTAAGGCACGGCTGTCTCAACACTTCTATTGGCCCAAGATGGGGACAGATGTGACTAACTACTGCCGCTCCTGTATCACCTGTCAAAGAGTGGGGAAGGTGGGGCCTGCTCTTAAGGCTCCCCTGATCCCGTTGCCAGTGATAGAGGAGCCTTTCCAGAGGATCGCGGTGGACATTGTGGGCCCGCTGGCCGTCCCCAGCCGCTCTGGAAAGCAATACATCCTTACTGTGGTAGACTACGCTACCCGGTACCCGGAGGCAGTAGCTCTGTCCTTAACTAAGGCAGATAAGGTGGCGGATGCACTGGTGACCATCTTTTCACGGGTAGGATTTCCCAGGGAGATGCTTACCGATCGAGGGACCCAATTTATGTTTCGCCTAATGAAGGCTCTCTGCAGCAAAATGCAGGTGACGCGTATGGTATCGAGTGCGTATCACCCACAGACCAATGGTTTGTGTGAACGCTTTAACGGTACCCTCAAACAGATGCTCCGCATGCTGGTTGAGACCCAGGGACGCGATTGGGAGCGGTACCTCCCACACCTGCTGTTTGCCTACAGAGAAGTCCCGCAGGCCTCGACGGGGTTCTCCCCCTTTGAGCTCCTGTATGGCAGGCGAGTCCGGGGACCCCTTGGGTTGATAAGAGAATCCTGGGAAGATGAGCCAAACCCCACAGAAGTGTCCATCGTGGATTATGTCATGCGCTTCCGCGACAAGATGCAGACCTTGACGCAGTTGGTGCACGACAACATGACGCAGGCTCAGGCTGACCAGAAGCACTGGTACGACCAGAACGCCCAGGAGCGGACCTATCAGGTGGTCAAAAGGTGTGGGTGCTGGTCCCCGTACCAAAGGATAAGCTTCAGGCAGCCTGGGAAGGCCCGTACGTCGTGCACCAACGGCTCAACCCAGTCACCTACGTGGTCACGCTTGACCACACTCGGGGTAGGCGCAAGGCCTTTCACGTCAACATGATGAAGGCCCATCACGAACGTGAAGCCTGCGTCCTACCGGTCTGCAACCTGCCCGAGGACGGGGAGGAGGATCCCCTCCTGGACATGCTGGCCCAAGCCAAGGCCAATGGGTCCATTGAGGACATGGAGGTAAATGCCTCGCTAACCGCCTCCCAGCGGTTGCAGTTGCTGACCACTCTGGAATCCTTTCGGGCGGTGTTCACTAACCGACCCGGAAGGACCAAGTTGGCAGTCCATGAGGTGGACACCGGGAATCACGCCCCGTTACGGCGGACACCTTATCGGATCTCTAAGGAGGTGCAGCAGATTATGCGCCAGGAGATCCATGAGATGTTGCAGCTGGGGGTGATCCGGCAGTCCAAAAGCGCGTGGGCCTCACCTGTAGTTCTCGTGCCCAAAAAGGATTGGACCACCCGGTTCTGCGTGGACTACAGGGGGCTCAACGCCATCACTACCTCTGATGCGCACCCAATGCCACGCATCGAGGATCTGCTAGAGCGGTTGGCGAATGCCAAGTACATATCCATCATGGATTTAAGCCGGGGATACTGGCAGATGCCCCTGAGCCCTGCGGCGCAGGAGAAATCCGCCTTTATCACCCCTTTTGGACTGTACGAGTCCACGGTCATGCCTTTCGGCATGAAGAATGCCCCTGCCACTTTTCAGCGGATGGTCAACCACCTGCTTCAGGGACTGGAGGAGTACGCTGTGGCGTACCTGGACGACATTGCCGTCTTCAGTTCCACCTGGGAGGAACACCTTCAGCATCTCCAGGAGGTGCTCAAGCGTATTCGCCAGGCAGGTCTAACCATGAAGCCGGGAAAATGCCAGATGGGCATGAGGGAGGTCCACTACCTGGGGCACCGGGTAGGCGGGGGTTCCATGAGGCCAGGGCCCGAGAAAGTGGACGCGATCGTGTCCTGGCCCACCCCCAGGACCAAAAAGCAGGTGAAGTCCTTCCTGGGCACTGCAGGGTAATATAGGCGTTTCGTACCGAACTATAGCGCCATTGCAAAACCCTTGACGGATCTCACCAAGGGCGGTCTACCCCAAACAGTCAGCTGGACAGATGGCTGTGAGGCGGCATTCCGAGCTTTGAAAACAGCCCTGTGCAGCTCTCCAGTGTTGAAAGCCGTCGACAGCAGTCGGCCATTCCTGGTACAGACTGACGCCAGCGAATTTGGCCTCGGTGCTGTACTCAGCCAGGTTGATTCGGGAACCAGGAGCACCCCGTGTTGTACCTGAGCCGGAAACTTCTGCCGAGGGAAGTGGCATACTCCACCATCGAGAAGGAGTGCCTGGCCATGGTCTGGGCACTGCAACGTTTGCAGCCCTACCTGTACGGGCGCACCTTCAAGGTGGTCACCGACCACAACCCTCTGAGCTGGCTGCACACAGTGTCCGGAACCAATGGTAGGTTGCTACGCTGGAGCATTGCCCTACAGCAGTATGATTTTGCCGTACAACACAAGAAAGGCAGGCGATCATGGGAATGCTGATGGGTTATCATGACGTGGCGAACCCGCTGAGGTGCGCATGTCGGATTACCGGCAGGTCATGCCTCCTTAGCGCCCTCTAAGGGGGGGAGGTGTGAGGATATTGGAAGCTCCATGTCTTGTGCTGTGTAGAACTACAGTCTTCATCTTTTTTTTGCTGCTGACAGCCCACAGAGCAAAGTTCGCCCCTCCCTCCCTCTCTCACGCTTCTCATCAACCCCCAGCCTGCACACAGGTAGTGTAATCTGAGCTGCCAGTGCTGGAAGTTTCCCGCCTCACCGCAGGGGGTCCCCATTGTCTTCACATGTGCTTCCCTTCCTTAGCAGCCATTATGAGGATTCATTCTTTTGGCTTATAACACGGTGGGAAGTTGCGTCAGAAACACGAAAGTTACCGTTTTGAAACATGCGCCGACCGGCATCGTTCCCGTAGTACTGGTGAACCCGTAACTCCAACGGAACCCGAGAAATGGAATTCTCGGACGCACCATGTACTATCTCACACAAGTTTGGGCTCATTTGAACCGTCATTTTAAAGTAAGATCATTGATAGGTCTGCCATTCTTCTGCGAGGTTCTCAGGATGAACTATGCTCCTGATAATCTTCCAGGACTAAACCTAGGACTTCTATCCCTGGGAGGTGGCCAGAGAAACCATCCCCTTTTGTGAGGTCAGCAGCCCACAGGTATAAGTCTTGCAGTTAAGCCCCCCTTGGTCTTTCCAAGCTGTGATGACGTGACTAACAGATCTGCAAATGAACTATGACGTGTGGCTCCTCCCCCAGCCTGTCTTGCCTGTAACTACCATGTGAGTTTTCATTTTCAATCCCGTTTATTTTGTAACTGCATTGTACATAACTATATTGCCTCAGCTTGTTACCTTTCTTTTAAACTATAAGCACTGCCTGTATTTTACGGAATAAACCTATAAATTTATTAGTTTGTTTCTCCTGCTCTATAAACGAATTTGCATGTGCCTGAAGTACTATGCTACTGTTTTGAGGTTGCTACAGACCCTCTTGATAAATTGTTCCTTAAGTAAATCGTAGCTGGTGGCAGCTTAAAACAAGGGGTGTAAAGCGTTGACCTATGGGGTGGCGTTGGCAGTGACGGAGCGGGTTTTATAAGTGTATTGCCTGGCTGCGGCCCGGAGTAATTATAATTCCCTCACTGCAGTGTGCCCAATAGCCAGCACACATCCAAGTGACCCGTCTGGCGACTAATTATCCTAGGTGCAGTTCCCTGACTGACCTGAGGGTAAGGGGGGCGCCAGAGAGCTGCAAGTTCCTAAGTGGAAGTGGGATAATTATAAATCCCTGCAGTTTACTGGGTCGGACGGCAGCAGCCGTCGTATGTGTGCGCGTTTTCGTCACATTTGCGGCACGGAGGGATCACAAGCCGTGATACCCCGGGCTACCGTGTGGCGGACCGTGTGCACCATTTCATCACAGTCAGTATAGAGTGTACAGGAGCCGTGTGGTGTGCAGTCAGTATATAGAGTACAGGGCAGTACACAGTCAGTATAGAGTGTACAGGAGCCGTGTGGTGTACAGTCAGTATATAGAGTACAGGGCAGTACACAGTCAGTATAGAGTGTACAGGAGCCGTGTGGTGTGCAGTCAGTATACAGAGTACAGGGCAGTACACAGTCAGTATAGAGTGTACAGGAGCCGTGTGGTGTACAGTCAGTATATAGAGTACAGGGCAGTACACAGTCAGTATAGAGTGTACAGGAGGCGTGTGGTGTACAGTCAGTATACAGTCAGTATAGAGTGTACAGGAGCCGTGTGGTGTACAGTCAGTATATAGAGTACAGGGCAGTATACAGTCAGTATAGAGTGTACAGGAGCCGTGTGGTGTGCAGTCAGTATATAGAGTACAGGGCAGTATACAGTCAGTATAGAGTGTACAGGAGCCGTGTGGTGTACAGTCAGTATACAGAGTACAGGGCAGTATACAGTCAGTATAGAGTGTACAGGAGCCGTGTGGTGTGCAGTCAGTATACAGAGTACAGAGCAGTATACAGTCAGTATAGAGTGTACAGGAGCCGTGTGGTGTGCAGTCACTATATAGAGTACAGGGCAGTACACAGTCAGTATATAGAGTACAGGGCAGTATACAGTCAGTATAGAGTGTACAGGAGCCGTGTGGTGTGCAGTCAGTATATAGAGTACAGGGCAGTATACAGTCAGTATATAGAGTACAGGGAAGTACACAGTCAGTATATAGAGTACAGGGCAGTACACAGTCAGTATATAGAGTACAGGGCAGTACACAGTCAGTATAGAGTGTACAGGAGCCGTGTGGTGTACAGTCAGTATATAGAGTACAGGGCAGTATACAGTCAGTATAGAGTGTACAGGAGCCGTGTGGTGTGCAGTCACTATATAGAGTACAGGGCAGAACACAGTCAGTACAGTATATAGAGTACAGGGCAGTATACAGTCAGTATAGAGTGTACAGGAGCCGTGTGGTGTGCAGTCAGTATATAGAGTACAGGGCAGTATACAGTCAGTATATAGAGTACAGGGCAGTACACAGTCAGTATATAGAGTACAGGGCAGTATACAGTCAGTATATAGAGTACAGGTCAGTATACAGTCAGTATAGAGAGTACAGGGCAGTATACAGTCAGTATATAGAGTACAGGGCAGTACACAGTCAGTATATAGAGTACAGGGCAGTACAGTCAGTATATAGAGTACAGTAGCAGTATACAGTCAGTATATAGAGTACAGGGCAGTATACAGTCAGTATATAGAGTACAGTAGCAGTATACAGTCAGTATATAGAGTACAGGGCAGTATACAGTCAGTATAGAGAGTACAGGGCAGTATACAGTCAGTATATAGAGTACAGGTCAGTATACAGTCAGTATAGAGAGTACAGGGCAGTATACAGTCAGTATATAGAGTACAGGGCAGTACACAGTCATTATATAGAGTACAGGGCAGTACAGTCAGTATATAGAGTACAGTAGCAGTATACAGTCAGTATATAGAGTACAGAAGCAGTATACAGTCAGTATATAGAGTACAGGGCAGTATACAGTCAGTATATAGAGTACAGGGTAGTACACAGTCAGTATATAGAGTACAGGGCAGTATACAGTCAGTATATAGAGTACAGGGCAGTATACAGTCAGTATATAGAGTACAGGGCAGTACACAGTCAGTATATAGATTACAGGGCAGTACACAGTCAGTATATAGAGTACAGGGCAGCATACAGTCAGTATATAGAGTACAGGGCAGTACACAGTCAGTATAGAGTGTACAGGAGCCGTGTGGTGTGCAGTCAGTATATAGAGTACAGGGCAGTACACAGTCAGTATATAGAGTACAGGGCAGTACACAGTCAGTATATAGAGTACAGGGCAGTACTCAGTCAGTATATAGAGTACAGGGCAGTATACAGTCAGTATATAGAGTATCGGGGCAGTACACAGTCAGTATATAGAGTACAGGGCAGTACACAGTCAGTATATAGAGTACAGGGCAGTACGCAGTCAGTATATAGAGTACAGGGCAGTACGCAGTCAGTATATAGAGTACAGGGCAGTATACAGTCAGTATATAGAGTACAGGGCAGTATACAGTCAGTATATAGAGTACAGGGCAGTATACAGTCAGTATATAGAGTACAGGGCAGTATACAGTCAGTATATAGAGTATCGGGGCAGTACACAGTCAGTATATAGAGTACAGGGCAGTACACAGTCAGTATATAGAGTACAGGGCAGTACACAGTCAGTATATAGAGTACAGGGCAGTACATAGTCAGTATATAGAGTACAGGGCAGTATACAGTCAGTATATAGAGTACAGGGCAGTATACAGTCAGTATAGAGTGTACAGGAGCCGTGTGGTGTGCAGTCAGTGTGATGAACGGGGCCGCGGTCCGCCACACGGTAGCCCGGGGGTCACGGCTTGTGATCCCACCGCTGCCACCACATGTGATGGAACGTGCACACACACGACGGCTGCTGCCGTCCGACCCAGTAAACTGCAGGGATTTATAACTATCCCACTTCCACTTAGGAACTTGCAGCTCTCTGGCGCCCCCCTTTACCCTCAGGTCAGTCAGGGAACTGCACCTAGGATAATTAGTCGCCAGACGGGTCACTTGGATGTGTGCTGGCTATTGGGCACGCTGCAGTGAGGGAATTATGATTACTCCTGGCTGCAGCCAGGCAATACCCTTATAAGACCCGTTCCGTCACTGCCAGCGCCACCCAATAGACTAACACTTTACACCCCTTTCCTTTAGCTGCCACCAGCTACGGGTTTGACTTAATACACAATTTATCAAGAGGGTCCGTAGCAACCCCAAAACAGTAGCGTAGTACGTCAGGCACATGAAAATTCGTTTATAGAGCAGGAGAAACAAACTAATAAATTTATAGGTTTATTCCTTAAAAACAGGCAATGCTTATATAATATAAAAAGATGTAACAAACTGAGACAATATCTTTATGTACAGATGCAGTTATAAAATAAACGGGATTAAGAATGAAAATCACTCACATGGTTGTTAGATCATTACAGGCAAGCCAGGCTGGGGGAAGGAGCCACACGTCATAGTTCATTGGGAGATCTCTTACTCAGCACATCCCAGCAGAAAGACTCCTACTCAGGAACTTCACTGTAAGACTTATGCATGTCAGCTTCTGACCTCACAAAAAGGGCTGGTCCTCTGGCCACCTCCCCTGGCTGCAAGCTATGGTTTGAGCTCTGCAATATCATAAGGTTCATAACTCGGCGGGGAACTCTAGCAGAATAACGGCAGACCTATCAATGATCTTGCTTTGAAATAATGGTTCAAATGAACCCAAACTTGGGTGACATAGCTCATGGGCACCCGAGAATTCCATTTCTCGGGCTCTGTTGGAGTTACGGGTTCACCGGTACCACGGGAACGATGCCCGTCGGCGCATGGTTCAACACAGTGACGTTCGTGTTTCTAGCGAATGCTCCCACCGTGTTATTAACCAAAAAAGAATGAATACTCCAACATGGCTGCTATAGGAAGAAAGCACGTGTTCGGACAATGCAGGACCCCTGCGGTGAAGCGGGAAAACTTCCAGCACTGGCAGCTCACATTACACTGCCTGAGTGCAGGCTGACGGGGGGGGGAAGGGGGTTGTAGTTCTAGCAACAGCACAAGACATGAAGCTTGCAATATCATCACAATCACTATCAACATCAGTCCTAGGGAAAGAAAGGTTATCAGTTGCATCATCACTTCGCAAAGCATTAGCAGGTAACACAATCAGTTTCCCATCATCATCAACATCAACATCATGGTTAACGTTAACCTTATCATCAGATTGGGAAGGGGTGTCAGGGACATAGTACGCCACCATCCTCCCCAGATCAGTCCCCAATAAAACATCAGTGGGCAGGTTTTCGGACACCCCCACTTCCTTCACCCCGCTCCCGGTACCCCAGTCAATGAAAACTCGGGCTATCGGCAAGGGGTAGTGGACACCCCCAATCCCTGTGACAGTTAGGGTTTTCCCCGGAATCAACTCTTCAGGGGCCGCCAGTTCGGGTCGGATGAGGGTTCGCTCAGCCCCGGTGTCCTTGAGGCCTGTAGCAAGACGGGCCCCCACGCGGACGGGCTGCACGTTGTCATCAACCCTCCCCACCACACCACCCACCAAAAGAAGAGGCGTTGGGCCCGGAGGCCTTGGCTGGGGGGTTCTTCTGCCTCTCCGGACAGGTGGCGCTGATGTGACCAGTCCTTTTACAGGAGAAACACTGGCGGGGGTCTGATGTAGGCCTGGCGCTGGCAAAGGGGATAGTGCCTCCAGAGGGACGACTGGCAGGGGCACTGGGGTTGGTTGCAGGCTTACCCCCTCCCCAGCGGGTGGCAACGGACTTCCGCACCTCGGGTTTCCGGTTGGCCTCATAGCTGTCGGCGATCCGGGCTGTTGTGACCGCGTCCTCTGGTTCTCGGTCCAGGATGAACTGTCGGACCTCAGCTGGGCATAGATGCAGGAACTGGTCTTTGATCATCAGGTCTTTCAGCTCCTCATAGGTGTCAACTGACAGTCCATGGATCCACTGGTCAAAGTGGTTCCTGAGTCCTTGCACCACATCGCTATAACTGTCGTGTGGGCCACGTTGGAGGTTCCGGAACTTCTTTCGGTATACCTCAGGGTTAGCTGGTACTTGGCGATCAGGGCCTGCTTGATGGCCTCATAGTCACTGTCTTGATCTGGCGCGAGGGAAGCGAACGCCTCCAAAGCTTTGCCCTTTAGCCCGGGGGTCAAGTACCTGGCCCATTGGTCGGCAGGCAGCCGGTACTGTCTGCAGACTTTCTCAAAGGCCCGCAGAAAAGTGTCCAAGTCTCCGTCCCTTTCCAGCACGGGAAAGTGCTCCGGCCGGGGCTTGGGACTCTGAGTGCTGCTGGGCACACTGCTCTGGGCTGTGGAGGGCATTGCCCCTCGCTGAACCATCTCCAGCTCATGGGCTCTCTGCGCTTGGGCTTCCCGCTCGGCTCGGGCTCTCTCAGCCTCCCGCTCGGCTCTCTCAGCCTCCCGCTCGGCTCTCTCAGCCTCCCGCTCGCTCTCTCAGCCTCCCGCTCGCTCTCTCAGCCTCTCGCTGTTTGGCCTCTCGCTGGTCGGCTCTCTCTTGAGCTTGCTGGATCAGCCTCAGGCGTTCTTCCCGGTTGTCAGAGGTGAGTCCCTCCAGGGCCGCCTGCAGGTAAGGGTCCACCTCTCTCTGGATGTAAGCAGTCAGGGGTTGGGCCTCTGTTCCTGCGGCACCACCTTGGCTTGGGCCGGCTCCTGCGCCCGCCACGCTCCGATGCTCGCCCAGCTCCTTCAGGGCCTGGACCAGTTGGCCTTTGGTTCGGTTCGTGTGGACAAGGCCGTGGTACTTGCAGATTCCCACAAGGGTGTCCTGTCTCTGCTTTTCGAACCAACTTGCTCCTATGGTAGCCATGGTTGCCAAATAAAAGATAGGATAGAAAAACAAAGAGAAGGGAGGGGTAACCGCAAGTACACACAATTGTCTCAGGACTAATAAACACTGAGTCTGTTCTCCAAAACTTTAGCTGCAGGGTCGCTGAAGAACCGTGCAAGTTTTTTAGTGAATGGAATGATTGCTCAAACCAGATCACTAATGCTCTATAATCCCACCGCTGCCACCAATATGTGATGAACGGGCCGCGGTCCGCCACACGGTAGCCCGGGGGTCACGGCTTGTGATCCCACCGCTGCCACCACATGTGATGGAACGTGCACACACACGACGGCTGCTGCCGTCCGACCCAGTAAACTGCAGGGATTTATAACTATCCCACTTCCACTTAGGAACTTGCAGCTCTCTGGCGCCCCCCTTTACCCTCAGGTCAGTCAGGGAACTGCACCTAGGATAATTAGTCGCCAGACGGTCACTTGGATGTGTGCTGGCTATTGGCACGCTGCAGTGAGGGAATTATGATTACTCCTGGCTGCAGCCAGGCAATACCCTTATAAGACCCGTTCCGTCACTGCCAGCGCCACCCAATAGACTAACACTTTACACCCCTTTCCTTTAGCTGCCACCAGCTACGGGTTTGACTTAATACACAATTTATCAAGAGGGTCCGTAGCAACCCCAAAACAGTAGCGTAGTACGTCAGGCACGTGAAAATTCGTTTATAGAGCAGGAGAAACAAACTAATAAATTTATAGGTTTATTCCTTAAAAACAGGCAATGCTTATATAATATAAAAAGATGTAACAAACTGAGACAATATCGTTATGTACAGATGCAGTTATAAAATAAACGGGATTAAGAATGAAAATCACTCACATGGTTGTTAGATCATTACAGGCAAGCCAGGCTGGGGGAAGGAGCCACACGTCATAGTTCATTGGGAGATCTCTTACTCAGCACATCCCAGCAGAAAGACTCCTACTCAGGAACTTCACTGTAAGACTTATGCATGTCAGCTTCTGACCTCACAAAAAGGGCTGGTCCTCTGGGCCACCTCCCCTGGCTGCAAGCTATGGTTTGAGCTCTGCAATATCATAAGGTTCATAACTCGGCGGGGAACTCTAGCAGAATAACGGCAGACCTATCAATGATCTTGCTTTGAAATAATGGTTCAAATGAACCCAAACTTGGGTGACATAGCTCATGGGGCACCCGAGAATTCCATTTCTCGGGCTCTGTTGGAGTTACGGGTTCACCGGTACCACGGGAACGATGCCCGTCGGCGCATGGTTCAACACAGTGACGTTCGTGTTTCTAGCGAATGCTCCCACCGTGTTATTAACCAAAAAAGAATGAATACTACAACATGGCTGCTATAGGAAGAAAGCACGTGTTCGGACAATGCAGGACCCCTGCGGTGAAGCGGGAAAACTTCCAGCACTGGCAGCTCACATTACACTGCCTGAGTGCAGGCTGACAGGGGGGAAGGGAAGTGTGAGCTGCAGAGAAAAGGAGGGAGGGGTAGTTTTGCCCTGTGCTTGCAAACGGTGGGGTTGTAGTACTATGGGGAGAGTTCTGGTAACAGCACCAGAAATGAAGCTTCAGTATCATCACAGTCAGTATATAGAGTACAGGGCAGTATACAGTCAGTATATATAGTACAGGGCAGTACACAGTCAGTATATAGAGTACAGGCAGTACACAGTCAGTATATAGAGTACAGGGCAGTACACAGTCAGTATATAGAGTACAGGGCAGTACACAGTCAGTATATAGAGTACAGGGAAGTATACAGTCAGTATATAGAGTACAGGGCAGTATACAGTCAGTATATAGAGTACAGGGCAGTATACAGTCAGTATATAGAGTACAGGCAGTATACAGTCAGTATATAGAGTGTACAGGAGCCGAGTGGTGTGCAGTCAGTATATAGAGTACAGGGCAGTATATAGTCAGTATATAGAGTACAGGGCAGTATACAGTCAGTATATAGAGTACAGGCAGTACACAGTCAGTATATAGAGTACAGGGCAGTACACAGTCAGTATATAGAGTACAGGCAGCATACAGTCAGTATATAGAGTACAGGGCAGTACACAGTCAGTATAGAGTGTACAGGAGCCGTGTGGTGTGCAGTCAGTATATAGAGTACAGGCAGTATACAGTCAGTATATAGAGTACAGGGCAGTACACAGTCAGTATATAGAGTACAGGGCAGTACACAGTCAGTATATAGAGTACAGGGCAGTACTCAGTCAGTATATAGAGTACAGGGCAGTACACAGTCAGTATATAGAGTATCGGGCAGTACACAGTCAGTATATAGAGTACAGGGCAGTACACAGTCAGTATATAGAGTACAGGGCAGTACGCAGTCAGTATATAGAGTACAGGGCAGTACGCAGTCAGTATATAGAGTACAGGGCAGTATACAGTCAGTATATAGAGTACAGGGCAGTATACAGTCAGTATATAGAGTACAGGGCAGTATACAGTCAGTATATAGAGTACAGGGCAGTATACAGTCAGTATATAGAGTATCGGGGCAGTACACAGTCAGTATATAGAGTACAGGGCAGTACACAGTCAGTATATAGAGTTCAGGGCAGTACATAGTCAGTATATAGAGTACAGGGCAGTATACAGTCAGTATATAGAGTACAGGGCAGTATACAGTCAGTATAGAGTGTACAGGAGCCGTGTGTGTGCAGTCAGTATATAGAGTACAGGGCAGTACACAGTCAGTATATAGAGTACAGGGCAGTACACAGTCAGTATATAGAGTACAGGGCAGTACTCAGTCAGTATATAGAGTACAGGGCAGTATACAGTCAGTATACAGAGTATCGGGCAGTACACAGTCAGTATATAGAGTACAGGGCAGTACACAGTCAGTATATAGAGTACAGGGCAGTACGCAGTCAGTATATAGAGTACAGGGCAGTATACAGTCAGTATATAGAGTACAGGGCAGTATACAGTCAGTATATAGAGTACAGGGCAGTACACAGTCAGTATATAGAGTACAGGGCAGTACACAGTCAGTATATAGAGTACAGGGCAGTACATAGTCAGTATATAGAGTACAGGGCAGTATACAGTCAGTATAGAGTGTACAGGAGCCGTGTGGTGTGCAGTCAGTATATAGAGTACAGGGCAGTATACAGTCAGTATATATAGTACAGGGCAGTACACAGTCAGTATATAGAGTACAGGGCAGTACACAGTCAGTATATAGAGTACAGGGCAGTACACAGTCAGTATATAGAGTACAAGGCAGTACACAGTCAGTATATAGAGTACAGGGCAGTACACAGTCAGTATATAGAGTACAGGGAAGTTATACAGTCAGTATATAGAGTACAGGGCAGTATACAGTCAGTATATAGAGTACAGGCAGGATACAGTCAGTATATAGAGTACAGGGCAGTATACAGTCAGTATATAGAGTGTACAGGAGCCGTGTGGTGTGCAGTCAGTATATAGAGTACAGGGCAGTATATAGTCAGTATAGAGTGTACAGGGCAGTATACAGTCAGTATATAGAGTGTACAGGAGCCGTGTGGTGTGCAGTCAGTATATAGAGTACAGGGCAGTACACAGTCAGTATATAGAGTACAGGGCAGTATACAGTCAGTATATAGAGTGTACAGGAGCCGTGTGGTGTGCAGTCAGTATATAGAGTACAGGCAGTACACAGTCAGTATATAGAGTACAGGTCAGTATACAGTCAGTATAGAGAGTACAGGGCAGTATACAGTCAGTATATAGAGTACAGGGCAGTACACAGTCAGTATATAGAGTACAGGGCAGTACACCGTCAGTATATAGAGTACAGGGCAGTATACAGTCAGTATATACAGTACAGTAGCAGTATACAGTCAGTATATAGAGTACAGAAGCAGTATACAGTCAGTATATAGAGTACAGGGCAGTATACAGTCAGTATATAGAGTACAGGGCAGTACACAGTCAGTATATAGAGTACAGCGCAGTACACAGTCAGTATATAGAGTACAGGGCAGTATACAGTCAGTATATAGAGTACAGGGCAGTACACAGTCAGTATATAGAGTACAGGTCAGTATACAGTCAGTATATAGAGTACAGGTCAGTATACAGTCAGTATAGAGAGTACAGGAGCCGTGTGGTGTGCAGTCAGTATATAGAGTACAGGGCAGTACACAGTCAGTATATAGAGTACAGGGCAGTACACAGTCAGTATATAGAGTACAGGGCAGTACTCAGTCAGTATATAGAGTACAGGGCAGTACACAGTCAGTATATAGAGTATCGGGGCAGTACACAGTCAGTATATAGAGTACAGGGCAGTATACAGTCAGTATATAGAGTACAGGGCAGTATACAGTCAGTATAGAGTGTACAGGAGCCGTGTGGTGTGCAGTCAGTATATAGAGTACAGGGCAGTACTCAGTCAGTATATAGAGTACAGGGCAGTATACAGTCAGTATATAGAGTATCGGGGCAGTACACAGTCAGTATATAGAGTACAGGGCAGTACACAGTCAGTATATAGAGTACAGGGCAGTACGCAGTCAGTATATAGAGTACAGGGCAGTACACAGTCAGTATATAGAGTACAGGGCAGTATACAGTCAGTATATAGAGTACAGGGCAGTACACAGTCAGTATATAGAGTACAGGGCAGTACACAGTCAGTATATAGAGTACAGGGCAGTACATAGTCAGTATATAGAGTACAGGGCAGCATACAGTCAGTATATAGAGTACAGGGCAGTACACAGTCAGTATATAGAGTACAGGGCAGCATACAGTCAGTATATAGAGTACAGGGCAGTACACAGTCAGTATAGAGTGTACAGGAGCCGTGTGGTGTGCAGTCAGTATATAGAGTACAGGGCAGTATACAGTCATGGCCAAAAGTTTTGAGAATGACACAAATATTATATTTTCACATGATCTGCTGCCCTCTGGTTTTTATGTGTGTTTGACAGATGTTTTTATCACAGACAGAAATATAATAATTGTAAACATATGAGTAACAAAAGCTTATATTGACAGTTAGAATGAGTTAATGCAGCAAGTCAATATTTGCAGTGTTGACCCTTCTTCTTCAGGACCTCTGCAATTCTCCCTGGCATGCTCTCAATCAACTTCTGGACCAAATCCTGACTGATAGCAGTATTCTTGCACAATCAATGCTTTCATTTTGTCAGAATTTTTAGGTTTTTGTTTGTCCACCCGTCTCTTGATGATTGACCACAAGTTCTCAATGGGATTAAGATCTGGGGAGTTTCCAGGCCATGGACCCAAAATCTCTATGTTTTGTTCCCTGAACCATTTAGTTATCACCTTTGCTTTATGGCAAGGTGCTCCATCATGCTGGAAAAGGCATTGTTGATCGCCAAACTGCTCTTAGAGGGTTGGGAGAAGTTGCTCTTGGAGGACATTCTGGTACCATTCTTTATTCATGGCTGTGTTTTTAGGCAAGACTGTGAGAGAGCCGATTCCCTTGGCTGAGAAGTAACCCCACACATGAATGGTTTCAGGATGCTTAACAGTTGGCATGAGACAAGACTGGTGGTAGCGCTCACCTTGTCTTCTCCGAATGAGGCATTTTCCTGATGTCCCAAACAATCGAAAAGGGGATTCATCAGAGAAAATAACTTTACCTCAGTCCTCAGCAGTCCACTGCCTGTACCTTTTGCAGAATATCAGTCTGTCCATGATGTTTTTTCTGGAGAGAAGTGACTTCTTTGCCGCCCTCCTTGAGACCAGGCCTTGCTCCAAGAGTCTCCGCCTCACAGTGCGTGCAGATGCATTCACACCTGCCTGCTGCCATTCCTGAGCAAGCTCTGCACTGCTGGTAGCCCGATCCCGCAGCTGAAACACTTTTAAGAGACGGTCTTGGCGCTTGCTGGTCTTTCTTGGGCGCCCTGAAGCCTTTTTGGAAACAATGGAACCTCTCTCCTTTAAGTTCTTGATGATGTGATAGATTGTTGACTGAGGTGCAATCTTTCTAGCTGCGATACTCTTCCCTGTTAGGTCATTTTTGTGCATTGCAATGATGACTGCATGTGTTTCTTTAGAGATAACTATGGTTAACAGAAGAGAAACAATGATGCCAAGCACCAGCCTCCTTTTAAAGTGTCCAGTGGTGTCATTCTTACTTAATCATGACAGATTGATATCTAGCCATGTCCTCATCAACACCCACACCTGTGTTAATGGAGCAATCACTGAAAAGAGGTTAGCTGGTCCTTTTAAAGCAGGGCTGCAATGATGTTGAAATGTGTTTTGGGGATAAAGTTCATTTTCTAGCCAAATATTGACTTTGCAAGTAATTGCTGTTAAGCTGATCATTCTTTATAACATTCTGGAGTATATGCAAATTGTCATTAGAAAAAGTGAAGCAGTAGACTTTGTAAAAATTAATATTTGTGTCATTCTCAAAACTTTTGGCCATGACTGTACAGTCAGTATAGAGTGTACAGGAGCCGTGTGGTGTGCAGTCACTATACAGAGTACAGGGCAGAACACAGTCAGTACAGTATATAGAGTACAGGGCAGTATACAGTCAGTATAGAGTGTACAGGAGCCGTGTGGTGTGCAGTCAGTATATAGAGTACAGGGCAGTATACAGTCAGTATAGAGTGTACAGGAGCTGTGTGGTGTGCAGTCAGTATACAGAGTACAGGGCAGTACATAGTCAGTATATAGAGTACAGGGCAGTATACAGTCAGTATACAGAGTACAGGGCAGTACATAGTCAGTATATAGAGTACAGGGCAGTATACAGTCAGTATATAGAGTACAGGGCAGTATACAGTCAGTATAGAGTGTACAGGAGCTGTGTGGTGTGCAGTCAGTATACAGAGTACAGGGCAGTACATAGTCAGTATATAGAGTACAGGGCAGTATACAGTCAGTATATAGAGTACAGGGCAGTATACAGTCAGTATAGAGTGTACAGGAGCCGTGTGGTGTGCAGTCAGTATACAGAGTACAGGGCAGTACATAGTCAGTATATAGAGTACAGGGCAGTATACAGTCAGTATATAGAGTACAGGGCAGTATACAGTCAGTATAGAGTGTACAGGAGCTGTGTGGTGTGCAGTCAGTATACAGAGTACAGGGCAGTACATAGTCAGTATATAGAGTACAGGGCAGTATACAGTCAGTATATAGAGTACAGGGCAGTATACAGTCAGTATAGAGTGTACAGGAGCCGTGTGGTGTGCAGTCAGTATATAGAGTACAGGGCAGTACACAGTCAGTATATAGAGTACAGGGCAGTATACAGTCAGTATAGAGTGTACAGGAGCCGTGTGGTGTGCAGTCAGTATATAGAGTACAGGGCAGTACACAGTCAGTATAGAGTGTACAGGAGCCGTGTGGTGTACAGTCAGTATACAGTCAGTATATAGAGTACAGGGCAGTATACAGTCAGTATATAGAGTACAGGGCAGTACACAGTCAGTATATAGAGCACAGGGCAGTATACAGTCAGTATAGAATGTACAGGAGCCGTGTGGTGTGCAGTCAGTATATAGAGTACAGGGCAGTATACAGTCAGTATATAGAGTACAGGGCAGTATACAGTCAGTATATAGAGTACAGGGCAGTATACAGTCAGTATATAGAGTACAGGGCAGTATACAGTCAGTATAGAGTGTACAGGAGCCGTGTGGTGTGCAGTCACTATATAGCGTACAGGGCAGTACACAGTCAGTATATAGAGTACAGGGCAGTACACAGTCAGTATAGAGTGTACAGGAGCCGTGTGGTGTGCAGTCAGTATATAGAGTACAGGGCAGTACACAGTCAGTATAGAGTGTACAGGAGCCGTGTGGTGTACAGTCAGTATACAGTCAGTATATAGAGTACAGGGCAGTATACAGTCAGTATATAGAGTACAGGGCAGTACACAGTCAGTATATAGAGCACAGGGCAGTATACAGTCAGTATAGAGTGTACAGGAGCCGTGTGGTGTGCAGTCAGTATATAGAGTACAGGGCAGTATACAGTCAGTATATAGAGTACAGGGCAGTATACAGTCAGTATATAGAGTACAGGGCAGTATACAGTCAGTATATAGAGTACAGGGCAGTATAAAGTCAGTATAGAGTGTACAGGAGCCGTGTGGTGTGCAGTCAGTATATAGAGTACAGGGCAGTACCAGTCAGTATAGAGTGTACAGGAGCCGTGTGGTGTACAGTCAGTATACAGTCAGTATATAGAGTACAGGGCAGTATACAGTCAGTATATAGAGTACAGGGCAGTACACAGTCAGTATATAGAGCACAGGGCAGTATACAGTCAGTATAGAATGTACAGGAGCCGTGTGGTGTGCAGTCAGTATATAGAGTACAGGGCAGTATACAGTCAGTATATAGAGTACAGGGCAGTATACAGTCAGTATATAGAGTACAGGGCAGTATACAGTCAGTATAGAGTGTACAGGAGCCGTGTGGTGTGCAGTCAGTATACAGAGTACAGGGCAGTATACAGTCAGTATAGAGTGTACAGGAGCCGTGTGGTATAGAGTCACTATATAGAGTACAGGGCAGTATACAGTCAGTATAGAGTGTACAGGAGCCGTGTGGTGTGCAGTCACTATATAGAGTACAGGGCAGTATACAGTCAGTATAGAGTGTACAGGACCGTGTGGTGTGCAGTCAGTATATAGAGTACAGGGCAGTAACAGTCAGTATATAGAGTACAGGGCAGTACACAGTCAGTATAGAGTGTACAGGAGCCGTGTGGTGTGCAGTCATCTATATAGAGTACAGGGCAGTATACAGTCAGTATAGAGTGTACAGGAGCCGTGTGGTGTGCAGTCAGTATATAGAGTACAGGGCAGTACACAGTCAGTATATAGAGTACAGGGCAGTATACAGTCAGTATAGAGTGTACAGGAGCCGTGTGGTGTGCAGTCACTATATAGAGTACAGGGCAGTATACAGTCAGTATAGAGTGTACAGGAGCCGTGTGGTGTGCAGTCAGTATATAGAGTACAGGGCATATACAGTCAGTATATAGAGTACAGGGCAGTACACAGTCAGTATAGAGTGTACAGGAGCGTGTGTGTGCAGTCACTATATAGAGTACAGGGCAGTATACAGTCAGTATAGAGTGTACAGGAGCCGTGTGGTGTACAGTCAGTATATAGAGTACAGGGCAGTATACAGTCAGTATAGAGTGTACAGGAGCCGTGTGGTGTGCAGTCAGTATATAGAGTACAGGGCAGTACACAGTCAGTATATAGAGTACAGGGCAGTACACAGTCAGTATAGAGTGTACAGGAGCCGTGTGGTGTGCAGTCAGTATATAGAGTACAGGGCAGTATACAGTCAGTATAGAGTGTACAGGAGCCGTGTGGTGTGCAGTCAGTATATAGAGTACAGGGCAGTACACAGTCAGTATAGAGTGTACAGGAGCCGTGTGGTGTACAGTCAGTATATAGAGTACAGGGCAGTATACAGTCAGTATAGAGTGTACAGGAGCCGTGTGGTGTACAGTCAGTATATAGAGTACAGGGCAGTATACAGTCAGTATAGAGTGTACAGGAGCCGTGTGGTGTGCAGTCAGTATATAGAGTACAGGGCAGTACACAGTCAGTATAGAGTGTACAGGAGCCGTGTGGTGTGCATTCAGTATATAGAGTACAGGGCAGTATACAGTCAGTACAGAGTGTACAGGAGCCGTGTGGTGTCAGTCAGTATATAGAGTACAGGGCAGTACACAGTCAGTATAGAGTGTACAGGAGCCGTGTGGTGTGCATTCAGTATATAGAGTACAGGGCAGTACACAGTCAGTATAGAGTGTACAGGAGCCGTGTGGTGTACAGTCAGTATATAGAGTACAGGGCAGTACACAGTCAGTATAGAGTGTACAGGAGCCGTGTGGTGTGCAGTCAGTATATAGAGTACAGGGCAGTACACAGTCAGTATAGAGTGTACAGGAGCCGTGTGGTGTGCAGTCAGTATATAGAGTACAGGGCAGTATACAGTCAGTATAGAGTGTACAGGAGCCGTGTGGTGTCAGTCAGTATATAGAGTACAGGGCAGTACACAGTCAGTATAGAGTGTACAGGAGCCGTGTGGTGTACAGTCAGTATATAGAGTACAGGGCAGTATACAGTCAGTATAGAGTGTACAGGAGCCGTGTGGTGTGCAGTCAGTATATAGAGTACAGGGCAGTACACAGTCAGTATAGAGTGTACAGGAGCCGTGTGGTGTACAGTCAGTATAAGAGTACAGGGCCATGTAGTGTGCAGTCAGTATAAGAGGTACAGGGCAGTACAGTCAGTATAGAGGTACAGGAGCCTGTGGTGTGCAGTCAGTATACAGAGTACAGGGCAGTACACAGTCAGTATAGAGTGTACAGGAGCCGTGTGGTGTGCAGTCAGTATATAGAGTACAGGGCAGTAACAGTCAGTATAGAGTGTACAGGAGCCGTGTGGTGTGCAGTCAGTATATAGAGTACAGGGCAGTACACAGTCAGTATAGAGTGTACAGAGAAGCCGTGTGGTGTACAGTCAGTATACAGAGTACAGGGCAGTATACAGTCAGTATAGAGTGTACAGGAGCCGTGTGGTATAGAGTCATATAAGAGTACAGGGCAGTATACAGTCAGTATAGAGTGTACAGGAGCCGTGTGGTGTGCAGTCACTATATAGAGTACAGGGCAGTATACAGTCAGTATAGAGTGTACAGGAGCCGTGTGGTGTGCAGTCAGTATATAGAGTACAGGGCAGTACACAGTCAGTATAGAGTGTACAGGAGCCGTGTGGTGTCAGTCAGTATATAGAGTACAGGGCAGTATACAGTCAGTATAGAGTGTACAGGAGCCGTGTGGTATAGAGTCACTATATAGAGTACAGGGCAGTATACAGTCAGTATAGAGTGTACAGGAGCCGTGTGGTGTACAGTCAGTATATAGAGTACAGGGCAGTACACAGTCAGTATATGAGTGTACAGGAGCCGTGTGGTGTGCAGTCAGTATATAGAGTACAGGGCAGTACACAGTCAGTATAGAGTGTACAGGAGCCGTGTGGTGTGCAGTCAGTATACAGAGTACAGGGCAGTACACAGTCAGTATAGAGTGTACAGGAGCCGTGTGGTGTGCAGTCAGTACACAGCTGCAGTCCGTATGTCGTGTGTACCGCTGTGTCCTGCACAGTCTCCTCACCTATTCTCGGGGATCTCCTGAGGACTCGGTAGCTACTAGAACGTAGTTGATTTTTGGAGATAATGATGTCACCGGAAGGGGCGGGGCCACCGTCAGTCCAGTGAAGAGCCGATAGCAGGAGCAGCGTTTTGCTGATACTGCTGGAGAAGACGAGGCTGAGGCTAAGTTCACACGTTGCGGAATTGCCGCGGAAATTTCCGCGGCAATCCCGCACTTCTCCCGCAGGAAATACGCACGTTTTTTGTATGCTGATTCCCGCCAGAATAATAGCGTTTTGCAAGCGTAATTAGCTTGCAGAATGCTAGCGTTTTCCTAGCGATCTGTAGCATCGCTTGTAAAACTGATTGACAGGTTGGTCACACGAGTCACACATAGTGTTTGACAAGTGTGACCAACTTTTTACTATTGATGCCGCCTATGTCGCATCAATAGAAAAAAGATCTAATGTAAAAATAATAAAAAAAATAATAAATAATGATATTCTCACCTTCCGGCGTCCCCCGCAGCCTTCCCGCCTCTCAGCGACGCTCCCGGCAACTCGCGGTCCCAAGGATGCATAGCGACAAATCACACCGATGACGTAGCATCCCGCGAGACCGCTATGCCATCTGGGTGATTCTCGCAAAGCACTCTTGGGACCGGAAGTTGCCGGGAGCGTCGCTGAAGGCGGGAAGGCTGCGGGGCCGCGGGAAGGTGAGAAATATCATTATTTTTTATTTTAATTATTGTTTTAACCAGGGATATGGTACCCAGGGCCTGGAGGAGAGTCTCCTCTGCTCCAGACCCTGGGTACCATCCGCACATGAACCGCTTACATTGCGCATAGTGGGCATAGCCACATGCAGAAAGTAAGCGGTTCAATGCATTCCTATGGCGGCGGAATCACCGCGATTACGCTAAATTAATGAACATGTTGCTATTTTTTCCGCGAAGCGTTTTTTTCGCGGAAAAAAACGCAACATGTGGCCGAAACATGCGGAATCAATTAACATGTATAGGATGCTTAATGCTTGCGTTTTTATCGCGTTTTTACCGCGGAAAACCGCGGAAAACCGCGAAAAAAACGCAATTATTCCTGATCGTGTGCACTTAGCCTGAAGGTGTTTTTTTATTCGGCAAATTTTTCTTTTTTTCTTTCCTATTTTTTATTGGTTTAACAACAAAAAATAATCATCACAATAATAAGATACAATGCAGCGAGGAGCCTGATGTGTTTACACTGAAAATCAGCACCAAAAATTATACAACTGCCACAAAAATGGGCATCAAAGTGGGCACCAGAGGGTGTTAATGAAAGGGTTAAATGACTGGGCCACTGATATGACGCTGCAGGCGCATAGAACAGGGAGCCCCACATCAAACCCACGTCAGTCCCCCCCTCCAGCCTGGCCCAAAGAGTTCTGGCATCAGAATTGGCATCAAAGTGGGCAAACAGACAATTTTCATAGATTTGAATAAGTAACAGATGTTTTTAAAGGGGTTTTTTAAAACGACTTTGGGCCACTGATCGCGACACTATGAGTACACAAATAGTGATGCTCTGCATCAAACCCAGGTCCCTCCTGCCTGGCCAAATGGGTTCCTGGGCATCAGAATTGGCATCAAAGTGGCAAACAGCCAATTTTCCACAGATTTGAATAAGTAACTGAGTTTTTTAAGGGGTTATAACGACTTTGGGTCACTAATTCACACCACCATTAACATCCCCCATAATGGCTGATGTGGCCCTTCCAGAAATGCCACCCCACACCATTACTGACCCACTGCCAAACTGTCATGCTGAAAGGATGTTCAAGCAGCAGGTTCACACTCAGCACATGTGACAGAGTCTGGAGACGCCGTGGAGAGCGATCTGCTGCCTGCAAATCCTTCAGCATGACCGTTTGGGCATGGGTCAGTATTGGTGTGGGGTGGCATTTCTTTGAGGGCACACAGCCCTCCATGTGCTCGACAGAGTAGTCTGAATGCCATTAAGTACCGAGATGAGATCCTCGGGAACCCTTGAGACCATATGCTGGGCTGTTGACCCAGGTCCCTCCTAATGCAGGACAATGCCAGACCTCATGTGGCTGAGGTGTCAGCAGTTCCTGCAAGATGAAGGCATTGAAGCTATGGACTGGCCTGACCGTCCCCAGACCTGAATCTGATCTAGCACATCTGGGACATCATGTCTCGCTCCATCCACCAACGTCAACGTTGCACCACAGACTGTCCAGGAGTTGACGGATGTTTTAGTCCAGGTCTGGGAGGAGACCCTCAGGAACATCCACGCCCCTCATAGGAGCATGCCTAGGCATTGTAGGAGGTCATACAGGCACGGGGAGGCCACACACAATACTGAGCATCATTTTGACTTGTTTCCACTTTCAATTTGGAGGCTCTCTCCAAATCCAGGCCTCCATTGGTTCAAAATTGATTTCCATTGATGATTTTTGCGTGGATTATGTTGACAGCACATTCAACTTTGTAAAGACCAAAGTATTCAATGAGAATGGATGCCGTCTTCTGTTTGGAGCAGACTGCGCAGTCTATAAAGCTTCAACAGAGTGACGCTCCCAGCGTTATAGAACATATACGTCATGATAAATATAACACATGTATTCATGTGTATATCTCAATTCTATCTATTGTAATCTTAGCTGTCCACTCTGTGGTTACAATTGCGGCAGATCATTTGCCGGCTTAAATTTACTATCTAAAATATAGATATACTGTATATATTATTGAAGAATATTTTGTTTTAAAACTATTTTGTTAAATGATTTAGAACATTTCTCTATGTAAAAGCTCATGTTACAATCGCACTGCAGTCTGATGTAAATCCGATGCTCGGTGTAAAAAATCGGATTGTACTCGCATAAAAGACGCCTGACACTCACATGACAATTGCATTACACTTCATCCAACTCTCCTGCATCAAAATTGGACCGATTTTTAAATCGCTAGTGTGTCTCCAGCCTTACTGTGTATGTAATGGTGGTGTGGGATGAATGGCCCAAGGTCATTTAACCCCTTAAAAACATCTGTTACTTATTCAAATCTGTGAAAATGGGCTGTTTGCCCACTTTGATGCCAATTCTGATGACCAGAACCGATTTGGGCCAGGCTGGAGGGACCTGGGTTTGATGCAGCGCATCACTATTTGTGTACTCATAGTTTGAGAGCAGTGTCTTAAAGTCGTTTAAACCCCTTAAAAACATCAGTTACTTATTCAAATCTGTGAAAATTGGCTGTTTGCCCACTTTGATGCAAATTCTGATGCCCAGAACCCATTTGGGCCAGGCTACATGGACCTGGGTTTGATGCTGGGCATCACTACCTGTGTACTCATAGTGTGAGAGCAGTGGCCCATTGTGATGAACGGCACACGGTCCGCCACACGGTAGCCCGGGGTCACAGCTTGTGATCCCACGCTGCCACCAAATGTGATGAACGGGCACACGGTCTGCCACACGTAGCCCGGGTATCACGGCTTGTGATCCCACCGCTGCCACCAATATGTGATGAACGGTGCCGCGGTCCGCCACACGGTAGCCCGGGGTATCACGGCTTGTGATCCCTCCGTGCTGCAAATGTGATGAAAACGCGCACACACACGACGGCTGCTGCCGTCCGACCCAGTAAACTGCAGGGATTTATAATTATCCCACTTCCACTTAGGAACTTGCAGCTCTCTGGCGCCCCCCTTACCCTCAGGTCAGTCAGGGAACTGCACCTAGGATAATTGGTCGCCAGACGGGTCACTTGGATGTGTGCTGGCTATTGGGCACGCTGCAGTGAGGGAATTATAATTACTCCTGGCTGCAGCCAGGCAGTACCCTTATAAACCCCGCTCCGTCACTGCCAGCGTCACCCAATAGATTAACACTTTACACCCCTTCCTTTTAGCTGCCACCAGCTACGGCTTTTGATGAACAATTTATCAAGAGGGTCCGTAGCAACCCCAAAACAGTAGCGTAGTGCTTCAGGCACGTGCAAATTCGTTTATAGAGCAGGAGAAACAAACTAATAAATTTATAGGTTTATTCCTTAAAAAACAGGCAGTGCTTATATAATATAAAAAGATGTAACAAACTGAGACAATATCGTTATATACAGATGCAGTTATAAAATAAAATAGGATTACAGATGAAAATCACTCACATGGTAGTTACAGGCAAGACAAGCCAGGCTGGGGGAAGGAGCCACACTTCATAGTTCATTGGTAGATCTCTTACTCAGGACATCCCAGCAGAAAAGTGCCTAAGGAACTTCACTGCAAGACTTATGCATGTCAGCTTCTGACCTCACAAAAGGGGCTGGTTTTCTGGCCACCTCCCCTGGCTGCAAGCTATGGTTTGAGCTCTGCAATATCATAAGGTCCATAACTCGTCTTGTGAACCTAGCAGAATAACGGCAGACCTATCAATGATCTTACTCTAAAATGACGGTTCCAATGAACCCACACTTGGGTGGGCTAGTTCATGGGGCACCCGAGAATTCCATTTCTCGGGTTCTGTTGGAGTTACGGGTTTACCAGTACCACGGGAACGATGCCCGTCGGCGCATAGTTCAACACAGTAACTTTCGTGTTTCTAGCAAATGCTCCCACCGTGTTATTCCAAAAAAGAATGAATTCTCCAAAATGGCTGCTATAGGACTTTTGCAGGGTTTGCGAAGACAAAGGAAAATTCCTGGGTGGGAGGGATGAGAGATCGAGTGCGCTGCAGAGAGAAGGAGGGAGGGGTAACTTTGCCCTGTGCTTGCAAACGGTGGGGGTTGTAGTTCTAGCAACAGCACAAGACATGGAGCTACAGTATCATCACACCTCCCCCCCTTAGAGGGCGCTACAGAGGCATGACCTCTCGGTAATCCGCCATGCGCACCTCAGCGGGTTCGCCACGTCAGGACAACCCATCAGCATTCCCATGATCACTGCCTTTCTTGTGTTGTACGGCAAAATCATACTGCTGCAGGGCAAGGCTCCAGCGTAGCAACCTACCATTGGTTCCGGACACTGTGTGCAGCCAGCTCAGAGGGTTGTGGTCGGTGACCACCTTGAAGGTGCGCCCGTACAGGTAGGGCTGCAAACGTTGCAGTGCCCAGACCATGGCCAGGCACTCCTTCTCGATGGTGGAGTATGCCACTTCCCTTGGCAGAAGTTTCCGGCTCAGGTACAACACGGGGTGCTCCTGGTCCCCCGAATCAACCTGGCTGAGTACAGCACCGAGGCCAAATTCGCTGGCGTCAGTCTGTACCAGGAAGGGCCGACTGCTGTCGACGGCTTTCAACACTGGAGAGCTGCACAGGGCTTTTTTCAAAGCTCGGAATGCCGCCTCACAGCCATCTGTCCAGTTGACTGTTTGGGGTAGACCGCCCTTGGTGAGGTCCGTCAAAGGTTTTGCAATGGCGCTATAGTTCGGTACGAAACGCCGATAGTACCCTGCAGTGCCCAGGAAGGACTTCACCTGCTTTTTGGTCCTGGGGGTGGGCCAGGACACGATCGCGTCCACTTTCTCGGGCTCTGGACTCATGGAACCCCCACCTACCCGGTGCCCAGGTAGTGGACCTCCCTCATGCCCATCTGGCATTTTCCCGGCTTGATGGTCAGACCTGCCTGGTGAATACGCTTGAGCACCTCCTGGAGATGCTGAAGGTGTTCCTCCCAGGTGGAACTGAAGACGGCAATGTCGTCCAGGAACGCCACAGCGTACTCCTCCAGTCCCTGAAGCAGGTGGTTGACCATCCGCTGAAAAGTGGCAGGGGCATTCTTCATGCCGAAAGGCATGACCGTGGACTCGTACAGTCCAAAAGGGGTGATAAAGGCGGATTTCTCCTGCGCCGCAGGGCTCAGGGGAATCTGCCAGTATCCCCGGCTCAAATCCATGATGGATATGTACTTGGCATTCGCCAACCGCTCCAGCAGATCCTCGATGCGTGGCATTGGGTGCGCATCAGAGGTAGTGATGGCGTTGAGCCCCCTGTAGTCCACGCAGAACCGGGTGGTCCGATCCTTTTTTGGCACGAGAACTACAGGTGAGGCCCACGCGCTTTTGGACGGCCGGATCACCCCCAGCTGCAACATCTCATGGATCTCCTGGCGCATAATCTGCTGCACTTCCTCAGAGATCCGATAAGGTGTCCGCCGTAACGGGGCGTGATTCCCGGTGTCCACCTCGTGGACTGCCAACTCGGTCCTTCCGGGTCGGTTAGTGAACACGGCCCGAAAGGATTCCAGAGTGGTCAGCAACTGCAACCGCTGGGAGGCGGTTAGCGAGGCATTTACCTCCATGTCCTCAATGGACCCATTGGCATTAGTTTGGGCCAGCATGTCTAGGAGGGGATCCTCTTCCCCGTCCTCGGGCAGATTGCAGACCGGTAGGACGCAGGCTTCACGTTCGTGATGGGCCTTCATCATGTTGACGTGAAAGGCCTTGCGCCTACCCCGAGTGTGGTCAAGCGTGACCACGTAGGTGGCTGGGTTGAGCTGTTGGTGCACGACGTACGGGCCTTCCCAGGCTGCCTGAAGCTTATCCTTTGGTACGGGGACCAGCACCCACACCTTTTGACCCACCTGGTAGGTCCGCTCCCGGGCGTTCTGGTCGTACCAGTGCTTCTGGTCAGCCTGAGCCTGCGTCATGTTGTCATGCACCAACTGCGTCAAGGTCTGCATCTTGTCGCGGAAGCACATGACATAATCCACGATGGACACTTCCGTGGGGTTTGGCTCATCTTCCCAGGATTCTCTTATCAACCCAAGGGGTCCCCGGACTCGCCTACCATACAGGAGCTCGAAGGGGGAGAACCCCGTCGAGGCCTGCGGGACTTCTCTGTAGGCAAATAGCAGGTGTGGGAGGTACCGCTCCCAATCGCGTCCCTGGGTCTCAACCAGCATGCGGAGCATCTGTTTGAGGGTACCGTTAAAGCGCTCACACAAACCATTGGTCTGTGGGTGATACGCACTCGATACCATACGCGTCACCTGCATTTTGCTGCAGAGAGCCTTCATTAGGCGAGACATAAATTGGGTCCCTTGATCGGTAAGCATCTCCCTGGGAAATCCTACCCGTGAAAAGATGGTCACCAGTGCATCCGCCACCTTATCTGCCCTAGTTGAGGACAGAGCTACTGCCTCCGGGTACCGGGTAGCGTAGTCTACCACAGTAAGGATGTATTGCTTCCCAGAGCTGCTGGGGACGGCCAGCGGGCCCACAATGTCCACCGCGATCCTCTGGAAAGGCTCCTCTATCACTGGCAACGGGATCAGGGGAGCCTTAAGAGCAGGCCCCGCCTTCCCCACTCTTTGACAGGTGATACAGGAGTGGCAGTAGTTAGTCACATCTGTCCCCATCTTGGGCCAATAGAAGTGTTGAGACAGCCGTGCCTTAGTTTTGCTGATCCCCAAGTGTCCAGCGAGTGGAATCTCATGGGCAATCCTCAACAACTCACCTCGGAACTGGTGCGGGACGACCAGCTGTTTTTCCCTCAACCACTCCTTTTGGGAGTCTCTGGGTACTGTCTCCCGGTACAACCTTCCTCGTTCCCAGAACACCCTCTCCTTATCAGTCACGGAGGTGGGCGTCTCGGCGAGGTGCCTCAAGTTCTCCAGGCTCGCATCTGAGTGCAGAGCAGCCTGGAACTCCTGGCTGGAGGCAGCCAGAAGTGACGTCAGGGTTCCTTCCTCTCTGGGACCGGCTCTGGGTCCACCTCTGGTTCAGTCTCTCCTGTAGCGGAGGAGGGTCCAGATGGCAGGGCGCTACCTGCGATCCGGGCACTCTGACTGCGGGTGACAGCAGCTACATATGCAGTCTCCCCGGGGATTTCTATAGACCCATCAGCCTGCGCTGCTATGGGTTCTACCTCCCCATCCACCCCCAACACTTCAGGAGCAGTGCTACTTATGGGCCAGTTACCTTCCTCGGTGGCACTGGTCAGTGTCATGGCGTCACCTTCCTCCCGGTTCCCATGCACCTCCCCATTTCCTTGAGCACTGTCGCTTGCTCCTGCTAGGGTTCCTCAGCCGTCTCACTCCGCAGAGCGACGGGACTGAACGCTCCTGTACCTGTGGACACATCTACCACTTCAGAGAAAGGGTTAACAGATTCAGATGGCACAGATACATCACTATCAACATCAGTCCTAGGGAAAGAAAGGTTATCAGTTGCATCATCACTTCGCAAAGCATTAGCAGGTAACACAATCAGTTTCCCATCATCATCAACATCAACATCATGGTTAACGTTAACCTTATCATCAGATTGGGAAGGGGTGTCAGGGACATAGTACGCCACCATCCTCCCCAGATCAGTCCCCAATAAAACATCAGTGGGCAGGTTTTCGGACACCCCCACTTCCTTCACCCCGCTCCCGGCACCCCAGTCAATGAAAACTCGGGCTATCGGCAAGGGGTAGTGGACGCCCCCAATCCCTGTGACAGTTAAGGTTTTCCCCGGAATCAACTCTTCAGGGGCCGCCAGTTCGGGTCGGATGAGGGTTCGTTCAGCCCCGGTGTCCTTGAGGCCTGTAGCAAGACGGGCCCCCACGCGGACAGGCTGCACGTTGTCATCAACCCTCCCCACCACACCACCCACCAAAAGAACAGAGGCGTTGGGCCCGGAGGCCTTGGCTGGGGGTTCTTCTGCCTCTCCGGACAGGTGGCGCTGATGTGACCAGTCCTTTTACAGGAGAAACACTGGCGGGGGTCTGATGTAGGCCTGGCGCTGGCAAAGGGGATAGTGCCCCCAGAGGGACGACTGGCAGGGGCACTGGGGTTGGTTGCAGGCTTACCCCCTCCCCAGCGGGTGGCGACGGGCTTCCGCACCTCGGGTTTCCGGTTGGCCTCATAGCTGTCGGCAATCCGGGCTGTTGTGACCGCGTTCTCTGGTTCTCGGTCCAGGATGAACTGTCGGACCTCAGCTGGGCACAGATGCAGGAACTGGTCTTTGATCATCAGGTCTTTCAGATCCTCATAGGTGTCAACTGACAGTCCATGGATCCACTGGTCAAAGTGGTTCCTGAGTCCTTGCACCACATCGCTATAACTGTCGTGTGGGCCACGTTGGAGGTTCCGGAACTTCTTTCGGTATACCTCAGGGTTAGCTGGTACTTGGCAATCAGGGCCTGCTTGATGGCCTCAGAGTCACTGTCTTGATCTGGCGCGAGGGAAGCGAACGCCTCCAAAGCTTTGCCCTTCAGCCCGGGGGTCAAGTACCTGGCCCATTGGTCGGCAGGCAGCCGGTACTGTCTGCAGACTTTCTCAAAGGCCCGCAGAAAAGTGTCCAAGTCTCCTTCCTTTTCCAGCATGGGAAAGTGCTCCGGCCGGGGCTTGGGACTCTGAGAGCTGCTGGGTGTACCGCTCTGGGCTGTGGAGGGCATTGCCCCTTGTCTGAGCAGCTCCAGTTCATGGCTCTCTGAGCTTCCGCTTGGCTCTCTCAGCCTCCCGCTCGGCCCTCTCAGCCTCCCGCTCGGCCCTCTCAGCCTCCCGCTCGGCCTCTCGCTGGGCTTGGCGCTCGGCTCTCTCAGCCTCTCGCTGTTTGGCCTCTCGCTGGTCGGCTCTCTCTTGAGCTTGCTGGATCAGCCTCAGGCGTTCTTCCCGGTTGTCAGCGGTGAGTCCCTCCAGGGCCGCCTGCAGGTAAGGGTCCACCTCTCTCTGGGTGTAAGCAGTCAGGGGTTGGGCCTCTGCTCCTGCGGCACCACCTTGGCTTGGGCCGGCTCCTGCGCCCGCCACGCTCCGATGCTCTTCCAGTTCCTTCAGGGCCTGGACCAGTCGGGCTTTGGTTTGGTTCTTGTGGTCAAGGCCGTGGTACACGCAGATTCCCACAAGAGTGTCCCTGTTCTGCTTTTCGAACCAACTTGCTCCTCTTGTAGCCATGGTTGCCAAATAAAAGATAGGATAGAAAAACAAAGAGAAGGGAGGGGTAACCGCAAGTACACACAATTGTCTCAGGACTAATAAACACTGAGTCTGTTCTCCAAAACTTTAGCTGCAGGGTCGCTGAAGAACCGTGCAAGTTTTTTAGTGAATGGAATGATTGCTCAAACCAATCACTAATTGTTAGGGTCTGCGGAACGCACCAAATATATATAGTAGAGAGGTGCGTTTGCAGCCCGGGTCCACCGTGCAAGCGAAGCCTGCTGCTAGTAGAAATGGCGCGAGAAGCAAACTCTGTTATCCCGCAGAGTTGCCCAAATAAACGCCGTAATGCGCTGTGGCAATAAGTGCGAACTCTGTTAATCCACAGAGACGCTAGAAGAGAGCCGCAGCGCTATATGGCGATGTGTGCGTACTCACTGAAACAACTGAGTCGCAAAGAAAACACGCTAGGGCGCTGTCTAGCGTTGAAAGCGAACCCTGTTACGTCACAGGGCCGCTAAAGAAAAGAACTGTGTCCTGTCAGGCTCTCAGGTACACAGTTAAGTGCTAAGCGTACATAATGTGTGATCGTGTGCTAATGTCCTCGCGGGAGTCACCCGCAATCTATGGCGTCTGAACGCCAGACCCTGAATACGGCAATCAAACTCCTCACCGGTTATGCCGGTAATCTAGGGCATCTAGGACACCGACCCTGACCAGCTAGCACACAAAACTCCTCACCGATTAAGTCGGTATTCTAGTGGCTTATTTCAGCCGGGTCCCTAACCACACACACGCATGACCACACTGGCGCATAGCATAAAATGGTTGATACTAGCGCATGGCGGCCAAGCCATGCTACCCTTTTATAGCAACCGCCACAGGACCTTCCAGGAACAAGGACCAATGAGAACCTGTTCAGAAGACTAGCAGTAACAGGGCCTTCCTGGCGGGCCAATAGAAGCTGCTGCAGTACCTGAGCATGTGACCCCTGATCTCCAATGAGAGATCTCACTCTGGGCACGCTCAGAAGGGAAAATGCAGGACTTTGTCCCAAAGACGTCTGCTCCAGAACTGGCTATAATAGCAGAGCCAGGAAAAGCAGCAGCAAGTCACTGCCCAGTAGTGGAGTGGGCAAGACGCCTGGAACGACGTCTCTGCTGAGGAGAATCCACTGCGGCCGGAGACGAATGGGAGACCGCAGCGGCACTGGTTCGAGACTCCCCCTGTGCAGGAGCGGGAACTCGAACCCTAACACTAATGCTCTATAATCCCACCGCTGCCACCAATATGTGATGAACGGGCACACGGTCCGCCACACGGTAGCCCGGGGTCACGGCTTGTGATCCCACCGCTGCCACCAATATGTGATGAACGGGCACACGGTCTGCCACACGGTAGCCCGGGGTATCACGGCTTGTGATCCCACCGCTGCCACCAATATGTGATGAACGGTGCCACGGTCCGCCACACGGTAGCCCGGGTATCACGGCTTGTGATCCCTCCGTGCTGCAAATGTGACGAAAACGCGCACACACACGACGGCTGCTGCCGTCCGACCCAGTAAACTGCAGGGATTTATAATTATCCCACTTCCACTTAGGAACTTGCAGCTCTCTGGCGCCCCCCTTACCCTCAGGTCAGTCAGGGAACTGCACCTAGGATAATTGGTCGCCAGACGGGTCACTTGGATGTGTGCTGGCTATTGGGCACGCTGCAGTGAGGGAATTATAATTACTCCTGGCTGCAGCCAGGCAGTACCCTTATAAACCCCGCTCCGTCACTGCCAGCGTCACCCAATAGATTAACACTTTACACCCCTTCCTTTTAGCTGCCACCAGCTACGGCTTTTGATGAACAATTTATCAAGAGGGTCCGTAGCAACCCCAAAACAGTAGCGTAGTGCTTCAGGCACGTGCAAATTCGTTTATAGAGCAGGAGAAACAAACTAATAAATTTATAGGTTTATTCCTTAAAAAACAGGCAGTGCTTATATAATATAAAAAGATGTAACAAACTGAGACAATATCGTTATATACAGATGCAGTTATAAAATAAAATAGGATTACAGATGAAAATCACTCACATGGTAGTTACAGGCAAGACAAGCCAGGCTGGGGGAAGGAGCCACACGTCATAGTTCATTGGTAGATCTCTTACTCAGGACATCCCAGCAGAAAAGTGCCTAAGGAACTTCACTGCAAGACTTATGCATGTCAGCTTCTGACCTCACAAAAGGGGCTGGTTTTCTGGCCACTCTAGCGAATGCTCCCACCGTGTTATTCCAAAAAAGAATGAATTCTCCAAAATGGCTGCTATAGGACTTTTGCAGGGTTTGCGAAGACAAAGGAAAATTCCTGAGGTGGGAGGGATGAGAGATCGAGTGCGCTGCAGAGAGAAGGAGGGAGGGGTAACTTTGCCCTGTGCTTGCAAACGGTGGGGTTGTAGTTCTAGCAACAGCACAAGACATGGAGCTACAGTATCATCACACCCATAGTCGTTTAACCCCTTAAAAACATCTGGTACTTATTCAAATCTGTGAAAATTGGCTGTTTGCCAACTTTGATGCCAATTCTGATGCCCAGAACACATTTGGGCCAGGCTATATGGACCGGGGTTTGATGCGGGGCATCACTATCTGTGTATTCTTAGTGTGAGATCAGTGGCCCAAAGTCATTTAACCCCTTAAAAACATCTGTTACTTATTCAAATCTGTGAAAATTGACTGCCCATTTTGATGCCAATTCTGATGCCCAGAGCCCATTTGGGCCAGGCTGAAGGGACCTGGGTTTGATGCAGGGCATCACTATGTGTGTACTCATAGTGTGAGATCAGTGGCCCAAAGTCGTTTAACCCCTTAAAAACATCTGTTACTTATTCAAATCTGTGAAAATTGGCTGTTTGCCCACTTTGATGCCAATTCTGATGCCCAGAACCCATTTGGGCCAGGCTATATGGACCTGGGTTTGATGCAGGGCATCACTACCTGTGTACTCATAGTGTGAGATCAGTGACTGAAAGTCGTTTAAACCCCTTAAGAACATCTGTTACTTATTCAAATCTGTGAAAATTGGCTGTTTGCCCACTTTGATGCCAATTCTGATGCCCAGAACCGATTTGGGCCAGGCTGAAGGGACATAGGTTTGATGCGAGGCATCACTATCTGTGTATTCTTAGTGTGAGATTAGTGTCCCAAAGTTATTTAACCCCATAAAAACATCTGGTACTTATTCGAATCTGTGAAAATTGGCTGTTTTCCCCCTTTGATGCCAATTCTGATGCCCAGAACCCATTTAGGCCAGGCTGGAGGGATGTGGGTTTGATGCAGGGCATCACTACCTGTTTACTCATAGTGTGAGAGCTGTAGCCTAAAGTCGTATAACCCCTTAAGAACATCTGTTACTTATTCAAATCTGTGAAAATTAGCTGTTTGCCCACTTTGATGCCAATTCTGATGCCCAGAACCCATTTAGGCCAGGCTGGAGAGATGTGGGTTTGATGCAGGGCATCACTACCTGTGTACTCATAGTGTGAGAGCTGTAGCCCAAAGTCATTTAACCCTTAAAAACATCTGTTACTTATTCAAATCTGTGAAAATTGACTGTTTGCCCAATTTGATGCCAATTCTGATGCCCAGAACGATTTGGGCCAGGCTGGAGGGACCTGGGTTTGATGCGGGGCATCACTATCTGTGCATTTTTAGTGTGAGATCAGTGGCCCAAAGTAATTTAACCCCTTAAAAACATCTGTTACTTATTCAAGTCTGTGAAAATTGGCTGCCAACTTTGATGCCAATTCTGATGGCCAGAACCCATTTGGGCCAGGCTGAAGGGACCTGCATTTGATGCGGAGCATCACTATCTGTGTATTCTTAGTGTGAGATCAGTGGTCCAAAGTCATTTAACCCCTTAAAAACATCTGTTACTTATTCAAATCTGTGAAAATTGGCTGTTTGTCCACTTTGATGCCAATTCTGATGCCCAGAACCGATTTAGGCCAGATAGGAGGGACCTGGGTTTGATGCAGGGCATCACTATGTGTGTACTCATAGTGTGATATCAGTGGCCCAAAGTCGTTTAACCCCTTAAAACCATCTGTTACTTATTCAAATCTGTGAAAATTGGCTGTTTGCCCACTTTGATGCCAATTCTGATGCACAGAACCCATTTGGGCCAGGCTGAAGGGACCTGGGTTTGATGCGGGGCATCACAATCTGTGTACTCATAGTGTGAGATCAAAGGCCTAAAGTCATTTAACCCCTTAAAAACATCTGTTACTTATTCAAATCTGTGAAAAATTGGCTGTTTGCCCACTTTGATGCCAATTCTGATGCCCAGAACCTATTTGGGCCAGGCTGGAGGGACCTGGGTTTGATGCGGGGCATCACTATCTGTGAATTTTTAGTGTGAGATCAGTGGCCCAAAGTCATTTAACCCCTTAAAAACATCAGTTACTTATTCAAATCTGTGAAAATCGACTGTGTGCCCACTTTGATGCCAATTCTGATACCCAGAACCCATTTGGGCCTGGCTGGAGAGACTTATTTTTAATGTGGGGCTCCCCGTTCTATACGTTTGCAGTGTGATATCAGTGGCCCAAAGTCATTTAAAGGGAATCTGTCACCCCATTTTTGCCCTATAAGCTGCGGCCACCGCCATCAGGGGCTTATCTACAGCATTCTGGAATGCTGTAGATAAGCCCCCGATGTCACCTGAAAGTGAAGAAAAACGAGTTAGATTATACTTACCCAGGATTATACTTACCCGTCCGGTCGGGTCCGGAGGGAGTCACGGTCCGGTTCGGCGCTTCCCATCTTTGTAGCGAAGCCTGCCTCTTCTTTCCGTCCCGTGCGGCTCCTGCACAGGCGCACTGCTCTGCCCTGGTGAGGGCAGAGCAGAGTACTGCAGTGCCGGGAAAGGTCAGAGAGGTCCGGTGCCTGCGCACTGTAGTACTCTGCTCTGCCCTCACCAGGGCAGAGCAGTGCGCCAGCGCAGGAGTCGCGACGGGACGGAAAGAAGAAGCCGGCTTCGCTACAAGATGGGAGGCGCCGAACCGGACAGTGACTCCCTCCGGACCCGACCGGACGGCGGACCGCCCCTGGGTGAGTATAATCTAACTCGTTTTTCTTCACTTTCAGGTGACATCGAGGGCTTATCTACAGAATTCCAGAATGCTGTAGATAAGCCCCTGGTGGCAGTGGCCGCAGCTTATAGGGCAAAAATGGGGTGACAGATTCCCTTTAACCCTTCCATTAACGCCCTCTGGTACCCACTTTGATGCCCATTTTTGTACAAATTTTTGGCACTGATTTTAAGTGTATTCACATCAGGGCACCTCGCTGCATTGTTTTTATTATTGTGATGCTTATTTTTTGTAGTTAAACATATAAAAAACAGTAAAGAAAAATTTGCCGGATAAGAAACTGACGAATTAGAAACCAACTTCAGCTCCAAATAAGAAACTGAATGAATAAAGGTACTGCCACACTAAACAATCCCGCTAGCGATCTCGTTAACGTCGCATACTAATGAGATCGCTAGCGTGATTGTTATAATATCGCTAGTGGCTGCCTAATTTAGCGATGCCGTTATGGACGCTATCGCGGTTAGCGATCTCCTTAACGACTTTAGCGGTACAAAATACCGCTAAATCGCTAAAAAAAAGGTGCCACACTCAGCGATATATGCTCACCAGCGGGTCGCCAACGATAAAAATAGGGTCCGGAACGATGTCAGCGACGAACGAGATCACAGCAGGATCTCAGCAGGGGCCACGTCGTCGCTAGATGCCGCACACAACAACGTCGCTAACGGGATCGCTAAATAGTGACGTTTTTTAGCGATCTCGTTAGCGACGCTGTTTAGTGTGGCATACCCTTAAGAAACCAACTTCAGCCTTGTACATACCAGCCTGTTTTTAAAGCCTGTTATCTCTGCTGCTTTAACCCCTTAACACCCAAGGGTGGTTTGAACGTTAATTACCGGGCCAATTTTTACAATTCTGATCACTGTCTCTTTATGAGGCTATAACTCTGGAACGCTTCAACGGATCTTCACGATTCTGAGACTGTTTTCTCGTGACATATTGTACTTCATGATAGTGGTAAAACATTTTTCAATATAATTTGTGGTTATTTATGAAAAAAAATGGAAATATGGCAAAAATGTTGAAAATTTTGCAATTTTCAAACTTTTAATTTTTATTCCCTTAAAACAGAGAAATATGTCACACAAAATACTTACTAAATAACATTTCCCACATGTCACTTTACATCAGCACAATTTTGAAACCAAATTTTTTTTTTCGCTACGAAGTTATAAGGGTTAAAAGTTGACCAACGATTTCTCATTTTTACAACAAATTGTACAAAACCATTTTTTTTAGGGACCACCTCACATATGAAGTCACTTTGAGGGGTCTATATGGCAGAAAATACCCAAAAGTGACACCATTCGAAAAACTGCACCCCTCAAGGTACTCAAAACTACATTCAAGAAGTTTATTAACCCTTCAGGTGCTTCACAGGAGCTGAAGCAACTTGGAAGGAAAAAATGAACATTTAACTTTTTAGTCACAAAAATGATCTTTTACAAACAATTTTTTTATTTTAACAAGGGTAAAAGGAGAAAATGGACAGAAAAAGTTGTTGTGCAATTTCTCCTGAGTACGACGATACCCCATATGTGGGGGAAAACCACTGTCTGGGCGCCCGGCAGGGCTTGGAAGGGAAGGAGCGCCGTTTGACTTTTTCAAACCAAAATTGGCGGGAATTGAGATTGTATACCATGTCGCATTTGGATAGCCCCTGATGTGCCTAAACAGTGGGAATCCCCCACAAGTGACCCCATTTTATAAACTAGACCCCTAAGGAACTTATCTAGATCTGTGATGAGCACTTTGAACCCCCAAGTGCTTCACACAAGTTTATAACGTAGAGCCGTAAAATTAAAAAAATCATATTTTTTCCACAAAAATGATCTTTTCATCCCAATTTTTATTTTCCCAAGGGTAACAAGACCTCAAAAGTTATTGTGCAATTTGTCCTGAGTATGCTGATACCCAATATGTGGAGGTAAACCACTGTTTGGGTGCATGGCAGAGCTCGGAAAGGAAGGAGCGCAGTTTGACTTTTTCAACGCAGAATTGGCTGTATGCCATGTCGCGTTTGGAGAGCCCCTGATGTGCCTAAACAGTGGAAACCCCCCACAAGTGACACCATTTTGGAAACTAGACCCCTTAAGGAACTTATCTAGATCTGTTGGGAGCATGTTCAACCCCCAAATTTTTCACTAAAGTTTATAATGCCTGGGTGTGAAAATAAAAAAATAAAAAAAATTCCACAAAAAAATGAATTTTTAGTCCCCAATTTTTGATTTTTCACAAGAAAATTTGACCCCAAAATTGTTGTCCAATTTGTCCTGAGTACACTGATACCACATATGTGGGGGGCAAATACTGTTTGGGCGCACGGCAGGGCTTCGGAAAGGAAGTAATGACATTTTGGAATGCAGACTTTGATGGATGTCATGTTCAGTTTGCAGAGTCCCTGATGTGCCTAAACAGTGGAAACCCCCCACAAATTACCCCATTTTGGAAACTAGACCCCCTAAGGAACTTATCTAGATCTGTGGTGAGCACTTTGAACCCCCAAGTACTTCACACAAGTTTATAATGCCCGGGCATGAAAATAAAAAAATCCAATTTTATCCCACAAAAATGATTTTTAGTCACCAATTTTTTATTTTCCCAAGGGTAAGGGAGAAATTGGACCCCAAAAGTTTGTACCCAGTACGCTGATACCCTATATGTGGGAGAAAACTACTGTGTGGGCGCACGTTGGGGCTCGGAATAGAAGTAGTGACGTTTAGTAATGCAAACTTTTATGGAATGGTCTGCGGGTGTCATGTCGCGTTTGGAGAGCCCCTGATGTGCTTAAACAGTGGTAACCCCCATGTTGTGAATGGGTTTGAGATGAGTTCTGAGCAGAGGCTCCCTCTGGTGGTTACAAGCGGTACTAGTGAAGATTGTGAGGACTGGGAATCAGGTGTTACTGACTGGTCTTATATAAGGGAGTCATTTTCCCATCAGGGTTGCCGGTGATCAATTGTTCTGGTCTGAATCCTTCATTCCAGTTTCCCTTGTAGCCTGCTGTGTCGTGTCTGCATCTCCTGCTACCAGATAAGAATTTTTCTTCTTTTGTGTTGTTGCTATATTTTTGCATTTTGTCCTGCACTTTTTGGGGGCCTTCTGGTCCCCTCCGGGGGCTTCTGCCTTCTCAGTTTAGTTCAGCCACTGAGTTTTGTTCTTTTGCTTTTTCCAGTTTTTTCAGTGGCTGCTGTTTTGATTTTGTTACACCAGAGAGCTAATTTAGGTGGTAGAGGTCGTGTGATCTCAGGTGATTTTGAAATTAGTAGAGTTGGTGTTTTTCAGGGTTTTCTGGGATTGCAGTAAGTACCCTTCCTGTCCTTTTCTATTTAGATAGTTTGGGCCCCAGCGTTTGCTCATTCTATTTTCTTTCTGTGTCAGTATTTCCTCTTGTCTAACCGCCATTACATGTTTGGGGCTTTCTATTATCTTTGGGGTTCTGCTCCGGGGCAGATAGCTTTCCTATTTCTATCTTTAGGTGTAGTTAGTTTCTCAGGCTGTGACGAGGCGTCTAGGACCAACGTAGGAACGCTCCACGGCTGCCTCTAGTTGTGGTGGTTAGTCAGGGTACTGCAATCCCATAGATTCCAACTGCTCTGGTGTATTGCCTTTTTTACCTGCACTCCTCAGCTACCGAAACATAACACCCCCACAAGTGACCACATTTTGTAAACTAGACTCCCAAAGGAACTTATCTAGATGTGTGGTGAGCGCTTTGAACCCCCAAGTGCTTCACAGAAGTTTATAACGCCCGGACGTGAAAATAAAAAAATCATATTTTTTCCACAAACATGATCTTTTAGTCCCCAGTTTTTTATGTTCCCAAGGGTAACAGGAGAAATTGGACCCAAAAAGTTGTTTTCCAATTTGTCCTGAGTACGCTGACACCCTATATGTGGGAGAAAACTACTGTATGGGCACACATCAGGGCTCGGAAGTGAAGTAGTGACGTTTTGCATTGCAAACTTTGATGGAATGGTCTGCGGGTGTCATGTCGCGTTTGGAGAGCCCCTGATGTGCCTAAACAGTGGAAACCCCCCACAAGTGACCCCATTTTGGAAACTAGACCCCCAAAGGAACTTACTTAGATGTGTGGTGAGAACTTTGAACCCCCAAGTGCTTCACAGAAGTTTATAACGTAGAGCCATAAAAATAATAAATCATATTTTTTTCTACAAAAATGATATTTTCGCCCCAATTTTTTATTTTCCCAAGGGTAACAGAAGAAATTGGGCCCCAAGAGTTATTGTGCAATTTGTCCTCAGTATGCTGATACCCCAAATGTGGGGGTAAACTACTGTTTGGGCGCATGGCAGAGCTCAGAAGGGAAGGAGCACCGTTTGACTTGTTCAACGCTGAATTGGCTGGAATTGAGATCAGACGTCATGTCACATTTGGAGAGCCCTGATGTGCCTAAACAGTGGAAACCCCCAATTCAAACTCCAGCCCTAACCCCAACACACCCCTAACACTAATCCCAACCCTAATCATAACCCTAACCACAAACCTAACCCTAACGCACCCGTAACCCTAGTCCCAATCCTAACCCTAACTTTAGCCCCATCCCTAACTTTAGCCCCAACCCTAACCCTAATGGGAAAATGGAAATAAATACTTTTTTTTAATTTTATTATTTTTCCCTTACTAAGGGGGTGATAAAGGGGGGTTTTATTTACTATTTATAGTGGGTTTTTATGATTGGCAGCTGTCACGCTAAAAGACGCTTTTTATTGCAAAAAGTAGTTTTTGCATCATCACATTTTGAGAGCTATAATTTTGCTATATTTTGGCCCACAGAGTCATGTGAGGTCTTATTTTTTGCAGGACAAGGTGACTTTTTTATTGGTACCATTTTTGGGCACATAACATTTTTGATCGCTTTCTATTACGATTTTTGGAAAGGCAGAATGAACAAAAACCAGCAATTCATGAGTTTCTTTTGGGGGAGGGGCGTTTATAGCGTTCCGCTTGTGGTAAAATTGATAATGCAGTTTTATTCTTTGGATCAGTACGATTACGGCGATACCTCATTTGTATCATTTTTTTATGTTTTGGCGCTTTTATACAATTAAAACGATTATATATATAAAAAATAATTATTTTTGCATCGCTTTGTTCTGCGAGCTATAACTTTTTTATTGTTTCGCTGATAATGCTGTATGGCGGCTTTTTTTTTGCGGAACAAGATGACGTTTTCAGCGGTACCATGTTTGTTTATATCCGTCTTTTTGATCGCATGTTATTCCACTTTTTGTTCGGCGGTATGATGATAAAGCATTGTTTTTTAGACTTGTTTTTTTTTTTTAAGGGGTTCACTAAAGGGGTTAACTAATGGGACAGTTTTATAGGGCGGGTCGTTACGGACGCGGCGATACTAAATATGTGTACTTTTATTGTTTTTTTTTTTACATTAAAGAAGTGAATTTATTGGGGAATATTTTTTTTTTCTTTACATTATTTAGGAATTTTTTTTTACACTTCTTATTTTTATTTTTTTTACATTTTTACTTTGTCCCAGGGTGGGACATCACTGTCTAGGGTCAGATCGCTGGTGTGACAGGGTGCACAGCACTCTGTCACACCAGTGATCGTTCTGGCATCGCTGCAGGCTTCCCCAGCGCCTGCTCCCAGCAGGCACTGAGGAAGCCGCCTCCCTGCAGGACCCGGCGGCCATCTTGGATCCGGGGTCCTGCAGGGAAGAGAGTCCCTCGGAACAGCGCGACACATCGCGCTGTTCTGAGGGTCTCAGGGGAGCACGCAGGGAGCCCTCTCCCTGCGCGATGCTCCCCTGTGCCCCCGGTACATCGCGATCATGTTTGATCGTGGTGTGCCAGGGGTTAATGTGCCGGGAGCAGTCCGTGACCACTCCTGGCACATAGGGCCGGGTGTCAGCTGTGATAATCAGTTGACACCCGGCGGCGATCAGCTGCGCTCCCCCCGGGAGCGCAGCTGATCGCCCTGAACGTACTATTCCGTCCATGGGAATTAGGTACCAGGTCACATGGACGGAATAGTACGTCCAATGGGATTAAGGGGTTAATGCAAAGGCCAGAGATAAGCAGGGAAAAGGAGGCCAACCGCAACTGGAGGGCCACTGCCTTGTAATTGCCCCCCAGGCTGAAAAGTGCCAGCCAGCCCCTGCCTGTGTCTTACGTGTCTGTAGCATGCCTGAAGAGGGAGAGGCTGATTTATTACTAGATGTGGGTGCTGGGACTCAGTATATGGAGTCCCTGGAGTCAGCAAAGTTTAACCCTGAGCTACCCCACAGTCAGAGGTCTGAGCTGATGGGGTGCTCAGCAAGTTCACAGAAGTCTTCACAGGAAAGCCTGGGAGGAAGCACTTAGCAACTCACCATGTGGACACTGGTACTAATTCCCCAGAACGGGAGTCTGCATACCGGGTGTCAGCAGAGGTGAAGGCACACATGAAGGAGCAGGAAGAGGAGATGCTAAACCTCGAGGGAATGCAAAAATCGTAGAGTGTCTGGGCCTCGCCAGTGGTTCTTGTCCTGAAAAAGGACCGTACTTCCTTGGTTCTGTATAGATCATAGGAAACTAAATCTACTGACTACATCTGACGTCTACCCCATGTCGAGGGTAGAAGAGCTGTTAGAGCAGCTGGCTAATGCATCGTACCTCACTATCATGGACTTAAGTAGGGGATATTGGCAGATAACCCTGACCAAAGAAGCTCAGGAGAGGTCTGCCTTTATAACGCCATTTGGGCTGTGTGAGTTCCTGGTGATGCCATTTGGTATGAAAAATGCCCCTGCCACCTTCCAGAAGTTGGTTAATCACTTATTGGAAGGATTTGATGGTTTTGCCGTTGCTTATCTCAATGATATAGCCATTTTTAGTAATTCTTGGGAGGAACACCTTGTACTGTCTGTACATCTTTCTCAGGTGTTACAGAGGCTTAACACTGCAGAACTTACTGTTAAGCCGGGGAAATGTCAGGTAGCCATGCGGGAAGTACAATACCTCGGACACCGGGTGGGGGGATGACTGCTAAAACCTTAACCAGGGAAGGTAGAAGCCATTACCACCTGGCCCACCCCACGAACCAAGAAGCAGGTACTGTCCTTCCTGGGGATGGCTGGCTATTATAGGAGGTTTGTGCCAAACTACAGTGCTCTGGCCAAGCCGTTAACTGATCTGACAAGGAGGAAGCTTTCCCAAATTGTTTCCTGGACTCCTCAGTGTGAGGAATCATTTTCTGCCCTAAAGTCCGCATTGGCTAGTTCTCCCGTCCTTTAGTGAACTTATGCCATGGGCTAAGTGCGGTTCCCAGCCAGGTGAACCAGCAAGGTGAAGAGCACACAATTCTCTACCTAAGCAGGAAACTTCTACCCAGAGAAGTGGCTTATGCCACAATTGAAAAGGAATGTTTAGCAATTGTGTGGGCTCTGCAGAAACTGCAACCTTACCTCTATGGGCGAAACTTCACAGTGATAACAGATCATGACCCACTGAGTTGGCTTAACAGAGTAGTTGGGGACAACGGGATATTGCTTAGATGGAGCCTGATATTACAGGAATATGATTTTACAATTCAACATAAGAAAGGAATTAATCATGGAAACGCTAATAGGTCATCTCGCCAAGGCGGGGTGTTATGGAAATTTAATTAGGATAAATTTATCCTGCAGGTGTTTGCTGGTGCTGTTCCCAATTTTATCCTAAATGTCTTTTTGAGCGCTCAGAATGAAATGAAAACTGTCCACACGGAAGTGTCAGTATAGCAGTTCGTCAAGTCCCCACGTTTATTATTCATTCAAGGTTTTATACGTTTACAAAAAGGGGCTGGTTAGTCAATTAACATACAATTAAAAGCTGCTAGATTATTGGCTGTTCTAGTGTAAGTATGATAATTATGATAAAAGGGCTGAAGTTGCAGATTTATTGTTTTTGTTCTTTGCCCTAGCTTTCTTGCATGACTAGTAAAGAAAACAATAGATATCTATTAAGACTTTCTGTTCTTGTTTCTTATGAAGGCCAGGGTCGTCTTAAACGACTGATTATAGCTGGCATCAGCTTTTGCATAGATATGTGTGAGCACAGGATTTTTAGCAAGTGAGATCTATCTATCTGTGAATGCATATATATGAATATATGGAATACATATATATTTCCATGACAGTCCCCGATTAGATACCACTTGCCCTAAAAACCTGCTCCTGTCCCAAAGCGCTGCAACTCTTTTGTGCTGCCGGCGGGTTGAGATATGCCTAGTACATGCCTCCCCTACCGATACAGACTTTTCGCAAATGGGCGGTCAGGAGGACTGTCCCTAGCAGGGGTCCATGTGTTTGCAATCATAGTCTCTTTATTTAACTGCATGTTCAGAAAAAAAACGTGTGTATTCTTCATCAGGTAGGTCATCTGTCTGGTCAGTCAGAGCATCCACGACATCCTTCATGGCTTAGGTGTCTCTCCTGGTACGGGAGCTACCTTGCAATGCGATACGTGGATCCAAGCAGGCTTTCCCTCTAGTTACACAGAGGTTGGTGTCATCTGGGGCTTTTGGACAGGACCATCAAATCTGGCAGTGAAGAGAAAAACTCGAGAATGGACATTAGTTTTTGACCAATTCAATTACATAAGCAAACAAGATATCATTTTGCATATTCTGCTGCTGAGGGAAGAATGCATCTAACTTGGGACTAGACCCAAACAAAATTTCGCATGGTGACAGCTTTTCTGGGTCTCTGGGAGTGTGCCTTATGCTAAACAGTGCAATTGGGGTGTGTCTCATGCCATGGTTTGCGTGTCTCTTGGGCAATTTTCAAAGCATCCTATTCTTAAGTGTTCCGTTCAGTCTTTCTACCTTCCTGCTGCTCTGGGGGTGGTAAGGAGTGTGTAGGCCTAAATCTGATCCTACTGCTAACCAGATCTCTTGTGTCAGATTTGCTGTGAATGTGGGTCCCTGATCACTTTCTATCATTTCTGGAACCCCATATCTGCACACTATTTTCCGAAAGTAGCTTCTTTGCAGTAGTCTTTGCTGACTTGGAAGGCTTCTGTCCATCTTGAAAACACTTCTTTGACCACAATGGCGTATTTGAATCCTTCACTTGGCGATATCTGGATGTGGTCTATCTGGATCCTCTGAAGCTGGTAGAGTGGTCTTGCCAGATGAGGTGAGGGGGACTTTCTTCCATACGTTCAGGCTTGCATTTGCCGCAGGTCAGATAGCTGCTGGTGAATTTGGCTGTTAGGGTGGAGATCCCTGAAGCGAACCAGTAAGCACCAATCAGATCATTCATCTGTGTCTTTGATCTGTGGGTGGGTCCATGCGCCCATTGAACCACCACAGGGTACATACTTTGCGGTAGGCAGGGTTTAAAAGTCCATTGTAGATAGCCTTCCTTCTTCACGTGTTGCTTTTTTCGCATTCAGCTCTTCTCCTTTTGGAGCTTGGTCTTGCAACTTCTTGAGCAGATCCCAGAACGTCTTTTTGTCAGGTTTCTTGTCTTCAGTCGTCATGTAGTAGCCGTCCGGCTCTACGACCTCTCCCACTTCTCCATGTTGTCTTCCTTTGGCCTCTTCTTTGGCTGCCATGTCCGCCATGTTATTGCCTCACGCCTCTTCTGTTCTCAGTTTTCCATGCGCTTTTGATTTTTCAAATTGCCACCATTTTGGAAGTTGGAGTACACCCAGCAGGTCCCTGAAGGCTCCATGATGCTTCACGGTTGTCCGTTTGCTGTGATGAAGTCCCTTGCAGCCCAGATGGGCCCAAAGTCGTGTGCTATGCCATGCGAGCACCTGTAGTCAATGTAGATGTTTGCAGTCTTGCCTTCTGCCATCTGGCAGGCCTTCGTCAGCGCTATCAGTTCTGCTTCCTGGGCTGACAGGCTAGGTGACAGACTTCTGGACCACAGGATTTCTTGATTGCTGGTCACTGCACTTCCTGTGTGGAAACTTCTTCATCATCTTTAAATCTGGAGCCATCCAAGTAGAGGATAAATTCTGTAAATTTTGTTCTGGAAAGTCCATATTGTATCCCCCCTTGGGAGTGGGAGTAGAGTGGCCGGGATCAGGACTGTAGGTCTGGAGACGGTGACATTATGAGACAAAGGCGATAGAGGCGCCACAAAGATGCCTGACGGTGGGGAGATTATTGTTGGTTGAGCTTGATTGAGGATTGCCAAGATGTCGTGTGGAGTGAAAGTTTCCAGTGGCTGTCCAAGAGTGATGTCAGCAACCTTGTCCAGGAAGGTGTGTGCTGCAGATACTGCCATCAGGCAGGAGGGTGCTCCTCTTGCAACTGGATCCAAGCGGGCTGAGAGGCAGCCTAAAAGTCTCTGTTTTCCCCGTGAATCCGTGCCAGGACTCCAGTAGCATGACCTTCTTTCTTCCATCAGGTAGACGGAAAGACTTCTCGTAGTCAGGTAGGCCTGGTATTGGCGCTGAGACTGTGGAGTTCTTCCAGTCTCCTGAATGAGTTGAAGGCTGCGTCCGATAGAAGGAGCGGGGTTGCGTTGATGCAAGCGCACAGAGGCTACAATAGGACTGAGGTATCAGGGATCCAGGTTCTGCAATACGACACTAGACCATCTTCTCCACAGTGGTCTTCCAGTCATTTGACATGTGTTTCGTCTGGTGGGCAATACAGTGTCCCAGAGATGTAACTTGCTTCTGACATCACTGGACTTTGTTCTTCCAGACCTTGCGTTGCTGTTCTTCCAGGTAGAGTAGGAGAGACAAGGAATGGACTGTGCAGGTATCGATGTCAACACACAAAAAGAAGGTCATCCACGTGTTGTAGAAGAGTGACTCTTGCATATTCTGCAATCCAGTTGCCGAGGATGGAGGACATTGTCTTGGTGTAAGGTTCTTTGTCTCTGTTGACATGTTCCTTGAAACTCAGTTTTCCGTCGACCATTTTGCTTTCTGTCTTTCTGCAGCTCTTGCCCTCAGTTAATATGGAGTTTCCAGTTTTCATGTTCCTGCCCTGATTCTTCCCTCTTGCTTCTTAAGCAGCCTCAGCTGAACAATCAGTGCTCCTGAATCAAGCCTCAGTCAGTCTGTGACCTGACTCCTGGAAGCCTTGGACTTGTACTCCAGCTATTCCCTACTGAGGAACCTTGGAACACTTTTGAACTCTGGAAACCTGCTGTTTGGTGAATCCATGTTTGCAGAGGAATTACGGTACAGAGAAGAGATCCTGAACCTGCTTTGGAGATTTATTGTAGTGCTTGAAGTTACTCTGGCCTGCTGTGTCTCCTGTCGCTGTTCCTGCAAACTGTGTGAACTTTTCAGCATGCTTGTATGAAGTAATAGAAGTCATTTCATTTCAACCTATGTCTCCTGTGTTTTCCTCGCACCCAAGCACAAGACGCTATAGGAACTGTACACTATACATGACAAGATTCAGGAGCCAATGTTTAGTGTCTGCTGGGTCTGGGAAAGCCGTGTCTGCTGTGACTGTGGATATCAGATGTCCGTTTAATACCTTATGTGATGACAGTGGTTGTGACTTCTCACAACCATTCCAGGTGAGCGCATCCCCTTAAAATTTTACTCTGGAGTGTTACCACAGGTAAACACTATTGTTTTTTTTTTTCCTTTCCTCTTCTCCTTCCAGCACCTCTGCCTTAAAAGATCTGGAAGATGGAGGCCCGCATAAAGGAACTTTGCGGAGTGACTGATACAATCCTTTCAGATGTACAGACTTTAAAAACCCGTTTTGCAAGCCTACAGGACCTCACTAATCATAATTTGCAAGTGTTTGGACAGACTACCCAGGAATTGCGAGCCAGGATTGAGGCTCTAGAGGAACGAGCCCAGGCTCCTGCCATAACCCCAAGTTCTGGGATCCCCAAATTACCTCCTTTTCGTTTTGGCGGTGAACATGAGAAATTCAGGGGATTTATTAATCAATGCAATTTATTTTTCTCTGCACATGCTTCACAATTTCCCACTGAACGATCCAAAGTGCTTACTATAATCATGTTGCTTACCAATAAGGCTTTGATGTGGGCAAACCCTCTGATTGAGACTGAGGATGATTGTTTGAATCACCTTGATGCTTTTATTTCAGCCATGGGGCAGGTGTTTGATGACCCCAATCGAGGTGCAACAGCTGAAGCAGCCATGTTAACTTTGCGCCAAGGTAAGCGTTCAGTAGCCGAATATGCCCTGGATTTCAGGAGATGGGCTCTTGATACCACTTGGGACACTTCCGCTAAAAAATCTATTTTTCGGAAAGGGTTGTCTCCACTGATTAAGGATGAACTTGCTCGTGCCGACCCTCCCACTGCGTTAGGTGACTTTATTAACTATTGTATCCGTATTGATGCTCGTCTGACTGAACGCAGACAAGAGAGATGGTTCGAAAATAATCGCACTAACCTTTTACTACCTCCCTCCTCAGCTAAGGAACCTTTGAGTAGGATCACAAGGGAACCAGAACCTGAACCCATGCAGGTGGACTCTTTACAAAGACGGGTTAGTGATGCACGCAAAGAACATCGTATAAAGGAAAATCTATGTTTCTACTGTGGTAAGTCAGGGCACTTCATTATAAACTGCCCCAGCCGTTCTCGTAAGACTACTGCAGCAGTCATTCACTGTGAGTGTTGCGAGAGGAGCTCTGTCATGTCCGAGCCTCAGGCTCCAGAGAGATCTGCTGCAAGAGATCTTGATTTCTCGGACTTAAACTCTGTTAGTTCTGGGGACGATGACGGTATAAACGCTGCAATTTTTCAAGTTTCCTCAGCGGTGTCCCAGCTGAGTTGTAAAAGAAACAATTCTCATTGCTTCCTTTCCATCAAACTCTGGGTTGACTCAGTCTGGGTGTCTAGCTCTGCTATGATCGACTCAGGAGCAAGTGGAAATTTTATGGATATCTCCTTTGCTCTGAAACAGGGGATACGTTCAGTGAAGAAGGCTACTCCAGTACAGATGGAGACTGTGGATGGCTCTCTACTGACTTCTGGACCAGTGGATCAAGAAACAGAGCCTTTGAGGGTCCTTATGGGTAAAGATCATCAGGAGAAAATGTCTTTTTTGCTTATCTCTTCTCCCCACTTTCCCATCATTCTAGGGCTACCATGGCTGCAGGCGCAGAATCCTACGATTAACTGGGAGACCAAGGAATTACACTTTCCGGAGAAACAGATGAGTCAAGGAGTTTCAGCTTGCTCTGTTCCTAAAGGAACCATGTCAGTCCCTGAACTACCAGCTGTATACCAGGACTATGACGATTTATGTGACAAGAAGAACGCTGATCAGCTTCCTCCTCACCGTCCATATGATTGTCCAATTGAATTATTACCCGGAGCCGAGATACCTTTTGGTAAGATCTACCCCCTAGCGGGGCCCGAGCTAAAAGCTTTGAAGGATTATATAGACGAAAATTTAGCCAAGGGCTTCATACGCCCCTCTTCATCTCCCGCAGGTGCACCCATCTTCTTTGTGAAGAAGAAAGATGGATCTCTGAGACCCTGCATAGACTATAGGGAACTCAATAAGGTTACTATTAGAAACCGTTATCCATTGCCTTTAATCCCTGAGTTGTTGGAGAGAGTGCGGCATGCCAAAATTTTCTCTAAACTGGATCTCCGTGGGGCCTATAACTTGGTCCGTATCAGACCTGGGGATGAATGGAAGACTGCTTTCAGGTCACGCTATGGACACTTTGAATATCTAGTTATGCCTTTTGGTCTGAGTACCGCCCCAGCCACTTTCCAACACTTCGTGAATGATATCTTCAGGGATCTCCTAGATACATTTGTGGTGATTTATCTGGATGATATTCTAATTTTTTCTAACTCCACAGAGGAACATCATGGACATGTGAGAATGGTCTTAGAACGCCTAAGACAAAACCATCTCTACATCAAACTTGAAAAATGTGAATTCCATAGGACCGAAATTCAATTTCTGGGGTATGTACTATCTACGCAAGAGATTAGTATGGATGGAAGCAAGACCCAAGCCATCAAGGATTGGCCAATTCCTAGAAATGTGAAGGAGGTGCAGCGTTTCATCGGGTTTGCCAACTTCTATAGACGTTTCATTAAGAATTTTTCTGAGGTAGTGTCACCTATCACCCAACTTACCCGGAAACAGTCTAGGTTCTCCTGGACCACGCAAGCTCAGGAAGCATTTTCCTGTTTAAAGGATAAATTTACCACCGCACCTATCTTAGTACATCCCAACAACGAGCTTGCCTTCATAATAGAGGTGGATGCTTCAGACTGTGCCGTTGGAGCTATACTCTCTCTCAGAGAACAGGTGAGAAGAATGTCTTGCATCCCTGTGCCTTCTTTTCCCAGCAGTTGTCTTCGGCTGAGAGGAACTACGATGTGGGCAATAGAGAATTGTTGGCCATTATTGCCGCCTTCAAGGAATGGAGACACCTTCTTCAGGGAGCTGCACAGCAAATAGTCGTCCTGACAGACCATCGTAACCTTGAATTTATCAGGTCGGCTAAGTGCCTGACTCCTCGCCAGGCTCGCTGGAATCTTTTCCTAAACCAATTTAATTTTGTCATTTCTTATAGACCAGGATCGCGCAATGGAAAGGCTGATGCACTCTCTAGGATTCATTCAGCAGAGACACGTCCACTTACTCCTCCTAAGACTATTCTTCCTGACTCTAGATTCCTGGGAGTGATTCATAATCAAGACCTACTTAAGGACATCAAGGAAGCATACCATGCGGATTCTTTGTTGGCTCAACCCCCAAGGGACGTAAGTCTTGTCTTTAAGAATGGTGTGTGGATTCAGGGACAACGTCTGTATATACCTGAAACAGTCAGATTGAGAGTATTGCAACTCATCCACGATTCCAAGATAGCCGGGCATAGGGGAATTCTAAAGACACAAGAATTTCTTTCTCGTTTCTTTTGGTGGCCCACTTACAGGAAAGATGTCTTAAACTATGTCACTTCATGTGAAGTCTGTGCAAGATGCAAAACACCTCGCTCCTCACCAACTGGTCTGTTGCAACCTCTTCCCACCCCGTCCGCCCGTGGGGATCCATTTCTATGGACTTCATTGTGGAGTTACCAACCTCTCAAGGAAGAACACCATTCTAGTGGTGGTTGACCGTCTAACAAAGGCAGCTCATTTTATCCCTTGTGTCGGCTTACCCACTGCAAAACAGACATCAGACTTGATGATTAAGAATGTGTTTCGCTTACATGGAGTACCGGATGAGGTCATTTCGGATCGAGGGGTGCAATTCACTTCAAGGTTTTGGCAAAATTTCTGTGCAGCATTGGACATTAAAGTAAACCTTTCTTCTGCTTTTCATCCCCAGACTAATGGACAGACAGAACGAACAAATCAGACCCTGGAGCAGTATCTCCGCTGTTTTATCTGCCACCTACAGGATGATTGGGTGGATCTACTTCCACTGGCTGAGTTCTCTTATAACAACTCTCAGAGCGCCTCCACTAAGCAGTCTCCTTTTTACTCCAATCTAGGTTATCATCCTAACATTCTTCCTCGATTTCCCATAGATACGCCCTTGCCGGCAGTGGCTGAAAGAATCACTTCTTTACAAAAGAATATGGATCTTCTAAAGGAAAATCTAGAATTGGCTCAGGAAAGGTACAAGAAAGCAGCAGATAAATTTCGTAAACCTGCACCAGCTTTCAAGGCAGGAGATTTGGTCTGGCTGTCAACCAGAAATCTTAAATTAAAGATTCCATCGTCTAAATTGGGACATAAGTACATTGGACCTTATAAGATCAATAAGATTATAAGTGCTGTTGCTTGTCGTCTTCAACTACCCAGAACTATGAGAATCCACCCTGTCTTTCATGTATCCCTACTAAAGGCTGCAACACCCAATACGTTTCCTGGACGTTCTTCTCCTTGCCCTGACCCAGTGCTGGTCGATGGTCAGAAAGAATTTATGGTGGAAAGGATTCTAGATTCCAGGTTGTACAGAAATCAGTTGCAATATTTGATTAAATGGCAGGGCTACCCAGTGGAGGACAACTCATGGGAACCAGTCAATAATGTAAATGCTCCTCGCCTGCTCCGCCAGTTTCATCAGAGGTACCCTGACAAGCCTGGTCTGAGGTCATCCGGAGGTTGTCCCTAAGGGGGGAGTAATGTAAGGTTCTTTGTCTCTGTTGACATGTTCCTTGAAACTCAGTTTTCCGTTGGCCATTTTGCTTTCTGTCTTTCTGCAGCTCTTGCCCTCAGTTAATATGGAGTTTCCAGTTTTCATGTTCCCGCCCTGATTCTTCCCTCTTGCTTCTTAAGCAGCCTCAGCTGAACAATCAGTGCTCCTGAATCAAGCCTCAGTCAGTCTGTGACCTGACTCCTGGAAGCCTTGGACTTGTACTCCAGCTATTCCCTACTGAGGAACCTTGGAACACTTTTGGACTCTGGAAACCTGCTGTTTGGTGAATCCATGTTTGCAGAGGAATTACGGTACAGAGAAGAGATCCTGAACCTGCTTTGGAGATTTATTGTAGTGCTTGAAGTTACTCTGGCCTGCTGTGTCTCCTGTCGCTGTTCCTGCAAACTGTGTGAACTTTTCAGCATGCTTGTATGAAGTAATACAAGTCATTTCATTTCAACCTATGTCTCCTGTGTTTTCCTCGCACCCAAGCACAAGACGCTATAGGAACTGTACACTATACATGACACTTGGTGAAACTTGAAGGGCTTGTTCTGAGCACCTTGAGGCAACACTGTCCATATGCACTGCACTGGTGCGTGAAGGCAGGCCTCCAGGTGGAGGGGAAACACTGAAGAAGGCACTGGCCAGGTTGATCACCGTGAATACCGTTGCGGTGACTGGGACTTTTGAGAGCAGAGTGTGACGGTTCAGCACTGTTGGGGTTTCAAATCTGGGGTGCCAAATACCGTAGCCTCTTTCACGGCCTCCAGGCCTTGCACCATTCTGAACTCAGTGGGGTTTACAGTCTTTTTCTTCACTGTGGAAAGCTGGGATTGATTCCGATGGGCGAGGCAGCCCAGTTTGGTCTTGTCCTTCACTATGCGGCAGGGGACTCCCATCTCCCGGCACAGAGCTGGCGGGAAAACAAGCCGCCTACTAGGATCCACATCATGAGAGATGACGACCAGCTGGCTTTCTTGTTCTCCACCAAGGCAGTCACTGTGTTAGCACCTGCTCCGGTCACAGGGGGTCTTCTTGTTGGGACGTCTCCTTCACCGGCTGCTTTTTTCTCAGCACGGGCCATCAGTAGTTTCTTTTTCTCCAGCTCGGTCTCAGGTCAGTATTTGTGCACAAGTTTGAAGAGCTGAGTGGCCTTTTGCCGGTCTAGGGCCTGGGTGAACTGGTTGATTGCAGGGGCACCTCCTGGTGCTTGCAAAAGATGAACCTCTGGCGTTAGAGCCGGATGAGGTATTGCCATTCCATGAAGCAAGTAGGGTCCTTCTTGAGTTAAATATCCTGGCCAATGTCAAAGTTCTCAGGCCGTCTTCTTAGGCGAGTTCGCTTAGACCTTCAGTTGGTCAGAGACATCTTGACTCTGGGTGATGGAGTGGCTTTTCTGGTACTATGTCCAGCACCTCCTGTGATAGGTCTGCAGTGTGGTTGTTCCTGTTTCTTCTTGGGTCAGGGGTGAAGAAAGTGTCATGGTCCCATCTTCCTGGAACACTCTGGTCGCTTTCAGCTTCTGCAGTAGGTCCATTCCCAATAGGTTGAGGGTGTAGGTCTTTGACACAACAAACTGGGACATGATGGAGTGTTCTGGCTGAGTCCACACGCTCAGGGGCTTCATAATCTGGAAATGTCTGACTTGACCATCAATTCCCATGCAGGACGCAGAAGATTCTGATAGATAGGTGAGGTTGCGGAGTTCCACAAGAAAAGATCTGACTACGCCATCCACTCTCAGGATATTGGTCCCACTGGTGGGGTTCCCTGTGGACTTGGCGTGCTCCTGTCCTATGGACGGGGTTCTTCACTGCTTTCTGTGTTTCTTCTTCTTCTGGACGAAGTCAGTGTTCTGCACCGGTTCCGGAAATGACCAAACTCGCCACAGTTGTAACACTGGACATCCCTTCTGTCCCGGAGGGACTCAATCCATTTTGCTACTGCGAGCAGGGTATCCATTGCTATTGACGTGTACTCAGGCCTGGCTACTACCAGTGGTTTCCTGATTGGTTCTCTCAGTCCATGCACAAAAGCCTGTGCCAACATCCGTCTGTGTGTCTGATCATGGGTAATGAGGCCCAAATCTTGAAACACTTGCATCACTCTGTCATGGAACTTCTCCACAGACTCTGTCTTGTCTTGACTCATGTCATGTAGGCTGAGAGTTTGTCCTGTCAGTCTGCTTTTGGCCCATTCTCTGAGCTGCTCAATTAGCTTTGGTCCTGTCTCCCAGGCATACGCATCTAACTCTGCTGGAAGCTTGAAGTGTTCTCTCATAATTGGCCAGAATGCATCACCTGCTTTTATTTCCATTACGGTCCAGAGATCAATCCAGGCTGCTGCATACGTTCGCTGGATCTGCTGCATTTTTTGGCAAAATGGCATGGGGTGTATCCCTGGGTCTGGCAGCATACTGATCACCTGGCTTGGGATGAAGGGCTCATAGGATGGTGCCTCTACCTGTCCCTGCTCTCTTGGTGTTTGTGGGTTTTCTTCCCTAGTATTAGGCAGCATGTATGATGTTGTGTCTTCATCTTCATCAAATGAGAAGTGACATGGTGTGCTTGGTGCATATACTGGGTGAGATTTGGGCTTAAAAGTTGTCTTGCTGCATGGGGATTTCCCTCTTCCTTGCTGAGACTGCGGTGGATCAGTGTCATGGTTCCATGCTGGCAGCCCTGCTCGGCACTGAGGTTCCTCATTTGTGTCTGTAGCTACACCTCCCCCCTGTGAAACCCTGGCTGTGGGCTCTGCTAGCTGTTGTGTCTGGGGCCTACCTGCAGCGTTTTGTGTAGGGAGATTTGCACTTTCTTCTCCTGATATAATGACTGGCAATGTTTGTACTGTGCTTGGGATAGACAGGGTGCCCTGTGCTGGAGGCACTGAATACAGGGACACCACATTGCTTTGATTGGGCGTTGACCCAGTTGATAACGAAGTAGAAAAAAGAGGAAGAGAAGGGAGGTGTGAGTGAGAAGCGGTGGGATGTGCCTGAGAGGAGGAGGAAGGAGGAGAGCAAGTACGAGCAGGTGGATGTGGTGTGGGAGGAGAGAGGGAAATAGGAGGGGGAAGAGATGGAGGGGAGAGAGGAGAAAAAGGAGGGGGGAGAGATGGAGGAGAGAGAGGAGAAAATGAAGGAGGAGAGGGTGAGGAAGAGGAAGAAAATGGATGTGTCAGAGATGTGAGGGAGGGGAAAGAAGGAATGATATGGAAAGAAGGATAGAGAGGGATGGCAGCGAGGAAAGAGGAGAAAAGTCTGAAGAAGGAGAAAGGGACTGAGAGAAGAAAGAGGAGAGGGTGTCCCCCCTGTGATTCTTGAGAGGGGACCGTTGAAACAAAAATGCCTTCTCCCTGTGGAAAGAGGCGGGGAGCGTTTTTCCCTGTACAAGGCTCCTTATTCAATGAGAGCAGTCTACACCTGTCCCGTGTCTCCACAGGATGGACATGTGATGTGTGTGATTCTGAATTCTGCTCGTGACATGTCAGTGATCATTTTCGCACAGACGATTTAACACCTTTTCAATCTTATTCACATAAAAAAATCACTTCCTGGTCCGTTCAAATTAACTTGCTGTACCTTCTACACGATGCACCACTGCTCTTTTATAGCAGAAGGTAATCTATAACAAAACTTTCCTGTGCCTTTCAAACAAAAAAAAAAACATTTCATTGTGCAGCGTAAAGTCTGCCTGTCCATTTGGTTCTCACGTACTCTGACCTTCAATTCACATGCCTAGCCCTTCGATTCTCACGTACTGTGTCTATTCCAAAAACCTATTCAACAAAGGTGATTAAAAATCTGAAAACTGCTGCATTCTGGTTCTATGTGCAAGAGCACTGAAATTCTTGTCTTCGCTGAATGCCTGATGGGAGGGGTGAGTGAAGCCGCTGCGCAGCTGGTTGTGTATTCTCCCTCAGACTGCAGTTTCCTTATCTGTGTTTCTGACCTTGGTCTAAAGCACGCTACTAGATGTGCTTTTTTTTTTTCCTTTTAAAAAATGGTTGGAGAATAAAACTTTAAAATAAATTCATTAGAAAAACCTCTCCAAAATTATTTAAAAATGTACTTAAAAGAAAAACTTTAAAAACAAAAGTTAGATTTAAAAAGAAAAACAGAAAGAAAACCCTACACAGTTTAGTTAAACTCTTAGGAAAAAGATTGACCAAAATAAATAATAAAAAAAAAAACTCCAAAAACAAAAAGCTGATCCAAAAAAGGGAGGGAAAAAAAACGTATTAATAGTAAAACTCTAAAAAACAACAAGTTTGACAAGAAGAAAAAACCCTTGTTACTAAAACAGCTAATTAAAAACAGAAAAGAGGTGGAAAAAACTGATGTAAAATGATAAAAACAAAAAGAAAAATACTTTTCGTTGGTGCTGCTCCCCCCACCCTTATATCTCTGCTTGCTGCGTCTACAGACACTGAAATCACGTATCAAAAAAAAGATTATCCCTCAGAATAGCAAAAAAAAAAAAAAATGAATACAGTTCAGTCTGAATGCCTGAGAATTTTCACGCTACAGCCTGTAGCCAAAAAACTAGCTTAAAGAGATCAAAACCAGGAAACAGATGTGACAACGTGATTAGCAGAGGAGGGGGGTCAAAGGGGTTTCTCGCTGCTGCAGCCAGCAGTGAATGAGATAGTGACAGAGCGCACGCTGCTCTGAGTGTAAATTTAAAGCAGCGATACCTGATACAGACAGGAAGACGTACAAATGAAACAAACACCCGGGAGTATACGAATCCCTCTTTTAGATGATCTGTGACACATACAAGCTGCTCTGGTAACTGATAACTCACCAATTGCACTGAGCACGCCAATGCTCCAAGTCTATTACCCTGTAGAGACCGGTCGCCCTGCCTGGTACGCCGGCCACAGGAATCTGTAATAGCCTGTACAAAATTCCCACCCTTCACACCTGGAATACTGGGAGTGTCTCCCTCCGATGTGTGAAAGAATCTGTGAGAATTTATCCAAACAAAGCCCCCACCCTTCACACCTGGAATACTGGGATTGTCTCCCTCCGATGTGTGAAGGAATCTGTGAGAACTTATCCAGCAATCTGGCTTTTCCTGCTATACAGCTTCCAGAAATCAGCAAGCAAAAACACAGTCACCGTTCCAACTTTTCTCCCGGTTCACATAAAACATGAAACACATACACAGCACAGCAGCAAACAACTTATATCCCAGGGTTTTGGATAAGGGTGTGGACTTTTTACACTACCTGGGAATGCGGTGGTGACCACACCTGACCGGCAAGAGGTGTAAGACCTGGACTGGACACAAGGGACTTTCAGGTAAGATGACAAGATTTTCTTACCTTACTTATGGAGCTGCGCAGTCTCCGTCCCGTGAGCCAAGGCCATGACCAACACCTCTGTCTATCCGGTCAGCAGGTCCCCGTGCGTTTCGTCCACTGCCCCGCTTGCAGGCGCCAACTGTTATGGAAATTTAATTAGGATAAATTTATCCTGCAGGTGTTTGCTGGTGCTGTTCCCAATTTTATCCTAAATGTCTTTTTGAGCGCTCAGAACGAAATGAAAACTGTCCACACGGAAGTGTCAGTATAGCAGTTCGTCAAGACCCCACGTTTATTATTCATTCAAGGTTTTATACGTTTACAAAAAGGGGCTGGTTAGTCAATTAACATACAATTAAAAGCTGCTAGATTATTGGCTGTTCTAGTGTAAGTATGATAATTATGATAAAAGGGCTGAAGTTGCAGATTTATTGTTTTTGCTCTTTGCCCTAGCTTTCTTGCATGACTAGTAAAGAAAACAATAGATATCTATTAAAGGTACTGCCACACTTAGCGATCTCGTTAGCGATCACGATAACGACGCAATCGTTGGTGTGATCTCTTTTAGGTCGCTAGTAGCTGCCAAACAGGAGATCTCATAAACGACACATCAGCGGTCAGTGATCTCTTTAACGACTTTGGCGGTCGTTAGGATGTCATTAGCATGTACTGAGCGCTTCTGATTCATAGGAATTTCCAGCATTGCTCCTGCTCTCTGCGTCCTGCTAGCCTGCTTTGCAACTTCTGCGATCCTCTCTGTGACGCAAAAGAGAACTTACAGATATTGCGATCCAAACCGTGACGCAAAAACCCTAGTCCCGGCTGCGCCGCTGTCATATGCGTCACAAACGAGGTCGATCGTCGTTCGCAAAAGGTGCCAAACACAGCGATATAGGCTCACCAGCGGGACGCCAACTATCAAAAAACGGTCCAGAACTCTAGTGAACGATCAGCGACATCACAGCAGGGGCCACATCGTTGCTACATGCCACACACAACGAGATCACTAACGAGATCGCTAAATAGTGACGTTTTTGCAATCTCGTTTGTGATCTCGTTTGCGATCTCGTTTAGTGTGGCATACCCTTAAGACTTTCTGTTCTTGTTTCTTATGAAGGCCAGGGTCGTCTTAAACGACTGATTATAGCTGGCATCAGCTTTTGCATAGATATGTGTGAGCACAGGATTTTTAGCAAGTGAGATCTATCTATCTGTGAATGCATATATATGAATATCATTGAATATATGGAATACATATATATTTCCATGACGGGCAGAACCAGATACGTACTCGGGAGCTGACCTGTAAGTCAACCCCCATGCACGTTCATAAGGAGGGCGGTGTAGTGGAAATATGTATTTGTATGGATTTACCTGCAGTAAATTAGCATCTGCTCTAAAGGGTATGCCACACTAAACAACATCGCTAACGGATCGCTAAAAAACGTCACTATTTAGCGATCCATTAGCGATGTTGTTGTGTGCGGCAGCTGCCAGCGACGAGCTTCCTGCTGTGATCTCGCTCGTCGCTGGAATCGTTCCGGACCCTATTTTATCGCCGGCGCTCCCGCTGGGTAAGTATAATCGCTAAGTGTAGCACCTTTTCTTAGCGATTTAGCGGTACTTTTGTACCGCTAAAGTCGTTAAGGAGATCGCTAACCGCGATAGCGTCCTTAACGACATAGCTAAGTTAGGTAGCTACTAGCGATATAGAAACAATCCCGCTAGCGATCTCATTAGTATGCGACGCTAACGAGATCGCTAGCGGGATTGTGTAGTGTGGCAGTACCTTTAAGGGTATGCCACACTGAACAATATCGCTAACGGGATCGCTAAAAAACGTCACTATTTAGCGATCCCGTTAGCGATGTTGTTCAGTGCGGCAGCTTCCAGCGACGAGCTTCCTGCTGTGATCTCGCTCGTCGCTGGAATCGCTCCGGACCCTATTTTATCGTCGGCGCTCCCGCTGGGTAAGTATATATCGCTAGTGTGGCACCTTTTCTTAGCGATTTAGCGGTACTTTTGTACCGCTAAAGTCGTTAAGAAGATCGCTAACGGCGATAGCGTCGTTAACTATATCGCTAAATGTGGCCGCACTTAGCAATATAGAAACAATCCCGCTAGCGATCGCATTAGTATGCGTCGTTATTGTGATCGCTAGCGGGATTGTTTAGTGTGGCAGTACCTTTAGGCTGCAGCTCTTCACAAAGGTCATAACCTATGTTATCTATCGCAAAGGTAGCTTTCCTGGTCTCAAGGTCTCAGACCCCAGGGTGCCTTCCTGAGAACACACAGAATTTGAACCATTTCACACCTCTGATGCCTGAAGAGAGACACCAAATTGAAGTCTGACACTGTCTATGCACTATGGGAAAGAAAGGTTAAGAAGAAGAGAGTTTAGAAAAAATAATGTATTCATTGGGAAAGTAGCCATGGTCCAGTCACAAACTAGGAATTAGAATGTTAACATGAAAGGCTGATATAGGAATCTGATCTCCAGGCTAAACCTATAAATTGGGCCCTCCACAAAAAAAGGCATTCACAGAATGAGAGCAGCCAAGCTGATGTGATCCATTTCATATTTCCCCCCTCAGGGAACAGAATACCAGACCGCAAAGTTTAGATATTTCTGTAAGTTTCTCCCTTTTATTTAATAACTGTTTTGCATATTTGTCACTGTTTATTTCCATATTGTTTATATCCTTTTATTTTAAGCACTGTACCTTTTCTATTAAAGCTTAAAACTTTAATAAGTTTGAACCTTCTATGCTTTAAAATAATCCATAACTTAGAGTGTATGATCCTGGTGATTGGCAGACAGTAGTAGTAGTACTTCTGGGACTCATCGGCTGTGTGTTCGGTGAGCGGTGGCAGCGTGTGTGAAGGCCTGAGGTGGCTGTGGACTGGTGTTTGTAGCCAGGGGGGCCAATATCCTTGGCCCCTTCCTAATCTATAAATATCAGCCCACAGCTGTTTGCATTGCCTTTTCTGGCTATTAATTATAGGGGGACCCCACATCATTTTTTTTGGGGCCCCCCTATTTTAATAGCCAGTAAAGGCTATGCAGACAGCTGCCGGCTGATATTAATAGCTTGGGAAGGTCCATGGGTATTACCCGTTTCCGAGGCTATAAACATCGGCCTCCAGTCACTCGCTTTCCCTCTCTGGACTGGAAAATTGTGCGGGAGCCCACACAATTTTTTTTCCTTTTTTTTTAAACTAAACAGATTTAAGGCCGGGGTCACACTTGCGAGAAACTCGCACGAGTTTCGCACCTCAATACCCAACACTGCCGCCGGCACTCGGGACTGGAATGTGCGGCTGCATGTATTTCTATGCAGCTGAACGCTCCGGTCCGAGTGCCGGCGGCAGTGCTGGGTACTGAGGTGCGAGACTCGTGCGAGTTTCTCGCAAGTGTGACCCCGGCCTAACGCAGATTTTTTCTATTTATAGGTATATCTATCTATAGCTATCTCTAGATAGAGATAGCTATAGATAGATATATCTATAGATACATAGATAATCTATAGATACATAGATATATCTATAAGATTAAAAAAGGAAAGCAGCACAAAAAAATTACAAAAGGTGACCTCCCTCGGATGGGTCCTTGCTCTACTGTATATGCCTCTCTTGGGCTATCAGCCTACACTTATGGACACTCATGTCACTCCCAGGCTAAGCCTACAATTTATGGGCAGGTAGAGCTGATTACGGCCACCTGCAGGTCAATGGGAGGAGTGCAAAATCAGGCTGGAGGCAGCAATAGTTAAATACCGTATTTTCCGGTGTATAAGACGACTGGGCGTATAAGACGACCCCCCAACTTTTACAGTCAAAATATGAAATCGTTTTAAAAGTGTGTGGGGGGGGTCTTCTTATACGCCGGGTGTCATCTTATACGCCGGGTACGGAACATATGGTGGGGGGGGCTCTGTGCTGGGGGACGGCGGCGGCTCCTCTTTGTGCAGCCCCCCCAGGCTCTGTGCTGGGGGACGGCGGCGGTGGTTCTTTCTGCTGAGTCGGGGCTCTTCTGGCATTTCCTCAATCCCCGGAGGCCCCGGCAGCTCTATTGCTGCGATGCGGTGGCCTCCGGGAAAATGGCCGCTGAGGGCGGCGCATGTTCAGTTTCAGATCTCGTCTCCTGAGATCTAGAGACGAGATCTGAAGCTGAGCATGAAGCGGCCATTTTCCCGGAGGCAACCGGGGATTGAGGAAATGCCTGCAGAGCCCTGAATCTGCAGAAAGAACCACCGCCGCCGTCCCCCAGCACAGAGCCCCCCCAAGGCTGCACAAAGAGGAGCCTCCGACGCCACCCCCAGCGCCTAGACCCTCGCTGATATAATCAGGTTAACACCTTGTCTCTGAGACGCCCACTCCCCCCACCATATGTTCCGTACCCGGCATATAAGACGACCCCCGACTTTGAAGACGATTTTCAGGGGTTAAAAAGTCGTCTTATATGCCAGAAAATACGGTATACAGAAAAACCCATTGATAGTAAAATCTAAATTCAGTGTTTTTAATGTTTTTCTGTGTTTTCACATGGGAAAGTAGCCATGGTCCAGTCACAAACCAGGAATTAGAATATTAACATGAAAGGCTGGTCTAGAAATCTGATCTCCAGGCTAAACCTATAAATTGGGCCCTCCACAAAAAAAGGCGTTCACAGATTGAGGGCAGCCAAGTTGATGTGATCCATTTCATATCCCCCCCTCAGGGAACAGAATACCAGACCACAAAGTTTAGATATTTCTGTAACTTTCTCCCTTTTATTTAATAACTGTTTTGCATATTTGTATGTCACTTTTTATTTCCATATTGTTTATATCCTTTTATTGTAAGCACTGTACCTTTTCTATTAAAGATTAAAACTTTAATAAGTTTGAACCTTTTATGCTCTAAAATAATCCATAGCCTACAGTGTATGATCCTGGTGATTGGCAGACAGTAGTAGTAGTAGTACTCCCGGGACTCATCGCCCGTGTGTTCGGTGATTAGTGGCAGCATGTGTGAAGCGGGGTAGCGTGGTCTGTGTTGACCCCGGGTGTGATTTCTGCTCCCATTGCATAGGACAGAGGTTGAATGCTGGATTGAGTGAGAGGAGATTGATTAACCCTTGTAAGTGCAACCCCTAGTCACGTGCTGAGAAGTGGGTATGTGACCCCAACACGTGATTGTGTGATGAGTGCTGTGCTGGAATTGCTGTCCTCATCTTTGGCCAATAGAAGTGTTGAGACAGCCGTGCCTTAGTTTTGCTAATCCCCAAGTGTCCAGCAAGTGGAATCTCATGGGCAATCCTCAACAACTCACCTCGGAACTGGTGCGGGACGACCAGCTGTTTTTCCCTCAACCACTCCTTTTGGGAACCTCCGGGCACTGTCTCCCGGTACAACCTTCCTCGTTCCCAGAACACCCTCCTTATCAGTCACGGAGGTGGGCGTCTCGGCGAGGTGCCTCAAGTTCCCCAGGCTCGCATCTGAGTGCAGAGCGGCCTGGAACTCCTGGCTGGAGGCAGCCAGAAGTGACGTCAGGGTTCCTTCCTCACTGGGACCCTCTGGGACCGGCTCTGGGTCCACCTCTGGTTCAGTCTCTCCTGTAGCGGAGGAGGGTCCAGATGGCAGGGCGCTACCTGCGATCCGGGCACTCTGACTGCGGGTGACAGCAGCTACATATGCAGTCTCCCCGGGGATTTCTATAGACCCATCAGCCTGCGCTGCTATGGACTCTACCTCCCCATCCACCCCCAACACTCCAGGAGCAGTGCTACTTATGGGCCAGTTACCTTCCTCGGTGGCACTGGTCAGTGTCATGGCGTCACCTTCCTCCCGGTTCCCATGCACCTCCCCATTTCCTTGAGCACTGTCGCTTGCTCCTGCTAGGGGTTCCTCAGCCGTCTCACTCCGCAGAGCGACGGGACTGAACGCTCCTGTACCTGTGGACACATCTACCACTTCAGAGAAAGGGTTAACAGATTCAGATGGCACAGATACATCACTATCAACATCAGTCCTAGGGAAAGAAAGGTTATCAGTTGCATCATCACTTCGCAAAGCATTAGCAGGTAACACAATCAGTTTCCCATCATCATCAACATCAACATCATGGTTAACGTTAACCTTATCATCAGATTGGGAAGGGGTGTCAGGGACATAGTACGCCACCATCCTCCCCAGATCAGTCCCCAATAAAACATCAGTGGGCAGGTTTTCGGACACCCCCACTTCCTTCACCCGCTCCCGGTACCCCAGTCAATGAAAACTCGGGCTATCGGCAAGGGGTAGTGGACGCCCCCAATCCCTGTGACAGTTAAGGTTTTCCCCGGAATCAACTCTTCAGGGGCCGCCAGTTCAGGTCGGATGAGGGTTCGTTAAGCCCCGGTGTCCTTGAGGCCTGTAGCAAGACGGGCCCCCACGCGGACGGGCTGCACGTTGTCATCAACCCTCCCCACCACACCACCCACCAAAAGAACAGAGGCGTTGGGCCCGGAGGCCTTGGCTGGGGGGTTCTTCTGCCTCTCCGGACAGGTGGCGCTGATGTGTCCAGTCCTTTTACAGGAGAAACACTGGCGGGGGTCTGATGTAGGCCGGGCGCTGGCAAAGGGGATAGTGCCTCCAGAGGGACAGCTGGCAGGGGCACTGGGGTTGGTTGCAGGCTTACCCCTCCCCAACAGGTGGTGACGGCCTTCCGCACCTCGGGTTTCCGGTTGGCCTCATAGCTGTCGGCGATCCGGGCTGTTGTGACCGCATCCTCTGGTTCTCGGTCCAGGATGAACTGTCGGACCTCAGCTGGGCACAGATGCAGGAACTGGTCTTTGATCATCAGGTCTTTCAGCTCCTCATAGGTGTCAACTGACAGTCCATGGATCCACTGGTCAAAGTGGTTCCTGAGTCCTTGCACCACATCGCTATAACTGTCGTGTGGGCCATGTTGGAGGTTCCGGAACTTCTTTCGGTATACCTCAGGGGTTAGCTGGTACTTGGCAATCAGGGCCTGCTTGATGGCCTCATAGTCACTGTCTTGATCTGGTGCGAGGGAAGCGAACGCCTCCAAAGCTTTGCCCTTCAGCCCGGGGGTCAAGTACCTGGCCCATTGGTCGGCAGGCAGCCGGTTCTGTCTGCAGACTTTCTCAAAGGCCCGCAGAAAAGTGTCCAAGTCTCCTTCCTTTTCCAGCACGGGAAAGTGCTCCGGCGGGGCTTGGGACTCTGAGAGCTGCTGGGTGTACCGCTCTGGGCTGTGGAGGGCATTGCCCCTTGTCTGAGCAGCTCCAGTTCATGGGCTCTCTGAACTTCCAGCTCGGCTCTCTCAGCCTCCCGCTCAGCTCTCTCAGCCTCTCGCTGTTTGGCCTCTCGCTGGTCGGCTCTCTCTTGAGCTTGCTGGATCAGCCTCAGGCGTTCTTCCGTTTGTCAGCGGTGAGTCCCTCCAGGGCCGCCTGCAGGTAAGGGTCCACCTCTCTCTGGGCGTAAGCAGTCAGGGGTTGGGCCTCTGCTCCTGCGGCACCACCTTGGCTTGGGCCGGCTCCTGCGCCCGCCACGCTCCGATGCTCGCCCAGCTCCTTCAGGGCCTGGACCAGTCGGGCTTTGGTTTGGTTCTTGTGGTCAAGGCCGTGGTACACGCAGATTCCCACAAGAGTGTCCCTGTTCTGCTTTTCGAACCAACTTGCTCCTCTTGTAGCCATGGTTGCCAAATAAAAGATAGGATAGAAAAACAAAGAGAAGGGAGGGGTAACCGCAAGTACACACAATTGTCTCAGGACTAATAAACACTGAGTCTGTTCTCCAAAACTTTAGCTGCAGGGTCGCTGAAGAACCGTGCAAGTTTTTTAGTGAAGGGAATGATTGCTCAAACCAGATCACTAATGCTCTATAATCCCACCGCTCTGCCACCAATATGTGATGAACGGGCACGCGGTCCGCCACACGGTAGCCCGGGGTATCACGGCTTGTGATCCCTCCGTGCTGCAAATGTGACGAAAACGCGCACACCCACGACGGCTGCTGCCGTCCGACCCAGTAAACTGCAGGGATTTATAATTATCCCACTTCCACTTAGGAACTTGCAGCTCTCTGGCGCCCCCCTTACCCTCAGGTCAGTCAGGGAACTGCACCTAGGATAATTGGTCGCCAGACGGGTCACTTGGATGTGTGCTGGCTATTGGGCACGCTGCAGTGAGGGAATTATAATTACTCCTGGCTGCAGCCAGGCAGTACCCTTATAAACCCGCTCCGTCACTGCCAGCGTCACCCAATAGATTAACACTTTACACCCTTCCTTTTAGCTGCCACCAGCTACGGCTTTTGATGAACAATTTATCAAGAGGGTCCGTAGCAACCCCAAAACAGTAGCGTAGTGCTTCAGGCACGTGCAAATTCGTTTATAGAGCAGGAGAAACAAACTAATAAATTTATAGGTTTATTCCTTAAAAAACAGGCAGTGCTTATACAATATAAAAAGATGGAACAAACTGAGACAATATCGTTATGTACAGATGCAGTTATAAAACAAAATGGGATTAAGAATGAAAGACTCACATGGTTGTTAGATCATTACAGGCAAGCCAGGCTGGGGGAAGGAGCCACACGTCATAATTCATTGGCAGATCTGTTAGTCAGGACATCCCAGCAGAAAGTGCCTAAGGAACTTCACTGCAAGACTTATGCATGTCAGCTTCTGACCTCACAAAAAGGGCTGGTTTTCTGGCCACCTCCCCTGGCTGCAAGCTATGGTTTGAGCTCTGCAATATCATAAGGTCCATAACTCGTCCTGTGAACCTAGCAGAATAACGGCAGACCTATCAATGATCTTACTCTAAAATGACGGTTCCAATGAGCCCACACTTGGGTGGGCTAGTACATGGGGCACCCGAGAATTCCATTTCTCGGGTTCTGTTGGAGTTACGGGTTTACCAGCACCACGGGAACGATGCCCGTCGGCGCATGGTTCAACACAGTAACTTTCGTGTTTCTAGCGAATGCTCCCACCGTGTTATTAACCAAAAAAGAATGAATTCTCCAAAATGGCTGCTATAGGAAGAAAGCACTTGTGCAGACAATGAAGGACCACTGCGGTGAAGCGGGAAAACTTCCAGCACTGGCAGCTCACATTACACTGCCTGAGTGCAGGCTGGGGGTTGGTGAGAAGTATGAGAGCTGCAGAGAGAAGGAGGGGGGCTTTGCTTGGTGGGCTTTCAGCAGTACAAAAAAAAAAGATGAGGACAGCAATTCCAGCACAGCACTCATCACAGTGATGACATTACTACATTGTGCCTGCCATGCCTCAGACCACACGTGATGACATTACTAGATTGTGCCTGCCGTGCCTCAGACCACACGTGATAGATGACATTACTACATTGCGCCTGCCGTGCCTCAGACCACACGTGATGGATGACATTACTAGATTATAACTGCTGTGCCTCAGACCACACGTGATGACATTACTAGATTGTACCTGCCGTGTCTCAGACCACACGTGAGGACATTACTAGATAGTACCTGCTGTGACTCAGACCACATGTGAGGACATTACTAGATTATGCCGGCCATGCCTTAGATCACACGTGATGATATTACTAGATTATGCCTGCTGTGCCTCAGACCACACGTGAAGACATTACTAGATTGTGCCTGCCGTGCCTCAGACCACATGTGATGGAAGACAATACTAGTTTGTACCTGGCGCGCCTCAGACCACATGTGAGAACATTACTACATTGTGCCTGCCGTGCCTCAGACCACACGTGATGACATTACTAGATTGTACCTGCCGTGCCTCAGACCACTTGTGAGGACATTACTAGATTATGGATGCGGTGCCTTAGATCACATGTGAAGACATTACTACATTATGCCTGCAGTACCTCAGACCACACATGAGGACATTACTACATTTTTTTCGCAGACCTCACGTGAGGACATTACTACATTGTGCCTGCCGTACCTCAGACCACACGTGAAGACATTATTAGATTGTGTCACGGACGTGGTTTGTGGAACCACTGTGCCATAATAATAATAATAATCTTTATATAGCGCCAACATATTCCGCAGCGCTTTACAGTTTAACAGTTTCAGAACACAAGTCATAAGTAACAACGTTAACAATACAATAATTAAAGCAAAATAAGCCGCCCCTGCTCGTGGGAGCTTACAATCTACAATGAGGTGGGGGAGATACAAAGTACAGGTGTTTATATACAATGGTGTATTTACAATGATGGTCCAGCCATCTTGAGGGAGTGAGGGATGGATGGAGATAGTGAATGGGCTACACACACACACTTAAGGGTATGCCACACTGAACAATATCGCTAACGGGATCGCTAAAAAACGTCACTATTTAGCGATCCCGTTAGCGATGTTGTTCAGTGCGGCAGCTGCCAGCGACGAGCTTCCTGCTGTGATCTCGCTCGTCGCTGGAATCGTTCCGGACCCTATTTTCTCGTCGGCGCTCCCGCTGGGTAAGTATATATCGCTAGTGTGGCACCTTTTCTTAGCGATTTAGCGGTACTTTTGTACCGCTAAAGTCGTTAAGAAGATCGCTAACGGCGATAGCGTCGTTAACTATATCGCTAAATGTGGCCGCACTTAGCGATATAGAAACAATCCCGCTAGCGATCGCATTAGTATGCGTCGTTATCGTGATCGCTAGCGGGATTGTTTAGTGTGGCAGTACCTTTACACATAGAGTGACTTTGATTAGTGAATGTGATAGGCCGCTCTGAACAAATGTGTTTTGAGGGAGCGCCTGAAACCATGCAAATTGTGGATAGTCCTAATTTCTTGGGGTAGAGCATTCCAGAGGATTGGCGCAGCGCGGGAGAAGTCTTGGAGTCGGGAGTGGGAGGTACGGATTAGTGCAGAGGTTAGTCGAAAGTCGTTTGCAGAGCGCAGCAGTCGGTTAGGCCGATAGATAGAAATGAGGGAGGAGATGTAGGGGGGTGCTGCACTGTGGAGAGCTTTGTGGGTGAGAACCAGTACTTTGAATTGGATCCTATAATGAATGGGCAGCCAGTGTAAGGACTGGCGAAGAGCGGACGCGTCCGAGTACCGATAAGCCAGATGGATGACCCTGGCTGCTGCATTAAGGATGGACTGGAGAGGGGATAGTTGAGTAATGGGGAGGCCAAGTAATAGAGCGTTGCAGTAGTCCAGGCGGGAGTGGATCAATGCTACAGTGAGGGTTTTTGTTGTTTCCATGGTGAGAAAAGGCAGATTCTAGAGATGTTCTTTAGGTGTAGGCGGCAAGAGCGGGCAAGAGATTGTATATGGGAGGTGAAGGAGAGATTGGTGTCAAACATAACCCCAGACAGCGAGCCTGCTGCCGGGGTGTTATTATGGTGCCGCCCACGGAGAGGGATATGTCAAATTTAGGGAGGTTAGTAGACGGCGGGAGCAGAAGAAGTTCAGTTTTGGAGAGGTTAAGTTTCAGAAAGAGAGCGGACATGATGTTGGAGACTGCGGACAGACAGTCGGTGGCGTTCTGTAGTACAGCGGGGGTAAGGTCGGGGGATGACGTGTATAGTTGTGTGTCATCAGCATAAAGATGGTACTGAAAGCCAAATCTGCTGATGGTCTGTCCAATTGGGGCCGTGTAGAGAGAGAAGAGAAGGGGGCCAAGGACTGAGCCCTGGGGTACACCGACAGTGAGAGGAAGAGGAGATGATGTGGAGCCAGAGAACGAAACACTGAAGGAGCGGTTAGAAAGATAGGAGGAGAACCAGGAGAGAACAGTGTCCTTAATACCTAGTGAGTGGAGCCTAGACAGTAGGAGACGGTGGTCAACCGTGTCGAAAGCTGCAGAAAGGTCGAGAAGAATGAGCAGAGAGTGGTCACCGTTACGTTTTGCTGTAAGAAGGTCATTGGTCACTTTGATGAGTGCAGTTTCAGTCGAATGTAGGGGTCAGAAGCCGGACTGTGAAGGGTATAGAAGGGAGTAAGTGGAGAGGTAACGGGTGAGGCGGGAGTAGACTAGGCGCTCCAAGAGTTTAGAGATGAAGGGGAGATTGGAGACCGGTCTGTAGTTGTTTGTGCAGGAAGGGTCGAGAGCGGGTTTCTTTAGAAGTGGAGTAATGATGGAGTGTTTGAAGGAGGATGGAAAAATGCCAGAGGAGAGTGAGAGATTAAAGATTTTAGTTAGGTGAGTTGTGATAACTGGAGAGAGAGACTGGAGGAGATGTGAGGGAATGGGGTCGGTAGTGCATGTAGTCGGAAGAGAGGAGTCTGGAGACTTCTTCTTCTGTGATGGGATCAAATGTGGAAAGTGAGCCAGGGGAACAGCAGGGTGGGATGGGAGTCACAGCCCTTGGTGGTTGAGAGCAGATTTCCTGACGGATAGTATCTATTTTTTCTATAAAATGGGAGGCCAGGTCGTCAGCACAAATGTCTGTGATAGGGGCTTGTGCTTTTGGCCTGAGGAGGGAGTGAAAAGTGTCAAAAAGTTTCTTGGGGTTGTTGGCTAGTGAGGAGATCAGGGTGGTGAAGTAGGTCTGTTTGGCGAGGTGAAGGGCAGCATTATAAGTTCTTAACATGAATTTAAAGTGGATGAAGTCTTCTGGTGTGCGGGTTTTTCTCCAGAGGCGTTCAGCACTCCTAGAGCATCGCTGAAGAAGTTGAGTTTGTAATGTGAGCCAGGGCTGTTTTACTGTGTGTTTGGAAGTTCTGAGGGTGAGCGGTGCTACTTGGTCAAGGGTGCTTCTAAGAGTGTCATTGTAGTGATGAACAGCCAGATTAGGACAAGAAAAAGAGGAGATTGGGGACAGCGATGAGTGTAGGGAGTCTGAAAGTGTCTGAGGGTTAATGGCTTGTAGATTTCTGAATGTGTGGTAGGTAGGAGTGCGCTGGGGTGGTCGAGGATTTGTGAGCGTGAAGGAGAGAATGTTGTGGTCAGAGAGTAGAAGCGGTGAGTTATTTAGGTGGGAGATTGAACAGAGGCGGACAAAGACCAGGTCAAGGGTGTTACCATCCTTGTGTGTCTCAGAGTTTGAAAGCTGTGAGAGGCCTAGAGAAGTGGTTAGTGATAGAAGCTGAGATGCAGGTGTGGAAGTAGGGCTGTTAATGGGGATGTTGAAGTCTCCAAGGATAAGGGTTGGTAGTTCTGAGGACATGAAGTGCGGCAGCCAGGCAGAGAAGTGGTCAAGGAACTGGGTGGGCGAGCCTGGGGGCCGATATATGACCGCTACTCTGAGGGAGAGGGGACGAAAGAGCCTGATGGTGTGGACCTCAAAAGAAGGGAATGAGAGTGATGGAATTGGGGGGATGACCTGGAAAGTGCATTGTGGGGACAGGAGTATGCCGACTCCACCACCATGTCTGTCTGCGGGTCTCGGGGAATGGGAGAACTGTAAGCCACCATAAGAAATGGCAGCAGGGGAGACCGTGTCAAAATCCTGAATCCAGGTTTCAGTGAAGGCCAACAGATGAAGAGAGTTGTTCAGAAAGTAGTTGTGCAGGAAGGATAGTTTGTTGCATGCAGACCGTGGATTCCAGAGGGCACAGTTAAACGAAGGAGATGAGGGAGTGCAAGTAATATTAATAAGATTATTATGGTTTCGATATCAGGTGGGGTAGGATTGAGGTTGGGGGATGGTGGACCAGGGTTGGGGGAGATGTCCCCTGAAATCAGTAGGAGTAGGAAGATAAAGAGCAGGTAGTTGTTGGAGTTGTAAGTAGGTTTTTTCTGTGATGTGTTTGGGCAAGATGGGCTGAGGTTTCTCAGGAAGGTGAGGAGTGCATGGGAACTGTACATGGGAGAGGGAAGTATGGAGGGGCTGATGTGTATGAGTCGTGATGGAGGGGGGATGGGGCGGTGAATGTGGATGGCAAGGGAATACAGGAGGATAGAAGTAATGTACATAATTAAAAAGAAAACAAAAAAACAAGAAACAAATATCCTAAAATAAAATAAAAAATATATTGCAAAACATGCGTGAGGTTGTAATAATAATAAGGGTATTTGATAAACATAATTTGGATCAAATTTTGTTTTTCATAATTAAAAAGAAAGTAAAGTGTGGGCTACCTGATTCCAGCCCTGATTAACTGCCATGGATAACTGCCGTTTACTCGATGCTTGTCTTCTATGATGCTTAGCTTTCTGTGATGCGTGCACCCCACACATGCGTGCACCCCTTAGGCTACTCCTAAATATATAGCCCACACTACAGGGTTAGGAGAGTGGGATTGTGGGAGCTGGTTTGGGATAATTTGGCAGCTGGGGCCAGCACACCAGGGGGTGGTTAAATGATCAATGGCCTAGACCTGGCAACATCTATATGCTTTAGCACCTTCCCTGATAAGATCTACAGAGGTCCAAATCACAGGATATGAAGCAGTAAGTATTAAACAGTGCTAAGATGAATTATACTAAAGCTTTACCAGGCACATTAAACTATGTTGCAAGATGGTTAAGCAGTGCTTGGCAGCAACTAGACGTATGGAGTTCATACCAATAGGATAAATAGCAGCATGCAACACAGATAGCAGAGATGGGATTGTATCATTCAGCTGATTGCTTCCAGTGAATGCAGTTCATACCAATAGGATAAATAGCAGCATGCAACACAGATAGCAGAGATGGGATTGTATCATTCAGCTGATTGCTTCCAGTGAATGCAGTTCATACCTGTGTGAAGAGAGAAGATGAATGTTAATTCCTTGCCATGGATAACTGCCGTTTACTCGATGCTTGTCTTCTATGATGCTTAGCTTTCTGTGATGCGTGCCCCCCACACATGCGTGCACCCCTTAGGCTACTCCTAAATATATAGCCCACACTACAGGGTTAGGAGAGTGGGATTGTGGGAGCTGGTTTGGGATAATTTGGCAGCTGGGGCCAGCACACCAGGGGGTGGTTAAATGATCAATGGCCTAGACCTGGCAACATCTATATGCTTTAGCACCTTCCACCTGATAAGATCTACAGAGGTCCAAATCACAGGATATGAAGCAGTAAGTATTAAACAGTGCTAAGATGAATTATACTAAAGGTACTGCCACACTTAGTGATCTCGTTAGCGATCTCAATAACGACGCAAGCTAATGAGATCGTTTTTGTGATCGTTTTAATGTCTCTAGTAGCTGCCACACTTAGTGATCTCGTTAACGACTCAAAAGCGGTTAGCGATCTCATTAACGACTTTAACGGTCATTGCGATGTAAAAAACAGCGCACATCGCTCACAAAAGGTGCCAGACACAGCGATATAGGCTTACCAGCGGGACGCCAATGATCTAAATACGGTCCAGAACTCTAGTGAACGATCAGCGAGATCACAGCAGGGGCCACGTCGTTGCTACATGCCACACACGTTAGCGTCACGAACGAGATCGCTAAATAGTGACGTATTTTAGCGATCTCGTTAGCGACGCTGTTTAGTGTGGCATACCCTTTTAAGCTTTACCAGGCACATTAAACTATGTTGCAAGATGGTTAAGCAGTGCTTGGCAGCAACTAGACATATGGAGTTCATACCAATAGGATAAATAGCAGCATGCAACACAGATAGCAGAGATGGGATTGTATCATTCAGCTGATTGCTTCCAGTGAATGCAGTTCATACCAATAGGATAAATAGCAGCATGCAACACAGATAGCAGAGATGGGATTGTATCATTCAGCTGATTGCTTCCAGTGAATGCAGTTCATACCAATAGGATAAATAGCAGCATGCAACACAGATAGCAGAGATGGGATTGTATCATTCAGCTGATTGCTTCCAGTGAATGCAGTTCATACCAATAGGATAAATAGCAGCATGCAACACAGATAGCAGAGATGGGATTGTATCATTCAGCTGATTGCTTCCAGTGAATGCAGTTCATACCAATAGGATAAATAGCAGCATGCAACACAGATAGCAGAGATGGAATTGTATCATTCAGCTGATTGCTTCCAGTGAATGCAGTTCATACCAATAGGATAAATAGCAGCATGCAACACAGATAGCAGAGATGGGATTGTATCATTCAGCTGATTGCTTCCAGTGAATGCAGTTCATACCTGTCATGGGTGTATCGCCACAAGGATCGTCACGATTACACACTCTGACTTCTCACAGCTGAGTTGCTGTTTCTTTGTGTTTGGTAATGAGGGAGTTAATTTTACCTAGCTCTTTGCTAAGACTAGGTCCAGCCTCGCCCGGCTGCTTTTGATTATGTTCTAAATAGATTCCTTCATATACCTGCCAGTCTGCTTGTTAGATGCCGGTGAAAGCATTCATGTAGTCTAGCAGACTGGATCGGTTCTGAGAATACTTAAGCTAAGAGCTCCTTAGTTGTTTTTACTCTTACAGCTTATAGTTTATCTCTGAGACCTTAGGTGTTCCTACTGTGTGTGAGTGTTGTATGTAAGACTTTATTTACTTTATTTCTTGTCTTTTTTGTATGTCTTTCTGTTCATAAACCGTTACCTGTTCATTCCCTTTGGTGGTAATCAGGGTCCTTCTTAGGACTAGATTACAATTGGCAGGGATTGATAGGAGACAGGGTTTACGCTGGTGGCCTGGACCTCTGTACCTTTAACAGTACCTCCAGGTAGAGGGATTAGTTAGGACCCCAGTTTAGGGTCAGCATAGACCCCGGTCACCCTCTAGCCGGAGACAGCGTATAACGGATTCCGTATTGACCCACTGGACATTCTGTCAGGTAATTCTATGTTATCATATATCTATGCGCATGTTATATAGTATGTTGCCCTTTTGATATAGATTACTGACATCACATATATATATATCTGCTATACAGCGTGACATTTTCACCGGCCCTACTAAAGATTCTCCCCAGCTGTCATGGATCCAGTAGCCCAGCTGGCCCGGCAGTTGCAGGGGTTGTCCATGGAGTTTGCAGACATTAAGTCCAAGGTTTTGTCCCCCCCGGTGCAAACCAGATCTGAACCTAAGGTTGCTCTCCCGGACAGGTTCACTGGTGGGCGGGACAAATTTTTTACTTTCCGGGAGGCATGTAAATTGTACTTTCGGCTGCGGCCTCGGTCATCTGGGAGTGAAGAGCAGAGGGTGGGAATTATTATCTCACTCTTACAAGGGGACCCTCAATCTTGGGCGTTCTCTATTCCTCCAGGCTCCCCAGATCTCCAGTCAGTGGATCGATTTTTTACTGCCCTGGTTCTGGTATATGATGATCCGGATCGAGTTTCCCTTGCTGAAACAAAGTTACGTAAAATACGGCAAGGAAATCGTCCAGCGGAGGAATATTCTTCTGAGTTCCGTAGATGGGCAACAGATACTCAGTGGAATGACCCAGCTCTTAGGAGCCAGTTTTGTCAAGGGTTGTCTGACAAATTAAAGGATGTGTTGGCTCAGTATGATTCTCCTCATCACTGGAGGCTGCTATGGCCCTCGCTATTCGCATTGATAGACGAATTCGGGGAAGACGCGAGGTAACTCCGCCTCCCGTGATGACTCCGCCTACTACTAAAGTCCCTTATACTGAGGTTCCCCTGGTCTGTTCTGAGGAACCCATGCAGTTGGGAGGGACATCTTTTTGTAGGAGGGAATCGGCGGTGCGCCGCAAGACTAGAAGGTGTTTCTTTTGCGGGAGAGAGGGACATTTTGTTGGGGGGTGTCCATCCCGGGCCTCTTTGAGCAAAGGAGTTAACCTGGGAGTGTGTATTTCGTCCCCAAATCCCTCTCAGTTTCTCGTGCCTGCGGAGGTGGTGATTGGTACTACCGTGTTTCCCCGAAAGTAAGACAGTGTCTTACTTTCTTTTTATCCCCAAAAACCCCACTATGTCTTACTTTCGGGGTATGTCTTATATTGAAAAAAAAATACCTGTATCTAACCCAGTGTGATACAGTACCACCTGCTGTATTTAATCCAGTGTGACACCTGCTGATACCCACTGGGTTACATACAGCAGATGATACCCCAGTATGCCAGTGTATATGTTTTACTGATGTATGATTACTGTGTATACGTCGCCGCGTCTGCCATCTACCACCAGAAAAACTCACCTGAGTTTTTCTGCAGCCGCCTTCCGCCACGGGCTCCGGCTCCCTGCAGCCGCTGGTCCCGCCGTCCTCCGTCGCTCCGTTCGCCCGCAGTCCCGGGCTGAAGTTCTCGCGCGCTCTATTTAAATTTCTTCTTCGGTCCCGAAACGTCATCACGTTGGTCACTCACGTGACCGGAGGCTGCAGTGATAGACAGTTCTCTCCGGCCTCCGGTCACGTGAGTGACCAACGTGATGACGTTTCGGGACCGAAGAAGAAATTTAAATAGAGCGCGCGAGAACTTCAGCCCGGGACTGCGGGCGAACGGAGCGACGGAGGATGGCGGGACCAGCGGCTGCAGGGAGCCGGAGCCCGTGGCGGAAGGCGGCAGTGGTAGATGACAGACGCGGCGACGTATGGAGAGGGGGACGGTGCGGACGTGGGCAGGAAGCGGCACGCAGCTAGATGAGAGAGAGGCGGCAATACCCCGTGTTTCCCCGAAAGTAAGACATATGTCTTACTTTCGGGGTACGGCTTATATTAGCCGACCCCTCTGAAACTCCCGATACGTCTTACAATCGGGGGTGTCTTACTATCGGGGAAACACGGTAGAACTGAGAGGATTTCTGTTTTTCTTGATAGTGGGTCCGGGGCTAATCTGGTGGACGCTCGGTTTGCCCAGGTGCATGGTATGCAACTGAGTGTATTGGCCAAACCGGTCCCTATAGTCTCTATTGATTCTAGACCTCTCGGTCAAGGTAGCTTGGTACAAGCTGTTCATAACATAGATCTTCGAGTAGGGGCAATACATAAAGAGCAATTGTCTTGTTATGTGTTGGAGGGTCTACCTACTCCTATTGTGTTGGGACTTCCTTGGTTGGCTAAACATAACCCAGTGATTGATTGGCAATCCAGAAAGATAAGCCAGTGGGGTGAATTTTGCAGGAATAACTGCATGAGCACGGTCATCGGTGCGGTTGTGCCTAGGACTTTGTCTCCTTTTCTGGAGGACTTTGGGGAGATGTTCTCAGAGGAGGGGTGTAAAGAGTTACCTCCTCATCGGCAATGACTGCTTAATAAAGTTGTTCCGATGCCTTTGTCGTACTTTCCCGGGCCCGGGGGACGGATGATCCGGTTCAATTTTTCAGGGGGATTGTATGTAGGTAGCTCTGAGCTTGAGGGGGAGGTATTGGGGGGGTAGGGGGGGCCCCTGGGGACTTCCAGGGGGGACTGAAGTTCAGATCGGGTTTAAAATGAAAGGGTTTCGGGGAACCGTTAAAAACGGATGGTGATAGGGGGAAGTTTCTGGGCTAACTGAAGGTGAACGATCTGGGTTTTTTGTTCCAGGGAATATAAAACTTAAAGTTTCCTCCTGGAGGGGGGTCCCCCCGATTCATCCGGGCGCAGGGTCGTTCCATAAAAAAATCCCGTGGATTTGTTTGGGCCCCCCTCCTCGTTTTAAAAATTTTTTATGTGTTTCACAAACATTTTAAAAAGTATGTGGCACCCGTCTTTCCGTCACCCCTTTCCTCCTCCCATGGGGGTCAAAGATAACGTGGAATTTCAGGGTCGAAAAATCATGACCACTTTCCCGTGCGATCCTTCATACTTGGTTCTTTGGGGGGGTTGGTCCTGAGGGGAAAGGGTGGGGCCCCGGTCTGATGTTTAAAAGCAGATCGTTTGGTTTGGACCTTTTTAACAACTCACCCGGGGGACCCCCCGGCCCTGAGGGGCGGATCCCTCGTAGAGGGGGGGGGTACTGTCATGGGTGTTCGCCCAAGGGCGCGCGATTACCCTTGATTCTCACAGGAGTTTTTGTTTTTTTGTGTTTGGTAATGAGGGGGTTTAAATTTTACTAGCTCTTTTCTAAGACTTGGGCCCCCCGCCGGGCTTTTGTTATGTTTAATTTGATTCCTTCATATACCTCCAGTTGCTTGTTGAGCCGGGAAAAACATTCATGTAGTTAGCAACTGGATCGGTTCTGAGAATCTTAAATAAAGCTCCTTTGTTGTTTTTTTCCTTAGTTATAGTTTATCTC
>JARQOD010000001.1:531671500-531690074 GCA_033576555.1 Oophaga sylvatica
CTGTGATGCTTTATGAGGGCCCTTTTTTTTTGCGGGAAAAGATGACTTTTTCAGCGTCTGTTTTTTATATGGGTTTTTTTGATCGCGTGTTATTCACTTTTTGTTCGGCGGTTTTGATGTAAAGCATTGATTTTTTGCTTCGTTTTTTTTTTTTTTTTTAAGGGTTAAAAAGGGGGTTAATGTGGGAAATTTTTTGGGGGGGGTTTTTTAGGCCCGGCATACCAAATTGTGTATTTTATGTTTTTTTTTATTTTACGGAAAAGAATGAATTTTTTGGGGGAATATTTTTTTTTTTTTTTTTTTTTTGGTTTTTTTTTTACACTGTTTATTTTTTTTTTTAATTTTTTTCTTTGTCCGGGGGTGGGAAAACAGTTTTTACAATCGTGTGTGGCAGGTGCCAGCCTTCCCCCCAGCGATCGCCGGGTTTTTTTTGGCTTCTCTGCGCTTGGGCGGCAGAGGAGCCGCTCCCCCCGGCCCCCGGGCCCCATTTTGGGATGGGGGCCTGGGGGGGAGGGGCCCTCAAAACGGCCGATACATCGCGCTGCTTGAGGGTCTGGGGGGGCGCGCGGGAGCCCACCCGGGATCCCCCCTGTGCCCCCAGTCACCGCGATCATGTTTTGATCGGGGTGTGTAGGGTTAATGTGCGGGCGGTCCGGGGCCGCTCCTGACCACAGTCAGGGGTGTCAGCTGTGATAATCAGCTGACCCGGCGGGATTAGCTGCGCCTCCCTCAGGAGCGCAGCTGATCCCTATGCGTCTATCCCGTCCCCGGTCAACGGGCCCAGGTACCATGGAGGGTGTCTTTCCGATGCAGTAAGGGTTAAGCTTGCAGCTAATTCCCTGAAATCGTCTTTATGGACCTTCCTACCTACCTCTAACTTTGTCATTTGTGCCAATGTGCACCATGACCGCTGGGTCCTCACCAGCCCCTCCCAGTAATCTGTCAACCCGATCAGCGATGTGTCTGACTCGAGCGCCAGGTAGGCAGCACACTGTTCGACGATCTCTCTTTGTGACAATTGCCCTATCTGTTCCCCTAATAATTGAGTCCCCACTCCAGCACCTTCTGGCCTGCCCTGCTCTCCTAATTCCCCCCTTATGGAGCAGACACTCCCCCGGCTTTCAGTGGACATGCCTGGCTGCAGCAGTGCTACCCCTGTACTGACAACCCCCCTCATCTGCAACTTTGCAAACTTATTGGGGTGTGCCAGATCAGGACTAGCCTCCCTGGTGCTCTTCCCTCTACCCGCTTTCTAACTGCCCACCCAGCTTCTACTCATGTCCTGCAGCTCCATCCTAGCATCCCCCCCCCTCATCTATCCCTTGAGCTCTGCTCAGTTTGCAGAAGACTCCTTTCTTATTGTCTATGGATCTCAGTGTTGCCAGCTGCCATTTAGATCCAGTATTTGGGCTTCCAAATGCACAACGTGCTCACATCTCACGCAGCAGTATGCACCCTCGACCGGCTGTTCAAGGACTGCATACATGTGGCAAGATGTACACGGATGGCATTGGCAATAGTGGAGCACATTTCTAATGGGGATTTCACCAGACAGCAAAGATAAGTAAAAATAAATAAAAAGTATTAATAAAATATAACAGCAATTCAGTAATTCCTCCCTTGGAAACTCCCGAATCAAAGTCACTGAATCTCAAGTCACACTTACCACGTTCGCACTTGCGCACGGTCACACATCAGCTCGTCACACTCGCTGAAGCAGAAGATTTAAAGAGATTTTTTTTTTTTTCCTCCAGCAGCAAATCACCCTGCTGCACAAATGCACTTCCAAAAAGACTTAAGCCCAACCAGCTGGCCCTTATAACCCTTAATTATGAACCCCACCCTTAATTAACCCCTTGTGAATATAGCTACCCAAGATTTTAAATGCAATATAGTTAACCTTTAAACACACAGATAGTAAAATAAGAGATTAAACCTTTAGAGAGAAAAAATAGGTTAAAAAAGCCCCAAAAGATAGAACGGTAGAAAAGGCAGTCAGAAATCCACAATTCAGCCACTCACACCAATTCACACAGGTATTTGATTAAGGTTTTTCAAATACTTCACTGAATCTCAAGTCACACTTACCACCGTTCGCACTTGCGCACCGGTCACACTCAGCTCGCTCACACTCGCTGAAGCAGAAGATTTAAAGAGATTTTTTTTTTTTTTTTTCCCCTCCTTCAGCAGCAAATCACCCTGCTGCTCAAATGCACTTCCAAAAAGCATTGTGTTTTCCTGTGGTTGTTGAGGGTGAGTAGTAGTATGAGAAGATATTGGTCATCTCCTTAGGGTTAATATTACTAGTGGTGGCCGATTCTAACGCATGGGTATTCTGAATATGTATGTAGTTTATTTATGCATGGCTCCGCTCCCACCCTCCCATCCTATATACATGGCTCCGTCCCACCCTCCCATCCTATATACATTGCTCGCTCCCACCCTCCATCCTATATACATGGCTCTGCTCCCACCCTATATACACGGCTCGCTCCCCCCCTTCCCATCCTGTATACACGGCTCCGCTCCCACCCTCCCATCCTGTATACATGGCTCTCTCCCACCCTCCCATCCTATATACATGGCTCCGCTCCACCCTCCCATCCTATATGCATGCTCTGCTCCACCCTCCATCCTTATGCATGGCCGCTCCACCCTCCCATCCTGTATATATGGCTCCGTTCCCACCCTCCCATCCTATATACTGGCTCTGCTCCCACCCTATATACACGGCTCCGCTCCCACCTCCCACCTGTATACACGGCTCGCTCCCACCCTCCCATCCTGTTACATGGCTCGCTCCACCTCCCATCCTATATACATGGCTCCGCTCCACCCTCCCATCTATATGCATGGCTCCGCTCACCCTCCCATCCTATATGCATGGCTCCGCTCCCACCCTCCCATCCTGTATACATGGTCCGCTCCCACCCTCCCATCCTTGTATACATGGCTCCGCTCCCACCTTCCTATTTTTATATACATGGCTCGCTCCCACTTCCTATCCTTGTATATGGCTCTGCTCCCACCTCCAATTTTTTATATACATGGCTCCACTCCCACCCTCCGCTGGCTCCCCCATCCTCCGTCATCATACTTAACCTCCTCACTCCGTCGCTGCACGTCCCTGCATTTCTATCCCGGCGCGTCAGCTTCTTCCTCTGTGGTGCGGTCACGTGGCACCGCTCATTAAGGTCATGAATATGGACGCCACACCTATGGGAGTGGAGTCGCGTCCATATTCATGACCTTAAATGAGTGGTACTACGTGACCGCACCGCACAGGATAGAAGCAGACGCGCCGGAACAGGGATGAAGGGACGGAAGGTTAGTATGGATGGAGATGACCCGCGGCTACCGTCGGGAGTTCAGCGTTTAGCGCCGCTGATCTCCCGACAATAGCGGTGGCGTGGGCCGGATGTGCCTGTCGCTGATTGGTCGCGTCCGGCCGGGCACGACCATCAGCGACGCAGGATTTCCGTTACAGACGGAAGTGAAAAGTTAGACAATTATATAGTAGATGTTTCCTGTAGGTTGTAGAGGGATGAGTAGTAATGAGAAGGTATTGGTGATCTCCTCAGGGTTATATTTCATGTTTTCCTGCAGGTTGTAGACGGATAAGTAGTAGTCTGAGAAGGTACTGGCGATCTCCTTAGGGTTGTTTATTATGTTTTCCTGTAGGTTGTAGAGGGATGAGTAGTAATGTGAGAAGATATTGGCGATCTCCTTAGGGTTGTATATTATTGTTTCCTGTAGGTTGTAGAGGGATGAGTAGCAGTATGGAAGGTATTGGCGATCTCCTTTAGGCTAAGTTTATACGTTGCGGAATTGCTGCAGAATTTCCGCGGCAATCCCGCACTTCTCTGCCGCAGGAAATACGCATTTTTATTGGTATGCGTATTCCCGCCAGAAACTAGCGTTTTGCAAGCGTAATTAGCTTGCAGAATGCTAGCGTTTTCCAAGCGAAATTACGATTTACGCGAAATTAATGAACATGTTGCTTTTTTTTAACGCGAAGCGTTTTTTTCACGGAAAAAAACGCTGCATGTGCACAAAAATTGCAGAATCCATTTAAATGAATAGGATGCTTAATGCTTGCGTTTTTTCCGCTGGAAAAAACGCGAAAAAAACGTGAATATTCCTGACGTGTGCACTTAGCCTTAGTGTTTATATTCTATTTTTTTTGTCGTCCTATATGTGGGATAACATTTGTTTGGTCATTTTGGCTTTGATGTTTGTTGGCTAATATTTTGCCCGCTTTGTTTCCTGCCAGTGATACTGGTTACTTTTCCGCAGATTGTGCTTGTATTTGTGTTGGAGCAGTCGGTATAGTTCATACCTTAGTTTCTGTAATTTTTGGAGAATTATGTTTGTGAGGCTGTGTTTGTGCATCTCTTCTAGTGCGGTTATGTTTTGATTAATTTCCTCTATTTGGACTAATCTCGCTTTTTTGTTTTGGGACACCATTTGTAGTTTACCCCGGATGTAGGCCTTGTTGAGCGCACCATTAGCGTTGGTGAGGACAATAGGTGTGTTATTGTGGAGTATACGGTTAGTATCGCCTGTAATTGGGGCCTAATTTTATGGGATGTGATTAAATAATTATTTACTTTCCATGGGTAATATGTCGGGTAGTTGTATCCCTCTTTAATTTTGGCAGGAGACAGAGGCGTGGTCCAACCAGGTGATGTTCCCTATCGTGTCCTTTTGGATATACTGTAATAACCATTTATCCGTGACCATTAGATCAATTCTGGAGTAGCCTCTATGTGAGTGTGAGTAGAAGGTATAATCCTGCTCGGAGGCGTGCAGAACCCGCCAGACATCATAGAGTTCTTACGCTAGGAGGGTCTGAGAGAGAGATCAGGTGTTATTTTTATCTTTTGGTGGTGTGCCGATTTGTCAATGTTGGAGCAAGGGGTGATATTAAAGTCCCAACAGACTAAAAGGGCTCCTTTTTTTTAACCTTTTACCTTTGCTACTACTGCCAGGGTATCTTTAAGAAATGGAATCTGCTTGGAATTAGGGGTGCAAATAGAGACAATTGTGTAGGTCTTGTTATTTTGCTGCAGACTAGGATGACGTATCTGCCCTCATCGTCCATTACGCTTGTGATCAGCCGGAAGGCGACTGTTCTTTAATGCAATTAATACTTCTCTTTTTTATCAATTGCCTGGGAGTGAAATAAATTTGGGAAGTTCCTATTCTGCATTCTGTGGGCATCAGTGCTATTTAGGTGGGTTCTGAACACATAAGGTCTCTTTCACACATCAGTTTTTTTGCGTCAGTCAGAATCCGTCGTTTTGTGGAAAAAAAAAAAAAACGGATCCAGCAAATGATTTTGCTGGATCCGTTTTTTTTCCTATAGACTTGTATTAGCGATGGATTGTGACGGATGGCCTCACGTTTCATCCGTCGTGCGTGGATCAATCGGAATTTGTTTATCTGTCATCTGGAGACAACGGAAAATGTAACGTTTTTTGTCTCTGTTGAAAAGTCGGACAGCAACGGATACGCACCGTCCGTCATTGGCTATAATGGAAGCCTATGGGCGCAGGATCGTCGCTGTCCGTCAAATGACGGAATCAGCCACGAATTCCGTTTTTTTAAACTGAGCATGCTCCAATTATTATTACAGGTAGGGCAGTCGGATCCAGCAAAAAAACTGATCCGTCGCATCAGTTTTTTACAATCTGCATCGGATCCGTTTTTTCCAACTTTGATTATTGTGACTGATTGTAAAAAAACTGATGTGTGAAAGAGGCCTTATACATCGGCTTTTAGGGATTGGGCCTTTTCCAGGGATTGGGCCTTTTTCCACAGAAGGGATCTTTTGAACGGACTATTCAGTCCCTTTTACATTTATGCTAGAAACGTGAAGAACCATATACAAATTACAGATATAATTTGTCACACTAGACAACTAGGAAAAAATGGGGAAATAGCAAAAAGCAAATCTTAAATTTGTGAAAAACTAACAGTTTCAAAAACAAAGTTCGGTTCTAAGTGACCCTCCTAGATATGCTCCGATATCCAGTATATAGTAGCAGGTGTTAAGAGAGCAAAAAAAAAATCTCCTTCGTGCCTCCGCAGACTATGGTGAAAAGAAAGTCTTGTATTCTCTTCTCTTGTTTATGTCCAACTCCCTCATCAGGGTGGACGGCGTCTTCAACCTGTGTGGTTCCATTCTTGGTAACGATCACCGAGTAGCCCACTTTACGCGATCCCATTATCTTGCAGGATCTTGGTGGCTGTGGAGAGTTCCCGCCTTATGTTCAGGGTGACAGCGGATAGGTCGGTGAACACCAGGATTCTCTTGAACCTCTCTGGGAGCTTGGTCCGCCTGCTGCTGCTTTACTGATGGCTTCATTGAAGTGGTAAAAGTGAAGTTGGGCAATTACATCCCTGGGCGCAGGTTCACTTTTGGGTTTGGGGATTCTATGCGCTCTGTCTATTATGAATTCTCGCTGTTCCGCTTCAGGGACTAGTGTGGTAAAAAATCTGTTACGAACTCCTTTAAATTTTTCCCACAGCAACGCTTTCTGGTATCCCCCTGAAGCACAGATTGTTGCGCCTGGAGCAGTCCTCCAGGTCCGCCAACTTCAGTTTTAGAGCGGTGATCTCCTCATCTGCCTCATTATGAGCGTCCACTAAGTGTTTGTGGGCTGTGGTGAAACTTCTCCAGCTTCTCCGCAATGTGGGCTGTTCTGTCCCCTATGTGCACAAGTCTTTCTGTAGTGCAGTGAAGGCTGAGGTGATATCACTGTGTATGGGGGCTTTAGCTCGCCTAGCAGGAACTTTATTGTAGAGGGATGAGTAGTAATGTGAGAAGGTATTGGCGATTTCCTTGGGGTTTTATATATGGTGTTTTTCCTGTAGGTTTGTAGAGGGATGAGTAGTAGTATGAGAAGGTATTGGTGATCTCCTTAGGGTTGTATATTATTTTTCCTGTATGGGGGCTTTAGCTCGCCTGAGGGACTTTATTGTGGCCTCTGTGATGGGAGGGGGAGCTGTGCCCTGTGCGGTTTGGTCCCTGATGATTTCTCTGGGCTCCTGGATGGGGGATCTGCTCATCTCCCACTGTGCCTGCTCCCATACCGCTGATGCTCCTCTCTGGTGTGCCTCCGGGAGGGTCGAGTCGGGTTTCGGACCACCGACTTTCTAAAAAGTCGAGTCGAACGAAATCCGCCGACTATCAGAAAAAGTCGGAGTTCCGACTGAATCTCGACCCAACCCCAATGCAAAGTCAATGGGGAATAAAAGTCGGCAGGGAGTGGAGGACAGTAAAAAACACCTACAGTGCCCATATCAATGGCAACAACATCATTCTTATTACTTAAGCTTTGTCAATCAAAATTTTTACTTTATAATAATAGTAACGTATTGAAAAACTGGGGGTTATTTGGCTAAAGTTGTGGGGGGGTGCAGGGTGGCTCCAGGTTTTTGTGGGCCCGGACGAAAGAGTCTCAGTGGGCCCCTTTAACACATACCACAATTCGTGATGCTCCGATACGGCAGAGAAATATAGGTATGAAACAATGCCAAATAATTCACTTCTTACATTACATGAGTGATATCTATTGTAAATTTACAGTAGCTCAAAAACCGGACAGTATAGTCCTCCATACGTATTAGGGCACAATAGTGCGCCATACAGAATAATGAGCCCCATATAATGCTCCAAATATAATGGTCCCCATATATAATGCTCCATATATAATGGGCTCCATGTGAAGCTCCATATATAATGTGCCCATATGATAAGCCATATCTATTGGGCCCCATATGATGCTCCAGTATATGATGTGCCCCCTGGATGATGCTCCAGTGCATGATGGGCCTATATAATGCTCCTATATAATGGGCCCCATATGATGCTCCAGTGTATAATGGGCCCCGTATATGATGCTCCAGTGTATGATGGGACCCATTTATAATGCTCCAGTGTATGATGGGCCCCATATATAATTCTCCAGTGTATAATGCTCCCCATATATTGCTCCAAACATTAAAAAAATGAAATACCTCTCCTCATGGGTACTGCTCTACTCTGGACTCCTCAGCGTCGCCATCTTCCAGCTCTCTGCAATGTGGCTGTTCGGCAGAGGGCGCACAGACGTGACGTCATCGCGCTCTCTGACCTGAATGTCACTGTCAGGTAACGCGGAAGACGTCACAGCAGTGGAGCAGGGAGAGGTAAGTATTGCAAGTGCTGGGGCCCTGGGAAGCAGGGGGGCACACTCGTGGGCGTCGGTACTGGCACAGGGGCCCTCTAGTACGCCGGTGTCTTGACGGCGAGTGGCCTCCCCACCTCAGGGCCCCGGCATTTGCCTGGTGCGCCAGGTGCGGACGCGGCCCAGGGGGGATTACAGCCAGTTAGGGAGGTGGAAAAAACTGGCATATGCTGAGGTGTAGGCTGGACGTTCAGCAGCTGCAAATGGAGGAATTGGAGAAGTCGGAGGAAGAGGAGGACAAAGAGAGCCATTTTGCTGGCAACCTATGTGTCATCAGGGGAAGGTGGTACAAAATCCTTTGAAACCCAGCCATGGTTCATTTTAATGAAGGTGAGATCACCTACATTTTGGGTCGACAGCCGGGTCCTTCTTTGTCAGGATTGATCCAGCAGCACTGAAAACTCTTTTGATAGACACTACCAGCAGGGCAAAGCGGTCCTGTAAGGCATATTGTGCCAATTCAGGTCAGGTGTCCAGTTTACAGGCCCAGTAGTCAAAGGGGAATGAACTGTGAGGGAGAACATCGATAGGGGAGAAGAGGTAATTTTGAACCATAGTTAACAACTGCTGTCTCCTGTCTGTTGCAATTGATTCAGTTTACCAGTCGTGTGAGGTTACTCGAGAAATCAGTCCACAACTGGTCATGAAACCCCTGTCTCCAACGCCAATTCGGCTGTGTGCACACGAACACCTCTTCCATGTTGCCCAGTACGGCTTGTGGTAGAACCTGCACCGCTGCTGTGTGCTGGGAATTCCTCTAAAAACGGTTTACCAGAGTTGTTGTTTGTTCGCCAATATTAGCTCTAGGTTTTCTGTGGCATGATCTGTAATTTGCCTTTATAGCGTGGATCGAGGATTGTGGCCAACCAGTAGTCGTCATCCTTCATAATTTTGGCAATGCAGGGGTCCCTTTTTAGGATCCGCAAGACATAATCACACATGTGGGCCAATGTTCCAGGTGTCAATGATGCATGCCAGTGGTGGGTGGAGGAGCACTTTCTGCCAATCCACATCCTCAGTCACACACAAACCCTGTACCTGACCTTGGCAAACCAACATTTTCTCTTTCCCCTGAGAAGCATCCTCCTCCCAAAACAATCATCCCCCTCCTCCTCTTCCTCTTCTTCCTCCTCCTTGTCCACGACAGTTCCCTGAGCAGACAATGGCTGACTGTCATCAAGGCTTCCCTCCTCCTCCTCCGTTGCAGACGCCTATCTTTAATGTGCGTCAAAGTTTGCGAGCAGGCGCATAAGTGGGATGTCATGCTTATGATGGCGTCGTCTGCGCTTACCAGCCGTGTGCATTCCTCAAAACACTGAAGGACTTTACAGAGGTCTTTCAGCTTTGACCACTGCACACCCGACAACTCCATGTCTGCCCTCAAACTGCCAGCCCGTGTATCCTCCCACAAATGCATTACAGCTGCCTCTGTTCGCAAGCCTCTCAACCTGCGCAGGTGGAGTTCACCTTGTTGCAACGTCTATGATTAGGCGGGCTTGGGGAGGTGGAGCGATCGCTGCAGTGCGCAGTGATGGACACGTAAGGCCCTGGCCATGCTATGGCCCATGCATCTGTTGAGGTGAACCTTTCCACTCACTGATTGTTTGAGTGCATTGGACAATGTGGTCTTTCACATGCAGGTGGAGGGCAGGGATGGTTTTCTAGAAAAAAGCACCGTGTAAGGTGGTATAGTATGCGGGAAGGGGCACCTGAGTTTCATCAGGGTCATAATCTGGCTTGTAGACTGCGAGGGCAATGCAGTGCTCTGGGTGAATGTACCAGCAGAATCATATTAGCGTGGCTGTGCATCAGTGCACTCCATGTCATATTCATCTTGGACTGGGGAATTCAGGATTTCACTTCATAACCAGGCATGGTATGTGAAAAGAGCTCCAGGTAGTAATCTGAAGTGTGGCCTGCCGCATCCTTCACTTTTGGTGGGGGTGAAGAACACGAGGAAAGGTGTCGTTCCTGACAGGAGCCTGCACTGAAGACTCAGTGCTTGCATTTTTTGAAACTTCGAAGAGGAGGCGATTAGAGCTGGAGGCTGTTTCGGCAATATAGACCAAAACCTGTTCCTGATGCTCCGGCTTTAAAAGCGGTTTACCTACTCCCAGAAAAGGGAGCCTTCCAGGCCTTCTGGAGCCAGACAATGACGCAGGCTCAACACCTCCTGCCTTAGGTGCTATTGTGCTTTTGGCACTACCAGCAGATGCACCACCACCATCAGTACCAGTGGACCACCCTGCCCATGTCCGCGGCCTTTCCACCATACTTCCTCATGTTTGGGAAAATGTAACAAAAATACCAGCAGATATATGGTACTTTATGAGGAGTGTACAGCTGTATACGGTGTAGGGGAAAATTGAAATCTCCGTATATATTTCCGGGGTCACACACAGACGCTACTTAGTATGGATTTGACCGTAATACAAAAGGCTGAAAAACTGTACTATATAGAAGCATACAGCTGTATACAGTGTAGGGGAATTTAAATCTCGTTATATTTCCTAGTCACAAAACAGACGCTCACTCAGTATGGATTTGACCGTAATACAAAAGGCAGAAAAACTGTACTGTATCAGAAGTGTACAGCTGTATACAGTGTAGGGGAAAATTGAAATCTCCGTATTATTTTTGGAGTCACACACAGACGCTCTCTCAGTGTGGATTTGACCGTAATACAGTACCGTTTTCTGCCTTTTGTATTACGGTCAAATCCACCTGAGAGAGCGTTGTGTGTGACTCCAAAAATATATAGGAGATTTCAATTTTCCCCTACACTGTATACAGCTGTACACTTCTGATACAGTACCGTTTTTCTGCCTTTGTTCAGAAGCGTACAGCTGTATACAGTGTAGGGAAAAATTGAAATCTCTGTATATATTTCCGGAGTCACACAGATAGTTAGCATGTATTTGTCCGTGATACCAGCGGTACACGTAGTGTGTGAGGAGCGTACAGCTCTACACGGTGTGGTAAAAATGAACGCTTGGTAACTGTGCAGAAAAAAATTAATAAAAGTATTAATGCTGTGTAAAAAGTCTGCACAGCAGTGTACACAAAGCAATACAGCTATCAGGCAGCCTAATAACCAGCGCTACTGCACACAAGATAATCCTCCCCTGTCATGCACACTAACTGTACAGCACAATTGGTATCTGCACAAGCACATAAGAACTTCTCTTTCCAGCCCTAACTCTCTCCCTACTGATAAACAGCAAGCAACCTCTCCTATGTTAAGATCGGCAGAATAAAATGGAGGTCGGCGGTCAGGGCTTTTATAGACACTATGACCACCCAAGCAAGCCAATCACTGCAATGCCCTTCTCTACGATGGTGGTGGACGCTGCCCAAGTCATTCGTTGCCCAAGTGTACGTCCTTGCTATTGGTGAAAAATGGGATGCAAGCATTCTGGTAAAACGACTTTGGCGCTGTTTTTGCCGACCGCATGGGGACATCACGCTTGGTAGGGTTTCGTCGGCAAACCCGACTTTGCAAAAATCGGCGACTTATAATCTGACACCTGTTTCGCTAACTCTAATGGTGAGTGCTACGGGGCCATCTTGGATTTTCCTGGGTGCCGGTACAAAGACCGCAATCTTGCCCGGCGCTTTCTCCAGTGACACGCCCCCTGGTCGACGGAGTGTGCCTGAGGCTGCGGTGAGCTTTCTGGCGTTTCCGTTTCTATTGCTGTGAGCCGCTGTTAGTCCGCAGAAGCACGTAGTAGCGCTGCCTGTTACCGCTCAGAGCATCCGGAAAGCCCCCGTGGTCCCCTATCTAGAGCCCACCTCTCCTTGCTCTCCCCTCATCTAGAATTCGCCATCCCTCATCTAGAGACCGCCTTTCCCAAATTTCCCCTCTTCTGAGCCCGTTTTCTCAACCCTCAGTAGAGCCCTTCCCCTTGAGAGCCCTCCACTTGCTTGCTCCTAATCTAGAGCCCCCCGCTCTCCCCTAGACCCACCGCTTCACCACTCTCTCATCTAGAACCAGCCTACCATGGTCATTTCTTAGAGCGGGTGGCTCTCTGATCTGAAGTTCCCCCTGGTTACTTCATTGAATCCCCGCTCCTCAACTAGTCCCCCCTTCCCCCCCTTCCCCCCATCTAGTGACCACCTCTCCCCCCCCCTTCCCCCCTCTAGCCCCCACCCCTCCATGGTTTTCCCCATTGAGCCTACGGTTTGGGCATCCCCATTGGGCCCCCACCACTCCCCTACTCCTTTATTTAGGCCCCCCTCCCCTTTTTACACTTTTTCTAGACCCCCCCTCCACCGTCCCCCATCTGGGGCCCCCATCCCCCGCCCCCCTTTTTAAGGGGCCCCCCCTCTCAGGGGTTTCCCCCCCATTTTAGACCCACAATCCCCCTTCCCCCTCATCTAGACCCACGCTCAGTGCTTTCCCCTCATTTTGGCCTGCCTTTTTTCCCCGATCTAAACCCCCTCCGCGCACTCGCTTTTTGCTGCTGTGTGCCCCCAAATCTAGACCCCTGCTCCCCCATCCCCTCATCTAGAGCCTGCCATCCCCCCCCTCTGTGATAGCCGTTCCCCCTGCTCCTGTCTAGGCCCCCCGCTCAGTTCGTTCCCTCATTTGACCCCGCCACTGACCCCCCCCCATTTTTGACCCTGACTCCGTCACCCCCCCAATTTTGTGCACGCACTCCACTGTTTCCCTTTGGCCCCAAACCGTCAGTGCTTTCCCCTATCAAAGGGGTGCCCCTCCTTGATCTAAAGGTCCGCCCCCCTTTCCTTGGCCCTTTTCTGACCCCATTTGAGCCGACTGCTCCCCCCATTCCCCCTATTGAGCCGCACTCCACCCATTCCTCATCTACCCCCGCCACTCCACTCTCTCCCCTATGTAGAGCCCCCCTTTTCCACCCCTTTTCCCCCTCATTGGGCCCCCCCATCCATTTTTTTTCCCCCTTCATCTAGTCCCAGATTCACCTGTCCCCCATTATTTTCCCCGCCACCCCAAAATGCTCCCCTATTGGAGCCAAAACAAAAGGGTTTTTTCCCCCTTTGTTAAGCTGCCCCCCCCTTGCTTTGGCTCCTCGTTTTTTCCCCCCCTTTTTCTGGGGGCTCCCACCCCACCTGATCAAATTATCCCCACCACTCCCCCAAAAAAAACCCCCCCGCAAAGGGGTTTTCCCCTCTCTAGGGGCTGCCCCCCCCCGCCCCCCTGATCTAAAGCCACCCACCCCCTCGTTTTGGGACTCGTGCGGGACCCTCTGGAAACCCCGTCCTCACAATCCCTCGTTCTGGCTTGACATTTTTTCCCCGAATGGGGGCCCTGATTTTTTTGGGGCTGCTTTTGTCTCCCTTGGTTTTTTTAACCCCCTTTTCTCGTCCATTTAGGGCCCCATCAGGACCGAACCCCCACTTCATATGTAAAAAAAATGCGCCCCCTTTGGGGTGTGGTGAGCGGATTGGTTTCCCAAAGATGAGTGGACATCATGCAGCGGAGTTTGGGGGTTTTCCCCCCCTACACCCCGCCCCGGGGGATTTCCGGTGGACGGCCCCACATGATGACGTACCTTCGAGGCTGTTGTAAAGTTTTGGAGAGGGGGGCTTCCCCCCCCGAGGGGGCCCCCCGGTGCAGAAGTTTTTCCCGGGGGAAATTGGGCCCCGGGGCCCCCAAATTTTAAGCGGCGCGGTTTTCCCCCCCTCCTCCAAGTGAAAGGGGAAGGGAAAACGCACCGGGACTACTTAAAATACCGCTGATCGGGCGCAGTCTACTTTTTTTTTTCCCCCGGCATCCCTTCCCGAGGAGCGTGCTTGGAGGGCCTGGCCATTTTTCGTAACGACAAACCATTCTACGCCGCGGATTTTCTTTCAACGTGATGGTTGTATCACCCCGCCCTGGAGGCCCCCAACCCCTTTGTTTCGTAGGCCGCCCCCCCTTGGGGTCCTCCCCCGGGGCGGGGGAAAACAATTACTCCCGGGTGCAGCTGATTGGACTCTGACTCGGACCCCCGTCTGGGGGGGGCCCCAAATTTTTCCCCCTTTAAAAAGCCCTTTCCCCCCCAGAGTGGTGGTGCCTTTTGCCCAGGGGCCCCGTGTCCAAGGCAGCGGAGGTATATCGTTGGCCAGTCAGGTAGGTGTACCCCACCTTGCTGGTTTTTTTTGCCCCTTTCCAAAATTTAAATCCTTCCCGACCAATGTCCCCAGTCGGCGTAAAGAAAACCGTGGACCCCCCCCCATGAAAGCCCCCCCTAGGCGTTTGCTATTTAAAAAAATGTTCCCGCGGGGGGGTGACCCGGGGGAAAAAAAAAGGGCACCTGACCCCCAGTTCAAGCCCCCTTTTTTATCCCACAGTGGGGGGGGTTAACCCCCAGTGGTTTGGTTTGCTTGATTGGCTGTTAAAAATGAAACCGCCCCAAAAAAGGGGCGATTTGTAATATTTCCCCAAAGAGATCTGCTCCCCCACACCGGGGGGACGGGGGCGATCGGCCGCCGCCCCAATAAATGGGGCGTTTGGTGCCCCCGTCCTATTCTCCCCCCCCTTGCCCCCTCCCCCACCCCTTCCCTTTCCCCCAAAACCCCTTTACCCCCCCTTTTTCACCCCTTTCCCGGGGGGTGTCCCCGGGTGTCCCCGGGGGGCTGGGATTCTTATGGGCGCGCTTTTGGGGAAAAAAACGGGCGCTTGCCAGTGGCCTGAGTCAAAAAATTTTATTTTGTCATGTGATACTCTTCCGTGATCAAAAAAAAAAAAACAGTAATTTAAAAGCCCCCCCTTTTTCACCCCCCCGGCAAATAATAAATTTAAAAAATTTTTTTTTTTTTTTTGTGCACCGTTGCAGATTTTGCTGCGGGTCCCCGATTCCGGAAACCATGTCAGTAAATGTAAAAAAAAGGTAAAAAAAAAAAACCCCTTGCACATGCAGCGGCCCTGTCAATTTTTTTTTGCGGATTTTCCCCCGGTTTTTACCCTATTTCATTATAGGTGTAAAAACCGCAGGCAAAACCCCACAAAACCCGGGGGTTTGCGCTAAAAAAAGGGTTTTAAAAAAGGAACTTTATGCGGATTTAGCAAAATTTCCCCACGGATAAAAGGGGAAATGAATCCGCAATTTTGTGAAAGGGGGGCCCCTTTTTGGTTTTTTTTGGGGTTTTTTTGCGTTTTTGGCAGGGGCCCTTGGTGGACGCGTTCACCCCGGTATAATGCGTGTAAAAACCCGCCCTTAACGTGCCCCCAAAAACCCCCCCCGTGGGGCATCCCTTTCAGCGTTTTTTAAACGGCATGCGTTCCCCGAAGTTTCCGTATTAATGGGAGCTCGGCGGGGTGCGGTTTTGGGCTCCGTACCCCTTGCACAGATGAATATTGATTCTTTGGGGTGGGGAAAGCTAACGCGTGGTTATGTTTTCCCCTTACCCCCCCCTAAAAATTTGTGTTGAGGGGGGGTTTAAAAAAGAAAAATGAACTGCTTAGGGTTGGGATTAGAACAAAGGGGTTAGGGTTGCCTTGGGTTAGATTTTTGGGTTTTAAAATTTGGGGTTTTGGGGTTGATTTGGGTTAGGGTTAGAAGGGGGTTTTTGGGTTTGGGGTTAGGGTTAGGGTTGGAATTGGGGGTTGGGTTGGATTGGGGTTTTTGGGGTTTGGGGTTAGGGTTAGTTTGGGGGTTTGGGGTTTTAAAAGTTAGGATAAATGTTGGTGTTTTTGGGGTTTTAGGGTTTTGAATTTTTGGGTTAGGGTTATGGTTAAAAATTTGGGGTTTGGGTTAGGGGGGGTTTTGGGGGGTTTGGGTTAGGTTAGGGTTTGGATTAGGGTTGGGGGTTTGTGTGGGGGTTTGGGGGGTTAGGGGTTGTTGGGGTTAGGGTTGGGGGTTAGAATTGAGGGTTTTCCCTTTATTTGGGGGACTTTCGGGGGTTTCTCCATAGCAAACATGGCCCCCAGGGTTTTTCTGCAAATTTTGCGTTAAAAAAGTCAAAAAGTGCTCCCTTTTTTCGAACCCAAAGTGTCCCCCCAACAGTGGTTTACTCCCACATATGGGGTATCAAAAAACTCGGGAAAAAAAAGCCCAAAATTTTTGGGGGGGCAAATTTTGCCCTTTTTTCTCTTGGGAAAAAAAAATTGGGGGCAAAAAAGGCATGTTTGTGGAAAAAATGATTTTTTTATTTTTTTTTGGGGTTTTATAATTTTGTGTCGTTTTGGCCCCAAAGTTTTTAGAATGACACAAATATTAAATTTTTTCAAAGTTTTTGGTTCACCTTTTTTTAATGGCAATTTTATATACCCGAAAGTTTAAAGGGATAGTTAAAGCAAACAAATTTCAAAGTCAAAATTTGGGTTGGAAAATGAACTTATCCCCCCCCAAAAAAATTTAAAAACATTTAGCCCGGGCCTTTTTTAAAAACCCCTAACCCCTTTTCAGGATTTTCCCCCAAACAGGTGTGGGGGTTGATGAGGAATGGGTGGGATCAATCTGTTTTGTTTTTAAATAAAAATGACAACCCCTTTGGGCCCTTTAAAAGGGGGTGGTGTTTGGATCATTGTTTTCTTCTGTTAACATGGTTTTTCTTAAGAAACATTTCAGTTTCATTTCAATGCACAAAAATGGCCCCCAAAAGGGAAGGGGGTTCCAGTAGAAGTTGCACCTCAGTCAACTCTATCGCATAAACAAGAAAATTCAAGGAGGGGGTTTTATTTTTTCCAAAAAAACTTCAGGGGGCCCAAAAAAGACCCGCAAGGCCGGCCCCCCCCTTAAAAGTGTTTCGTGCGGGATGGGTACCAGCGTGAGAGCTTGGGTCAGGAATGGAAACAGGAGGTGTGAGTGTTTTTTTCGCCGTGGGGCGGAGACTTTTTGGGGGGCAAAGGGGGGTTTTTTGGAGGGCAGCAAAGAAGCCCTTTTCCAAAAAAACATCAGGACGATGATATTCTGCAAAAGGTACAGGCGGGGCTGCTGAGGAAAGGGGGGAAAGTTATTTTTCTGTGTTTTTCCCCTTTTTGATTGTTTGGGACATCAAAAAAACCCCTTTCGGAGAAGACAAGGTGAGGCTTTCCCCCGTTTGTTTTGCCAATGTTAAGCATCTGAAACCTTCATTGGGGGGTTTTTTTTTTACCCCGGGAATTTGGCTCTTCACAGTCTTGCCAAAAAACACAACCCCCGAATAAAAAAGGGGACAGAAATTTTCAAGAGCACTTCTCCCAACCCTCCAAAAAGCTTTTGGGGGATCAAAAAACCCCTTTTCCCCCGCTGAGGAGCCCTTCCCCTAAAAAAAAAGGTGAAAAACTAAATGGTCGGGAAAAAAAACTAGAGTTTTTTGGGGCCATGGCCGGGGAAACCCCCCGATCTTAAACCCCCTTGAAAAACTTTTGGCAATCATAAAAGGGGGGTGGAAAAACCCAAAAAACCCAAAAATTCTGACAAAATGAAAACATTGTTGAGCAAGAAAGGGGTGCTATCAGTCAGGTTTTTGGGGGAGAAATTTAATTTTTAGCATTTTTGGAGAATTGAGGGTCCTGAGAAGAAAAGGGGCAACACTGCAAAATATTGCTTTGCATTAAAAATTTAATGTAATATAAACTTTTTTTATTTTTGTTTGAATTTTTATTTTCTGCTGTGATAAAAAAATTTTTGTCAAACACACATAAAAAAAAGAGGCAGCAGGGTATGTGAAATATAATAATTTTTTTTATTTCAAAAAATTTTGGCCCTACGTAGCCCCCGGGGGGGTTTTTAAATGCCCCACCCACATCTAGTAAGTTCTTTGCGGGGTTAGTTTCCAAAAAGGGGGCCCCTTGTGGGGAGTTTCTACTGTTTTGGCACTTTAGGAGCTTGCAAAGTAACATACGCCCCCAGACCATTCCATCAAAGTCGGAAATTTAAAAGTCATACTTCCCCTTTCCCCGGGGCCCCAGTGTGCCCTTTCGTTTTTTTTCCCAATTTTTTTATCGGGTTTTAAAAGGGGGAAAATTTGGGCAAATTTGGGGGGGGTTTTAAATTTTTTTGGGTTTCCCTTTTGGGGAAAAAAAAAAAAAATTTTGGGGCTAGGCCCAAGTGCACACGTTTAGAAATGTGTTTCAGATTTTCCTGAGGAAAAAGGACTTTTTTTTTCGGTAAAAACGCCGTGTTTTTGCGTGATTTTGGGAAATTTTGGTTTCATTTTTGGGGGATTTTGAAAATTTTTTGGATTTTTTTCCCGCCTTTTAGGTCAAAAAAATTACGGGGGGAAAAAAAATTTAATTCCGCTAAAAAAAAAGAAAATTTTTGTTCTTTTTCCCAAATGGGGGGTTTTTTTTTTTGGAAAAAAAAAGGGACCATGTGCACAAAAAAATTGCAGAATTTTTTTAAAAAAATTTTGGGTGTTATTTCCCCCCGGGTTTTTTTTGCGTTTTTTGCCGC
>JARQOD010000001.1:531690174-531809401 GCA_033576555.1 Oophaga sylvatica
AGCAGATCATGTGAAAATATAATATTAGTGTCATTCTCAAAACTTTTGGCCATGACTGTAGCCCTTGGGGGTTCAAAGTGCTCACCACACATCTAGATAAGTTCTTTGCGGGGTCTAGTTTCCAAAATGGGGCCACTTGTGGGGAGTTTTCTACTGTTTAGGCACATCAGGAGCTCTGCAAACGTAACATGACGCCCGCAGACCATTCCATCAAAGTCGGCATTTCAAAACGTCACTACTTCCCTTCCGAGCCCCGACGTGTGCCCATACAGTAGTTTTCTCCCACATATGGGATATCAGGGTACTCAGGACAAATTGGACAACTTTTGGGGTCTAATTTCTCCTGTTACCCTTGGGAAAATAAAAAATTGGGGACTAAGGCTAAGTGCACACGTTCAGAAATGTGTGCAGAATTTTCCTGAGGAAAAACGGACTTTTTTTGCGGTAAAAATGCGTGTTTTTTGCGCTGATTTTGCACATTTTGGTGCATTTTTTGGCGCGGATTTTGCACGTTTTTACCGCGATTTTTCCCTGACCTTTCTAGGTCAATAATATAGCGGGAAAAATGCTAGAATTCCGCTAAATTAATGAACATGTTGCTTCTTTTTCCGCAATGGGTGTTTTTTGCGGAAAAAAAACGCACCATGTGCACAAAAATTGCAGAATTCATTCTAAATGATAGGATGCTTAATCCATGCGTTTTTTTTTTTTCGCGTTTTTTGCCGCCAAAAAAACGCGAATAATCCTGAACATGTGCACTTAGCCTAAAAGATCATGTTTGTGGAAAAAATATGATTTTTTTATTTTCATGCCCGGGCGTTATAAACTTCTGTGTAGCCCTTGGGGTTCAAAGTACTCACCACACATCTAGATAAGTTCCTTGCGGGGTCTAGTTTCCAAAATGGGGTCACTTGTGGGGAGTTTCTACTGTTTAGGCACATCAGGGGCTCTGCAAACGTAACATGACGCTCGCAGACCATTCCATCAAAGTCGGCATTTCAAAACGTCACTACGTCCCTTCCGAGCCCCAACATGTGCCCGAACAGTGGTTCCCCCACATATGGGGTACCAGTGTACTCAGGACAAACTGTACAACAACTTTTGGGGTCCAATTTCTCCTGTTACCCTTGTGAAAATAAAAAATTGCGGGTTAAAAAAATCAGTTTTTGAGAAAAAAAAAGATTTTTTATTTTCACGGCTCTGCATTATAAACTTCTGTGAAGCACGTGGGGGTTCAAGGTGCTCACCACACATTTAAGTTCCTTGCGGGGTCTAGTTTACAAAATGGGGTCACTTGTGGGGGGTTTCTACTGTTTACACACATCAGGGGCTCTGCAAACGAAACAAGATGCCCGCACACCATTCCATCAAGTCGGCATTTCAAAGCATCACTACATCCCTTCCGAGCCCTGACGTGTGCCCAATCAGTGGTTCCCCCCAAATATGGGGTACCAGCGTACTCAGGACAAACTGTACAACAACTTTTGGGGTCCAATTTCTCCTGTAACCATTGTGAAAATAAAAAATAGGGGGATAAAAAATCATTTTTTGAGAAAAAAAAATGATTTTTTATTTTCACAGCTCTGCGTTATAAACTTCTGTGAAGCACCTGGGGGTTCAAAGTGCTCACTGTGCATCTAGATAAGTTCCTTAGGGGGTCTAGTTTCCAAAATGGGGTCATTTGTGGAGGAGCTCCAAAGTTTAGGCACACAGGGGCTCTCCAAACACGACATGGTGTCCACTAACGATTGAAGCTAATTTTCCATTAAAAAAGTCAAATGGCGCTCCTTCCCTTCTGAGCCCTGCCGTGCACCCAAACAGTGGTCCCTCCCCACATATGGGGCACCAGCGTACTCAGGAAAAACTGGACAACAACTTTTGGGGTCCAATTTATCCTGTTACCTTGGGAAAATAAAAAATAGCGGGCTAAAAAATGATTTTTGAGAAACAAAAATGATTTTGTTATTTTCACTGCTCTGCGTTTATAAACTTCTGTGAAGCACTTGGGGGTTCAAAGTGTTCACTACACAACTAGATAAGCTCCTTGGGGGTCTAGTTTACAAAATGGGGTCACTTGTGGGGGGTTTCTACTGTTTAGGCACTTCCGGGGCTCTGCAAACGCAACATGACGCCCGCAGAACATTCCATCAAGTCTGCATTCCAAAATGGCGCTCCTTCCCTTCTGAGCTCTCCCATGCGCCAAAACAGTGGTTCCCCCCCACATATGGGCTATTGGTGTACTCAGGACAAATTGCACAACAACTTTTTTGGTCAAATTTCTCCTGTTACCCTTGTGAAAATAATAAATAGCGGGCTAAAAAATCATTTTTGAGGAAAAAAATTATTTTTTTATTTTCACTGCTCTGCGTTATAAACTTCTGTGAAGCACTTGGGGGTTCAAATTGCTCACAACACATCTAGATAAGTTCCATAAGGGGTCTAGTTTCCAAAATGGTGTCACATGTGGGGTTTTTTCACTGTTTAGGCACACAGGGGCTCTCCAAACGCGTCATGGTGTCCGCTAATGATTGGAGCTAATTTTCCATTCAAAAAGTCAAATGGCGCTCCTTCCCTTCTGGACCCTACCGTGCGCCCAAACAGTGGTTTATGACCACATATGAGGTATCTGTGTACTCAGGAGAAATTGCTCAACAAATTTTAGGATCCATTTTATCCTTTTGCCCATGTGAAAATGAAAAAACTGAGGCTAAAAGAAAATTTATGTGAAAAAAAAGTATTCTTTTTTTTTTACGGATCAATTTGTGAAGCACCTGGGGGTTCAAAGTGCTCACTATGCATCTAGATAAGTTCCTTGGGGGGTCTAGTTTCCAAAATGGGGTCACTTGTGGGGGAGCTCCAATGTTTAGTCACACAGGGACTCTCCAAATGCGACATGGCAACCGCTAAATATTCCAGCATATTTTCCATTCAAAAAGTCAAATGGCGCTCCTTCCCTTCTGAGCCCTGCCGTGCGCCCAAACAGTGGTTTATTACCACATATGAGGTATCTGTTTACTCAGGAGAAATTGGCCAACAAGTTCTAGGATCCATTTTATCCTGTTGCCCATGTAAAAATGAAAAAATTGATGCTAAAAGAAAATTTTTGTTGGAAAAATTAAAATGTCCATTTTTTTCCTTCCACGTTGCTTTAGTTCCTGTGAAGCACCTGAAGGGTTAATAATCTTCTTGAATGTAGTTTTGAGTAGCTTGAGGGGTGCAGTTTTTATAATGGTGTCACTTTTGGGTATTTTCTGCCATATAGACCCCTCAAAGTGACTTCAAATGTGAGGTGGTCCCTAAAAAAAATGGTTTTGTAAATTTTGCTGTAAAAATGAGATATCGCTGGTCAACTTTTATCCCTTATAACTTCCTAACAAAAAAAAAAAAATTGTTTCCAAAATTGTGCTGATGTAAAGTAGACATGTGGGAAATGTTATTTATTAACTATTTTGTGTCACATAACTCTCTGGTTTAACAGAATAAAAATTCAAAATTTGAAAATTGCGAAATTTTCAAATTTTTCTCCAAATTTTCATTTTTTTCACAAATAAACGCAAAAATTATCGACCTAAATTTACCACTAACATGAAGCCCAATATGTCACGAAAAAACAATCTCAGAATCGCTAGGATCCGTTGAAGCCTTCCTGAGTTATTACCTCATGAAGGGACACTGGTCAGAATTGCAAAAAATGGCAAGGTCTTTAAGGTCAAAATAGGCTGGGTCATGAAGGGGTTAAAGGGCCGGTGACTCATCCTCTTCCTAGGATTGGAAGTTCTGTGGAGTAGACAGATGCATGGTAATAAACCCGCAGGGCAGGGGACAGAAACAATGTGACAATCCTTCAGCTGCGAGAACTGTTTCCTCCCGCTGACAGCAAACACAGGTCTTGCAGGTAGAGCAAAAAGTCTGTTAAAAAGCTGCAGAAATGTTGGTAGTGCTTCTGATTGAGCTTGGCGGGCCGGGGTATCTGCTCTGTTAACCATTTCTGTGTGGACAGGGTCTCCTCTTGGAGGGAAGGTTCAGGCTGCGCTCCAGACGGTGGAAGACTCACTGGATCAGTACTGCCTGGAGAATATGTGCGTGGCGTTCAATGGCGGGAAGGACTGCACTGCCCTGCTGCACCTGTACCACGCCGCTGTGCAGAGGTGAGAGGGAGGCCCAGCGGGAGGACGGCAAGACTCGCCAGGATCTCACCCCACTCTGCTTCATCTGCAGGCGTTATCTGGAGCATAGGGACAAGCTGCAGGCTCTGTACATTCGCATCGTATCGGCCTTCCCAGAAATGGAACAGTTCATGCAGGACACCACCAAACGGTCAGTGCATCGGAGTCATCACACCCCAGTCCGGTTAACTGGAGCTGTGCTGCATGTTAGCACAGCTGTGTTGCCCGGTGCTATGCTGCGTGTTGCCCGGTGCTATGCTGCGTGTTGCCCGGTGCTATGCTGCGTGTTGCCCGGTGCTATGCTGCGTGTTACCCGGTGCTGTGCTGCAAGTTGCCTGGTGCTGTGCTTACGAGTTGCCTGGTGCTCTGCTTGCGCATTGCCCAGTGCTGTGCTTGCGCGTTGCCCGATGCTGCGCTGAGTGTTGCCCGGTGCTGCGCTGCGTGTTGCCCGGTACTGTGTGTTGCCCGATTGTCACGCGGTCTTATGATATGTGTACGATGTCAGTAAACTATTCTTAAAAGAACAACACTCTATACAACATATAGATTAGCAACATCAGCATGTAAATATAGAATAGATTTACCTGACACGATATCCGTTGAACTCAGGGTTAATCTTGAGGACTTGATACACTGTCACAGGAAAGAGGAGGACCGGGGGTCTAACCTGACCCTAAACTGGGGTCCTAACTAATCCCTCACCTTGGAGGTACTGATAATGGTTCAGAGGTCCAAGTCTCCAGCCTAACCCTGTCTCCTATCAGTCCCTGAACCCTATAATCAGTCCTAAGAAGGATTCTGATTACCACCAAAGGGATATGGGCTGATCTCTGCTAAATACACAGATTAGACATATAAGACAGACTGGAGAAAACACAGACTTGCATACACACTCAAACACAGAAGGAACATAAATGATCTGGGATATTAAACTCTAAGCAAGGTGAGCTTAAAACAACTAAGGAGCTCTTTAACTTAAGTCTATACAGATACAATCCTATCTGTGGTCTGCATGAAGAATTTCACTGGCAACTCCCAACACAGACAACCAGAGATTTAAAGGAAACCAATCAACAAATAATTAATTGCAGCCGGAAGAAACTGCACCCAGTCCCAGAACTGAGCACAGACAGAATTAACTCCCTAACTGCCAAACACAAAGAAACAGCAACTCAGCTGTGAGAAGTCAGAATGTGCAACCGCGACGATCTTCGTGGCGATGCACACATGACAGTACCCCCCCTTCTACGAGGGGCCTCCGGACCCTCAGGGCCAGGTTTGCCCGGGTGAGTTCTGTGGAAGGTCCGCACCAAACGATCTGCGTTAATGTCAGACGCAGGAACCCACGTCCTCTCCTCTGGACCATACCCCTTCCAATGCACCAAGTACTGAAGGGACCGGCGATTCAGACGTGAGTCAATGATCTTTGACACTTGAAACTCCAAGTTACCATTGACCACCACTGGAGGAGGAGGTAGAGGTGATGGTATGACTGGTGCCACGTACCTCTTAAGTAATGACTTGTGGAACACATTATGAATTTTAAACGTAGGAGGGAGGTCCAGACGAAATGCCACAGGATTAATTATGGAACTGATCCTGTACGGCCCGATGAATCTGGGGCCCAGCTTCCAGGAGGGAACTTTAAGTTTTATATTCCTGGTAGACAACCATACCAGATCGTTCACATTAAGATCTGGACCAGAAACTCTCCTCCTATCAGCCATACGTTTATAACGGTTCCCCATAGCACTCAGATTATTCAATACACCTCTCCACACTGAAGCAAGTGACGACGAGAAACGCTCCTCCTCAGGAACCCCAGAAGGGCCCCCCCCATTGAATGTACAAAACTGGGGATGAAAACCATATGCCCCAAAAAACGGGGACTTACCAGTGGACTCGCTCCGCCTGTTGTTAAGAGCGAACTCTGCCAGAGGCAAGAAAGAAGACCAGTCCTCCTGGTTCTCTGAGACAAAACACCGAAGATAAGTCTCTAGGCTTTGATTCAGACGCTCTGTCTGACCATTGGTCTACGGATGAAAAGCCGAGGAAAATGACAATTGCATCCCCCGACGTAAACAAAATGCCCTCCAAAACTTGGACACAAACTGAGACCCCCTATCTGACACCACATCAGAAGGCAACCCATGAAGTCTCACAATCTCCCCAATGAACACCTGCGCCAGAGTTTTAGCATTACGGAGGGCAGGAAGAGCAATGAAATGTGCCATCTTACTGAACCTGTCAACAACCACCAGTATGACAGTCTTCCCTGACGACTGAGGAAGGTCCGTGATGAAGTCCATAGACAAATGAGTCCATGGACGCTCCGGAAGTTTCAAGGGTAAGAGGGTCCCAGACGGACGGGTATGAGGGGTCTTAGAGCGAGCACAAACCCCACAGGACGCGACAAAAGTTAAAACATCTTTATTAACGTTAGGCCACCAAAACCGGCGAGAAAGGAGATCTAAAGTAGCCTTACTCCCTGGATGTCCTGCTAAAGCAGAATTATGATGTGCCTCAATAACCTTTTGTCTCAACTGATTTGGGACAAACAGTCTCCCTGGAGGTCCTGCAGGGGCGTCCCCCTGAGCCTCTAACACCTCCTCCTCAAGCTCAGAACATACAGCCGACACTACCACCCCCTCCTGAAGGATAGGAATCGGGTCATCCATTTTCCCGGCCCCTGGGAAACTGCGAGACAAGGCATCCGCCTTAACATTCTTAGATCCAGGGCGATAAGTGACAACAAAATTAAACCTGGTAAAAAACAACGACCATCGAGCTTGTCTGGAATTCAGACGCTTAGCAGATTCCAAATACAGCAGGTTCTTGTGATCAGTAATGACGGTGACCGGGTGGACTGCCCCCTCCAAAAAGTGACGCCATTCTTCAAAAGCCAACTTAATGGCCAAAAGTTCCCTATTGCCGATATCATAATTCCTTTCGGCGGACGACAATTTTTTAGAAAAGAAAGCGCACGGATGCCATTTACCAGGGGACGGACCCTGGGACAATATTGCACCCACCCCTACGTCAGACGCGTCCACCTCCACAACGAACGGCTGTGATGCATCTGGTTGGATGAGAACGGGTGCCGAAGCAAAACATTTTTTCAAAGAGGAAAAAGCTTGGCAAGCTTTGTCCGACCATTTAGAAAAATCCGTCCCTTTTCTTGTCATGTCAGTGAGAGTTTTGACAACAGATGAGAAATTACAAATAAATTTCCGGTAGTAGTTAGCAAACCCCAGAAAACGCTGCAGAGCCTTAAGATCCTCTGGCTGATCCCATTCAAGCACTGCTCTCACCTTTTCAGGGTCCATACGGAAACCGGAGGCTGACACCAAGAAACCCAAAAACTGAAGTTCCTGTACGGCGAATACACACTTTTCCAGTTTGGCGTATAGTTTATTGTCTCGCAAGATCTGCAACACCTGTCTCACATGCTCCTGGTGAGACACAAGATCTGGTGAGTAAATTAAAATGTCATCCAAATATACGACCACAAACAGCCCCACCAGATGACGAAAAATGTCATTAACAAAATGTTGGAATACTGCTGGTGCAGTAGTCAGACCAAAAGGCATGACAAGGTTCTCATAATGTCCCTCCGGCGTGTTAAACGCCGTTTTCCACTCATCCCCCTCTTTTATCCTAATCAGATTATACGCCCCCCTGAGATCCAATTTAGAGAACCATTTGGCGCCAACAATTTGATTGAAGAGATCAGGAATCAGAGGGAGTGGATACGGATCTCGAACAGTAATCCGATTAAGTTCGCGGAAATCCAAGCAAGGGCGTAGGCCTCCATCTTTTTTCTTCACAAAGAAGAACCCCGCGGCCACTGGGGAAGATGAAGGTCTAATATGCCCTTTGGCCAGACTTTCCGAAATATAATCTTTCATAGCCTGCCTCTCAGGACCAGAAAGGTTATATAACCTAGCTTTAGGTAACTTAGCATCAGGAAGTAAATTAATAGAGCAGTCATACACGCGATGAGGAGGCAACTCCTGACACCCCTCCTCAGAGAACACATCCCCAAAGTCCTCCAAAAAAGGAGGCAAAGTACTAGGCACGACCGCACTGATGACTGTGTTCATGCAGTTACTTTTGCAAAACTCCCCCCATTGGCTTATATCTCTGGACTGCCAATTAATCACAGGGTTATGTTTAACCAACCAAGGAAGTCCCAACACAATAGGAGTAGGTAGACCCTCCAACACATAACAAGATAATAGTTCCCTATGTATTGCCCCTACCCGAAGGTCAATGTTATGAACCTCATGAACAAAGCTACCTTGGCCGAGAGGCCTGGCGTCAATGGAGAATATAGGGATCGGTTTGACCAATACACTCAGATGCATACCTTGAGCCTGAGCAAACTGAGCGTCAACCAGATTAGCCCCGGACCCACTATCAAGAAGAACAGAAAATCTCTCCACTCTCGTACCAACCACCACCTCCACTGGTACAAGGAACTGAGAAGAACTAGCGGACGAAATACATACTCCCAGGTTGTCGTCCACCACACAACCTGGGATTAACAGTTTTCCGGCGACTTTTTGCTCAACAAGGCACGGGATGGACATCCCCCAACAAAATGTCCCTCTTTCCCACAGAAGAAACACCTTCTAGTCCTGCGGCGTACCGCCAATCCCCTCCTACGAAATGATGTCCCTCCCAACTGCATAGGCTCCTCCGAACAGACAAGGGGAACCTCAACATAAGGGACTTTAGTAGTAGGTGGAGTAACAACAGGGGGCGGAGTTACCTCGCACCTCTCCCGGAGCCGTCTATCAGTACGGATAGCTAGGGCCATAGCAGCCTCCAGTGATGGAGGAGAATCATACTGAGCCAAAACGTCCTTTAATTTGTCAGAAAGCCCATGACAAAACTGGCTCCTAAGAGCTGGGTCATTCCACTGAGTATCTGTGGCCCATCTACGGAACTCAGAAGCAAATTCCTCCGCCGGACGATCTCCCTGCTGTATCTTACGTAATTTTGTCTCAGCAAGAGAGACCCGATCTGGGTCATCATATACCAAACCCAGGGCAGTAAAAAATCGATCTACTGACTGTAGAGCCGGGGATCCCGGAGGAAGGGAGAAGGCCCAGGATTGAGGGTCCCCTTGTAGGAGCGAGATAACAATTCCCACTCTCTGCTCTTCACTCCCTGATGATCGAGGCCGAAGCCGAAAATACAATTTACATGCTTCCCTGAAGGTAAAAAATTTGTCTCGCCCACCAGTGAACCTGTCCGGGAGAGCTACTTTAGGTTCAAATCTGGTTTGCTCCGAAGGAGACAAAACTTTGGACTTAATGTCCGTCAGCTCCATGGATAATCCCTGCAACTGCAGAGCCAGCTGGCCTACTGGATCCATGGCAACTGGGAATAATTTTATGGGCCAGTGAAAATGTCACGCGGTCTTATGATATGTGTACGATGTCAGTAAACTATTCTTAAAAGAACAACACTCTATACAACATATAGATTAGCAACATCAGCATGTAAATATAGAATAGATTTACCTGACACGATATCCGTTGAACTCAGGGTTAATCTTGAGGACTTGATACACTGTCACAGGAAAGAGGAGGACCGGGGGTCTAACCTGACCCTAAACTGGGGTCCTAACTAATCCCTCACCTTGGAGGTACTGATAATGGTTCAGAGGTCCAAGTCTCCAGCCTAACCCTGTCTCCTATCAGTCCCTGAACCCTGTAATCAGTCCTAAGAAGGATTCTGATTACCACCAAAGGGATATGGGCTGATCTCTGCTAAATACACAGATTAGACATATAAGACAGACTGGAGAAAACACAGACTTGCATACACACTCAAACACAGAAGGAACATAAATGATCTGGGATATTAAACTCTAAGCAAGGTGAGCTTAAAACAACTAAGGAGCTCTTTAACTTAAGTCTATACAGATACAATCCTATCTGTGGTCTGCATGAAGAATTTCACTGGCAACTCCCAACACAGACAACCAGAGATTTAAAGGAAACCAATCAACAAATAATTAATTGCAGCCGGAAGAAACTGCACCCAGTCCCAGAACTGAGCACAGACAGAATTAACTCCCTAACTGCCAAACACAAAGAAACAGCAACTCAGCTGTGAGAAGTCAGAATGTGCAACCGCGACGATCTTCGTGGCGATGCACACATGACACCGATGCTGTGTTGCTGGTGCTTGCGAGTTGCCCGGTGCTGTGCTTGCGTGTTGCCCGGTTCTGTTCTGCGTGTTGCCTGGTTACTGCTCTGCGTGTTGCCCGGTGCTACGCTGCGTGGTGCTGCTTATTTCCCGGTGCTGTGCTGCGTGTTGCCCGGTGCCGTGCTTGCGCGTTGCCCGGTGCTGCGCTGCATGTTGTTGGTGCTCATGTTGCTGGTGCTGCGCTGCGTGTTGATGCTCATGGTGCTGTGCTGCGTGTTGTTGGTGCTCATTGTGCTGCGCTGCATGTTGTTGGTGCTCGTGTTGCTGGTGCTGCACTGCGTGTTGCTGGTGCAGCGCGTTGCTGGTGCTGTGCTGTGTGTTTGTGTTGCTGTGCTGGTCGTTGTGCACCCTCAGTATCCACAAACGCCCCCCTCCGGCTCCGCCGCTCACTCTCCCCTCCCCCGCAGGTATAGTCTGAAGATCTACACCATTCAGGGGGACATTAAGCAGGCGCTGATGGACCTGAAGGCGGAGCAGCCGCATCTGGAGGCCATACTGATGGGGACCCGCCGCACCGATCCTTACTCTCGCTCCCTGACCCCCATGTGTATGACGGACCCCGGCTGGCCCCAATACATGCGGGTGAACCCTCTGTTGGTGAGTGAGTGTCCGCTGCTGGCCATGTGATGGGAGCTTTGTGTTACGTGTGACTGACGTGTGCATCTCCGCAGGACTGGTCATACCGCGACATCTGGGAGTTCCTACGGACGCTCTACATCCCGTACTGTATCCTGTACGATAAAGGGTGAGCCGCTCTGGTCCTGTCCGCACCGCTCTGGTCCTGTCCGCACCGCTCTGGTCCTGCCCGCACCGCTCTTGTCCTGCCAGCGCCTCTCCACTCCAATCATGCCTGCTCCGCTCCGGTCCTGCCTGCATCGCTCCGCTCCAATCATGCCTTCTCCTCTCCGGTCCTGCCTGTGCTTCTTCGCTCCTGCTCGCTCCATTCATTTCTTTTCCGTTCATACCGCTCTGGACCTGCCAGCATTGCTCTGTTCCTGCCTGCTGCGGTCCTGCCTGTTTCCCTCTTGCCCGCTCTGTTTATGCTTGCGCCATTCCTGACTTGTCCGCTACTGTCCTGCCTGCTCCATTCATGCCTGCACCGCCCGGATTCTGCCTGTGCCTCTCTGCTCTTGCCTGCTCCGTTCTTGCTTACGTCGCTTCCATCTTGCCTACACCACTCCAGTCCTGCCTGCTCCTGCCCGCTCAATTCATACCTGCTCCGTTCTGGACCTGGCTGCACCGCACCAGTCCTGCCTGCGGCACTCCTGCTTGCTCCGTTCTTACCTACACCACTCCAGACTTGCCAGCATCGCTCTGTTCCTGCCTGCTCCGGTCTTGCCTGTTTCGCTCTGGACCTGTCTGCACCACTCCAGTCCTGCCTGCGTTGCTCCTGCTTGTTCCGTTCATACCTATGCCGCTCCAGAACTGCCAGCATCGCTTTGTTCCTGCTGCACGGCTCCGGTTCTGTCTGCGCCTTTCTGCTCCAATCATGCCTGCTCTGCGCTGGACCTGCCCGCACTGATCCAGTCCTGCCTGCACCTCTCCGCTCCTGCCCTCTCCAGTCTTGCCTGCTCTGCTCCAGCCATGCCCGCACCGCTCCAGCTCTGCCTGCATCACTCCTGCTTGCTCCGTTCTTACCTATGCCACTCCAGACCTGCCAGCATTGCTCTGTTCCTCCCTGCTCCGGTCTTGCCTGCTTTGCCCTTGCCTGCACCAGTCCAGACTTTTCCGCTCCTGTCCTGCCTGCACCGCCCGGATTCTGCCTGCGCCTCTCCACTCCTGCCTGCACCGTTCTTGCCTGTGCAGCTCACATCCTGCCCGCACCTCTCCGGTCCTGCTTGTGCCACTCAGGTTCTAACCTCTCCTCTCTCTGCCAGGTACACGTCTCTGGGCAGCACAGCTAACACCACCAAGAATCCGGCTCTGCGGTACGTCACCCCGGCAGGCGTGGAGAGCTTCCACCCAGCCTACATGCTGGAGAACGAGGAGGAGGAGCGCACGGCTAGGAAGTAACGTATACGTGCTGCTGCCTACGTGTGCCGCCATCGCCCGCTGCCCGGCCTCACTTTCAGTCTTCTCTCTCACCAGTCTGCAGGAATAGATACCACCCCAGGAACCTGTGCAGCTGGGGAGGTGTGCGTGTCACATGCCAGGGACCTGCTCGCTGACCCGGGGTAATGCCGCTGTGTCAGCACTGTGTCAGCGGCAGCACACGAGGGGCTTCTCCCTCCGCAGACACTGGCACTTTCCTGCTGCTGAGCTGTCACTCTGCCTGCAGCTGATATATTGCTCCCTCACTGCCGCCAGCCAGATGATGATCCCTCTAAAGAGACAGCGCTGTGCTGTGCCCCCTCTGTGCCAGGCCGAGCCGCATCAGTCCATGATCCCATTTGCTCCGTTTTCCATGGGACAGGCGCTTCGGAGTATGACGCTGCCGGTGCCCCGCTACAAGAATGTGATGGGCATGAACCTCGGGTACTCCGTGCTGCAGAGCCTGAAGGAGTGCCTGTACTTCCTGCTGTGCTGCTGGTGTATTAAGGAGCTGCTTGACTAGTGGGCTTGTGTGTGCCGCCCTCACCAAGGAGACCCTGCACCGACATCGGGCCCACACCATGGAGACTCTGCACCAACACGGGCCCACACTATGGAGACTCTGCACCGACACGGGCCCGCACTATGGAGACCCTGCACCGACACGGGCCCGCTTTATGGAGACCCTGCACCGACACGGGCCCTGCGCTATTGAGGCCCTACACCGACACGGGCCCGCGCTATGGAGACCCTGCACCGACATCTGGCCCGCACTATGGAGACACTGCACCGACACGGGCCCGCACTATAGAGACTCTGCACCGACATGGGCCCGTACTATGGACACCCTGCACCGACATGGGCCCGCACTATGGAGACCCTGCACCGACACGGGCCCGCACTATTGAGGCCCTGCAGCGACACGGGCGCGTGCTATGGAGACCCTGCACCGACACGGACGCGTGCTATGGAGACCCTGCACCGACACGGGCCTGCGCTATGGAGACCTTGCACCGACACGGGCCCGCTCTATTTAGATCCCGCACCGGGCCCGTGCTATGGAGACCGGACACCGGGCCCGCGCTATTGAGACCCGGCACCGACACCGTGCCCGCACTATTGAGACTTTGCACTGACACCGTGCTTGCACTAGACCCTGTGCCGGCCCAGTGGAGACCTGCACCGACACTGGCCTGCACTATGGAGACCCTGCACCGACACGGGCCCACACTATTGAGACCCTGTACCGACACCGTGCCCGCACTGTTGAGACCCTGTACCGACACCGTGCCCTCACTGTTGAGACCCTGTACCGACATTGTGCCTGCACTTTTGAGACCCTGCACCGACACTGGGCACGCACTGTTGAGACCCTGCACCGACACCAAGCCCGCCCTATGGAGACCCTGCACTGACACCAGGCCCACACTATGTTGTAATAAAGCCTCTTCAGAATATGATTGCTGTGTGAGTGAACTGTGTAATGTGGGGAAGCGATGCCATCATTAACACCCTGAGGTATGGCCGGTGTCAGCACCAGGCACACCTGGGCCGAGGCCCTCAGCAGGCTGGGTGGCCCACTCGATGTCAGGGACATCGGCACACTATGGGGGCCCGGTGTCTGTGCCAGTGCCGACTCCCGTGAGTGGACCCCCCGTTTGCTCAGGGCCCTGTCATTTGTGAGACTTACCTCTCCCCGTTCCATCACTGCGGCGTCTTCTGACCTGTGACGTTCAGGTGGAGGATGCTATGATGTCACGTCTGTGCGCCCTCTGCCTAGACAGTCACAGTGCAGAGAGCTGGAAGATGGCGACGCTGAGGAGTCATTCACATCACTCATGTAATGTAAGAAGTGAAATCTTTGGTATTGTACTATACCTATATTTTTTTGCTGTATCTGTCCATCATGAATTCTGGTATGTTTTAAAGGGGCCCACTGAGACTTTCATCCGGGGTCCGCGAAATCTTGGAACCTGCACTACCCATCTCCAGACTAGAGAAGGGTTCGCAGCCGCTGCTTGTGAGTGCGGTCTATTACTAGGGGAGGAGCAAGGAGTGTAGGAACTGCCCATACATGCAAATGTCCAGGGCTGAGACCACCTATATTTGTTCACCTCTCCTCTTGTTACAGTCCAGCACGGTTATAATCTCCAGACTGTGGGGTCTTAGCTTGTGATGCTGCATATACAGGTGAATTCTGCCTGTGTGAGAGTAAACAGCAGGTGGCGACAGAGCTGCACATCGTCTATAGTAATAATTATTCCAGGAGGTTGTAATGTATGGACAGGTGACTATAATCTATTACTCCCTGTTACCAGCCATTACTGGGGGAGGACACTGTAGGACAGGAGATTACAATCAGTCACATCCTGCTAGGAGCAGCACTTGCCTCAGGAGCTCCAGCACTTCCAGGAGGAGGGCCAGAGTCTGCCTCTCTTCTCCCCATGGAGAGGCTGGCTTCCCAGGCTTCTGTTCCCCGGTCTGTGCCGGTGGGGGACAGGAAGCAGAAGCAGCAACCGGCCCAGGAGGGAGTTAGGCGGTCAGGAGGGGTGAAAAAGACCATACCTTCCTACTCCAACCCCAAGATGGCTCATTGTCCGCCTAGAGAGGGAAACTGGCACCCCAGGAAGAAGAGCCCAGGAACATCCTGGGGGAAGATGAGCTCCTGCGACTCCACGAGTTGCTTCTCACGCGTGGTCGCAATGTTAAGGGAGTACGAGGACACCGGCAAAGCACTAACCCGGCTGAAGGAAGCGGGAAGCCCGGGTCCTGAACACTTGTGCCTCTAACAAGGAAAGACCCTCGATCTCCCAGAGGTTTTAAGCCCTCAGAGATGAGGTGGTCCGGTTAGTGCTCCTCTGGGAGGAGATTGAGAAAAGCGCAGGTCCCTTCCTGGAGAGATTTAAGAACCAGCTGTGGTTCTCATAAATGAAGGGGTTAAATACCTCAGGAGAACCGCTAGCTGATGTCCTAAGTGAGAAGGAGGGGGACAAAGTAGTGGCTTGTGTCCCATGTGCTGGAACAAGCCGGGAAAGTCATGGGCAGAGCCGACAACAAGGAAGAGGACTCCGACAGCACAGGCTGGAGTATCAGCAGAGGAGGAGGAGTGTGGTCTGCTAAAGCAGGGTTCTCCAACTCCAGTCCTCAAGGCCCACCAACAGGTCATGTTTTCAGGATTTCCTTTGTATTGTACAGGTGATGCAATTATCACCTGGTCAATACTAAGGAAATCCTGAAAACATGACCTGTTGGTGGGCCTTGAGGACAGGAGTTGGGGAACCCTGTGCTAAAGGAGATCCGAGAGCTGGAGTCTTCCTATGGACCTGAATCACTTTTCCTTTGGTGAGGACGAACCAGTGGAGACCAAAAAAAGGAAGAAGACCGAGACTGCACTGGAGGTGGTGAGTTACCACTGGCTCTGCTGTGGGTCCGAGGCATAGACATGGTGGGGAGAGGATGAGGGTGTCCGGCGATGCTGCCGTCTGTGTGGAACAGTGCAGGGGGCGAGGCTGTGGAGGTACTCACGATGCCGGACATAGGTGACCCTGTGGAGTTTCCCTCCCTGCCCTCTGTGGCTAAGCCGGTTTGTCACCGTTGCCGAGGAGCTGGAGAGGGTTGTCCATGCTGTTGCGAGAGGGGGACAGTATGGGCAGACTCCATCCTTGCTCACTGCTGCTGAGCGGCTGACTCCGGGGCTGTGGGGGGCAGGGCCGAGGAGCATGGTGCGTCGAAAGGGGTGTGCACTTGCGACAGGGGCGCAGTGCGCCTCAACAGAGAAGAGACGCATGGCTGATACAGGGGAGCCACATGCCAAGAAAGTAGATAAGCAGGAAAAACCTGCGAAGAATACTGGGTGCACTGCTTTGACAGGGGATGAGTGTCCCAGCACCCAAATGTGACACTAAACCCCTGAAATCTGGCAGGCGGCTGAAAAACATTCTGCCCAGGACAATAGGGGGTAAACTGCTGCAGTAGGGGGCAGGTCGCTCCAGGAACAAAGCAGAGAGCCAGCACCAATCAAGGGAAAGCAAATGTGGTGCTGAACCCCTCCCTCAGTCCAGCAGTTGTGAGTGCCAAGACGGCAGACACAAGGGAGGAAGGAATGGATGTGACTGTGGAAGGCAAAGGTGTATCTAGGCTTTCTGGCACCCTGGGCAAGAATTGAGTTCGCCACCCCCACCCAAGTACATATGTGATTTGCACACTTAGGCTGATGTCACACTTGTGTTTGTGATGCGAGAAACTGGCACGAGTCCCTCGCATTAACACTCGGCACTGCTGCCGGCACTCGGACCGGAGCATGCAGCTGCATAAAAATACATTGCCGGTGCCAAGAGTGGACGGTCATGTCAGCACAAGTATGTGATATGGATACTTCTGGCCACATTCCGACTAGACGTCCCCGGCCTGGCTCCGTTCATTATCATTGAGTGAGGCCACACGTCTAGTCATTACGTGACCGCATGTATGTAAATCACCAGCACGAGAGAATCCTAACAGCATTCAGTGAGCACTGTGAGAATTCAGAAGTCTGCAGTGACATAGAATGACTGCAGACTGATCACAAACCTGGGCAACCCCTATCATTAACCCCTTTAGCCCCCAAGGGTGGTTTGCACCTTAATGACCGGGCCAATTTTTACAATTCTGACCACTGTCTCTTTATGAGGTTATTACTCTGGAAAGCTTCAACGGATCTTCGCGATTCTGAGATTGTTTTCTCGTGACATACTGTACTTCACGTTAGTGGTAAAATTTCTTCGATATAACTTGCGTGTATTTTTAAAAATAGATGGCGAAAATTTAGCAATTTTCAAACTTTGAATTTTTATTCCCTTAAAACAGAGAAATATGTCACACAAAATAGTTAATAATAACATTTCCCACATGTCTACTTTACATCAGCACAATTTTGGAACCAAAATTTTTTTTTGTTAGGAAATTATAAGGGTTAAAAGTTAACTGGCGATTTCTCATTTTTACAACAAAATTTACAAAGCCATTTTTTTTAGGGACCACCTCACATTTGAAGTCACTTTGAGGGGTCTATATGGCAGAAAATACCCAAAAGTGACACCATTCTTAAATCTGCACCCCTCCAGGTATTCAACACCACATTCAAGAAGTTTATTAACCCTTCAGGTGCTTCATAGAAGCCGAAGCAACGTGGATGGAAAAAATGAACATTTAATTTTTTAGTCACAAAAATGATCTTTTACAAACATTTTTTTTATTTTGACAAGGGTAAAAGGAGAAAATGGACAGATAAACTTATTGTGCCAGTTGTCCTGAGTACGCCAATTCACCATATGTATGAGAAAACTACTGTTTGGGCGCACGGCAGAGCTCGTAAGGGAAGGAGCGCCGTTTGACTTTTTCAAACCAAAATGGGCTGGAATTGAGATTGGACACCATGTCGCGTTTTGGAGAGCCCCTGATGTGCCTAAACAGTGGAAACCCCCCACAAGTGACACCATTTTGGGAACTAGACTCCCTATGGAACTTATCTAGATCTGTTGTGAGCACTTTGAACCCCCCAAAAATTTATAATGCCTGGGTGTGAAAAAAAAAATTCCACAAAAATGATTTTTTAGTCCCCAATTTTTGATTTTTCCCAAGGAATTGGACCCCAAAAGTTGTTGTCCAATTTGTCCTGAGTACGCTGATATCCCATGTGTGTGGGGGGGAAACTTTCGGCGCACGGCAGGGCTTGAAAAGGAAGTAATAACGTTTTGGAATGCAGATGTTGATGGGTGTCATGTTCCGTTTGCAGAGCCCCAGATGTGCCTAAACCATGGAAACCCCCACAAGTGACCCCATTTTGGAAACTAGACCCCTAAGGAACTTATCTAGATCTGTGGTGAGCACTTTGAACCCCCAAGTTTTTATTTTCCCAAGGTAACAGGAGAAATTGGACCACAAAAGTTGTTGTCCAATTTGTCCGGTGTACGCTGATAACCCATATGTGGGGGGAACCACTGTTTGGCCACACGGCAGAGCTCGGAATAGAAGGAACGCCATTTGAATTTTTCCAACCAAAATTGGCTGGAATTGAGATTGGACGCCATGTTGCATTTGGAGAGCCCCAGATGTGTGGAAACCCCCAACAAGTGACCCCATTTTGGAAACTAGACCCCCTAAGGAACTTATCTAGATCTGTAGTGAGCAATTTGAACCCCAAAGTGCTTCACACAAGTTTATAACGTAGAGCCTTAAAGTTAAAAAATCATATTTTTTCCACAAAAATGATCTTTTCACACCAATTTTTATTTTCCCAAGGGTAGCAAGACCCCAAAAGTCATTGTGCAATTAGTCCTGAGTACACTGATACCCCATATGTGGGGGTAAACCACTGTTTGGGTGCATGGCAGAGCTCGGAAGGGAAGGAGCGCCGTTTGACTTTTTCAACGCAGAATTGGCTGGACGCCATGTCGCGTTTGGAGCGCCCCTGATGTGCCTAAACAGTGGAAACCCCCCCAAAATGACACCATTTTGGAAACTAGACCCCTCAAGGAACTTATCTAGATGTGTGGTGAGAACTTTGAACCCCCAGGTGTTTCACTAAAGTTTATAACGCCCGAGCATGAAAATAAAAAATCATATTTTTACCACAAACATGATCTTTTAGTCCCCAATTTTTTATTTTCCCAAGGGTAACAGTTTTATATAAAAGATAATAATTTTTGCATCGCTTTATTCTGCGAGCTATAACTTTTTAATTTTTTCGCTGATGATGCTGTATGTCAGCTCGTTTCTTGCGGGACAAGATTACGTTTTCAGCGGTACCATGTTTATTTATATCCGTCTTTTTGATCGCGTGTTATTCCACTTTTTGTTTGGCAGTATGATGATAAAACAGTTTTGTTGCCTTGTTTTTTTTTTGTTTTTTTTTTTAAGGGGTTCACTAAAGGGGTTAACTAGTGGGACAGTTTTATAGGGCGGGTCGTTACGGATGCGGTGATACTAAATATGTGTACTTTTGTTGTGATTTTGTTTTACATAATAAAATGAATTGGGGAATATTTTTTTTTATTATTTAATAGTTTTAATTATTTTTGCACGTTCAATTTTTTTATTTTTTTTACTTTTTTTACTTTATCCCTGGCAGGCGATCTGACAGGCTGTGCAGGAGGCTTCTCAGCCGCCTCCCTGCAGGACCCTGAAGGACCCCGCGGCCATCTTGGATCCGGGGTCCTGCAGAGAGGAGGCCCTCGGAACAGCGGGTCTCAGGGAAGCACGCAGGGAGCCCCCTTCCTGCTCGATGCATCCCTGTGCCCCCGGTACACTGCGATCATGTTTGATTGCACTGTGCCGGGGGTTAATGTGCCAGGAGCTGTCCATGACCGCTCCTGGCACATAGTGCCGGGTGTCTGCTGTGATAAACAGCGGACACCCGGCTACGATCAGCTGCGCTCCCCCCGTGAACGCAGCTGATCGCGATGACATATATCTGCCAGTTCTGGATGTAGTACGTCCGTATCAGAAAGGGGTTAAAGATAGTGTCATTATAATGCTCCTGAATAAAAATATCTGCAGTGCGCTGAGCCCCTGAATAAATAATTGCCGCTCACTATATTGTCTGCATAAAATATTGACCCCACGCTGTCCCTCTTATCGTGCATGCTCTTCAAACTGACCTTTCCATACTGGGACCCCTTTTCACACTGTCCTCGCACACTGTGTTCTCTGTTGTGAATATGCTGGAGGCGGCTTCTGAGCTGGGGCTCCCTCCGGTGGTTCTCAGGGTAATGAACTGATTACTGAATGGCCTTCAGCTGGCGCTGAATGGTAGGATATAAGTGGCCTGAGTTCCCAGCAGCCTTGCCGGTTATCAATTGTTCCTTCTGGTCTTGCTTGAAGCACTGCTAGTTTCCTGCTCTCCTTCAGATAAGTGTTTGCTGTTTTTTTTCCTCTGTTGGATTTTCTCTGCTGGTTTGCTGCGTGCAGTGGACTGCAGCCTGTCCCCTTTTGGGGGTCTGGCGCTGCAATTGTGCTCCGTTTTTGTCTGCACTTTTGCTTTGCTCCTTTGTTACTTTTTATTTGCTGAATAGCGTTTTGTTACACCAGAGATCTGATTTAGGCGGATGAGATCGTGTGATCTGTTTTTTTGGCAATCAGAAGTGTTGGTATTTTTGTTAGGGTTTTTTTTGGATTGCAGTCAGAATTCTTTCCTGTGCTTTTCTGTCTAGACAGATTGGGCCCCAGCGTTTGCTCATTCTATTTTCTGTCTGTGTCCGTGCTTTCTTCTTGACTAACCGCCATTACATGTTTGGGGGCTTCCTATTTTCTTTGGGGATCTGCTTCGGTGCAGATAGCTTTCATCTTTCTGCCTTTAGGTGTAGTTAACTCTCAGGCTGTGACGAGGCGTCTAGGATCACCGTAGGAACGCTCCACGGCTACTTCTAGTTGTGTGGTTAGTTCAGGTTACTGCAATCTAATAGGTTCCAGCCTCTCTGGTGTATTACCGCTTTTGCTATTTTTTGCTATTTCTCCTCAGTTACCGAAACATAACAGAATAACAGGCCCAAAACTGAAAATTATATGGTACTCACAGAAGGGGAAAATAGTAATAAGGAAACTCTGTTTGTTGCATTTTTTTCCCCTCTTTTATCTGGGTGCTGAGGAAGAATTTTTTTTTTTCTCTCAATGGAGTTTGCATAGTTGTCTGGCCGTATGGATCAGCTTGCCACTGAGGTTCGGAGTATTGCTACCTATGTTGCTAGGTTGCCGGTTGTGGAACCTAGGATCCCCATACCAGATTTATTTTTGGGGGATCGGTCTAAATTTCTGAATTTCAAAAATAACTGTAAGTTGTTTTTTGCCGTAAAGCCTAAGTCCTCAGGGAACGCGGCACAGCAGGTTCAAATTGTCATCTCTCTGCTGCGCGGCAACCCTCAGGATTGGGCTTTTTCCCTGACACCTGGGGATCCTGTTTTGAATGATGTTTATGTATTTTTTCTGGCTCTGGGGTTATTGTACGATGAACCTAATGTCACTGATGAAGCTGAAAAGACCTTGTTGGCATTAAATCAGGGTCGTGAAGAAGCTGAGCTGTGCTGTCAGAAATTTCAAAAGTGGGCAGTCCTGACCAAATGGAATGATGATGCTTTGGCAGCCCTTTTTCGATAGGTTCTGTCAGAAAAAGTAAAGGATGTTATGGTGGGATTCCCTGTTCCCTCTGGCCTCAATGATTCTATGTCTTTGACTATTCAAATTGACATACTTTTGCGTGAGCGCAGAGGTATGCGTCAGATAGTGTTGCCTTGTGAGCCAGCTCCTGAGCCCATGCTGTGTGATGGTGTGACTTCTGGGGCTCAGCGTCATGAGTTTCGTAAGCGCAATGGGTTATGTTTCTACTGTGGTGACGCTTCCCATGCTATTTCTGTCTGCCCTAAGCGGGGAAGACGTTTTGCACGCTCGGTTGTCTTGGGTTGTGTTCAGACTAAATTTCTGTTGACTGTTACCCTGATTTGCTCCCTGTCCACATTTTCGGCTCAAGCTTTTGTTGATTCAGGAGCAGCTATTAACCTGATGGATTTTGACTTTGCCAAACATTGTGGGTTTCACATGATACCCCTGCGGAAGTCTATTCCCCTACTGGGCATTGATTCTAACCCTTTGGCGGAGAATAAACCCCAGTTTTCTTCTCAGGTGATAATGAGGGTTGAACCAGATCATCAGGAGAGTTGCAAATTTCTGGTGTTGCATAATCTGCATGACATTATTGTACTAGGTTTCCCTTGGTTACAGTCTCATAATCCTGTTTTGGATTGGAAATCTGTGTCTGTGGCCAGTTGGGGCTGCCAATGTGTTAATACTGACACTCCTGTTTTTTCTGCCTCTCCCCAGTCTCAGGATGTCCCTGACTTTTTGACTGATTTTTCTGATGTGTTTAGTGAAAGTAAATCTGCATCCTTGCCCCCTCACAGGAGCTATGATTGCGCTATTGAATTAGTGCCTGGTGGTAAATTTCCTAAAGGTCGCCTTTTTAATTTATCTGTACCTGAACACGATGCTATGCGATCTTATATCAAGGAGTCATTGGAGAAGGGTCATATCAGACCATCCTCTTCACCCTTGGGCGCCGTTTTTTTCTTTGTGGCCAAAAAGGATGGTTCATTGAGGCCGTGTATTGATTATCGCCTCCTGAATAAGATCACTGTTAAATATCAATATCCGTTACCTTTGATTTCTGACCTATTTTCCAGAGTGAAAAGTGCTAGTTGGTTTACCAAGCTTGACCTCAGGGGGCGTATAACCTTATTCACATTAAGCACGGGGGATGAATGGAAGGCGGCGTTTTATACCCCTTAGAGGCATTTTGAGTACCTAGTGATGCCTTTTGGGCTTACTAATGCCCCTTCCGTCTTCCAATCCTTCATGAATGATATTTTCAGGGATTTTGTGGATAAATTTCTGATTGTTTATTTGGATGATATCTTGATTTTTTCCAATGACTGGGACTCTCATGTGAAACATGTTTGGACTGTGTTCCAGATTTTGAGAGAGAATGCACTGTATGTGAAGGGATCAAAGTGTCTTTTTGGCGTGCAGAAGGTCTCATTTCTGGGATTCATTTTGTCTCCGTCTGTTATTGAAATGGACCCGGTCAAGGTTCAGGCCATCTGTGATTGGGTTCAACCTACTTCATTGAAGGCTCTTCAGAGATTTTTGGGTTTTGCCAATTTTTATCGTAAATTTATTGGTAATTTCTCTGGTATTGTTAAACCATTGACTGATTTGACCAAAAATAATAATAATATAATAATCTTTATTTATATAGCGCCATCATATTCCGCAGCGCTTTACAGTTTAACAACAAAAAGGGTTCCGATGTGGTGAATTGGCCTCCTGAGGCAGTTTCTGCGTTTCAGGAACTTAAGCAGAGATTCATTTCTGCTCCTGTTCTACGGCAGCCTGATGTTTCTCTGCCATTTCAGGTGGAGGTTGATGCCTCTGAGATTGGGGCAGGTGCCGTTTTGTCCCAAAGGGATCCAGAGACCTCTAAGAGTAACCCTTGTGCCTTTTTCGCTCGAAAATTTTCTCCAACTGAATGTAATTATGACGTGGGTAATAGGGAGTTATTGGCCATGAAGTGGGCCTTTGAAGAGTGGAGACATTGGCTGGAAGGAGCCAAACATCAGGTGGTGGTCCTCATGGACCATAAGAACCTGGTTTATATCGAATCAGCCAAGCGACTTAATCCTAGACAGGCCAGGTGGGCCTTGTTTTTCACACGTTTTAATTTTGTGGTTTCTTTTCGTCCGGGCACTAAGAATGTCAAAGCTGTCTGCCCCGGAGCAGATCCCCAAAGAAAATAGGAAGCCCCCAAACATGTAATGGCGGTTAGACAACAAGAAAGCACGAACACAGACAGAAAATAGCATGAGCAAACGCTGGGGCCCAATCTGTCTAGACAGAAAAGTACAGGAAAGAATTCTGACTGCAATCCAAAAAATACCCTAACAAAAATACCAACACTTCTGATTGCCAAAAAAACCTGAGATCACACGATCTCATCCACCCAAATCAGATCTCTGGTGTAACAAAACGCTATTCAGCAAATAAAAAGTAACAAAGGAACAAAGCAAAAGTGCAGACAAAAACGGAGCACAATTGCAGCGCCAGACCCCCAAAAGGGGACAGGCTGCAGTCCATTGCACGCAGCAAACCAGCAGAGAAAATCCAACAGAGGAAAAAAAACAGCAAACACTTATCTGAAGGAGAGCAGGAAACTAGCAGTGCTTCAAGCAAGACCAGAAGGAACAATTGATAACCGGCAAGGCAGCTGGGAACTCAGGCCACTTATATCCTACCATTCAGCGCCAGCTGAAGGCCATTCAGTAATCAGTTCATTACCCTCAGCAACCACCGGAGGGAGCCCCAGCTCAGAAGCCGCCTCCAGCATATTCACAACAGTTCTCCCTATAGGGCTCAGTCTCTATACTGTACCCTTTCATCAAACTCCTCTTTGGTATACTGTTCCCTCCTGGCTGTACCCTTACACTGTCCCGCCATGCTACGCCCCCACTACTGTATCTGTTCTGTGCCCACTCACATTTCCTCCCCCATATTGTCGCCTCACACTATTCCCCTCCCTCCTCATACTGTGTCCTCTCACATCCCCCCTGTTCACCGTAGTGTCTCCTCATATATTTACCCACTCATTCTCTATACTGCCTGCTCACACATACCCCTGACTCCCCATACTGTCTGCACACGTCCCATCACCCTCACTCCCCATACTGTCCACATACATTTTTCCCATTGCTACTCTTACTGTGTCTGTATGCATTCCCCCTCTCACTCCACATACTGTCTGCACCCATCCCCCCACTCACCATACTGTGTCTGCACCCATTCCCTCTACTGTTTCCTCATACATGCCTTCCATTCCCCAATACTATTTCCTCATACATGACCCCCATACTGTTTCCTCATACATGCCCTGCATCTCCGCTTTGTGCCTCATTTTGTCCTCAAATCCCCCCACACATTAAATCCTCCATCCCCTCTCCAAATCTCTCCCCACATATTAATTACCCCATCCCCACTCCAAATCTCCTCACACATTAAATCCCCCCATCCCTACTCCAAATCTCCCCCCATCCCAACTCCAAATCTCCCCACACACATTAAATTCCCCCCTTCCCCATGCACTTAATCTTCAGTGTCTTCAGCTCCACTGGAGCACTTACCACCAATGTGTTCCTCTGCAGGGCCGGCGAGTGACGTTAGCAGCGTGATCACATGATCACACTGCTGGCATCGCTCTGACCCGGTGTGGTCAGAGCTTCAGTTGTACTCGTGCCTGTATATTGATCCCTGGGCACTGGCACGCTGCATCTTCTCTGCCGGCTGTCTCGCCGACACCGAGAACGGCCGACTCACAGTCCGAGGGGCGGCAGAATGTAGCCACCTGGGGAGACACTGCAGACTGCTGCATTAGGCGGCTCGACTGCGCCCCCCTGCCGGCTGCACCCTGGGCACATGCCCATCTGCCCCCCTTAGAAACTCCTCTGGTGGAAGGTGCAGAGAACAGTAGAACAAATGGTGGTGAGAATAGTGGTAATCGAGTGACGGGAGGTGGCAATAATGGTAAAGGGAATGAAAGGAACTGTGCAGAAAATGAGGGTTGTAGTATTGGAGTGAATTATGGGAGTTGTGTTGCAAATGATGTGAATAGTAGTGCAGGGAATGAGGAGAGCAGCACTAGTTTTGGTGGAGGGGAAGTAGGTAGTGGTCCCACTGCCCTTCAAGCAGTGACGGGGGCTTCAGCCCCAAGCTATTCAGGAGCTGTCACTGCTGGGGGTAGTAGTTCGCCCTTGTCTGGTGTCCCTGGGAACATTGACTTGCAATAGCGCTTCCTGGACGCCCTGAGGAAAGGGGAGCGTTCCATCAGTGTAGAGGGGAAGGAGGTTGATCTGTCTTTCTGGATAGAGAGACACGGTCTTTCCGCCTTCCGAGATAGAGGGGCAGAGACTCTCTGGTCTTTGCCAATACCGGGGCAGAGGAGTAACCGTTGGAACATGGCCCGTCTCCATTGGGTAAGCAAGGATGCCTGTCCTGATGAGTCACAGGTTGCTGAGCTCCTGCTGCGGATGGGCTTTCGCGGCATATGACATCTTTGCCTTGATCCATCCCTATGGGACCTCCTACTTTGATGTCATCTTCGTGAGACCTGAGGGCCATGAGCTTTTCTGGTCTCGCCATAAGCTGGCTCGGAGTCGCCCCAAATGGCAGGGTTTCTTTCCTGTTGCGATATCCCACCAGAACTCAGTCAGGAAGGTGACCATTTTGACCAGTAACGAGTCACTTTCCTGTATTGGCATCTCCACCTGGGTTTGTCGATACGGTGACATCGTCGGTATTCCCGGAAAACCCGCGACGACCATGGTATATGGTCAGTGGCCTGGATCTTCATGTTGAAATTGAAGGTTTCAGGAAACACCGTTACCCATATCCCTTCCTCAACCTTTTTGGGGAGTGACAGGATATTAATTTTCTACCAGTGGCAGCCTAAGGTATGTTACAAGTGCGGCAGCCCCACACACTTTAGTGCGCAGTGTGCCACCCAGAAATGCGCACTGTGTGGACCTCGGTCATCTCACTGCTACCTATGGCAGGATAAGGTGTAACTTGTGTGATGACCTCCGTCACCCGTTCCGTCCCTGTCTGCGTTCCTTTGCCAATGCGGTCCTGAAAGCTGGAACTAATCATGCCGGTGAAGGGACCAGTAGGGGCGGAGGAGGCAGGGAACCAGTGAGGAGCAAGCTCCCGCCATCCAATATCAGGCAGCTTGGAGTAGCGCCATGGGAACAGGGGCAGAGAGTAATGACCCTAAACTCTGACCCGGGTACTTCACTTGCAGCTAAGGATCCTAAAGACAGCGAATTGAGTGAGGAAGTCAAGAGACTTGAAAGGGAGGAGGCCATGTCTTCCCAGCGACTTCATCCGGTGACAGTCTGTATGAGGGAGATGGGGAGTGGTCACAGAAAAGAAAAGGGGTAACAAGAACACAACCAAGGATAAGAGGGGGTCCAGGTCTTGGTCCTCCTTGGAGTGGGACACCTCTCACTCTCTGGCCCTGATCCTGGTGCCATTGGAAGGCCCAGTTGCCCCCCTCTGGTCGATCTCTCCAACCGGTTCCAGGCACTCCAGGACTCCCCTCTAGAGGGTGAGGACGGGGACTCGGGTCCCGAGGTTGCTGACAAGGTTGTTGGGGCTCAGGAGGTCGCTGATTCTTCTTCTCAGGGGGCAAATAAAAGGCCCTCTGGGAGGGGAACTAACTCAGGACCACTAGATAAGGGCCAGAGTGTATGTAAGGAGAGAATTGATGAGTCTGTTTGTCTTAAGCGCACTAAAAGCTCATCATTGTCAGAGGAAGAGGGTGAAACTGTTGGGGGTGGGAAGAAAAAGGCTATCTAATTCAATCAATCATGATGGCGGCACCCACCCCGTTGATACAGGCAACCATTAATGTTGCCAGCATAAAGTCAGAAGTGGCAAGGTACACGGCCTTTCATTTCTCAGCCAACTTGACACCGACTTTTTTTTTTTTGCAGGAGACCAGGTTGTCTGACCTATCAACCATGCATAAAGCAAGGCGGGGGTAGAGGCATGGGCCCTCCTACTGGTCTCTTGCTGCCAAGCCGTATAGCGGGGTGGGGTCCTTTTTAAGACTGCAGCGGTTGAATGCGGACGATTAATCAAATTAAAAATGGGGAGATGCTTGATCCTAGATGTCTCCATGGGGCTACAGGAGTTTCGGCTTATTAACATCTACGGTCCCCAGTCCAAGTGGAACCGCAAATGTCTTTTCATCAAACCTTTCTTATTTTCGAGTCAGCAGGTGGTCTTTGGAGGAGATTTCAACAGTGTAGCGAGATCCTGTGAAAGAGGCACAACACAGGCCACGCGGGATTCACCTTTTTAGAGGTAGTCAGTGCAGGTCTAGGATAGACAGGTTTTTTTTGAAGGAGGAGGCCGTCTCCTCGCCATTGTAGAGGTGGAGTAATCCAATCACTGTTTGAACGTTACGGAGGCTCCTCAGATGGGAAGAGGTTATTGGAAGCTGAATTCGTCACTCTTTGAGGAAGAAGCTGTAAGACGGTCCTTTGATGAATTTCTTCAGAGCCAGGTACCGCTGCTGGGCCTAAGTAACACTAAGTCAGAGTGGTGGGAGATGTTCAGACATTGGGTGGCGAGATTCTTCCGGCAACTTTCGAACCTCAGAAGCCTGAACAGGGATCGCCTGTATCAGAGCTGTTATGAATGTGCTAGAGATGGTTTCTGAGCAGAGGCTCTCTCTGGTGGTTACAGACAGTACTGAATCTTTCAGCGAGGATTGGCAATCTGGGATCACGGATTGGTGTGATATAAGGGAGGTTCCCTCCCATGATGGTTGCTGGTGATCAATTGTTCTTGTCTCAATTGTGGTTCCTGGTTCATTTGGAAGTTTGCTGGAGCCTTGCTTGCATCTCCTGCTTTGCTTTTTGTGCTTGCTTTTTGCATTGTTTTCTGCACTTTTGTGGAGGTCAGCCAGGTCCCCTCCTGGGGCCTGAGCTCCTCAGTTTATCTGCAGCCACTGTTATTTGCTCTTTTGCTTTTTTCCTGTTTTTTCAGCGGCTGCGGCTTGGTTTTTGTTCACACTGAGATCTGATTTAGTGGGTGGCGAGATCGTGTGATCTCAGTATTTTTGTAATCAGAATTGTTGGATTTTTGTAGGGTTTTCTGGGTTGCAGAAAGTAATCTCTCCTGTCCTATCCTATTTAGTCAGCTTGTGGCCCCAGCGTTTGCTCAATCTATTTTCTGCCTATGTTTGTATTTTCATCTTGTCTAACCACCATTATATGTTTGGGGGCTTCCTATTTTCTTTGGGGATCTGCTCCGGGGCAGATAGCTTTCATCTTTCTGCCTTTAGGTGTAGTTATCTCTCAGGCTGTGACGAGGCGTCTAGGATCAACGTAGGAACGCTCCACGGCTACCTCTAGTTGTGTCGTTAGTTTAGGAATCTGCAACCCATCAGTTACCAACATCTCAGGTGTTCTGCTGCCCTGCTGTTGTTCCTGTCCTCCTCAGCTACCGAAACATAACACAGAGCCTGAGGAGGAAACTCAAGCATCTTGTCTCGACTGGCGGTAGCTGCGAGGAGATCTCTAGTGTGAAGTCCTTGCTGAAGAGGTGCCAGTATGATAGGCACGCATCTTTGGTTTTTGAGAGGGACTACAGGAAGCACAACTCTCCGGACATTGTGGCTATCCCCCTGTTAGGTGTCCGCCTCCCGCCGGCATGCGCGCGTTGTCATTGCATTTGTGCCTCCCTCCGGCTCCTGACGCCGCCCACCGTGTGACGCCGACGCCGCTTGGCGTCTCAGTATGCATGACAATGCGCGCGTCATTAGAGGCCGGAGATGTCACTTCCGGTCACATGACTTCCTGTCTGTGACGCGGTATTGAGGGAAGTGGCTACAGCGATTCCTTGTATTTAAGGAGCACGGAGAGGTGAGGTGTGTGTGCCCCCTGACGAAGGCATGACCGAAACGTGCGTTGGGGCGCGCACACACCCCCCCCTCTGACCCTGCAGCACTTGTCACGTCGCACTTTAGTAAGAGGTAAATACTAGTTGCTTATTGACTGGCAGCATGTTACCCTTATAGTGATGGTTCCTTCCCTATACTATCTGGAGGGTTTTTTCTATATGGCAATAAATATGGGTTTGGTTCTAAGAACTTTCCCATGCATTACCAATGGAATTTTTTTCTTTATTTAACTTTAAGATTTTTTAGGTCTGCTATCATTAAACAATTGTATTCTGCCTTTTATTACCTATAGATGGTTCCATGGCCAAGTTAGAACTGTTGATACATTAAGTTTATTTCTAATTAACGATAATTGATGGTATATTCTGTGTTTTCTGGTATATATTATATTACTTAAGGGTCCTTGGGGGTGGTGTGCCCCTTCTCAATTTTAATTGTGTGAAGTAGTATGCACCCTTTGTTGGTGTCCATACCCCAGTTTCCATATTCCTGTATGTTTTGCTTAACAATTTGTGTAAAGTATTTAACCCCTTCACCCCCAAGGGTGGTTTGCACGTTAATGACCGGGCCAATTTTTACAATTCTGACCACTGTCTCTTTATGAGGTGTAAGGTTTTCCTCACTCGGCTGCTTCAGAGGTAATTCAGGAGACACTTTCTTATGCAAAAAAGTCTTTAATTTTATTACATCATAAACCATATGGTAACATACAATACAACTCTTCAATGCTTCAGCTCCTGCCTGGAGCCTCACTCTTCAGTCACAGAGACCTCTCTGTAATGTCCTGCCTTGGACACATGGAAGCCTGTCCTCACTGGCAGACTCCCACACACTCTCTCACAGGGGCCAAGCACACTTCGTTACATAGGCGTAACTCCACCCACAGGTGAGGTCAGGAATCACATGGTTATGTCACATGGTCATGACCTCACCACAGGTCCTTCAGCTACACCATTACATACAGGTTTTATCCCAGGTATTTAGACACAAGCCCCTTGGGTCGGTTTGTAGGTGACTGGAGCTGCCCAGCTCTCCTAGTCACCTGGAAGCCTCCCAATATATAGCAAAACTCTCAGCAGTAGATCTGCTGAACAAAACATGCTCAGGCTTCCATCACAGGGCCACCCACCTCTGTGATACATAACGTCCATCCATCACATGCCTCCATGCATATCCCGAGGGCCATACACAGTGCCCCCTAGCTGCATCAGGGGTCATTACACCACATACCTCCCCCCTCTGTTCAAACTTGTGGGGTTGAACACTTTTTACCCAACCAGAGATCCTTCTCGGTCGTCTCTGCCAGTCAAACCGTCTCTCTAAGTCGGACCCTGCTACTAATCTCTTTGGTAGGCGTCTGTCCTCCGACTCTGTCACATCTGTTGCTGACGAGGCCCCCCTGTCAGACCACCCGCATCCCCAGCGGTCAGTACGGCGTCGCAATTCACTTGCACCCATACGTCCTGTCTGGTCTGAGTCCTTTTCATTTCGTCCACTACAGGTTCTCCTGCTTAGGTCACTCATCACTGAGCTAACTGAGGCATCACTATTTCTACCTCTTCCATCAGGCGACCTATTTCCTGTATTATCTCCAGCTTGAGGACTTCTCGTCTTAAGCGAACCTCTTCGCCTCTCAATACCACGGGTTGAAGGTGGCGACCATCTTCTTTCCATTTCCCATAGGTTTCTGTTGACCTGCTCCCTCTCAAGTCTAGCTGCTCTACTTCTCTCAGGTACGACACACGATACTCCAGGAGCATCCGGATATTCCCAAGGCTCTCCATGGAACCGACAATGAGGAACGGAACCATCCGTCTTCACCCACGACCTGGACTTCGTCATCAGCCGGAATCCTGACTCTCGTCACACCGGACTTATTTACCATCTCCTGCATCACTTTCCCGAGTCTTCCGATGACTTCTTCACCAGACCTCTGGGCACTTGAACGATGTCTTCCACCAATCCAAGCTGACTTTGAGCCTTTCTTGCTTGCTCCAGACGTCGAGCGGCTTCTCTATTTCTCAACAGGATCACCTGTTTCATGCGGAGACAATGTAGGTGCATGTCGCTCAGGATAGCCACCCGCTTCATCGTGACTTCCCTAGTCGACAGTATGACCAACTGTTTCATCTCTGGCACCCAGTTCACACTGCATGCTTCTACTGCCTTTCTAAAGGCCTCATGCACCTCCTCAATGGCACACACTTCTCGCCTGTCTTCGGGTATCTCTATTACACACTTGAAAACGGACCCGTCACCTTCTTGGACAGACTGTTGTACCTCCTCGTCCTGAGCGTTAGTACAGTTTTCCAAGACATCACTCTCCCTTGTGTGCCCATCTGCATGGCACTTCCCTTGCTGGATTTCTTCTCCCAGAGATTTCTGGAGCTGGGCACCAGTCTCCTCCTCCATCTTGAGCTCTCGGAGAACTCCATCTCGCTCTTCTGCCAAGCAGCGACACTCCTGCTGATGTTTCTCTTGGGCCTCTCTGAGCACCTCCGTCTCTCTCCATAGAGCCTTGTTCATACTCTTACACGCTGACAGACGATCTCTGAGCTTAGAGACTTCCTTCTCCAGCTCCTCCACTTTGTGCTCAATCATTCGTCTCAGGACCCTTTCCTGCTCGACTGCCTCTTTCACTGTTTCTTTACACAGCTCTATCTCCTCATTAAGGACAGTCACCTGACCGGTACCTGACCCTGACTCTTCCTCATCATTTTGCTTCTTAGAGGATGTAGCCTGTCCCGCCTTTCCACGGCCCCTGCGGCGAGAGGAAGATCGGCCATTTTTACTCGGCTCCACGTTACTGCACTCGCTTTCCCTTGCGGTCGAGTCGCAGTCTGCACAGGAGTCACTCTCGGGGCCCCTCCCGTTACCCTCTAACCGGGTGTCCGTTCTAGAGGTCTTAACTACCACATCGTCATGGGTTCTGTTGTCATACATTTCAGAGGATATCATGTCAGTCAGTCGGGCAGACGCATCCTTTCCTCCTGTGTCACCGTCTGACTCATCAGTTTTGGGAGGTGTCACTGTCCCAATGTCTGCCACCCCAACAGTAAGAGGCCTCCCTCCTGCTGTAAAGGAACTCCCCTGTCCCACAAGCCAGAGAACAGTTTAAAGTCCCGACCTATGACCACTGGACACGACAAATTAGGGATTATAGCGACATCCTGTCCTGCAATGTCCCAGCCTGTCTCAAAGATTACCCTGGCCACTGAATAATCCTTTGTGTCCCCATGGATACAGGTGACCCCGACCTTTCTTCCAGGTATTTGAAACCCGTCAGGTGCAACCCTCACTAGAGTCACCGGACTCCCCGAGTCGACCAGACCCACCACCTCTTCATGGTGTATCTGCAGGGTACACCCCCGTAGTAGTGTGCCGGGCGGATAGTTCCTAAGGCAGACTGGACACATATAACATATTTGCCCCTGGCAACAGTTTGTCTGGACCTCCCCTTTAACATTGGGATCCTCCACCCCTTTTTTGCCAACCGCCCCCTTTTGGGACTCCACCCCCTTTTGGGCCATCATCCCCTTTTGGGTTGCCACCCCCTTTTGAGACTCCGCCCCCTTTTGGGCCATCACCCCTCCTTGGGTTATACACCGTGGACTCCCCCACGGCTCTACCAGACCCCAGTTCGCACAGAACCTTATGTCTCTCGGGCTGGTACCGTCACTTTAAGAGGTCACCCCCTCTGGACCTCTGATGTCCTTATGGTACCTCCCCAGCTCCTGCTGGTACTGTCACCTTCCGCCAGCACCTCCGGCTACCGCGCACAAGCCGCTGCTGCCACTGCAGCTCTTGCTGCTGCAGAACCTCTTGCTGCAAGTCACTGTAGCTCCTGCTACCATAAGTCTCTGCACGCTGCGCTGTCTTGCCGCTTGTCACCTTTGTGACCCCACGAGTCACAGCCAGCCGCTTGTCACCTTCGTGGACTCCGATGAGCCACAGCACACACCTCACACGTGTTCCAGAGAAAAAAAACACCAAAAAAAAAATAGTTTCTCACTGATTCTTCTCACTGATCCCGAACAGCCTAGCACGGTTGTCAAGACCATCCCCTGTTGGCGTCAGCCACACAGGTTCCTGGAGACCTCAGCCTCAGAGGTACCCAGCAAACACAAAAATACAGTCTTTCTCACTGACCCGTCAGCACACCACAGACTCCTGTCTGTCACTCTTGGCCACAGAGATTTCCGGACACCTCCTCTCTCAGAGAGGCATCCCACAAAGGAAAAAACAGTCTCACTGACCCGTCAGTACACCACAGACTCCTGTCTGTTACCTGTTGGCCAAGCAGGTTTCCGGACACCTCCTCTGAGGTATCCTCTCAGCATGCTTTTTGCTTACTTCTCAATGACCCCGGTCACATAACACAGACTCCTGTCTGTCACCACTGCTTAACAGTTTCTTCAGATACCTCTTATCTTCAGAGGCACCACATATAAACATCAATGCACAGTTTATTCGTGACCACTGGTCACACTCACGGTTTCCACAGACCGTCCGTTCCTCCTCTGGTTCCTGATTCCCAGTCCTGGAACATGTGCTCCTTTGGTTCGCTGCCAGCATTCCATCCACCAATTGTAAGGTTTTCCTCACTCGGCTGCTTCAGAGGTAATTCAGGAGACACTTTCTTATGCAAAAAAGTCTTTAGGTTTATTACATCATAAACCATATGGTAACATACAATACAACTCTTCAATGCTTCAGCTCCTGCCTGGAGCCTCACTCTTCAGTCACAGAGACCTCTCTGTAATGTCCTGCCTTGGACACATGGAAGCCTGTCCTCACTGGCAGACTCCCACACACTCTCTCACAGGGGCCAAGCACACTTCGTTACATAGGCGTAACTCCACCCACAGGTGAGGTCAGGAATCACATGGTTATGTCACATGGTCATGACCTCACCACAGGTCCTTCAGCTACACCATTACATACAGGTTTTATCCCAGGTATTTAGACACAAGCCCCTTGGGTGGGTTTGTAGGTGACTAGACCCGCCCAGCTCTCCTAGTCACCTGGAAGCCTCCCAATATATAGCAAAACTCTCAGCAGTAGATCTGCTGAACAAAACATGCTCAGGATTCCATCACAGGGCCACCCACCTCTGTGATACATAACGTCCATCCATCACATGCCTCCATGCATATCCCGAGGGCCATACACAGTGCCCCTAGCTGCATCAGGGGTCATTACACCACAGAGGTTATAACTCTGGAACGCTTCAACGGATCTTCGCAATTCTGAGACTGTTTTCTCGTGACATATTGTACTTCAGTTAGAAGTAAAATTTCTTCGATAAAACTTGCGTTTATTTTTGAAAAAAAAAACACAAATATGGCGACAATTTTGAAAATTTTGCAATTTTCAAACTTTATATCACATTAGTGGACGTCCAGGTGGTTACCCAGCCGAGCTATAGGTAGGTTTTCAGTATTACCACCGCATTATTGATTACAATGTTTTTTCATCCTGCAATGTTTTTTGGTCATATTGTTTAGGGGTATCCTTGCAAATTGAGGGCATTACTATGTTATGACCCCATTGTGCCAGTACTATAGCACAATACTGGCAATTTATTACTATATGACCATTATATAAATTGAATTGAGGATAGATAATTATATACATTTGTTGACAATATACTGCATAAAGGCTGTGGGTGAATATTGTTCCACTATGGTTTAGTGTCTCTCTTGTACATGTGTTTTTGTACCCTTATTTATGTATTGTTCATGTCACTTTATTGTTATTGTAATAAAGAAATTTTGTAATTTTTATACCACTTTGTGGGGTCTTATCAATTTCGATCGCCACTAATGTGATATATATTATTGTGTGGTATAAAGCCTAAAAAATTGGTGGGCATTTTTTGTGAAAAATTTTCAAACTTTGAATTTTTTTTCCCTTAAAACAGAGAAATATGTCACACAAAATAGTTAAGAAATAACATTTCCCACATGTCTACTTTAATAAGCACAATTTTGGAACCAAAATTTTTTTTTGTTAGGAAATTATAAGGGTTAAAAGTTGACCAGTGATTTCTCATTTTTACAACAAAATTTACAAAGCCATTTTTTTTAGGGACCACATCACATTTGAAGTCACTTTGACGGGTCTATATAGCAGAAAATACCAAAAAGTGACACCATTCTAAAAACTGCACCCTCAAGGTACTCAAAACCACATTCAAGAAGTTTAATAACCCTTCAGGTGCTTCACAGGAGCTGAAGCAACGTGGAAGGAAAAAATTAATATTTAACTTTTTAGCCACAAAAATTATCTTTTACAAACTTTTTTTATTTTCACAAGGGTAAAAGGAGAAAATGCGCAGATAAAGTTGTTGTGCAATTTCTCCTGAGTACGCCAATACCCTATATGTGGGAGAAAACCACTGTTTGGGCACACAGCAGAGCTCGTAAGGGAAGGAGCGCCGTTTGACTTTTTCAAACTAAAATTGGCTGGAGTTGAGATTGGACGCCATGTCGTGTTTGGAGAGCCCCTGATGCGCCTAAACAGTGGAAACCCCCCACAAGTGACACCATTTTGGAAACTAGACCCCCTAAGGAACTTGTCTAGATCTGTTGTGAGCACTTTGAACCCCAAAGTGTTTCACAAAAGTTTATAATGCCTGGGTGTGAAAAAAAAAAAAAAAATCATTTTTTTTTTACAAAAATGATTTTGTCGCCCCCAGTTTTTTATTTTCCCAAGGGTAAAAGAAGAAATAGGACAAATTGCACAATAACTCTTGTGGTCCAGAGTACGCTGATACCCATATGCGGGGGTAAACTACTGTTTGGGCGCATGGCAGAGCTCAGAAGTGAAGGAGCACCGTTTGACTTTTTCAACGCAGAATTGGCTGTAATTGAGATCAGACGCCATGTCACATTTGGAGAGCCCCTGATGTGCCTAAACAGCAGAAACCCCCCAATTCTAACTCCAACCCTAACCCCAACACACCCCTAACTCTAGTCCCAACCCTAACCACAAACCTAACCCTAACACACCCCTAACCCTAATCCCAACCATAACCCTAATACTAACTTTAGCGCCAATCCTAACCCTAACTTTAGCCGCAACCCTAACCCTAATGGGAAAATGGAAATAAATACATTTTTTTAATTTTATTATTTTTCCCTAACTAAGGGGGTGATAAAGGGGGTTTGATTTACTATTTATAGCGGGTTTTTGTGATTGGCAGCTGTCACGCTAAAAGACGCTTTTTATTGCAAAAAGTAGTTTTTTGCATCACCACATTTTGAGAGCTATAATTTTTGCATATTTTGGCCCACAGAGTCATGTGAGGTCTTATTTTTTGCGGAACGAGGTGACGTTTTTATTGGTACCATTTTTGAGCACGTGACATTTTTTTTGATCGCTTTTTATTTCGATTTTTGGGAGGTTAGAATGAACAAAAATCAGCAATTCATGAATTTCTTTTGGGGGAGGCGTTCATACCGTTCCGCGTGTGGTAAAATTGATAAAGCAGTTTTATTCTTCGGGTCAGTACGATTACGGCGATACCTCATTTATATCATTTTTTTATGTTTTGGCGCTTTTATAGAATAAAAACAATTTTATATAAAAAAATCATTATGTTTGCATTGCTTTATTCTGCGAGCTATAACTTTTTTATTTTTTCGCTGATGATGCTGTATGGCGGCTCGTTTTTTGCGGGACGAGATGACGTTTTCAGCGGTACCATGTTTATTTATATCTGTCTTTTTGATCGCGTGTTATTCCACTTTTTGTTCGGCGGTATGATGATAAAGCATTGATTTTTTGCTTAGTTTTTTTTTTTTTTTAAGGGGTCCACTAAAGGGGTTAACTAGTGGGACAGTTTTATAGGGGGGGTCGTTACGGACGCGGCGATACCAAATATGTGTACTTTTATTGTTTTGTTTTTTATTTACAGGAAGAAATGAATTTATTGGGGAATATTTTTTTTTTTTGATGATGATTTTTTTTTACCACTTTTTATTTTTTTTACTTTGTCCCAGGGTGGGACATCACAGTATTTTATCAGATCGCTGGTGTGACAGTGTGCACAGCACTCTGTCACACCAGCGATCGCTCTGGCATCGCTGCAGGCTTCCTCTGCGCCTGCTCTCAGCAGGCACTGAGGAAGCCGCCTCCCTGCAGGACCCCGGCGCCATCTTGGATCCGGGGACCTGGAGGGAGGACGGACCCTCGGAACAGCGCGACACATCGCGCTGCTCTGAGGGTCTCAGGGGAGCGCGCAGGGAGCCCCTGCCTGCGCGATCCTCCCCTGTGCCCCGGGCACACCGCGATCATGTTTGATTGCGGTGTGCCAGGGGTTAATGTGCCGGGAGCGGTCCGTGACCGCTCCTGACACATAGTGCTGGGTGTCAGCTGTGATATACAGCTGACACCCGGCGGCGACGCCCATGACGTACTATTCCGTCCATGGGAATTAGGTCCAGGGTCACATGGACGGAATAGTACGTCTGATGGCAGAGAGGGGTTAAATAAAGGTTGTATTTTTGTAATGGACGTGTACATCTTTTTCCACCTCAGTGGCTATCTTTAGTAAGATGTCAGTGAATAGTAAGATAGTGACGGGGCTGATAGACAGTATGCGATCCCTGAGAAGATCCAGATCAGGGATCTTGGAGGTCATCAGTTCACACTACTCCCACCTCTTGGGAAGGGTGGAACTGGATCAGTGTCGGACTGGAGCACCTTGGGCCCACCATAGAAAATCATTCTTGTGGCCCACTATGTAGCTATGTAGCTACATAGAAATACAAGACCCACCAACTGTGAGACATAACACGCTAATATCAGGGCATAACATAAGGTAGTGCAAGTCTTAATGATATAGCAGGGGTTGGCGCCCACATTTTGGTTCAAACTCAATGATAAATGTTCCCTGTTGTTTATTAACCACTAGGCCAATGTGTTATAGCACCAGTGTAGTGGAGGGGATACTATGACATCTCATCTATACTCTGAGAAAATCCACAGCAGGAATTGACCAATGCAGATTTAACATTCACAACCGATTTCATCCCTTGCAATACAAAGAATCAGGTCAGTGGTAAAGGTGCAACAATACATATTAGTAAACGCAGCAATATCTGCAAACTGTCTGCATAATGTCTGTGTGGATATTTCCGCTGTTAATTTGCTGTTTGATTTCTGCAGCAAATACATTATGTGAATGCCCCCTCTTCTAGTGGTGGTGGGTCCTAGATCACTTATATATGACATTGGAGTAATATCGAAAGAGTTTTCCCTCACATCCCCCCCCATACACTTTTTACAGAAATCTCTCTGCCACCTATAAGGCCATAACTTTTTATGGAGGGCCTCATTTTGTTAGTAGTAGGGTAAGAAAAGTTTTAGTCAGGGGTGATAAAGGGGGAGAGGGGCTCAATCAGGGTGATACAGGGGGAGGTAGCGCAGTCAGAGGTGATACAGGGGGAGAGGGGCTCAGTGAGGGTAATACAGAGGAAAGTGATGTAAGCAGAAGGACCGGGCTAGGGGTACCTTTCTTGCGCCGGGTCCGGAACTGTCGGGTCTGTCCCCACTGTTGTCCGGGGGAAAGCTTAAGGAACTGGATCAACCTTTGCACTTAGCAGCATGGGCCGTGGCTAAGGGTCTGAAATCTCACCGTGTGCGGAAACTGGCAGAATTGGCAGGAGCAAACAGCGCGCGGCAGTGAGAAGTGCGTGATCCGTCCCTCGAGCACCGTAGCAGTGTAGGCCCACGCCCGAGTATTCTCATTGCTACCCACAAGAATGTGAGCAGAGACGTGCCATGTGCCAGTTGGTCCTTGCAAAACAAGTAGCCAGACGCCCTGAGTCCGTGAGTACAAGCGCGCGTGCCGCCTACAGTAGACCGGGTACGTGACTAGGAACCTGACCCCTCGATGTATATTTGCCGAGTTACTTTGGGCTCAGACAGTGCCATGGCCTGTGCCTTTCCCACCACAACAATCTCTGGACTAAGAATCCCGCGGAGAGTATCAGAGACTATCCGTTGCCACGAGGTCGGGTCGTCGTTCTCTTCAGGACTGCACTGGATCAAGCCCGCACTGACCGCTGTTGGCGCTATCGTTTGTTTCTTGGATTCCACTACCTGGAAGTCGTCTGACCTGATAAGTCAAACCTTAATAACTACTCCCGCCACATTTACTCGTGTTTTTCCCTCTAACCTAATACCCTGTATTTCTGCATTGCTTTTATTCCCCCGCTTAACTGTTTATCTCCCTGCGTGGAGTACACTTCCTGTTAAAGTAAACACGTTAACCCTTGATCTGTCTCCTGTCCGTCACTGCATCCCGCAACCTGCTCACACTTCGCATAGTCAGCAGGATGCAGTCCACCAGCGCAGAAGGGACAGACCAAAAGGTTGGGGTGCCCCGAGGGCCAGCATATCCCTGAGGGTGATGTTGAGTAACCTCCCAAAATTTACAGGGAGCAACACTCTGCTATGGGACTGGACTGAGCAGGTCAGGGAATGTTGATGATGCACTCCATGACCCCCACACTGGAGCCACAGGTTGCCATGATGGCCCTGGATGGGGAGGCGAGGAGTTCCGTCATGCTCTACCCCCCCACAAACGAGACACTTTTGACAAGATACTGCAAATTCAGGAGGAAATGCACGGAGACCCCACAGATGTCGGAGAATTACGCATGCGTTTGTTCAACCGTTTTCAAAGGGAGGGGAGACTGACCCACTACATGAACGTGCTGCTGAAGATCCACGTCACGATTGCTAAGCGAGATGGCGTAGGTGTAGGCCCTCCTGATATAGTGCTGCGAAATCAGTGTGGCAGGCCTTAGAAATGCGCTGCTAAAACAGGTCTTGCGAGAGCGCTTGCGGGTAAACCCAAGCATGACCTTTTTAGAAGTTGGAGGTGAAGCGCGTGAGCAAGAGCAGGGGGTGACCGTCCGGTGTGGGGAGTTATCCGTGCCATTGACCAACGAACCAAGTTGAGTGAGAGAGCTGCGGAGAGAGATACAGGACATGCGAGAGGAGTGGTCTGATTTGAGAAAGAAACCTTCGACACCACCGAACTCCCCTCGAGTCGGAACTGGTCCTGAGCCTCGTCGGGAGATGAGAACGCCTTGCATGGAAGAACAGCCAACCTGCTTTAACTGTGGAGAAATTGGACATTTTTCTAGGGGATGTGCATGATGGGGAAGACCCCTTCAGCGTCGCCCGTAGCCTAAGCAGTCAAATAAGAGAGCAAAGTCCCAAAGTTTGTTTCCCTGAGTCCTCTTGTTTGGGCCAAAATGAATGGTCTGCTGTTTGGTCAACACGGGCTCGCAAGTAACCACGAAGCCTGAGACTTACTTCAGATGTCATTTTCCCGAAATGATGCGACCTGAATAGGGCCCAGTGATCAAATTGACTACTGCGAACCAGTTGCACATGCCGGTTGCAGGGGTGGTCTGGATGCAGATCATCTTGTGTAGCAAAAATGTAGGCCGGAAAGGAGTCGTGTTGACCACTGGAGACCCTGACAAAGGCCCCGCTGTGACTCTAGGGATGAACGTACTCAAGGAACTCAGAAGTCTCCTCATCAATGAGCCGGCAGATGTGTTCCTGAAGCAGTGGAGCCCTCGCACCCCCTAAAGGAAAGTGTTCCAACAGCTGATCCAAGAGACCTCGAGTGAAGGGAAGACAATTGGGCAAGGTGATCGTTTTACCACCAGACAGACTGTAGTTACTCTGCCCGTACGAGCCTGCATCCCTCTACAGGCAAAGAAGCCTTCATACTACCCATGGGGTTGTTCAAGTTCAACAGAATGCCCTTTGGCCTGGCTAACGCCCCCTGGGACCTTGCAACGACTGATGGAAAGGTGTCTGGGAGACTTAAACTTCGAGGCCACACTCATCTACTTGGACGACATCATCGTTTACGCAGCCACTTTTGAGGAACATCTGCGAAGGCTGGATCAAATGTTGTCGTCTACAGAAGCACGGCATTGGAAGTGTCACCTTTTCCGCACACAGATTGAATACCTGGGACATGTCGTCTCCGCTGAAGGAGTGAGACCAGCATGTGAGTAGATCGCAGCAGTGCAGGACTGGCTCACCCCGAAGACTTCCTTGTGACTCACTGGGTACTATTGACGGTTTGTGAAGGACTTCACTTGCATTGTTAACCCATTGCTGGAGCTATTGACAGGAGTACCGTCTGATGCAAAGAATAGGACTAAACAGTGGGGAGACATGCAGGAAGCAAGAGCAGGCGCTGAGGAAGCCTGCAGCAGTGCCTGTGAGATCGCTGGTCTCACAGAGTGCTGTGCACACTCAGACCAGCGATCTGATAAAATACAGTGATGTCCCACCCTGGGACAAAGTAAAAAAGTAAAAAAAAATGAAAATCACAGGTGTAAAAAAATATAAATTCCCCAATAAATTCATTTCTTCCTGTAAATAAAAAAAAACAAACAATAAAAGTACACATATTTGATATCGCCGCATCCGTAACAACCCCCCTATAAAACTGTCCTACTAGTTAACCCCTTTAGTGAACCCCTTAAAAATAAAAAAACAAAGCAAAAAACAATGCTTTATCATCATACCGCCGAACAAAAAGTGGAATAACACGCAATCAAAAAGACGGATATAAATAAACATGGTACCGCTGAAAACGTCATCTTGTCCCACAAAAAAACGAGCCGCCATACAGCATCATCAAGCGAAAAAATAAAAAAGTTATAGCTCTCAGAATAAAGCGATGCAAAAATAATTATTTTTTATTTAAAATTGTTTTTATTGTATAAAAGCGCCAAAACATAAAAAAATGATATAAATGAGGTATCGCCGTAATCGTACTGACCCGAAGAATAAAAATGCTTTATCAATTTTACCACACGCAGAACGGTATAAACGCCCCCCCAAAAGAAATTCATGAATTGCTGATTTTTGTTCATTCTAACCTCCCAAAAATCGAAATAAAAAGCGATCAAAAAATGTCATGTGCCCAAAATTGTACCAATAAAAACATCAACTCGTACCGCAAAAAAGAAGACCTCACATGACTCTGTGGGCCAAAACATGCAAAAATTATAGCTCTCAAAATGTGGTGATGCAAAAAACTATTTTTTGCAATAAAAAGCGTCTTTTAGCGTGACAACTGCCAATCATAAAAACCCGCTATAAATAGTAAATCAAACCCCCCTTTATCACCCCCTTAGTTAGGGAAAAATAATAAAATGTATTTCCATTTTCCCATTAGGGTTAGGGTTGGGGCTAAAGTTAGGATTAGGGGTGTTTTAGGGTTAGGTTTGTGGTTAGGGTTATGGTTAGGGTTGGGACTAGGGTTAGGGTGTGTTGGGGTTAGGGTTGGAATTAGAATTGGGGGGTTTCCACTGTTTAGGCACATCAGTGGCTCTCCAAATGTGACATGGCGTCTGATCTCAATTCCAGCCAATTCTGCGTTGAAAAAGTCAAACGGTGCTCCTTCACTTCTGAGCTCTGCCATGCGCCGATACAGTAGTTTACCCCCACATATGGGGTATGAGCGTACTCAGGACAAATTGCACAATAACTCTTGTGGCTCAATTTCTTCTGCTACCCTTGGGAAAATAAAAAATTGGGGGGAAAATATCATTTTTGTAAAACAAAAAATGATTTTTTAGTTTTTACGGCTGTACGTTATAAACTTCTGTGAAGCACTTGGGGCTTCATAGCGCTCACCACACATATAGATAAGTTCGTTGTGGGGTCTATTTTTGAGAATGGGGTCACTTGTGGGGTGTTTCCACTGTTTAGGCACATCAGGGGCTCTCCAAATGCGACATGACGCCCACAGACTATTCCATCAAAGTCTGCAATCCAAAACGTCACAACTTCCCTTCCGAGCCCTGACGTGTGCCCATACAGTAGTTTTCTCCCACATATTGGGTATCATGGTACTCAGGACAAATTGGACAACAACTTTTGGGGTCCAATTTCTCCTGTTACCCTTTGGGAAAATAAAAAGTTGGGGACTAAAAGATCATGTTTGTGGAAAAAAATATGATTTTTTATTTTCATGCTCGGGCGTTATAAACTTTAGTGAAACACCTGGGGGTTCAAAGTTCTCACCACACATCTAGATAAGTTCCTTGAGGGGTCTAGTTTCCAAAATGGTGTCATTTGTCGGGGTTTCCACTGTTTAGGCAGATCAGGAGCTCTCCAAACACGACATGGCGTCCAGCCAATTCTGCGTTGAAAAAGTCAAACGGCGTCCTTCCCTTCCAAGCTCTGCCATGCACCCAAACAGTGGTTTACCCCCACATATGGGTATCAGCGTACTCAGGACAAATTGCACAATAACTTTTGGGTCTTGTTTCCCTTGGGATCATAGAATCATGCCCTATAGGCAATCCTTTATTGATAAAATACCTCAATGGGTAGCACCCAAGCACAACCGTGATATAAAAAAACAGAAAACAAAGTGTATTCCTAACTTAAAAACTATGGGGATAACCTAGAGTCCCTGATGTAGGTCTGGGCTGTCACCTGCCTAACAGCGGAGGTTGGCACCCTAGGGGGAAGCGTTGTGGCGCCCCCGCTCCACGATGGCTGACCCTAGGGTCCCTGTTAGGCCCTTACACCTTAGGGGATACCTCTACCCAGATAGTAGGGAGACCCCTAACATTAATACAGAGACCAGCTAACATTAAAGGTGACCCTAAGTCCCCAAAGTATTAAAAACAGTTCACAACACACGGGGTGGTAGGAAGTATAATGGAGACTGGCACAGATCTGCTGTCCTTTTATAAACAGGAGTTATGATAAAGCTGCCTTCTTGTGCCACAGCTTAATAAAAAGTGAATGTGAGCAGTCTCATACTTGTTCACTCACTAGTCAAAGCTCCTCCAGTGTATGGGAAGTCTAAATGTGTGTGCATACCAGCCAGTCAAATATAAGCTAAGATACCATCTATAATTGTCAGCTATTGGACCAAAAGTCTAGTCTGAACTTATAAACACACTGAAAGAATGACTAGAACATATAATGACTGGAATAAATAAGACGCATCGGCGTCATGAGAAGGTCATTGACACTTGTTTTTAATGTCATGTTAGGGGATAGCAATATTTGAAGATAAATGTATAAGGCAGCAAGATATAATTGATGTATACCTTCCCTAGTAATGCCCGATGTACCGAATAGGAAATAGGTACAGATATAACATTCCTACAGGTATGGTGCTAAATGGGGAATAGGTATATGTATTGCCTTCCTGTACGTATAATACTAATCACCCCTCATCATGATGTGGATACACTGAGAAACTCCATTATAAAATGATATAAATAAGAAATGTGTAACGATACTCATCATTTCTCATGGTCACCCCACCACCATCAATAGTAGCGCCTCAACGCGTTTCGCCCCATGGGCTCATCAGGAGGCCAGATATACAGATGTCCGGTGTCAAAATGACATGGTGCAGAGACTAGTCTAGGGAAGGTATACATCAATTATATCTTGCTGCCTTATACATTTATCTTCAAATATTGCTATCCCCTAACATGACATTAAAAACAAGTGTCAATGACCTTCTCATGACGCCGATGCGTCTTATTTATTCCAGTCATTATATGTTCTAGTCATTCTTTCAGTGTGTTTAAGTTCAGACTAGACTTTTGGTCCAATAGCTGACAATTATAGATGGTATCTTAGCTTATATTTGACTGGCTGGTATGCACACACATTTAGACTTCCCATACACTGGAGGAGCTTTGACTAGTGAGTGAACAAGTATGAGACTGCTCACATTCACTTTCATTTAAGCTGTGGCACAAGAAGGCAGCTTTATCATAACTCCTGTTTTATAAAAGGAGGCTGCTGTATACTAGCAGTGTTGTACAGCAGATCTGTGCCAGTCTCCATATACTTCCTACCACCCCGGTGTGTTGTGAACTGTTTTTAATACTTTGGGGACTTAGGGTCACCTTTAATGTTAGCTGGTCTCTGTATTAATGTTAGGGGTTCCCTACTATCTGGGTAGAGGTATCCCCTAAGGTGTAAGGGCCTAACAGGGACCCTAGGGTCAGCCATCGTGGAGCGGGGGCGCCACAACGCTTCCCCCTAGGGTGCCAACCTCCGCTGTTAGGCAGGTGACAGCCCAGACCTACATCAGGGACTCTAGGTTATCCCCATAGTTTTTAAGTTAGGAATACACTTTGTTTTCTGTTTTTTTTTATATCACGGTTGTGCTTGGGTGCTACCCATTGAGGTATTTTATCAATAAAGGATTGCCTATAGGGCATGATTCTATGATTTTGGTTTTGAAGCCCTTCTGTACCTATTATATATTTTCTTGTTTCCCTTGGGAAAATAAAAATTGGGGTGAAAAGATCACTTTTGTGGAAAAAATATGATTTTTTAATTTTACGGCTCTACGTTATAAACTTGTGTGAAGCACTTGGGGGTTCAAATTGCTCACCACAGATCTAGTCAAGTTCCTTAGGGGTCTAGTTTCCAAAATGGGGTCACTTGTGGGGGTTTCCACTGTTTAGGCTCATCTAGAGCACTGCAGACGGAACATGACCCCCATCAACGTCTGCATTCCAAAACGTTACTTCCTTTCCAAGCCCTGCAGTGCGCCCAAACAGTTTTCCCCCACATATGGGGTATCAGCATACTCAGGACAAATTGGACAACAACTTTTGGGGTCCAATTTCCTTGAGAAAAATCCAAAATTTGGGACTAAAGAATCATTTTTGTGGAAAATAGTTTTTTTTTCTTTTTCACACCCAGGCATTATAAACTTTTGTGAAACATTTGGGGGTTCAAAGTGCTCACAACAGATCTAGATAAGTTCCATAGGGGGTCTAGTTTCCAAATTGTCACTTGTGGGGGTTTCCACTGTTTAGGCGCATTAGAGGCTCTCCAAACACGACATGGCGTCCAATCCCAATTCAAGCCAATTTTGGTTTGAAAAAGTCAAACGGCGCTCCTTCCCTTACAAGCTCTGCCATGTGCCCAAACAGTGGTTTTCCCCCACATATGGGTATTGGCGTACTCAGGAGAAATTGCACAACAACTTTATCTGTCCATTTTCTCCTTTTACCCTTGTGAAAATAATAAAAAAGTTTGTAAAAGATCATTTTTGTGACTAAAAAGTTAAATATTCATTTTTTCCTTCCACGTTGCTTCAGCTCCTGTGAAGCACCTGAAGGGTTAATAAACTTCTTGAATGTGGTTTTGAGTACATTGAGGAGTGCAGTTTTTAGAATGGTGTCACTTCTGGGTATTTTCTGCCATATAGACACCTCAAAGTGACTTCATATGTGAGGTGGTCCCTAAAAAAAAATGGCTTTGTAAATTTTGTTGTAAAAATGAGAAATCGCTGGTCAACTTTTAACCCTTAGGCTAAGTGCACACGTTGCGGAATTGCCGCGGTAATTTCCGCGGCAATCCCGCACCTGCCTGCCACGGGAAATATGCAATTTTTTTGGTTTGCGTATTCCCGCCAGAATAATAGCGTTTTGCAAGCGTAATCTTAGCTTGCAGAATTCTAGCGTTTTCCAAGCGATCTGTAGCATCGCTTGGAAAACTGATTGACAGGTTGTCACACGAGTCACACATAGTGTTTGACTAGTGTGACCAACTTTTTACTATTGATGCCGCCTATGCCGCATCAATAGTAAAAAGATCTAATGTAAAAATAATAAAAAAAAGTAATAAATCGTGCTATTCTCACCTTCCGGCGGCTCCCGCAGCTTTCCCGCCTCTCAGCGACGCTCCCGGCCAATCGCGTTCCCAGTAATGCATAGCGACAATGACCCCGATGACGTAGCATCACGCGAGACCGCTACGTCATCTGGGGTGATTCTCGGAACGGGATTGGCTGAGAGCGTCGCTGAGAGGCGGGAAGGCTGCGGGGGCCGCCGGAAGTTGAGAATATCACTATTTTTTATTTTAATTATTGTTTTCACAGGGATATGGTACCCTGGGCCTGGAGGAGAGTCTCCTCTCCTCCAGACCCTGGGTACCATCCGCACATGAACCGCTTACTTTGCGCATGGTGGGCATAGCCACATGCGGAAAGTAAGCGGTTCAATGCAATCCTATGGCGGCGGAGTCACCGCGATTCCACAAAAAGAATGAGCATGCTGCTTTTTTTTTCCGCTATGTGATTGCACCGCCGAAAAAAGCGCAGCATGTGCACAGCATTGCAGAATCCCATAGGATAGAATGAGTTGCGTTGGGTGAGCGTTTTTACCGCATTTTTCGCCGTGGCAAAAATGCTAAGAATCCTCAACGTGTGCACTTAGCCTTATAATTTCCTAACCAAAAAAAATTTGGGTTCCAAAATTGTACTGATTTAAAGTAGACATGTGGGAAATGTTATTTCTTAACTATTTTGTGTGACATATTTCTCTGTTTTAAGGGAATAAAAATTCAAAATTTGAAAAATTTTAGCCATATTTGTGTTTTTTCAAAAATAAACGCAAGTTATATCGAAGAAATTTTACCACTAACGTGAAGTACAATATGTCACAAGAAAACATTCTCAGAATCCCGAAGATGCGTTGAAGCGTTCCAGAGTTATAACCTCATAAAGAGACATTGGTCAGAATTGTAAAAATTGGCCCGTCATTAAAGGGAGTCTGTCACCCCATTTTTGGACTATGAGATGCGACCACCGCCATCAGGGGCTTATCTACAGCATTCTGTAATGCTGTAGATAAGCCCCCGATGTCACCTGAAAGTGAAGAAAACCGAGTTATATTATACTCACCCAGGGGCGTTCCGCCGTCCGGTCTAGTCCGATGGGCGTCGCGGTCTGGTTCGGGGCCACCCATCTTGTAGCGAAGCCGGCCTCTTCTTTCCGTCCCGTCGCGGCTCCTGCGCAGGCGCACTGCTCTGCTTTGGTGAGGGCAGAGCAGAGTACTGCAGTGCGCAGGCGCCGGGAAAGGTCAGAGAGGTCCGGCGCCTGCGTACTGTAGTACTCTGTTCTGCCCTCACCAGGGCAGAGCAGTGCGCCTGCGCAGGAGCCGCGACGGGACAAAAAGAAGAGGCCGGCTTCGCTACAAGATGGGAGGCCCCGGACCGGACCGCGACGCCCATCGGACCCGACCGGACGGCGGAACGCCCCTGGGTGAGTATAATATAACTCGTTTTTCTTCACATTCAGGTGACATCGGGGGCTTATCTACAGCATTACAGAATGCTGTAGATAAGCCCCTGATGGCAGTGGCCCTATCTCATAGGGCAAAAATGGGGTGACAGATTCCCTTTAACGTGCAAACCACCCTTGGGAGTGAAGGGGTTAAGAACTACTCCCGCCACCGTTACTCATGTTTTTTCCTCTAACCTAATATCCGATATTTCTGCGCATTGCCTTTATCCCCTGCTTAACTGTTTATCTCCCTGCGTGGAGTACACTTCCTGTTTAAAGTAAACACGTTAACCCTTGATCTGTCTCCTGTCCGTCACTGCATCGCGCAACGTGCTCACAGTGACACAGTCAGTCAGGGGTAATAAAGGGAAAGGGGCTCAGTCAGAGGGAGGTGGCGCAGTCAGGGGTGAATCGCTGTTTGGCAGCTTTTGTGAACGATGTGCGACCTCGTTGACGACTCATATGTCAGCGGCGCAGGCGGGACTGAGTTTTCTTTAGTAACGCCCTTCAGCTCCGATTGGTGGCCACAACGTCGCCTCAGTAATAATAGCTGTGCCCCCATCCATTGTTTTCCAGAGCGCTTTGTGGATGACTCCAACGTTCTGTCCTTTGTGCGTTGTTGCGATAGTATCGAGTGTCGGGCTTTTGCGATCCTGTCAGAGTCGCTACAGTGTCCTTTGTGCATTGCGAGGATAGTGTGTGGGTTTTGCGATCCTGTCTGAGTCGCTAGAGCGCTTCATCTTTGCCATTTGGATCTTCTGGCTATTTGGACACTTTCAAGGTACATATTGTTTGTGATGTTGTGTGATGCCTTTTTTTTTTTTTTTAACACCTTTTATTTTTGTCTGCTTTTACCTCCAATATTTATACTGTCATGTTGCCGTGATAATTTTTTTTTTTTTCACGCCCACTACTGCAATTTTAAGAACTTTGTTGCTTTTTGAGGTAATTTTTTTTTTGGTTAGATTTGATCCTCCATTACATTGGACAACTTAGCTATCTTTTGACAGACGCGCCCACCCCCCACCATTTTAGGCTTTTGTAAACTGTTTTTCAGCTGCAGATGAAGGAAGAGAGCCACAGTAATTCATTACTGATGGGTAGGCGGAGCCCCAGATCAGGATGTTACCTCAGATCAAAAGAGTGATGACTGGCTGGCCCCTCCAGCTCGGGCTCCTCCTACTCAGCTCCAGTCTAAGATTTGAGGTCCAGAGGATGGTCGCTGCTAATGCAGCTCCTCAGAAAATTTTATTATTTTAATATTCGGACAGGAGACTTGGATCACTAGTTGGTCTAGAGGTCTCAGGGGTATCAGCGCTGCTGTACCCCAACCTCTCCCTTGGCGGATCTGTATTCACTCAAAGTCCCTGCAGAATCCTTGCCGGCCCTGGGGGATGAGGAGAGCTTCTCTGGCGGGAACGCAAACCACACGTGCGGTCACTGCGTTCTTCGCCCTGGGGGAAGCATGGGCACTGCGCCAGAAACCCCTGAGGGTCCCTGTGGCGCCTTGGCTGGTGAGTACTCCACACAAATTTTAATAATAATTATGTGTGAGTGCTTTAGCGTCTGAATGAGCAGCGCTATTATTAATGTCAGCGTTACTATGTCAGTATGCTTCAGCGCTGCTGTGACAGCGCTACTACATGTAAATGTCAGTAAGCTTCAGCGCTGCTGTGACAGCGCTAATACATGTAATGTCAGTAATGCTTCAGCGCTACTGTGACAGCGCTACTACATGTAATGTCAGTATGCTTCAGCGCTACTGTGACAGCGCTACTACATGTAAAGTCAGTATGCTTCAGCGCTGCTGTGACAGCGCTTCTACATGAAGATGTGGTGATTTTTTGTCCGCAGGCAGATAGCTGCAGGACAGAGAGGGAGCAGGAGCGGGGAGATTTCGCGCTCATTATTTGAGCTAGCAGGGGGCGTGGCCTATCTATCCCGGTCTTTTGAGCAGGAAGACGCGCGCTCTGGCTTTTCTCCTGCGACCCCCTCACTGTGGCGGCCATTACTCAGGCTCCTGGGCTCCTCGGACCGCTCCCCTCCTCATATAGACACCACGGCCAGCTGGGTGAGTGTGGATTCCTCACTCCGCAGCGCAGCGATCGCTATCCTGCAGCTGCAGTCTCATCAGAGACATAAAAATTGGCTGGGGCTCACAAATATATATATATTTTGGTGAGTTTGCAATATTAACCCCTTTGAGGGTTATTTCTACCTGCTAAATTTGCTGACTGAATACCGCTGGGGTAACTCTGCTTGGTGGAGCGTTAACCCTTCAGCGTTTGAAAAAAAAAAAAAAAAAAACCGCATAGTTTTTTGCTGGTATTACCGCTTTGACCTGCTCATTCAGATGAGACATGTCTGAACAGAGTTCAGATGCCGCGGATCACGTCCCAGTGCCATTGCGGCAATCAGATACGCAGACCTCCACAGCGTCTAGCGCTGCGGTCGACAGCGGTGGAAAATTGGATGATATCGCTCGATCGATTAATAACTTATCTGACCTTTTAGGTCAATATGTGTCTGCTAATTCCTCTCAGAGGAAGCGACGCAGGCCGTTACCGGCCTCTACACGGAGCGAGTCAGATGTATCTGATATTGGGCAGAGTTCCCCTTTAATTTCGGATGGAGAAATATCCGATTCAGATGCGGACGAGCCGCAGGGGCGTTCCTCTATGGCGAAGCGTACGGAGGCATTAATTGAAGCCATGAGAGAGATATTACAGTTACCGGAGGAGGTAACTAGTCGTCCTGGTAAAACAGCACGCATGTTCCAGGAGTCCCGTGCTTCGCGCACAACATTGCCAGCTCTGGATGAGCTTAATGGTGTAATAGAGGAGGAACGTCTATGTCCAGATAAGCGTTTTCATGGAACGCATTTCTTTGATACACTTTATCCTTGCTCTACGGAGTTAAAGGCTAATTGGACTTCTGCTCCTGAAGTGGATGTGTCCTTATCTCAGCTTAGTAAATCCTCACTACTCCCTATTAAGGGAAAAGCGAGCTTACAGGAGCCTTTGGATAGAAAGGCAGAATTGGCGGCAAAAGCAAGCTATGAGGCTGCGGGTCATGGATTTCGAGCAGTGCTAGGATCCATGTGTGCTGCTAGAGCTTCTCTAAGCTGGTTGGCACGTCTGAAGACGGAGTTGCAAAATGAATCTCCGTTATCTGAGATACGGGAAACTTGTGAATGGTTAGAAACGGCAGCCTGTTATATCTTTGATGCCGGTCTGGATACGGCATCTCTGCTGGCCAAAGCGCAAGCTTCAGCGGTCACAGTCAGAAGAGCTTTATGGCTCAGACAGTGGGCCGGGGACGCAGTTTCCAAACAAGGGTTGTTGGCCTTACCTTACAAGGGTGGCCATCTTTTTGGATCCGACCTCACAGAGCTGATTTCCAAGGCTAAGGCAAAGGAATCAGCATTACCACAGCGAAGGGCCATGGCCTCGGTGTCCAGTAAGCCTGGTGTTTATAGTGGTCGGCGGTCCTTTCGGGGCCGAGGACGATCTAGTCACTCCTCGTGGGGATCGGGTCGTCCTTCTTTCTCAGGAAAGAAATCCTCTCAGAAAACTCGTACCCTGGAAGCAGAGTTTCCGCCAGAACAAGCGGGAACTTGACAAGAAACCCGCAAAGTCGGATTGACGCCAGGGGTCCACTCGAGGATTCTCGAGTGGGGGGTCGCCTGCTTCTTTTCAAGGAGACTTGGATGGCTCGCGTTCCAGATTCCTGGGTAACGCGGATAGTGTCGGCAGGCTATTTCATAGAGTTTGCTTCTCAACCCCCAAATGTTTTTTGTCAATCTCGCGTTCCGTCGGAACCCGAGCTTGTTGTCGCTCTACAGCGAGAGGTCGAATCGCTACTACAAAAGGGTGTAGTGATACCGGTTCCGTCAGAGGACCGAGGAAAAGGTTTTTATTCCAACCTTTTTATAGTTCCCAAAAAGGAGAACAAATTTCGCCCGATTCTGGATCTCAAGCGATTAAACCGGCATGTCCATACCCGGAAATTTCGCATGGAGTCGCTTCGTTCCGTTGTGGCAGCTCTGTCACAGAACGATTTTCTGGTGTCAATCGACATTCGCGACGCCTATTTGCATATTCCCATCGGAAAGGCTCATCAGCGCTTTCTTCGATTTGCCATAGGTCAGAATCATTACCAGTTCGTGGCTCTGCCGTTCGGCTTAGCCTCAGCGCCAAGGGTCTTTACAAAAGTTCTGGCGCCCCTCATGGCACTCCTTCGAAGACAGGGGATTACGATTCTCCCTTATCTGGACGATCTTTTGATCGTGTCTTCCTCGGAGGAGGAGGCATTGACGGCTCGGGATTTGTCTCTTCAGTTTCTGAAAGACTTCGGTTGGCTGGTCAATTGGGAGAAGTCGTCCCTGGAACCATCAAGGACAATTCTCTTTTTGGGAATGCATCTCGACACGTTTCGGTCGGTAGTTTCCTTACCACCAGACAAACAGTCATGTCTTCTTCGACATGTACAGATTATGACAGCCTCAACGGCAATGTCCCTACGGAAGTGTATGCGTCTTCTGGGACTGATGGTGGCGTCCATGGAGGCAATTCCTTTTGCCCAGTTCCACTCCAGGACTCTTCAAAGGTTCATCTTGAGTCGATGGAACCAGTCGCAATCGCTGGATTGCAGTGTCACCATTTCTCGCGCGGTGCGGGATTCTCTAGAATGGTGGTTACGTCCAGGGGCATTCTCCCTGGGGAAGTCTTTCCTCCCTCTGAAGTGGTCAGTCATAACCACCGATGCCAGCCTGACGGGCTGGGGGGGTGTTTGGACCAATCTCTGGATTCAGGGGGTATGGTCACCGGAAGAGTCTGTGCTTCCGATCAACATCCTGGAATTGAGGGCGATTTTTCTTTGCCTCCAACATTGGACGGTCCCTTTGAGCGGTCTGCCAGTCCGTGTGCAGACAGACAATGCGACGGCTGTCGCGTATATCAATCACCAAGGTGGGACAAGGAGTTCCAGACTCATGGTAGAGGTGTCCCGAATTCTGATTTGGGCAGAGGCCAATGTACCAGCCATTTCGGCGATTCACATTCCAGGGGTCCAGAATATTACAGCGGACTTTCTCAGTCGCAGAAGGATGGATCCCGGGGAATGGAGCCTCCACCCGGAAGTCTTTGCACTACTGTGCTCTCGCTGGGGAACCCCCCAAGTGGATTTGATGGCTTCCAGGTCCAATGCCAAGTTACCGACATTCATGTCCAGGTACAAGGACCCGAAGGCGGTGGCGGTGGATGCTCTAGTGGCTCAGTGGGATCAGTTCAAGCTGATCTATGTATTCCCGCCGATATCCTTACTTCCTCTAGTGCTGCGTCGGATCAGACTAGAGAGAATTCCAGCTATTCTGATAGCTCCAGACTGGCCAAGAAGGGTGTGGTTCTCGACAATAATGTCGCTGTTGGCGGCACCTCCGTTTCCACTCCCTCTTCAACAGGACTTGTTGACTCAGGGGCCCATTTGTCATCCGGACTTGATGTCCCTGCGTTTGACGGCGTGGCTCTTGAGACCGAGATCTTGACCCGTAGAGGTTTTTCAGCCGAGGTCATTGCTACCCTTCGTGCTGCAAGATGTCCGGCTACTTCTAGGATTTACCACAAAATTTGGGAAACCTTCTTTTCGTGGTGTTTGGGGTCTTCTCGGAACCCGAGAAAGTTTTCCATTCCCAACCTGTTGGCTTTTCTGCAACATGGGCTAGACAAGGGTTTGGCAGTTAGCACTCTGAAAGGTCAGATTTCTGCTCTGTCCTTATTATTCCGGAGAACCATTGCTTCAAATAGAGACGTGATCTCTTTTTTCCGAGGTATCTCTCGTAAGTTTCCGCCGCGGAAGGCACCTGTGTCTCCTTGGCGGCTCAACCTTGTTTTGGAGGCTCTTCAGCATAAACCTTTTGAACCTATGGTTTCTGCTAGCCTTTCTTTACTTTCTTGGAAGGTGGCTTTCCTTGTTGCAGTCACTTCCTTGAGGAGAGTTTCTGAATTGGCAGCTCTTTCTTACTCGCCTCCTTTTCTGGAGTTTTTTCCGGATCGTGTAGTGCTTCGCACTCGGGTGATTTTTTGCCTAAAGTGGTGTCACAATTTCATGTTAACCAGGATATTGTGTTGCCCTCACTCTGTCCGGATCCGAAGAATACGAAAGAGCGAGATTTACACACATTGGATTTAGTGCGGGCCTTGAAGTTTATCTATCTATTACTCAAGGTTTTCGTAAGACGGACTCCCTGTTTGTGGTTCCGGCAGGTCGTCGGCGTGGTCAACGAGCTTCCAAGGGTTCTATAGCTCGTTGGATCCGGTCAGCTATTTTGGAAGCTTACCGTCTTCGGGGTGAATCTTGCCCGATTAAGATTCGTGCCCATTCCACGAGAGCTGTGGCTTCATCGTGGGCTTTTCATCAAGGTGCTTCGGCAGTGCAGCTTTGCCGAGCGGCGACTTGGCGCTCTGTCCACACGTTTACAAGATTTTATAAAGTGGACGTCAGTGCTTCCGCTGATGCAGCCCTCGGACGTAGGGTCCTGCAGGCAGCTGTAGTTTAAAGTTCTGGATGAACTTGTGTTTAGCGCTGGTTGCGCTTTGTTGTTAAGGTTGTTGGGTTTCTGCCTTTTATTGGTTTTTTCCCACCCTTATTTTTGAACTGCTTTGGGACGTCCCATCAGTAATGAATTACTGTGGCTCTCTTCTTCATCTGCAGCTGAAACACGGATTTTGGTAAAGACTTACCTGTAAAATCCTTTCAGCGAAGGAAGGAAGAGAGACACAGCACCCTCCCACGGCAGAAGTGTGTTGATGTTTTCAGATGCAGCGCGACCCTTATCTGATAGCGATTATCTGGGCTGAGGTCAGCGCGCTAAGGCTCTGTTCCAGCATCGCCAGCTCATCGCAGTAGTCAGGTTCCGTGAGTAGTACCTGGAACTCTGTGGTTTTTGGCTTTCTTTGCATGCATAACCTGTATCCTTGTGTTTTTTCTCTGAAGTTCCTTCAGAAGGGTTATGTTGCTCCGCTGGTGATCTTGGCTCTTTTCCTAAAAGCTTTGATACGACTGGAGCTGAGTAGGAGGAGCCCGAGCTGGAGGGGCCAGCCAGTCATCACTCTTTTGATCTGAGGTAACATCCTGATCTGGGGCTCCGCCTACCCATCAGTAATGAATTACTGTGTCTCTCTTCCTTCCTTCGCTGAAAAGGATTTTACAGGTAAGTCTTTACCAAAATCCGTGTTTTAAATGTTAACTTCTTCTTTACCGTACAGGTTGCACATAATGAACCGGACCACCGCGGAGCGTGAGATTGTGGCAGTTGCATTAGTGATGGAGGCAGATCGACAAGAAGAGGCGCGAGTGGAAGAGAGGCGCTCCAAACGAAAGCGTCGCATGTGGACCAGAGAATGGCTGGAGCAGAGGTCCAAATTCACCCACATGCATCTAGTGAGGGAGTTGCAGGAGAAGAATCCGCAGGATTTCCGAAATTATCTACGGATGTCAGAGGATTCATTCAAGCTCCTACTGGAATGTGTGAGGCCACTCATTGAACGGCAGGATACACGGATGCGTGCAGCTGTTTCAGCAGAGGAACGTTTGGCAGTAACGCTGCGATTTCTGGCAACCGAACGTTCAATGAAAGACTTGCAATTTTCTGCTGCAGTTTCTCATCGCTCCTTGGCGTACTAATTCCAGAGACATGCAACGCAATTGTCCGCAGTTTACGGAGCTACATGCTATTTCCAAAATCAGTGGCGGAATGGCAAATAATTGCCTCTGATTTTTAACGGATTTGGCAGTTCCCAAACTGTGGTGGTGCCTTGGATGGCAAACATGTGCGGATCACGCAACCAGCCAACAGCGGATCCTATTTCTATAACTACAAGGGCTACTTTAGCATGATCCTCATGGCCCTTGTTAATGCCAATTATGAATTTATTAACGTTGATGTTGGCACTAACGGAAGGGTTTCTGACGGTGGCGTTTTGGAGCTCACTACTTTTGGTGAACGGTTGTTGAATAATAAACTTAACTTGCCAACCAACATGGACACCACCGCCAACCTTAACTTTGTTTTTGTGGGCGATGAAGCCTTCCCCCTTCATGCGCATCTTGTTAAACCGACCCACAAAAGACTTTGACAGGGGAAAGGCGTATTTTTAATTACAGACTGTCTAGGGCACGGCGCGTTGTGGAGAATGCCTTCGGCATAATGGCCAACCGCTTCAGGTTTTTCACACTCCAATTAACATGAAGCTGGAATCGATAGACTCGGTGGTGTTGGCCTGTTGTGTGCTGCACAATTTTCTATGAAAACGCGATGCTGTTACTTACAGTCCGCCAGGCTTCATGGACTCGGACAGTAATGGTGACGTGGCGCTCGGAGAATGGCGTGACAATGATCCCGCTATTGCAGGCCTTCAACCTGTAAATCAAGGCCGGAGCAAGGACGATGCGAAGGCCGGCCGAGACAAGTACTGCCATTACTTTAACGGGCCTGGTGCAGTGAGTTGGCAGCAGCAGATATAGTTTGCTTTTGAAAATCTTTGAGTTTTTCCTTTTTTTAACTTTCTTTTAATAATAAAAAATGTTTATTTTAAAAATGCCTTCGTGTTCTTTCAGTTATTATACCAATATGGGAGAAGGGCAAATGATGGGTGAGATGTGGGGAGGGGAGTAATGGGGATGGCAACGAGACATGTTACCAGCAGCTGTAGTTTTTAAAATATTTTCTAACGTTTTTTGTTGTCTATATTTTTTTTAACATTGTTAAAAAATGTTAATAAAAATCTTAATTATCTACTGAATTGTGGTCTTTTATTCTTATGTTTGTTATTGATGTATACAATATTGCACACGGGCTCATGGGAGTACCAGCAGTCATAGGAGTTCCAGCATTGGTTAAAAATTAAAAAGAAAAAAATATCAAAAATTAACAACATTTATTTTAAAGGCCTATGGTCACACTAGCGCTAAAACCTTATAATGAAAAATAATATCAAATAATACACCACAGCTGCGTATATAAACTTTTAAATATATGATAGAATTTTTTAGTCATATATATTTTTTTTTTTTAGCATATAATTATTAAAAAAACTATTAAATTTTTAAAATAGTGATAACAATATAAATAATTTGTTAGAGGTAAAGGTCTACATTAACCAGGGAACCCGTTGTGTTGCACTTGGTTATCTGCATGGTGCTCCTCCCACACACAGACATGAGACGCCATTGCGATCGCAAAGTGACGATTCTCACAGCGTGGTGCCCCAGCCATGCAGACATGAGACGCCATTGCGATCGCAAAGTGACGATTCTCACAGCGTGGTGCCCCAGCTATGCAGACATGAGACGCCATTGCGATCGCAAAGTGACAGTTATCAGCATGGTGCTCCTCCCACACACAGACATGAGATGCCATTGCGATCGCAAAGTGACGATTCTCACAGCGTGGTGCCCCAGCTATGCAGACATGAGACGCCATTGCGATCGCAAAGTGACAGTTATCAGCATGGTGCTCCTCCCACACACAGACATGAGACGCCATTGCGATCGCAAAGTGACGATTCTCACAGCGTGGTGCCCCAGCTATGCAGACATGAGACGCCATTGCGATCGCAAAGTGACAGTTATCAGCATGGCGCTCCTCCCACACACAGACATGAGACGCCATTGCGATCGCAAAGTGACGATTCTCACAGCGTGGTGCCCCAGCTATGCAGACATGAGACGCCATTGCGATCGCAAAGTGACGGTTATCAGCATGGTGCTCCTCCCACACACAGACATGAGACGCCATTGCGATCGCAAAGTGATGATTCTCACAGCGTGGTGCTCCAGCTACGCACAGACATGAGACGGGGCAGGGGCGCCTAGCTGGGAACTATCATCAAGCGATTGCAACAGCGTCTCATATCTGTGCGTGGCTGGGCGCTTGGCTGCTACCGGTCATTTTGCGATCGCAATAGCGTCTCATAAATGTGCATGGCTGGGGCGCATGGCTGCTGCGGTCACTTTTCGGTCGCAATAGCGTCTCGCGTCGCAAGTGCGAACGCACGTATGCTATGACGTCATGACGCTGGCGTTCTTCATGCGGCGTTGTTTGAGACAATGGCGGCGATAGGTAGGCAACATTGTGCCCCGTGGGGTGACGCCGAAGTGCGCTACCTAATCCACAAAAGTGACCGGTGGGATTATAAGTGCAGGCTACCTGTGGCGCATCCAATGCGCCACAAGAAATTGGTCCTGCGTAAAATTAGAAGGGGACTAATGAGACACTTTGGGGTGAAGCGGACCCCTACCCAGATCCGAAAAAAGATGGCGGACCTACAATACCGCTCCAGCGAGAGGGTGCCAGGATCCGGGCCCAGTTCCGCAGGCATCTGAGTGAGTATTGATGAGGGAATCTGGAGAGGTTATGTTTTGTGGGTTATCTACCTATATCAATGCACCTGCAGTGACGGGAGTACCACCAGTGACGGGAGTACCAATAGTGAGGGGGTTACAGGCATTGATGGAAGTACTGGCAGTGACGGGAGTACCAGCAGTGATGGGGCAGGCAGTGATGGGAGTATCAGTAGTGAGGAGGTTACAGGCATTGATGGAAGTACTGGCAGTGACGGGAGTACCAGCAGTGATGGGGCAGGCAGTGATGGGAGTATCAGTAGTGAGGGGGTTACAGGCATTGATGGAAGTACTGGCAGTGACGGGAGTACCAGCAGTGATGGGGCAGGCAGTGATGGGAGTATCAGTAGTGAGGGTGTTACAGGCATTGATGGAAGTACTGGCAGTGACGGGAGTACCAGCAGTGATGGGAGTACTAGCAGTGATGGGGCAGGCAGTGATGGGAGTATCAGTAGTGAGGGGGTTACAGGCATTGATGGAAGTACTGGCAGTGACGGGGTTAGTAGAAGGATTATTTGACTGAATTGTATTTTTTATTTACAGACCACCTTCACCAGCTCCAGCTGCTCCACCGTCCCCAGCTACCCCTCCACCTGCATCACCTTCCCCAGCTACCCCTCCACCTCCATCACCTTCCCCAGCTACCCCTCCACCTGCATCACCTTACCTACATACCCCTTCACCTGCAGCAACCCCTCCTCCAGATTTGGGGTCATCCAGCCCTTCACCAGGACATGGCTTCTCTCCAGTGTCACCCCGTGACATGGATGCAGGCTCTCCTTCAGGTAATTTACGCACATAATATAAGCTTCAGACAAGTTTGAGAACTTTGTTAGGTCTTATGTGTAATGGCTGTTGTGATATAATTTTTTTTTTCTGTGTTTCCCTAGCCGGCGGTGCAACAGGTTCTGGGTGGGCAGTCAGCGGGTCCTCTGGTGAACCGCAGTCTGACGAAAACCATAAGTGTTAACAAACATGTACATGTTGCAACAGAATTCACTATTAACTGTTACCATTACCTCCACAGAAATCCCCACTGCCCAGGACCTGTTGGTGTCACACCGTCAGCTGATGGCATCCATGAACAGCGCCATGGCAGCAATGCAAACCGCCATGGGAGCTCTGCATGACCACGGGGTGATGCTGGAGAGGTTGTGGCTGGACTCCGGGGCCCTCAGTAATTTTTTGTTTTTTATTATTATTTGTATTATTGTATTGTTTTTTTTTTTTTTTTGTTGGCTGGCTTCCAAACGGGGTGCAGTCATAATTTTTTGTTTTTTTATTTTTTTTTGTATTATTGTATTGTTTTTTTTTACTTTTGGTTTATTTCTTACAAAAAAAATATATATGACAACAATATATATGATATATTTTAAGTTTATATACGCAGCTGTGGTGTATTATTTTTTATTATAAGGTTTTAGCGCTAGTGTGACCAGGGCCTTTTAAAGAAATGTTAATTTTTGAAATTTTTTTCATTTCATTTTTTTACCAATGCTGGAACTCCTATGACTGCTGGTACTCCCATGACCCCGTGTGTGACAAGTAGAAACAAGTAGATGGAATAAAAAAAAAAAAAATTTTAATAGTTGTCAACAAAATTGTTGACATTAATAAGAATAAAAGACCACAATTCATTAGATAAATAAGATTTTTATTAAAAAAAAAGTAACAATGTAAAAAATATATAGACAACAAAAAACTTTAGAAAATATTTTAAAAACTACAACTGCTGGTAACATGGATCGTTGCCATTACCACGTTGCCTTGGCGGTGTATAAAAAGGTGGAGCAACAACGTTTGGGTTTGTTGGATTTATCCCAATTGGGTTCGGCACAGGATTGTTGGGCCATGAGTACTGCGGGTACTGCGGTCTGGCCGTGACAACATAACTGTTATCAAGGTTTCCTAATGATGCTTGAGTCAGGACCTCAAACATGAGTCTCTCTGCATGAACCCGCTGTATAGGATCCAGTGTTGGGAGCTTCTCATTAGCGTAGTATGCAAACCCTGTGATTTTTGGTTGGTCTTTTTCCGCCGTAAGCACTTTTTTGGAAATTTCAATCAGTTCTGGAGTAGCCAAGGTGGGAGCCTTGCTTTTTCTGCAAGAAAGTGTAAGTCGGCTCCGCACAGATGAGATGGTGGCTCAACTACTTCGTCATCTTGGACCAACGCCATGCTGTCTTCTTCAGTCTGAGGTGTGGAGACAGCCTCTTCTGTGTCCTGCATGAACAAAAAACAAATGTTAAATCACAAAGAAAAAGAAATTTATCTTCACACTATAACACCCAAATACAGCAAAAATGTGAAAACGACACTTGTAAATGGATAGGCCTCAACTGTTGAGATAGATAAATTATCAGTACATGAAGGGATTAATTCAGCCATTTTATCTACATTCCACAATTATATTTTTAATTTCAAGTCCACTTTGGCATGTACATTAAAATGTGTTTTAATACAAAGGTACTTACATGTACGACAGGGGAGTCCGGCTGGATCACCGGGTCTGGTTCCAACATGGAAGTCGCTTGTCTGGGTACTTTTTGGTCCCTTGTGAAAGAAAACAGCTCAAAGTACCACAATTTGGGGACATACACATCTTCAGCCCCGGCTCCAGACTTGGTAGAATTTTGGACTTTGTTTAATTCTTTCTTGTAAACTGTGCGGAGGGCCTGAATACGTTTTTTGACCAATGACTCATCCGCTGGTTCATTGGGATAACGGTTCTTGCACAGCTCCACAGTTTTTCGTACGCCTCCTTCTTTTTTAGCCTGTTGCAGTAGTCAGCCGACTTTATTTTTCACAGACAAGGCATCGAGCGGTACATCTCGATGAATTCCCACAGAAATTCATGCTTATCGGCCATCTGTAATAAAAAAAGGATTATGTGAGAACGGCATAATGGTTAAATAAAATGCTTACATAGCCTACAACATAGAACACAGCAGGGATCATAAAATGGTGGTTGTGGGCGCAGCAGGAGAAAACAATGGAAGACCTAAATAAAAGTCATAGATGGACAACTACGGTAAAAACAGCAGGGAACATAAAATGGTGGTTGTTGGCGCAGCAGGAGAAAACAATGGCAGACCAAACTAAAAATCATAGATGGACAACTATGGTAAAAACAGCAGGGTTCATAAAATTGTGGTGGTGGGCGCAGCAGGAGAAAACAATGGCAGACCAAAATAAAAGTCATAGATGGACAACTACGGTAAAAACAGCAGGGATCATAAAATGGTGGTGGTGGGCGCGCCAGAACAAAACAATGGCAAACAAAAAAACAATGGCAAAAAAAAAACAATTGATGGATGACAACGGTTAACAACAGCTGGGATCTGTAAAATTAAATAAAAAATTAAAATTAAATGTGACAAAAAAAATACCTACCTTACAAGACTTGTTTGTGATCCTGAATAGAAGAAAAACCGCGGAAACGCAATAGCGCCACAAACTGGATCGCAGAAAAAAATTTATATAAGTAACGGCACAGACTGGATTGCAGCAAACACAATAGTGGCACAGACTAGATCGCAGTAGCTGCAAAGAAGGCTAGCAGGACGCACTGGAACGATGCTGGAGATGTGAAAGAACCGCTTCTGCTCGAGAGCAATGGAAAGGAGCGCTGATACGTCGTCTTTTATGACGCGGTCATCCAATCACAAAGCGAGAGAGCTGTGACACAGTCATGACATATATAGTGACCACCAATCTGTGCTGAGGGGCGTGGAAAAGGTTGCGCTCAATCACGCCTATCGAGGTTGTGATCTTTAACAATACATGCAGTGTGACACGTCCCAACGACCGCCGAAGTCGTTATACAGATCGCTGATCGCTGATGCGTCGTTGATGAGATCTCCTGTTTGGAAGCTACTAGCGACCTTAAAGCGATCACACCAACGATCTCGTTAGCTTTTGTCGTTGTCGTGATCGCTAGTGCGATCGCTTAGTGTGGCAGTACCTTTACTTACAAACAGTGCTCCGCAGTCTGCAGAAGCCGAACATGTCAGCCGTGATATCAGTGACGGCCGCACTGCTCTCTGAGTAGATCTGAGAGGAGTCGCGAGTAGTGATTACGTCACGTGGGAGGACGTCCTGCTCTCGGCTCCGCTCACGCATTTGTTTACAACTAATTTACATATAATTGTTAATCAAAACCATATGTCAAACTACATGAAATGAAATATTTTAATGTATGCAAACCATGTCATTTCATGTCGGGTTCTGTAATGATTTTACAGAAGCCGGCAATTGAATTAGCCGCTATTATGCTATGTAGAAGTGTATGAACTATATATATATATATATATATATATATATATATATATATATATATATATATAATATATATATACCGTGTTCCAAATTATTATGCAAATGATATTTTTCTCTGATTTTCCTAAGTGGTCGGTGAAAATGACAGTCGGTCTAATAAAAGTCATCACCTGTTAGAGTATACATCGAATTTTATTGAAGAAACCTCCCAATGATAACAGTATAATCTCCAAAATGGAAAAAAACTCAAAATGCACTGTTCCAAATTATTAGGCACAGTAGAATTTCTGAACATTTGATCTGTTTTAAAGAACTGAAAATGCTCATTTGTGGAGTTTGAAGCATTAGGAGGTCACATTCACTGAACAAAAAAGCTATTTAACTCCAAAACATCCTAACAGGCCAAGTTGCATGTTAACATAGGAACCATTCTTTGATAGCACCTTTGCAATTCATGCATTCATTGAACTTGTGAGTTTTTGGAGAGTTTCTGCTTGTATTTATTTGCATGAAGTCAGAATAGCCTCCCAGAGCTGCTGTTTTGATGTGAACTGCCTCCCACCCTCATAGATCTTTTGCTTGATGATACTCCAAAGGTTCTCTATAAGGTTGAGGTCAAGGGAAGATGGTGGTCTCACCATGAGTTTATCTCCTGTTATGCCCATAGCAGCCAATGACTCAGAGGTATTCTTTACAGCATGAGATGGTGCATTGTCATGCATGAAGATGATTTTGCTCCTGAAGGCACGTTTCTGCTTTTTATACCATAGAAGAAAGTTGTCAGTCAGAAACTCTATATACTTTGCAGAGGTCATTTTCACACCTTCAGGAACCTTAAGGGGCCCTACTAGCTGTTTCTGGATCGCCCGCCAGGGCAGTGGGATACTCAGGTCCGGGCCGGTGTCTTAAAGGGATGTGTCACAGCAGCAGTGACCCGGTCCGTGGCCCTGGGCGTCCAATAAAAGGGGAATATGTGCAGGGGATGATAAAGTTTGTAGTATAGTGTTTATGACGCCACCTGTGGTATCTGGTCAGAGGTGACCAGTGCTGCAGTGCAGATCCTCTGAGACTGGTGGTGATGCAGCAGAGTTGGAATAGCTCCCTACAGGCAGAGCTTGTTGTCTCAGGGCAGAAGTATGTAGTAGATGATAAAGGTGTAGTATTTAGCAAGGGATGTAGCAGTGCTGACTGAGTGTTGCAGGAATAACTAGAGGACACGGCTGGGTGCAGTTTCCAAAGCTTTTACTCACAGTTCTGTCTGCAGCACAGTTGCCCGCTTGGTACAGTGTCCTCCAGGTGAGGGGCTCAGCAAACTCCCAGGTAGACTGGGATGCACCTTTCCAGGGCTCCTTTCAATATGTTCCTTTCTCTGTCGTCTCACTGTGCTGACCTTTCCACTTCTTCTTCCTGTCCAACACCTCGCAATCAGTGTCCCAAGCAAGTAGCCGCGGACCTTGTCGGATAACTTTCTTACTGCGTTTCCTTGCTCCCTTATGGCTACCTTTTCGGCGAAGATAATTGCGGTTCAGTAGCTGAGGCACATAGAGATGCCACTGCCTCCGGCTTGCTAGCTGAGTCTTAAAGTTCTCCACTAGGCTAAGGGGGCCGGTGTCCCTTCTGCGACCTGGTCCCTCCACAATTGGATCGGGCCCCACAGATGGATCACTCATTATCCGTGCCCCTACGACCCCTTCTATCCTTCCAGAAGCTTCCCTCTCTCTGCAGCTCCTCCTGACAGGGAGCTGCCTGTCAGCAGGTCTGCTTTCTTTCACATCCTCCTCAGGTCTGACTCACTCTCTCTCTCTCTAAGCTTCACTTCCCCTCCTTCTTGCTTTCTCCCCCCAACACCCATGCACTCTTTCCTAGCCAGCCAGGGATGAGACCATCCTCCCCTAGGGCATGTCCGGGGTACCCTGCTGCTATAGTCTGTGTTGGTGTGTGTAGCCCAGCTGTGTCTGAGCCACATGTTACCCTGGAGGATGCATGAAGGTAAACCCACAAAAACCCATTTAGTGTAGGCTCGTGAGAAAGGAGAACGTCTGGTTTCCAGTCAGATTGTGGGAGACAGACAGTCTAGTCACCTCAGACGAGCTGAGAGGGAAGACTAGCCAGAGAGAGAGAGAGTTATTTGAAAGCCTGAAGACTTCAGCATATACTCAGCTTACGTCGTGGAGTCCAGTAGTAGTGGGACGGATTGCCACACTTAGTCTGGTCAAAGTTGAGTCCACTCAGAGTACCTTCAGTGAGCGTTTCAGTGAGTTAAGCGTGCCGACGCTTGGAGAGCGGTGAAGATAAAGAAAGCTGACATCTACTGCTAGTGGTGCTTATGTTGAAGGTGTGAGTAGGACGAACGGCGAGCAGAAGATTTGAGAGAGCATCAGAGGGTGAAACAGCATTGATCGCTTACCTCTGCACCTCCGGACACCGGGTCCGAGCTTGCTAGCATCTTCAAGACTAGTGGGAGAAACCGGAGACCCTGCTGTACTTCAGGTCGCAGGGGCCCAGCAGCGCTGATACGTAACTGAGGTTAGGAAGACGGGGGTCTGGCAGGTACCGCCAGAGACACTGTTCTGTCCACAAGAAGGCCTCATCACCAAGTCAGCCGGGCGTAGCTGAGAAGACAGAGTTAGACGTTGTTCTATGCAAGTCAGAAACTCACACACAAAGAAGTAAGGAGGCCCTACACCTAATCAGTGGGATTACTGGATGTGCATCCTCCACCCTGACAGCTTCCCGGGACGTGCCTGCATCTACCACCAGTAAAGGTACAGAAAGAGACTTTCTTGTGTGTGTCTGCCTTATTGATCCTGCACCCCTACACCGCCATATACCCTGAGGGATCAGTCTTGCCTGTGGGAGACTTAACACCTTGCTGCCCAGTAACAACCCCTCAGAGGATCTACCCTGCAGCGCTGGTCACCCTGACCAGGAACCACAGGTGGCGTCACGAACATTTCTACAAACCTATAATCCCCTGTAAATATCCCCTTTTTAGTGAGCGCCCAGGGCAACGGACCGAGCTGCGCTACCCGTGACATCCCCCAGTAAAGTGAACGGGCTCGGTGCCGAGTACCCCACAAGACCTGGTACGAGCAACTCATCTTTTGGCGTCAAGAACAGGATACGAAGCTCACTGTATGCGAGTCCTGTGTGCCTGAAGTGGACTGTTTTTGTGCAAAGAGACTGTGTTGCTGTTGTTGAGATTTTTGGCGCCAATCGTCCGCCATTGCCCACCAAATTGCAGCGCTACAGCGCATAGAGAAGGGGCGTACCTGCAGAAAGCGCGCGGAGTCCCGGACACGCCCCCAACGCTGACGAGCAGAAGGTCCTGTGGAGAGCTTCGGTGAACGCTCTGACGTCAGAGCGCCGGGGACACAGGTCCTTCCACATCGCTGTGCCCAGAGAGCTACAGCCTTCAGGAGAAGGTAGGCCACGCTTGACTAGGGGGCGCAGACATGTCGCAGTCGCAAGCTGACAGCGCAGCCGATAGCGACCGCTCCGATGACTCAACCGCTGGCGCTGCAGCGCGGGGTGGAAACGCTGGCCCCTCACCAGGTCCTGTGGCCCCGATAGTACCGCTGACGTTACCATACCTGCCTGGAGAAAGTGGCTCCCTCAGTATAGTGGTAAGCCAGATACCCTGTCAGGGTTCAAGCGCAAAATATGCAGCATAATGGACATGTACCCTATGACAGAGAAACAAAGAGCTGCAGTGGTAGTAGGACAACTGACTGTCAGCAGAAAGGGAAGTAGAAACTTGGACAGCTGCAGACCAGGAATCAGTGCTTGCAATATTCTTAAAGCTGCAGACTATCTTTGAGGACCGCACTGAAACAGATCTCCCGATGAGGTTTTACCAATGCTCCCAGAAACCAGATGACAGTATTAGGGACTATGCCTGCCGACTACAGGGGCCCTGCGAGCTCTCAAACAGGTCAACCCTGTAAGTGCCGTTAATGAAAGCAAAATGTTGAAGGAACAATTTGTACGGGGACTGAGATCCCAAACTGAAAGCAGAACTGTGCACTGGTGGTCCTTGGATCATCCGGACGCTACCTTTGATGCCCTAAAAGATATGGCTATAAAAGGACTGCGACCCCTGGAGAAGCCCGAGGTGGCAACCCAGTGTCACCCGATGAAGCCACTCTAAAGCCAGCAGCATCCACCTTTTCCCCGCTGGTGGCGGAAGCCAAAACGCAGCTAGCGCCCCCTACTGAGTTGGACTGTCTGTGCTCAGAAGTGCGCCAGCTGACCAAAACCCTGGCCACTGTAATGAGTGCCCTGCAACTGCTGAAGGAGGAAGGAGGAAAGATCCTGCTAGCTGACTGCCCAGAGGATGTCCCTTGGATGAACCGGAGGAGAAGGAGGACGTCGCCCCACCGGAGGAGGACAACGTCAACCCCAGGAGCGACCCCTGATCAGCACCATCCTCGCCGAGAGATCATCTGCTACCTTTGCAACAGAGAAGGTCATCTAGCCCGACAATGTCCTTTAAACGAGCAGATCCTGGGTCCGAGGGCCAACACCCAGGAATAGACTCTCAGGCCCCTCAGACTGGAACCGCAGGTTTGTGGGAGGAAGACCCTACCTGTCCATCATCCTGGACGGGATCGCAATCCCTGCCCTGCTGGACACTGGATCTCAGGTGACCATCATACCTGATGTCCTGTATAATAAGTTTTGGTCCATGGACAGTCTCCAGCCCCCGACCCTGACTTTGCTGTGTACGCCTCTAATGGTCTCCCTGTTGATATACTCGGAGCCAAAAACGTGGACGTAAAGGTGGGCAGAGTGGAGCTGAAGGACCAGGGACTCTTAGTAGTAAAAACTGTAAATGAGGAAAATGGCTTAAATGTGGTTCTAGGTACAAACATTATCAGTAACTGTCTGGGAGAAGTTGTGTTTTTGCTCCAACAGCTGGCCGAAGCTGCCAGGCCAAAGCAAAAGGGAGTGATCCAGAGGGAGATCCGGGCCCTGATGTGCCAGCAGCAAGCGAAGCTGACAGATGGTGAAATTGGTAATGTACGGGTGACAGACCCGAACCCCATTGTGATACCCCCAATGAGTGAAATGCTTATATGGTGTAGAGCAGTCAATAGGTCTGAGAGGACAGAACTACCAAGCAGTAGTAGAGCCCCATTGTTCAAAGCACAGACCTAACTTTGACTGCTAGAGGGGTAGTGGAAGTACGAAATGGGAGAGTACCTGTACGTCTTCTCAACTGGGGAGAAGATGAAGTGAATTTACCACGTTATGCCACTGTTGCTAAATTACATACCGTAGATAACAACTCCATTCTCACGACAGAGTCCTTAGCCTCCCGCCAACCAGCGGAGGATAATGACCCAGCAACCCAGGTGGAGGATTGGTGTCAGCAGCTCCATGTCGGGACAGACACCACTCCCGCCCACCAGAAACAGGGAGTACTACGGGTGGTACAGGAGTACACACAGGTATTTAGCAAACACCCACTTGACTTTGGGACAATTAAGGGAGTACAACATCATATCCCTACAGGCAACCATCCTCCCATTAAAGAGCGGTACAGGCCTATACCTCCAGCACACTACCAGAAAGCTAAGGAGATGTTGCGTGACATGAAGGAAGCAGGGGTGATAAGGGATAGTTGTAGTCCCTGGGCAGCACCTCTAGTCCTAGTCAGGAAAAAGGACGGAAGCATGAGAATGTGTGTAGATTACAGACAAGTGAATCGCATTACACATAAGGATGCATACCCTTTACCACGCATTGAAGAATCCTTAGCTGCCTTAAAAACTGCTAACTACTTTTCCACCCTCGACCTCACTAGTGGGTACTGGCAAGTAGCTGTGGCTGAGGAGGATCGAGAGAAGACTGCTTTCACCACCCCGATGGGACTCTGTGAGTTTGACAGAATGCCGTTTGGACTCAGCAGTGCCCCGGGAACGTTCCAGAGAGTGATGGAGAGTTGCCTGGACATCTCAACTTTGAAACCGTGTTGCTGTACCTGTACGATGTAATTGTGTACTCCAAAACGTATGAGGATCATTTGAAGCACCTGGCAGAGGTATTCGAGTCACTGTCCAAGTACGGGATGAAACTGAAGCCTTCAAAATGCCATCTGCTCAAACAAAAGGTACAGTACTTGGGACATATTGTCAGCTCAGAAGGAGTAGCGCCAGACCCTGAGAAGGTCACCGCCATCCAGAAATGGTCGGAGCCGAAGAATCTCAAGGAGGTGCGCCAGTTCCTGGGACTGACAGGTTACTACCGGAGATTTGTAAAGGACTACACCAAGAAAGCAGCGCCTCTGCAGGACCTCCTGGTAGGACAATCCCTCAAGAGCAGAAATTCTCCATTCCACTGGGGTAAAGAACAAGCTGAGGCATTCAAAGAGATGAAGGAGATCCTGACAGGCGATGAGATTTTAGCCTACCCTGACTACAGCCAGCCGTTCCTGCTGTACACTGATGCCAGCAACGAAGGATTGGGAGCTGTCCTCAGTCAGAAGCAAAATGACCTTGAGAAAGTCATTGCATATGCAAGCTGGAAGCTCCGGCCAACCGAGAGGAACCCAGAAAACTATAGCAGCTTCAAGTTGGAGTTCCTGGCGCTGGTCTGGGCCATTACAGAAAGATTCAAGCATTATCTAGCCTCCAGCAAGTTCACTGCTTACACTGACAATAACCCCTTGACACATCTTGAAACAGCCAAACTGGGAGCCATGAAGCAACGTTGGATGGCTCGGCTGTCGAACTATCAATTCACAATCAAGTACAGGGCAGGCCATAAGAATGCCAACGCTGATGCCTTGTCCAGAATGCCGCATGAGTCCGACACGGAAGACGAATTGGATGACCTAGAAGAGATTGAGCTACCTGCATTCCACAGAAATGGGGTGATCCACGAGCAACGAGCCTGCAGGAGGCAGCGTGGTAAGACGTTAAACCCTTTACCTCACCACAGCTGGAAGGAGACCCAGGACAGTGACCCGGTTGTCAGCCGTATCAAGGAGCTGATAATTCAGGAAGGTTCCTCCTTGGAGAAGGAAGCGTCTCAGCAAGCAAAGCAGCTGTGGAATGAGAGAAGCCGGCTGTTTATCTACCGAGAGAAGCTGTGCCGAAGGTACGTCAACCCAAGAACCCATGAGATGGTATGGCAGATAGTAGTCCCCAGAACGGACATCCAGATGGTGTTGGAAGCCTACCACGATCGAGCGGGGCACTTTGGCTGGAAGAAGCTGGAAACCCTGCTGAAGTGTCGTTTCTACTGGGTAGGAATGCGCAGTTCTATTGAGAAGTGGTGTAAAAACTGTGCGTCCTGTAGCCTCTGAAGAAAAGACTACAGCAGCCAGAAAGCGCCCCTGCAACCCATCAAGACGACTTGTCCCTTGGAGATCGTGGCCTTAGACCATGTAAAGTTGTCACCCAGCCGTCAGGATACTCATATGCCCTGACAATGGTGGATCACTACTCCAGGTTCCTGGTGGTCGCCCCTGTCAAAGATCTGACAGCTGAAACAGCAGCAAAGACATTTCAAGCGTATTTCTGCAGACCCCATGGATATCCAGAGCAAGTGTTAACTGATCAGGGTCCTGCATTTGAAGCCGAATTGTCTAAGGAATTCTGTCATTTGTACGGATGCAAGAAGATAAGAACCACACCGTACCACCCCCAAACAAATGGGCTCTGTGAAAATATGAATCACATAGTCATTGATCTGCTGAAGACGGTACCACTTGAGGAGAGGAATCGATGGCCAGACCTACTACCTGACCTGGTAGATCTGTACAATCACATACCTGTGAGTTCCACCAACTGCACTCCAGCCTACCTTATGAGGGCAAGTCCAGGAAAACTGCCCATGGATTTGGAACTTGGTGTTGTAGAACCAGAAGCCGATGTTACTACTGAAGATTGGGACACGAACCGACAGGAACAGTACAGGAGAGTACAAGCCTGCGTGGAAGATAGTCTCAATAAAGTAAGGGAAAAACAAGAGGAAACCTACAACAAAAGTGCGCCAGCTGAACCTTTTGCACCTGGAGAAATTGTGCTGAAGAGAAAAAGAAGAATGAACAAATTGGATGATCAGTGGGAAAAAGAACCATATGTCGTGCAAAATTCCAAGTTTGACAACAGGAAAACCTGTACCATTAGTAAAGATGGAGGAAAAACGACCACCACGGTATCCAGAGACCACCTAAAACTGTGTCCAGACATGTTAAAACTTCACGAGGAAGAACTTGTTATGGAAAAAGAGAAACCAGGTGAAGTCATACACACGGACCTAGGAGATTTTCCTGCAGATTGGCCTTGTATCGGGGACGCTGTGATTATTCCAGTACTTCAATTTTACCAACCACAAGAAGCACCCCAACGTCGAGTTGAACCAGTTGCCGCAGCAGAAGAAATAGCATCTCAAGAAATGGAACCTCAAAACGTGGGACTACCAGAAGAATCACCTGACGAAACAGAACCGCATCGCCCAGTCACTAGTATGCTAGCCAGATCCCTAGAGAGGTGGAGGCAGTATTACAGTTTACCGACACGCAGCACAGATAGGCCAGATGCTACTATACCTGACACCACACCACGTAGGTCAGTACGCATGACAAAAGGAAGGTTACCTGTTAGGTACCAAGAGTAGACCTAGCAAATTAAGCCAGTAAACCAATACCATAGTGTAAAAATGTAAATAAGATTTGTGTAAATATTTGTATATATGTTACTTGTAATTATTAAACGTTTGAAGTGTTCTTACCTCCCGCAAGGGATGAGTTATGTTTATTGTTGATGTTGTAAAAAAAATGTACTTCTTTTTCAGCCCGGGAGTGCTGACTATAACTAGGGGGGATGTGTAGCCCAGCTGTGTCTGAGCCACATGTTACCCTGGAGGATGCATGAAGGTAAACCCACAAAAACCCATAAGCACACAACACACCTGCACTAGTTCCCAGATCCACCAGAGGGAGCCCATCCGCAGTATATAAGATAGTGTAGGCTCGTGAGAAAGGAGAACGTCTGGTTTCCAGTCAGATTGTGGGAGACAGACAGTCTAGTCACCTCAGACGAGCTGAGAGGGAAGACTAGCCAGAGAGAGAGAGAGTTATTTGAAAGCCTGAAGACTTCAGCATATACTCAGTTTACGTCGTGGAGTCCAGTAGTAGTGGGACGGATTGCCACTTAGTCTGGTCAAAGTTGAGTCCACTCAGAGTACCTTCAGTGAGCGTTTCAGTGAGTTAAGCGTGCCGACGCTTGGAGAGCGGTGAAGATAAAGAAAGCTGACATCTACTGCTAGTGGTGCTTATGTTGAAGGTGTGAGTAGGACGAACGGTGAGCGGAAGATTTGAGAGAGCATCAGAGGGTGAAACAGCATTGATCGCTTACCTCTGCACCTCCGGACACCGGGTCCGAGCTTGCTAGCATCTTCAAGACTAGTGGGAGAAACCGGAGACCCTGCTGTACTTCAGGTCGCAGGGGCCCAGCAGCGCTGATACGTAACTGAGGTTAGGAAGACGGGGTCTGGCAGGTACCGCCACAGAGACATTGTTCTGTCCACAAGAAGGCCTCATCACCAAGTCAGCCGGGCGTAGCTGAGAAGACAGAGTTAGACGTTGTTCTATGCAAGTCAGAAACTCACACACATAAAGAAGTAAGGAGGCCCTACACCTACTCAGTGGGATTACTGGATGTGTATCCTCCACCCTGACAGCTTCCCGGGACGTGCCTGCATCTACCACCAGTAAAGGTACAGAAAGAGACTTTCTTGTGTGTGTCTGCCTTATTGATCCTGCACCCCTACACCGCCATATACCCTGAGGGATCAGTCTTGCCTGTGGGAGACTTAATACCTTGCTGCCCAGTAACAACCCCTCAGAGGATCTACCCTTCAGCGCTGGTCACCCTGACCAGGAACCACAGGTGGCGTCACAAACATTTCTACAAACCTATAATCCCCTGTAAATATCCCCTTTTTAGTGAGCGCCCAGGGCAACGGACCGAGCTGCGCTACCCGAGACATCCCCCAGTAAAGTGAACGGGCTTGGTGCCGAGTAACCCACAAGCCCTGGTACGAGCGACTCAGGTGCAGGTGTTAGAGTCCTGGGTGGTGCTCCCTCCTTACCTGAGAGTGGTGTATCACACCTCTGGATGAGGTGCAATACCTCTGTGGTGACTGAACCCTCAGGGGCGCCACATTTCCCCATGATTCTGGCCCAAAACATGACTCCTCCACCTCCTTGCTGACGTCGCAGCCTTGTTAGGACATGGTGGCCATCCACCAACCATCCACTACTTCATCCATCTGGACCATCCAGGGTTGCTCGACACTCATCAGTAAGCAAGACTGTTTGAAAATTAGTCTTCATGTATGTCTGGGCCCACTGCAACCGTTTCTGCTTGTGAGCACTGTTTAGGGGTGGCCGAATAGTAGGTTTATGCACCACAGCAAGCCTTTGAAGGATCCTACACCTTGAGGTTTGAGGGACTCCAGAAGCACCAGCAGCTACAAATACCTGTTTACTGGTTTGTAATGGCTTTTTAGCTGCTGCTCTCTTAATCGATGAACTTGCCTGGCAGAAACCTTCCTCATTCTGCCTTTATCAGCACAAACACATCTGTGCTCAGAATCAGCCACAAATCTCTTAACAGTACGATGATCACGCTTAAGTTTTTGGGAAATATCTAATGTTTTCATCCCTTGACCAAGGTGTGAGGAACTCAGCCCGCCGCCACACGGTAGCCCGGTATCACAGCTTCTGATACCACCGCCGCTACCAAATGTGACGGACGATCCCTTTCCTCCCACGTCACCAATGGGACATAACTCCACAGGTACAGCTCTCCGGCGCCCCCCTTTGTCTCTCAGGTCAGTAAGAGAACTGCACCTAGAGCAAATGGCCGCCGGGGAAGGTGTCCTGTTACCCACTGGGTATTCTAAGATTCGTGATCAGAGTAAAAGCATCAGCCCAAGATTAATTTTATGGTTTAATTTGCCTTAAGGGCACACTAGATAATTACAGAAATATACAGTAAAGCTATACAACGTAATTACAATGGATTTGCAGTCAGAGTAAGAATACAACAATAATGTACAAGGCTTAAAGGTATAAGCTATAGATCAATATTACCGGGTTGTATGGTCATGGGGAGGCATGGAGCTCTGCGTTCCCCAGGTGAAAGTCTTCAGTTGCTGGACAGCCCCCAATGCATGTGCTGCAGCTCCATTTGGCAAGTTGTCCCTGGTGCTTCTGTGTGTGAAAATGGAATGAGAGGCCAGCCTCTTCTTGGCTACAGCTTTTAAACCTGCTAGGCCCTTCCCCATTTGCTTTGAAGCACCCATATTAACTGGCCTGCAATTCATATGGAGCAGGAAACAATGGCTTGAGCTTGAGCTATTTACCATACGACTGACCATCTTATTCAGACCCTGGCCTAAACCAATTAGCATGTAAAGGCCTATTGATTCATAGTGGACATCAAAGCTGGCCGTACTGAATATGCTAATAGGCCCTGTGTAGCTAAAAGTCTGTGGCTGTGTGAACTGACAAAATGGAGGCTGGTACAGGCCCTATACAAAATGGCGACAACCTTTTCCTTACACCTCCCTGCTTTTGAGGGCGCTAGGGGGCATCACATTCCTGTGTTCCCCCGTGCGCCCTACCGCACCCTCTCTTTGGCTACGGTGGCAGATCCACGAGGATTTCTGACTCTCTGTCCTCTGAAAGGTTGCACACTGGTTGGGCATCAGCCTCCCGCTCATGGTGGGCCTTCATCATGTTCACATGGAAGGCCTTCCTCCTTCCACGGGCGTGGTCCAGGGTGACCAGGTAGGTGACGGCGTTGAGCTGCTCATGCACGAGGTATGGACCCTCCCAGGCCGCCTGAAGCTTGTTTTGGGGTACGGGGACCAGTACCCACACCTTTTGACCCACCTGGTAGGTCCGCTCACAAGCATTCTGGTCGTACCATCGCTTCTGGTCAGCCTGAGCTTGGGCCATATTGTCATGCACCAGCCGCGTCAAGGCCATCATTCGGTCCCGAAGCGCACGACATACTCAATGACCGACACTCCCGGGGTGGCTAAATCCCCTTCTCATGCTTCCTTCACCAGAGCAAGGGGCCCCCGTACACGTCGCCCTACAGGAGCTCAAAGGGGGAGAACCCCGTTGAGGCCTGTGGGACCTCACGGTAGGCAAACAGCAGGTGTGGGAGATACCGCTCCCAGTCTCTCCCGTGGGAGTTGACCAACATCTTCAGCATCTGCTTTAAGGTGCCATTAAACCGCTCACACAAGCCATTGGTCTGTGGGTGATACGGGCTGGCCACCAGATGTTGCACCTGTACCTGCTTACAGAGAGACTCCATCAGCTGCGACATGAACTGGGTCCCTCGGTCGGTGAGCATTTCCTTGGGAAACCCCACCCTGGAGAAAATCTCCAGTAAGGCAGTGGCCACTTTGTCGGCCCGAATGGACGACAAAGCTACCGCCTCCGGTACCGGGTGGCATAGTCCACTACCGTTAGTATGAAGCATTTCCCGGAGCGGCTGGGAGTGGACAGAGGTCCAATGAGATCCACAGCCACCCTCGAGAAAGGCTCTTCGATGATGGGCAGAGTTACCAGTGGGGCTTTGGGGCGCGGCCCCGCCTTCCCCACCCTCTGACAGGTGTCACACGAACAGCAGTAGGCTATCACCTCGGTCCTCATTCCAGGCCAGTAGAAATGCTGAGCTAGCCTGGCCCTGGTTTTAGTGATCCCTAAGTGTCCGGCCATTGGAATCTCGTGTGCGATCCGCAACAATTCCGCCCTGAACGGATGGGGCACCACTAACTGTCGGTCCCTGGGCCACGCCTCCGGTGAACCCTGCTGGACCGTTACCCGGTACAGCCGTCCCTGGTCCCAGACCACTCGCTCGCGGTCGGACTCCAGGGGAGGCTGTGCCGCCTGTTCCTTGAGAGTCTTCAGGCTAGGGTCAGCTTCCAAAGCTGCCTGAAATCCCTGACTAGATATGGCAAGAATTGATGAAACTGCCCTGTCCTCTGTCAGTTCCCCGGGATCTGTCTCCTGGCTACTGTCTGACTCGGCAGCCACTTGGTCAGAGAGGGGGAAACCGTCGGACCTCCGCGAGGCTCCTTGGGCTTCAGCGCTCCCACTCCTGGTAACAGCGGCCACGACCGCTGAGACCACGGGTAGCGCCTGCTTTCCCTCCTCCTCTGACCAAGTCGCCGGGTCAGGCAGACTTCCCTGACTTCCTGACATCCCGGATGTGGGGAACTCTTGACCTGGGGTCCTACCTGGTGGCTCCTCTCCCGGGACCCCCTCCCCCCATGGCCTGTTCCTCTTCCTGCAGGGGCCCTAGACTCAGCAGGCTGGATTCACTTAGGGGCCCTACACTGCCCATAGCAGCCCCTCCCTCCACCTCTGAGCTCTCCCATACAGCCTCCTCACCTGTCCTCACTGTGAGCCCTGTGTGTGTAGTGTCAGTGCATGGCTTACCATAAGGTTTCACTCCCTCCTCCACTGTTGGAGGCACATTCAATACATTAACATTAGCATTCACAGTAGAGTCATGACATTCTTGGGGAGCCGGACTTGGGGGTTCAGTGGCCACATACTGGGACACTAGCCGCCCCAAATCGGTCCCAAGCAACACATTTGCAGGAATATTCGGCGTTACTCCCACCTCCCGCATCCCCCTCCCGGCACCCCAATCCAAATACACCTTGGCAACGGGCAGCGCCGGTTCAACGCCTCCAATTCCGGAGACGGAAAGGGTTTTCCCAGGTACCAAGTCTTGAGGGGACACCACCTCAGGGCGTACCAGGGTTCGTTCAGCGCCTGTGTCCCGCAGTCCCATGACCGCTGAGCGGCCGATGGTGACGGGTTGGTAATTGTCTAGGGACCTCCCACCACCCCCTCCCACACACAAAACAGTGGACGGTTTCTGGGACAGGGATGGGGCCTTCTGGCGCTGGGGACATGCAGCCTTAAAGTGTCCTGGCTGATTGCAATTATGGCAACGTCTGGGTTCTGTTCCTGGCCTGGAGAGGGCAGCAGGGGGGTACACCCCTTGCACTCTGGGGGCTGGATATGGGGCTGGGGCAGGATTGGGCTTACCCCCTCTCCAGGTGCTGCTGGCAGGCTTCTTTGGCTCCGGCGCCCTGTTGTTGGCATACTCGTCTGCCAGGGCGGCTGTAGCAGAAGCCCCCTTTGGTTTCCGGTCACGGAGGAACTGCTGGAGGTCCTCTGGGCAGTTCCACAAGAATTGCTCCATGACAAACAGTTCCTGGACCTCCTGACGGGTAGTGAGCTCTAGACCCGAGGTTCAGTGCTCCGCAGCTCTCAACAGGGCCCGCATGTGGTCGGTCCAGGTGTCCTTTGAACCCCGCCGCAGGCTCCTGAACTTCCTGCGGTACGACTCCGGGGTGAGGTTGTAGTGCTGGATCAGGGCCCGCTTGATGCTGTTGTAGTCCTGCTCCTCCCCAGCAGGTAAGTCCCCCAAAACTTCCAGGGACTTACCCCTCAAACGGGGGGTCAGGTACCTTGCCCACTGATCCGGGGCCAGATGATGTTGGAGGCATGTCCTCTCAAAAGCCAGCAAAAAGGAATCCAGGTCTCCATCCTTTTCAAGCAAGGGAAAGTCCTCCGCCCGGACCTTGGAAGCCCTTGTCTCCGGTGGGCCTGGTGCGTCCAGTGGGGGCCCGTGCTGAGCCATCTCCAGTCGGTGCCGGCGCTCCGCAGCTTCACGGCGTTCTGTATGCTCACGCTCCGCTGCTCTCTCTGCCGCTGCTTGCTCCCGCTCTGCTGCCGCTTGCTCACGCTCTGCTGCTTTCTCTGCCGCCACCAGGAGTCGTCATAGGCGGCGTCATTACCAGCCTCGAGCTGTGCCATAGCCGCTTGGAAGAGGGCCTCCGATCTGGACAGGCTGGGACGGGCAGGGGGTGGACAGTCCACTGTGAGACTGAGCACGGGGGTCGGGCTCCTTGGGAGCCCTGGCTGAGCTCCCCCTCATCGGTATCGAACCCCTCAAAGGCCACAGCATTGGCCTCCCCCTTTGCCCTACTCCTAGTGCCTTCCGCCATCTTGGGAACCTTTGGTTACTGAAACACAGCTGCAACCCTGACCTTGCACACAACTTGTTATATTTACACTCTGACCGTCTAGTGCTGGGCTGACCTTAAGACCCCAGCAGTGAAAGTACTGCTGGTAGTCTCTAGTGTCTGGGAGTAGGGGTCCCACGCACACTATTACTCTGATCCCACCGCTGCCACCAATTTGTGAGGAACTCAGCCGGCCGCCACACGGTAGCCCGGGTATCACAGCTTCTGATACCACCGCCGCTACCAAATGTGACGGACGATCCCTTTCCTCCCACGTCACCAATGGGACGTAACTCCACAGGTACAGCTCTCCGGCGCCCCCCTTTGTCTCTCAGGTCAGTAAGAGAACTGCACCTAGAGCAAATGGCCGCCGGGAAGGTGTCCTGTTACCCACTGGGTATTCTAAGATTCGTGATCAGAGTAAAAGCATCAGCCCAAGATTAATTTTATGGTTTAATTTGCCTTAAGGGCACACTAGATAATTACAGAAATATACAGTAAAGCTATACAACGTAATTACAATGGATTTGCAGTCAGAGTAAGAATACAACAATAATGTACAAGGCTTAAAGGTATAAGCTATAGATCAATATTACCGGGTTGTATGGTCATGGGGAGGCATGGAGCTCTGCGTTCCCCAGGTGAAAGTCTTCAGTTGCTGGACAGCCCCCAATGCATGTGCTGCAGCTCCATTTGGCAAGTCTGTCCCTGGTGCTTCTGTGTGTGAAAATGGAATGAGAGGCCAGCCTCTTCTTGGCTACAGCTTTTAAACCTGCTAGGCCCTTCCCCATTTGCTTTGAAGCACGCATATTAACTGGCCTGCAATTCATATGGAGCAGGAAACAATGGCTTGAGCTTGAGCTATTTACCATACGACTGACCATCTTATTCAGACCCTGGCCTAAACCAATTAGCATGTAAAGGCCTATTGATTCATAGTGGACATCAAAGCTGGCCGTACTGAATATGCTAATAGGCCCTGTGTAGCTAAAAGTCTGTGGCTGTGTTAACTGACAAAATGGAGGCTGGTACAGGCCCTATACAAAATGGCGACAACCTTTTCCTTACACAAGGCATTGCACTATTTGATGCTTTTCAGCAGCAGAGAGATCCTTTTTCTTTCCCATGTTACTTGAAAACTCTGGCCTGATTAATAGTGTGGAAAATCCAGTTTTCCTTTTATTGGGCTAACATGGCAAAACTAATTATCACAGATATCTGAGATTGATTTCAGTGATCCAAAGAACCCTGAGACACAATACCATCAATGGGTTTCATTTACAAAAAAAAAAACGCTATGACACTTAAAACCAATTTGCATAATAATTTGGAACATGATGTTGTTGTATATATATATAATATATATATATATATATAAATATAATGTAGCACCCTCATAAAGTATAATGCAGCCCCACCACAGCATTTAATGTAGCCCCCTCATATAGTAATATGTAGCCTCCCCAGAATATAATGCAGTCCCCTGAGAGAATAATGCAGCCACACCACAGAATATAATGCAGTCCCCCACAGAATATAATGTAGCCCCCTCATAAATATAATGCAGCCCCTCTTCACCCCCAAAATTGTCCTCGTTACCCCACCATCATTGCCCATCACCTCCATCATTGCCTCCCCACCATCATTGCCCATCACCTTCATCATTGCCTCCCCCCCACTGCCATCATTGCCCATTACCTTCATCATTGCCTCACTCCACCACCATCTTTGCCCATCACCTTCATCATTGCCTCCCCCCACCAACATCATTGCCCATCACTGCCTCCCCCACCAACCCTCTCTCACACACACACAAAGCAACGCACCAACGCATCACTCTCACACACAAAGCACCGCACCACATACACACACCAGACACACAGCACAACTCACCTCCCCGCAGCAGCAGCACATCCCGGCAGCCTCTTCCTCGCCGCAGCTTTCTGACTGAGACATCATGATGATGACATCATCCAGCTGGGCTGTCTCAGACAGGAAGAGCCGAGCAAGAAGCAGGACCCTGGGATGCGCTGTGAGTCTGTGATTGTGTATGTGGTGCGGTGCTTTGTGTTTGTGTGGTGCGTGGGGCTTTACATGCGGGCAGTGTTAGCTGCAGCCTGCGGCTAACACTGCCCGCTATTAAAGAGAAATGTTATTCACACCTCTCCACGCCCATAGGGCATGGGGAATCATGAATATTCATATAGCTTTAGCAGCGGGGACAGGATCCTGTCTCCAGCTGCTGCTACACTGGTACAGGGTGGGCCCCCTTGACTCAAGGGCCTCATAGCCACTGGCTGGGGGCCCCTGGAGCAGTGGGGCCCTTGAGCAGTGGGCCCTTGGAGCAGTGGGGGCCCTAGGCAGCTGCTGGCCAGTATGCCAGCAGGTGTCAGTGCTTGGGCCCACTGGAGAATTCTCCGGTGGGCCAGTCCGAGCCTGCCGTCCAACACAGTTAGTACCTTTCGTATGTTTTTCACTACCACCCTACCCTTAATGAATCCCACTTGTGCAAGGTTCACCAGTTGGGGTAATACTACTGCTAATCTGTCCGCCATTATTTTTTACATAATCTTCTGGTCTACATCAATAAGGGAAATGGGTCTATTAGAGCAGGCCTCCAAGGGATCCTTGCCTAGTTTGGGTATGACTTTAATATATGTTTCTTTAGATCTTTCTGGTATGACCCCCATTAAGAGAATGGTGTTGTAGTAATTTGTTAGCAATGGGGAGGTATGTTCCTTGAGAGCCTTATAAAACTCCCTGCTAAATCCATCTTGGCCTGGTGCTTTCCCATTTTGAAAATGACTTGCGGTTTGTCTCACCTCTTCTTTGTTATTTCTGCATTAATTACATCTTGTTGTTCTTGTGTTAGTTTTGGAAGAGTGACTTGGAGGAATTTTATATAATTTATAAAGGGTTTATATAATTCTTTGTAAAAGTTTTGTAGTATTTCATTGATTTTCCTAGGGTCTGAGGTTATAGTTCCCTGGCCATCTCATAATCTTTCTATTGGATTCATCTGCAGACGCCCTTTTGCCAGTCTTGCCAGCAATTTCCCCGCTTTGTTCCCATATCTCAGCAATTCAACCTCCTGCCTAGAGCGGAACATCTGATCCCTCCCATCAATCCAGGTTTCAAACTCTTGTTTGGCCATCTTTCATTTTTCCCTGTTTTGAGTTGTGGGGCTCTGCAAGAACTCTTTATATAGATTTCTAAGCTTCTGAGAATCTGAGTATTTTTCCGCTACTCTTTTCTTGAGTGAGGCCACAAACATCATAATTTTGCCTCTTAGTACCGCTTTTGCCGTATTCCAGTACAAAGCGTGTTGGTTTGCATGTTCCTTGTTGTCCCATTTAAATTCCTCCCACCAGCCCCGTAATTTGTCATTAAATCCCTCATGTTTTGTAAGATAAGCTGGAAATTTCCATATGTAATATGTTCCTTTTATCTGATTATCCACCAATTCCATACCCACCGAAGCAAGGCCAGATATGACCAGGTCATGGATCTTCACTGACTTCATTCTATTTAATAGTCTCTCTGAGATCAACAGATAATCTATCCTTGACCAGGATTGGTTGGCATGAGAGAAGTGGGTAAACTCTTTATCCTCTGGATGTAACCAACGCCAAACATCTCTCAATCCAGTTTGTTCAAGGAAGGAGGGGAGAACAGGCTCACTTTTCGGAGGGATCAGACTCTGGCTCTTTCTGTCATCCTCCCCATTGTGAACCATATTCAAGTTTCCCCCCGTAATTATCAAAGGCGAGTTTTCCAAGATAATTTCCTCTCCAGGTCATTAAAGAAGACTTGGTTTGAACCATTAGATCCATATACAGTACATTGTAGATTGAATAGACTTCTCCCCTATGGTGACCCAAACCCATCTCCCCTGATTATCACACTCCTGGGACAGCAGATTAAATACAAAATTTTGATATAGTATCACTACCCCTGCGTGTCTACCTTGAGCTACCGAGCCCACTACTTTCACCACCCACAACTTGCAGAGCCTAAAAAAATCCTCTTCCTTTAGATGAGTTTCTTGAAGCAATACAATATCTGGCAAGTACCTTTTCAGATGCCTCAGTATCTTTACTCTTTTATTCGGGGATCTTGGGCTTTTCACATTCTAAGAGATGACCGTCATAATCACTGTCACTACAGCCTATTACCTCTTGCTTTGTTTTCCTTGTAAGGGTTCTAGGGATCTTCAGGTGGTTAGAGTAGGGTCGAAAAGAAAGAAAAAAGATTTAACAAAGATATGAAAGGGGATAGAGATTTAAACCTTAAAACAAATAAACAGTGAGCTCTCAATACTAAAGGGTATGCCACACTAAACAGCGTCGCTAACGAGATCGCTAAAAAACGTCACTATTTAGCGATCCCGTTAGCGACGTTGTTGTGTGCGGCATCTAGCGACGACGTGGCCCCTGCTGAGATCCTGCTGTGATCTCGTTCGTCGCTGACATCGTTCCGGACCCTATTTTTTATCGTCGGCGTCCCGCTGGTAAGTATATATCGCTGTGTGGCACCTTTTTTTTAGCGATTTAGCAGTATTTTGTACCGCTAAAGTCGTTAAGGAGATCGCTAACCGCGATAGCGTCCTTAACGACATCGCTAAATTAGGAAGCCACTAGCGATATTATAACAATCACGCTAGCGATCTCATTAGTATGCTATGTTAACGAGATCGCTAGCGGGATTGTTTAGTGTGGCAGTACCTTAACTCAATACTAGTTCAGTGTGTGGCTCAGTGTGTGGCTCAGTGTACGGCTCTGTGTCCGAGATGCAGGTTCAGTTACTCTATTGCAGTGCGGGCCCGCATGGCAATAGTTAAAGCCGCCAGCCAATCGGAGGCTGGCAACTGACGTCAGCACACACTTCACCAGCGTATGACGTCATTTTCATTCGCCGGCGAGTGCGCGCTTGAAACACCTGGAGGGGTCATCACTGGCCGCAGGAGCGCGGCAAGGTAAGGAGAGGGTTTTTTTATATATTTTTATTGAAATCAACAAGCCGCAATATGTTTCACCTACAGGATGGAGACATATGGACCATGTGTCTCCATCCTGCCTGGGGCAGAATGGAGACATGGGGGCAGGATGGGAGACACAGGGGGCAGGATGAGAGACACGGGGAGGCAGGATGAGAGACACGGGGGCAGGATGAGAGACACGGGCAGGATGGGAGACACTGGGAAGAATCATGGGGCAGGATCATGGGACAGATGGAGCAGGATCATGGGACAGATGGGGCAGGATCATGGGACAGATGGGGTAGGATTATGGAACAACACATGGGGCAGAATGGATACTCATGAGAGCAGGATGGGAGAGCATATGGCTGGAGCCAGGAGTGAGACATGGGGGCCAGGATGGGGATATTATTACCATAGGAGCTAATTAAGGATATTCCTACTGCAATAATGTATTAATTTTATTTCTTGAGGATATTGTTTTAAATGGGGGGGTGGTCCTGTTACTGTGCAGAGCAACACTGTTGCCTTTTTTTCTTCATCTGGTAGAATTTGGAAAAATAAATAAGTAATGTGCAAGCGGTGCTCTAGATAACTGTTATTTCCTGCAGAGACTAGCCCTGGCTGGAAGAAGTGATGGTGGTCTGTGCTGGATGAAGATGTAAAGCGAAGATGAAGGACTTCACCTAGAGATGTCACTGGTGAGTCAGTGTGTTACCTGTACACTGACACTATTCTATATACAGCGGTCCTGTGTACAATGTCACCAGTGATCACTGTATTATCTATACTCTATATACAGATCTCCTGTGTATAATGTCACTGGTGATCACTGTATTACCTGTACACAGACATTGCATACTAAGTACAGATCTCCTGTGTATAATGGCACTGATGGTGGTATTAGTAATGTGTTTTTTTTATTAATGATCAGTATTGTAGTATTCAGTCACTATGTGGTGGTAATATGTTGTCGGGCCATGGTGTGGCGGTATTTGACCCTTGTATGTTCTATTATTAGGTCACTATGTGGTGGTAATATGTGGTGTGGTGGTATTTGTTCCTTATATGTGGTATTATTGGTCACTATGTTGTGCTATTATGTGGTCTGGACATGGTGCGGTGGTATTTGTCCCTTGTATGTGATAATATTCAGTCACTGTGGTGGTAATATGGTGTCTGGTCATGGTGTGGTGGTATTTGTTCCTTATATGTGATGATATTAGTAATTTTAAAAATTGAAAAATAAACATATATCTAAATTGTATTGGATATTTTAACAAATATTTAAGAGGTTAGAGTAGTGCCCGGCCAAAAGTGTCTACCGTGTCATGGTCGCAGCTTAAAAAATCTTTTGGCCAAAACAAAAGCTGCTGGCTACATGTGTGATCTGGTGATGGGAACTGTTAATTTGTGATTGGTGAGCAATTGAGTTTTTCCAAGAGAGAGCGGTGGGACTGTGGACAGTTCGAGGGATGGAGGCGGGGCTGGGGTGGAGCCTGGGTGGAGTCTCAAGGGGGCCCAGAAAATTTTGCCAGTATGGGGCCCCAAAATTCCTAGTGGCAGCCCTGACTGCGCATGTCGCATCTCACCCTTTGAAGTGGGCTCCGATGGTGAGCCCACTTCAAAGCCGGGACATATCAGCTGTTTTGAACAGCTGACATGTACCTGCAATAGGCACGAGCGGAATCTCGATCCGCCTGCACGATTAACTAGTTAAATACCGCTGTCAGAGTTGACAGCGGCATTTAACACGCATTTCCGGATGCCGGGACGGAAATATGCTCGCCGCTGACCCCCGTCACGTGATCGGGGGTCATTGGTGCATTGCCACAACAACCAGAGGTCTGGAGACATCTATGGTTGTTGATGCCAGATTGCTATTAGCGCCACCCTGTGGTCGGCGCTCATAGCAATGCTGTAATTCTGCTACATAGAAGTGATCACCTCTATGTAGCAGAGGCGATAGAGCTATGGCAGCTTCTAGCCTCCCATGGAGGCTATTGAAGCATGCCAAAAGTAAAAAAAAAAAGAAGAAAAAGGTTTTTAAAAATATTTAGAAAATAAAAAAAATACAAAAGTTCAAATCACCCCCCTTTTGCCCCATTCAAAATAAAACAATAAAAAAAAATCAAACAGGCACATATTTGGTATCGCCACTTTCAGAATTGCCCAATCTATCAATAAAAAAAAAGGATTAACCTGATCGCTAAACGACAGAGCGAGAAAAAAATTCAAAACGCCAGAATTACTTTTTTTGGTCGCCTCAACATTAAGTAAAAATGCAATAACGGGCAATCAAAAGAACGGATATGCACAGAAGTGGTATCATTAAAAACATCAGCTCGGTACACAAAAAATAAGCTGGAAAATGGCGCAATTGTTTTTTTTTTTTTTTTTTTTTAACAAAGTTTGCAATTTTTTTTTTCACCACTTAGATAAAAAAGAACCTAGACATGTTTGGTGTCTATGAACTCGTAATGACCTGGAGAATCATAACGGCAGATCAGTTTTAGCATTTAGTGAATATGGTGAAAAAAAAAAAAAAAACAAGTGTGGGATTGCACTTTTTTGGCAATTTCACCACACTTGGAATTTTTTTTCCCCATTTTTGAGTACACGATATGGTAAAACCAATGGTGTTGTTCAAAAGTACAACTCGTCCCGCAAAAAAAAGCCCTCACATGGCCATATTGAGGGAAAAATAAAAAAGTTATGCCTCTTGGAAAAAGGGGAGTGAAAAACAGAAACGCAAAAACGAAAATGGGCTCCGGCCATCCGATCCTTGGTTGTGAGATCATAGATCTGGCGCAACTCTGTGAGCCCTTTTAACCATACAACCGTGATTGATTTCCAGGGCCATTGGTAGGTCTCTTTCGCAAAGTCTTTGAAGTTCAGCTGCAGGGACCGACTCCGAGAGCCCCACTAGCCTTAGGTTGCTGCACCTTGGTCGGTTTTCCAGGTACTCGACCTTCTTAGACAGGCGTTTTGTTTCTGTAGTTGTATCTTTCAACTGCAAAGCTGTATGGCAAGCACGGCACCGAATAGGGATCGAGCTTCTGACTGAAGAGCCCATATAGACTATAAGCTAAAATGAACTGGGGGCTGTGCTTCCCTCCTCCCGTCACTCCCCTACCAGGTGATGCCATATAACGGACCCCACTGGCCAGCGGGGATGGGGGGGAAGGGGGTCCGGCCACACCCTCAGGGGTTAAATTCTCGTGCAAGGGCCGGACTCTTCCTCTTCCTCCCCCGGCTGGTCAGTGGAAGTCTTGTGATGTCTGATCCCCTAACTGAGGCCCTGCGGCAGAGAGCAGCAGCACAGGAAGGTGAGCCATGGATACAATCTTTACTGTCTTCCCTTAGTGCTCACCTCCCTGTGCCCTCTCCAACGTCACCGCAGGCCTCCCCTGGTGTTTGCCCCCTCTCCCAGGCCCGTATGCTCCGCTGTCGTCTCCCCCCTCCATAGCGCGTTCCCTTCTACCCTCACTTCCCTACCGGGCAGCTCGTGGCTCACCTTTGGCCATCGGGCCTGGTGCCTCGCCGGTCCCTCCTGGTTCCGGAGCTGTGGCCCTCAGATAGTCGGGGGGTCTCCTTCTGCATGTGGGGGCGCCGGGGTCCTGTCGAAGGGATGGCGGTTCGGGCGGGTATGACCGCGTGTCCAGGGCCCTCGACACGGTCAGAGCACCTCGTGGCTTTGGCACGGTCTGCTCCTGGATCCTGGACGCTGTCGCACAGCGGCCGCCGCATGGTAGGCCGCGGCCTGCTCCTGGGCCGCCGCTGCGGCCTTCTCATGTGAGCCGCCGCCGCGGCCTTTCTCAGCGGGGGTGCCGCCGCGGCCTTTCCCCTGGGAGCCGCTCATGCGCCCCACCTCCTGCGCCGCTGCGGCCCCCACCGTCGCGGCCGCCTCCGCTTGCCTCGGCCGTTCCTTGTACTTGACTCCCCGGCTTTTGTGCCGGGTAGGCCTCACTGTGCACTCCCTGGTAGCTCCGCCCACTTTTATACGTCACTTCCGGTCCCCGCCAGTCTACTTCCGGTCGGCGGTGACACAGGACCTGCTCTGCAGCCCTCTCCATCAGGCACAATAGCAATGCCTGTACGGAGCGACTGCGGAGCCGTGATGGTCCCAAAACATTACGTGGCCTGCTCCAAAGTGGCCCTCCAGCAGGCACATGTGCACTGCCTGCGAGGAGGTACACCGGAGCAGGCACAAAATATAACCACGCTGCTGCAGAGCGCGCTGATCGGTCCATACAGACCAACCAGCGCGCTCTGCATCAAAAAAAAAAAAAAAAGTATAAAACACGTATGCACTCACGTAACAAAACACGCCAATACTAACCGCCAATACTAACCGCCACTGCCCCAATCACTAACAGTACTGAAACCACATTAACCCCTGCCCTCCAAACACCGCACAGAATAAAATTACTCGTTACGCTGTGCTACCCATCTAATTACCGCCTGTAACAGGCGTAATGGGACAATTATCTCGGTTTTTTACCGGTCCCAATATACCCCCTAGCCACGACGAGCGCACGCATATGCGCCGCAGACCCTCCCCATCCTCCTACGAAGACTCCCGCCATCAGTCCTGCTGTCCCTCTAAATGTCGCTACTCCCATCACCCCCGAATACACCCAGTGAACCCCTCAGCAGGTCCCGGCGCAGACGCCGCAGGACCTCCCACTCATTCCCACTATCCCCCTGAGAGCCGCTACAGACACGGATCACACAGGAGCCGCCTCAGATCTCGTCCCGCTAGATGGGTTCCCTGTCCATATCTGAGCGGTCCAACGCATCTGAGGGTGACGACAGGCGGTCATGAGCACACGGCAGATGTCACGTGCACCATCAATGGCTGACAGCCTAGTGAATTATCACCCAGGGCTACCAGCCATTCCAACCACAAGATTAACCCCGAACGTCCTCTGTCGGGAGACACTCTGGCTCGGGCACACGACGCAGATCATACGTCACGTGCTCCATCTCTGGCTTAGTATGGGGAGGGCAACGGTTCGCAACCTCTCATCTGCATGCCCGCCCACCGGCGTCGCCGGGGGTCCCCGGCAGAGAGTCCGTTGCGAATCGTATTCGCCCCTCCCCCCTCGTAAACTACGCCCACCGGCAGCGCCGGGGTACTCGGCAGAGAGGCGGTTGCGGATTGTATTTGCCCCTCTCTGCTTATAATTTAATACCAGTCCCGTGCTGGCGGACACCCCTGCATCAGGGCGTACCCGCCAAGCAAACGGAGCACTTACGTCATGGCTATGCCTTGATCCCGAAAAAGAAGCTGCTCAGGAGGTATATTAAGGTCTTAGATGCAGTTTTTACTGGTTGAGTTGATGGCTGAGTGGTTAAGCTTCCAGTTTATGGAATGAAAAAAAAAAAAAAAAAAGCCTTAGACAACACCTGGTGTCGCGCCAGAGGTACGTCTATCGCGGAAGTCAAGCTCAATCGATAACTCATCTGACTATGGATCAGAAGATTATAGGTACAACTCCTACCTGGCCGAGAACGTTACAAAGCAAACCAGTCATTATAACCCCGGGTATAGTCTAAAACTGTCGCGGGAATCCTCCAAGTTTCTTCAGCAGAAAATCACAAATAAGTAAAACTAAGCAGGTTGGTGGACCCAGTTAAATCGTTGACAATCAGTAATTTCAGAAACTCGCCCTAGGCATTCTGCTTAAAAAAAAAAAAAAAAAAGGAAAATCCCGTCAAAAATATCACCTTCCCTCACAATACGCGATGCTGTTAATGACGCATCACCCCTAGAAGAGACGTCCTTAACCTACGTTTCAATTGACAGAAGGGGAACTCGGACGCACAGCTGGGCCTGGTGTCCCGCTGCCAAAATCTGACATCCCAACATGCCTCCATTTGTTGGGCTTTACGGTGAACCGGCAGTTAATTCTATATGAGCCTCCCGTCGGTCTGCTCCATAGCATGTCATTACTTCGGGCTCTTCGATACCCTTCTAGACTCGTTAAGGCGATACGCTAATGACTTTTTTATTCGTCGGACCTAGGGACTCTAAACTCTGCCCCTACCTCCAGACGTTCAAAATTTAGAGCTCGGCACTTTCGGAGTACCTTTTTCACCCGATTAACGGTCGGACCATGCAACGTGCTCCTTTTCCCGGCATTTAAATTTATACCAATAACATGGTTTTCGTTTACCGGCGGATAAACTACAAAAACTGTAAACGATATCTATAACTTTGTATGTATCCCCTTCTCATGTACAGCACCATGGAATTATTGTCGCTATATAAATAAATAATAATAATAATGGGCAGAGTTTCCCAACGCCACCTATCGTTGTCAGCTGAAGGCACTACCCAGCCGGGATATAGATCAGACTTAACCGCTCCTGAAAGCTGATTTGCTTGTCTGTAGTCATTCTTAGATCCCTACAAGGGACATGCATGCGTAATGGCGCAGGAAGCGCCGAGCAAGGAACTAGGTCTAGAGGTTGTTGGAGATATCAATAATGGTATTGTCGCAATCTACGAAGAGCAATGGTGTAAATGAAAGTGGCTTGTTTATGGACCATATCCACCTGGGGCCGCAGCCCTGCGGTAGAGAACTTTTCACTAGTAACAGCCATTGAGCCTTGGGTACCCGGCGAAAAACGCTAACACCAGGTTTCTAACCAAACATCCAGGAACCTCAAGAAGTTTGAACATTGTCTTCTCTCTCTCCGCCTTTTCTGCTGCGCCGCTTAGCGCTACTATGCCTTAGACACGTCTGGTGTCGTGCCAGATTTACGTCTATCGCTGAAGATGTGATGGTTTAACTCTCTGTTGTCTTCAATTGGCAGGCCTTCAAATTGTTCCAAGTCTCAGTGACACCGCTTCCTGGCAGGTCTACGGTAAGGCATGGGAGGAATGGCGCTCTTTAATCAGGGGAAGGCCAGTAGATACAGGTAATCGGGCCAGATGCGACGTGTGGGTAGAACTCCTGAATCTGCTCAGGAATAGAGGCGCGTGGGTACGGCAGCGCAGCGACACTTAGCAGGAATAGAGGAGCGTCGGGTACGGCAGCGCAGCGACACTTAGCAGGAATAGCCTTTTTTCTTTCTGCTTTTAGGTTGGGGCGACGTTACTAAATACTCCCCATCAGGCAAGCCGTTAAAGGCTGGAAGAGGCTCCAACCTACTCAGGAACGTCGCCGCCCCGCGTCTCTAAGTCTGTCACACGATATCATCATAATCTCGACGTCATTTACAAGTCGCAGTACGAGGCGACCCTAATATCTACAGCGCTTGCAATTGCATTTTCGGGCGCATCGGCGAACTAGCGCCGCGGTTTAAAAACAACATCAGTCGGTTGACCCACGAGGACATCGTCATATGTAGCAACGCTTTACACATTAAAGTTCGGATCCAAAAATGCGATCCCACCGGTTGAGGTGCGTGAGTCTCGCTCAAGGCTTTAGACGGCCCGATATGCCCGGTAAAAATAGTGAAGCGCTTCGCGTTTATAAGACACGACAGTAGATTCTTCTATCACACACCGACGGGTCCCCATTTACCAAATATCATTTTCCCACAATCTCTAAACATTGTATGGAGGCAGTCGGCGGTAACCCAAAACAATTTGGGACTAGAGTTGAGCGATATCTCCCGACATCAAGAAGTATCGGATCGGAATGGGTATCACCGATACCCAAAAGTGTCGGCGATTCCGATACCGGAAATCCAATGCAAGTCTATGGGACAGAAATATCGGAATTAAAAAAAAAAAAAAAAAAAAAAACCCTTCCTTTCATTGTAAACACTAAATATGCACACACAGAATACATATATATATATACATGTCATTGTGACATATATATATATACATATATTTATAGTTCATACACTTCTACATAGTAAAACAGCCTCTGATTCAACTGCCGGGTAAAGCCGGCCGATACCCGATATTTGCAGTATCGGAATGCTCAACACTATTCGGGACACATCCCTTCAGAATAGGGGCGGCCTCTGAAGCAGCCAGGGCCGACGTATCGGAAGCTGAAGTCCAGAGATTAGGCCGCTGGAAATCCGCATGTTTAGCAAGATATATAAGGCCAGATCTGCCCTAACACCTCTCGTTTCTTTCAGGCGGCCACAAACCCACAGTTTGGGTACTAGCGCATTCTTACGTTTATGGGGCGTACAAACGGGCCAGCATACGCCCGGATTATAAAAAAAAAAAAAAAAAAAGTGGAACTGGAGTTCATCTGGAGCAGCATCTGAAGGCTGCGGTGGCAGCAAATATTCCAATGTGGCTAAGACTGCCAAAGGGCCGGTGATGTTGGTATTTGCACGCCAATGGAATCGACCTAGCCGAGAAAAAAGGCACCGAACTATACGTAATGATGTCGACAGATATACGACACTCTGCCTGCCGGCCTGATATGGTGATGGTGGTGCGGTCTGACATAATACCACGCGCTGTCCGGCATGGAGCAAAAGATCCGAAAGCCATCAACAAATCAAGAAAGAAAATAAACACAAAAATGGCAAAATCCAGCTGAGAAAACTACGGCATGGTGGTTACCCACCACAATCTGCAAAAGGACAATTCCAACCTACGAGACTGGACGGCGTTCATCTGAATGATATCGGACTCGTTAGATTATTAAACATTTTACAGGATGGGGTTTGAACAGGTCGTTGTGTGGGGGTCGGAGTCCTGTGTAGGTATACCCATGATCCTCCGTGGCGGTAGTATGGGGGGGGCAACGGTTCGTAACCTCTCATCTGCCTGCTCGGCCACCGGCGGCGCCGTGGGCCCTCGGCAGAGAGTCCGTTGCGGATCGTATTTGCCCCTCTCTGCTTATAGTCTACGCCCACCGGCGGCGCCGGGGGTTCTCAGCAGAGAGGCGGTTGCGGATCATATTTGCCCCTCCAGGCTTATAATTTAAATAAACTGTGACCGACCTGTTCAACCCATCCAGGCCTGTTGTGTTTTGTTGTTATGGGATTGGTGGGAGGCGGGGAAGCACCGCTAAAACGCCACAAGGGTCTCTTCAGTCTGGCAAGCACGGCACCGAATAGGGATCGAGCTTCTGACTGAAGAGCCCATATAGACTATAAGCTAAAATGAACTGGGGGCTGTGCTTCCCTCCTCCCGTCACTCCCCTCCCAGGTGATGCCATATAACGGACCCCACTGGCCAGCAGGGATGGGGGGGAAGGGGGTCCGGCCACACCCTCAGGGGTTAAATTCTCGTGCAAGGGCCGGACTCTTCCTCTTCCTCCCCCGGCTGGTCAGTGGAAGTCTTGTCCCACCCTCCCTCCCTTGTAGATTCAAAGATTTGCCGTGCGGCTATTGTATTTAATGTTTATAAAAAAAAAAAAAATAATAATTATCATTCTCATCACTTACAAAGTTTTTTGGTTGTATTCATTGTCACAGCGGTAGTATGGGGGGGGCAACGGTTCGTAACCTCTCATCTGCCTGCTCGGCCACCGGCGGCGCCGTGGGCCCTCGGCAGAGAGTCCGTTGCGGATCGTATTTGCCCCTCTCTGCTTATAGTCTACGCCCACCGGCGGCGCCGGGGGTTCTCAGCAGAGAGGCGGTTGCGGATCATATTTGCCCCTCCCGGCTTATAATTTAAATAAACTGTGACCGACCTGTTCAACCCATCCAGGCCTGTTGTGTTTTGTTGTTATGGGATTGGTGGGAGGCGGGGAAGCACCGCTATACGCCACAAGGGTCTCTTCAGTCTGGCAAGCACGGCACCGAATAGGGATCGAGCTTCTGACTGAGGAGCTCATATAGACTATAAGCTAAAATGAACTGGGGGCTGTGCTTCCCTCCTCCCGTCACTCCCCTCCCAGGTGATGCCATATAACGGACCCCACTGGCCAGCGGGGATGGGGGGGAAGGGGGTCCGGCCACACCCTCAGGGGTTAAATTCTCGTGCAAGGGCCGGACTCTTCCTCTTCCTCCCCCGGCTGGTCAGTGGAAGTCTTGTCCCACCCTCCCTCCCTTGTAGATTCAAAGATTTGCCGTGCGGCTATTGTATTTAATGTTTATAAAAAAAAAAAAAATAATAATTATCATTCTCATCACTTACAAAGTTTTTTGGTTGTATTCATTGTCACAGCGGTAGTATGGGGGGGGCAACGGTTCGTAACCTCTCATCTGCCTGCTCGGCCACCGGCGGCGCCGTGGGCCCTCGGCAGAGAGTCCGTTGCGGATCGTATTTGCCCCTCTCTGCTTATAGTCTACGCCCACCGGCGGCGCCGGGGTTCTCAGCAGAGAGGCGGTTGCGGATCATATTTGCCCCTCCCGGCTTATAATTTAAATAAACTGTGACCGACCTGTTCAACCCATCCAGGCCTGTTGTGTTTTGTTGTTATGGATTGGTGGGAGGCGGGGAAGCACCGCTATACGCCACAAGGGTCTCTTCAGTCTGTATGTTATCACCCTACAGTTGTGAGACCCTCTGCTCCAGCTCCTCTATCTGTCCTTTATGATTGCTCACTTCTTCTTGAAAGTGCTGGAGGGCCTTCTTGATAGCCTGTTCCAGGGACATTTGGATATCTGGTATGATGCTACTTCCCATGTCAGCCGCCAGTTTGTTATAGTCTATGGTTATCAATCTTGAAGGGTCTTCCCTGCTACACTTAGTTAGGTCTTCAGTGCAGTCCCTACTTAGGGTTTTCTGTTGCAAGTGTGTTGAAGTAGCATCCTCTCTCGTGGGGCTAGGGTCCATGATGTCTTCCCCCTCACTGTGGTTCCCACTGCTTGTTTGCCGAGGGCCCTCCAGCTTTTGTGAGCTACGTAAAATGTATCTATCCATTTGCCGAAGTGGTGATGTAAATAGAGTCAGCGTCTGAGCCCTCTGTTGTTGCAGTTTGGCCTTTCTCCAGAGATTATCAGTTCTTATGTTTCTTGGGAGCTATGCAAATATCTCCCTGCAGCACAAAGCAGGTACTTGTAGTTTTTTTGTCCACTAGGTGGCAGCAGAGCTTTTCCTTGTGTGAAAAGCAGTTGCAGTTCACTGTAGTGGCCACCAGATGTCACCAGTTTTCCCAGGAGAAATGACCAGCCCTGCTGTGCTTAAACTCCCTCTTGGGGTCCTGTGCGTCCTCATTGCTGGAGAGACCTTTTTCTCTCTGCTTTTTCTGGTCACTTCCCCACTTTTAGGGGCTGTAACAGCATGTCCCTCCCCCCCTCCCCCCTCCCCAGCCTGTGTTCCTGGACTGTAATGTAATCAGGCCTAGGTCCACCTCACTTGTACTACATCTGGTGAGTGACTCTGTCTTTGTTCTTCTCAGCATGGGACTCATCCAATACACAAACTTGTAAGATAAAATGAAGTCGGTAGTTTCTGGAAGCTTCTAAATGTAGCCACATGTTAAAAGTTGGTGTGAACCTCCTCCATTGATGGGCTGATCCCAGGACACAGGACAATAGACTATGTGTTGGCTAAAGGTACTGCCACACTGAGCTATCCCGCTAGCAATCTCGTTAGCGTTGCATACTAATGAGATCGCTAGCGGGATTGTTTCTATATCGCTAAATGCTGCCGCATTTAGCGATATAGTTAACGACGCTATCGCCGTTAGCGATCTTCTTAACGACTTTAGCGGTACAAAAGTACCGCTAAATCGCTAAGAAAAGGTGCCACACAGCGATAAGATACTTACCCAGCGGGAGCGCCAGCGATGAAATAGGGTCCGGAACGATTCCAGCGACGAGCGAGATCACAGCAGTAAGCTCGTCGCTGGAAGCTGCCGCACTGAACAATATCGCTAACGGGATCGCTAAATAGTGACGTTTTTTAGCGATCCCATTAGCGATATTGTTTAGTGTGGCATACCCTTAAGTCAGTTGTGTGGTGACTTGCGAAGGTCTGGGATCTTATGCTGAGGCGAGATCCCGGTGACCATGTAGATTGTTAGAAGCTGCCACGTGGGACTGTGTTGTGTCCCTCATCTGCTGGATCCATTGAATTCACCCAAGGACTATTTGTATTTTTCTGGCATCGGATTGCAGGATGGCGCCCCCGAATCTGCTCCCTTTGTGTGGACTCATTGTGGATTAATTACGGACTAATTAAGGACGCTGCAGAATTACTTTCAATTGTGTTGTCCCAGTTCGCTGTTCCAATAAATCTTGTTGGATTGTTTATCGGCCTGGTGTCTCTTCCTGCTCTGTCGCATACCCCGTCACAAACTGGTGGCAATCAGTGGGGTCAGAGCAGACAGAATAGAGGACAGCGGCCCATCAATATCTGGAACCGGAACCTCAGGATTCATAAACTGGACTGTGGGGAGTTTACAAAGGCTTGCTATAAAGCAATCAGCAAGGACTAACTAATTAAGGCTTTGGAAGGAGCTTGCTTGCAAGATGGCACTGAAGGATTACCACAGCAAAGGGAGGAAAGACAGGAGCTGCAGGTAAATACCCAAAAAAGTCAGTGGGTTGTGTGATACGAGGAGGAGATGGTATTGCTTGGAGAGGAGGTCACCATAGAATATAAGATGGAGGCCATTCGTAGAGCTCAAGAGAGGGCATTGCTGGAAAGACAGCTCGCTGTGGAAGCAGCTGGAAGCCCCAGACTGTATCCACAGGATCCAACATGAGAGAATTCCCCAGAGTGTCCCGCAAGGACTTTAAGCCATTTAATGAGGCTGCAGGCGACATTGAGGGCTTCTTCCAGGACTTCGAACATCAATGTTGATTAATGGAAGTCCCGGAAAGGGAGTGAGTCAGACATCTGGTGGGGCTTTTAGAGGGTGGAGCTGCTGAAGCCTATAGAGCTATGGACCCCCGATGTAACTGTGAGTATGGGGCGGTAAAATAGGCTATCCTACAGTCATGGCCAAAAGTTTTGAGAATGACACAAATATTATATTTTCACATGATCTGCTGCCCTCTGGTTTTTATGTGTGTTTGACAGATGTTTTTATCACAGACAGAAATATAATAATTGCAAACATATGAGTAACAAAAGCTTATATTGACAGTTAGAATGAGTTAATTCAGCAAGTCAATATTTGCAGTGTTGACCCTTCTTCTTCAGGACCTCTGCAATTCTCCCTGGCATGCTCTCAATCAACTTCTGGACCAAATCCTGACTGATAGCAGTCCATTCTTGCACAATCAATGCTTTCATTTTGTCAGAATTTTTAGGTTTTTGTTTGTCCACCCGTCTCTTGATGATTGACCACAAGTTCTCAATGGGATTAAGATCTGGGGAGTTTCTAGGCCATTGACCCAAAAATCTATGTTTTGGTCCCTGAGCCATTTAGTTATCACCTTTGCTTTATGGCAAGGTGCTCCATCATGCTGGAAAAGGCATTGTTGATCGCCAAACTGCTCTTGGAGGGTTGGGAGAAGTTGCTCTTGGAGGACATTCTGGTACCATTCTTTATTCATGGCTGTGTTTTTAGGCAAGACTGTGAGAGAGCCGATTCCCTTGGCTGAGAAGCAACCCCACACATGAATGGTTTCAGGATGCTTAACAGTTGGCATGAGACAAGACTGGTGGTAGCGCTCACCTTGTCTTCTCCGAATGAGGCATTTTCCTGATGTCCCAAACAATCGAAAAGGGGATTCATCAGAGAAAATAACTTTACCCCAGTCCTCAGCAGTCCACTGCCTGTACCTTTTGCAGAATATCAGTCTGTCCATGATGTTTTTTCTGGAGAGAAGTGGCTTCTTTGCTGCCCTTCTTGAGACCAGGCCTTGCTCCAAGAGTCTCCGCCTCACAGTGCGTGCAGATGCACTCACACCTGCCTGCTGCCATTCCTGAGCAAGCTCTGCACTGCTGGCAGCCCGATCCCACAGCTGAAACACTTTTAAGAGACGGTCCTGGCGCTTGCTGGTCTTTCTTGAGCGCCCTGGAGCCTTTTTGGCAACAATGGAACCTCTCTCCTTGAAGTTCTTGATGATGCGATAGATTGTTGACTGAGGTGCAATCTTTCTAGCTGCGATACTCTTCCCTGTTAGGCCATTTTTGTGCATTGCAATGATGACTGCACATGTTTCTTTAGAGATAACCATGGTTAACAGAAGAGAAACAATGATGCCAAGCACCAGCCTCCTTTTAAAGTGTCCAGTGGTGTCATTCTTACTTAATCATGACAGATTGATCTCCAGCCATGTCCTCATCAACACCCACACCTGTGTTAATGGAGCAATCACTGAAAAGAGGTTAGTTGGTCCTTTTAAGGCAGGGCTGCAATGATGTTGAAATGTGTTTTGGGGGATAAAGTTCATTTTCTAGCCAAATATTGACTTTGCAAGTAATTGCTGTTAAGCTGATCACTCTTTATAACATTCTGGAGTATATGCAAATTGCCATTAGAAAAAGTGAAGCAGTAGACTTTGTAAAAATTAATATTTGTGTCATTCTCAAAACTTTTGCCCATGACTGTAGAACATTATGCCGTAACCCCAGACACATACAGGACTCAGTTCCGCTCCTTAGCCTGTGATGGTGAAGTGTCTTTCAAGATGTATGCCCACAGGCTCAAACAAGTATGTCATCGCTGGCTGGAGGGAGAGGGGCCTTAACTTGGGATACTTTCCTCCAGGTCATCCTAAAAAAGCAGTTCTACGCCAAATGCCGTGCTGAGATCTGGGAATTTGTGCGTGAGAGGAAACCAGCGAGAAAAAACCTACCAGCTTTCCAACTCTGGCGGCCCCTTGTCCTTTGGCCTCTAATGTTCACCGTTCCACTAGACTACCAACTCATGGCAAATGCCCTGTGAATGTGCCTCGCATTACTCCTGCCTCATGTTTGGGAATACGACGTGGAGGAAAAATCATAGAACACAGGTGTTATGGATGTGGGCAGCCTGGACATCTGCAAGCCCATGTCCAGGTGTTCGGAGGCAGAACAGCTACAGACCACCTTTGCCTATCCATTATCTATAGTCATGGACAAAAGTTTTGAGAATGACACAAATATTAATGTTTACAAAGTCTACTGCTTCACTTTTTCTAATGGCAATTTGCATATACTCCAGAATGTTATAAAGAGTGATCAGCTTAACAGCAATTTCTTGCAAAGTCAATATTTGGCTAGAAAATGAACATTATCCCCCAAAACACATTTCAACATCATTGCAGCCCTGCCTTAAAAGGACCAACTAACCTCTTTTCAGTGATTGCTCCATTAACACAGGTGTGGTGTTGATGAGGACATGGCTGGAGATCAATCTGTCATGATTAAGTAAGAATGACACCACTGGACACTTTAAAAGGAGGCTGGTGCTTGGCATCATTGTTTCTCTTCTGTTAACCATGGTTATCTCTAAAGAAACACATGCAGTCATCATTGCAATGCACAAAAATGGCCTAACAGGGAAGAGTATCGCAGCTAGAAAGATTGCACCTCAGTCAACAATCTATCGCATCATCAAGAACTTCAAGGAGAGAGGTTCCATTGTTGCCAAAAAGGCTCCAGGGCGCCCAAGAAAGACCAGCAAGCGCCAGGACCGTCTCTTAAAAGTGTTTCAGCTGCGGGATCGGGCTACCAGCAGTGCAGAGCTTGCTCAGGAATGGCAGCAGGCAGGTGTGAGTGCATCTGCACGCACTGTGAGGCGGAGACTCTTGGAGCAAGGCCTGGTCTCAAGGAGGGCAGCAAAGAAGCCACTTCTCTCCAGAAAAAACATCATGGACAGACTGATATTCTGCAAAAGGTACAGGCAGTGGACTGCTGAGGACTGGGGTAAAGTTATTTTCTCTGATGAATCCCCTTTTCGATTGTTTGGGACATCAGGAAAACGCCTCATTCGGAGAAGACAAGGTGAGCGCTACCACCAGTCTTGTCTCATGCCAACTATTAAGCATCCTGAAACCATTCATGTGTGGGGTTGCTTCTCAGCCAAGGGAATCGGCTCTCTCACAGTCTTGCCTAAAAACACAGCCATGAATAAAGAATGGTACCAGAATGTCCTCCAAGAGCAACTTCTCCCAACCCTCCAAGAGCAGTTTGGTGATCAACAATGCCTTTTCCAGCATGATGGAGCACCTTGCCATAAAGCAAAGGTGATAACTAAATGGCTCATGTAACAAAACATAGAGATTTTGGGTCCATGGCCTGGAAACTCCCCAGATCTTAATCCCATTGATAACTTGTGTTCAATCATTAAGAGACGGGTGGACAAACAAAAACCTAAAAATTCTGACAAAATGAAAGCATTGATTGTGCAAGAATGGACTGCTATCAGTCAGAATTTGGTCCAGAAGTTGATTGAGAGCATGCCAGGGAGAATTGCAGAGGTCCTGAAGAAGAAGGGTCAACACTGCAAATATTGACTTGCTGCATTAACTCATTCTAACTGTCAATATAAGCTTTTGTTACTTATATGTTTGCAATTATATTTCTGTCTGTTATAAAAACATCTGTCAAACACACATAAAAACCAGAGGGCAGCAGATCATGTGAAAATATAATATTTGTGTCATTCTCAAAACTTTTGGCCATGACTGTACAGACACCCGCAACAGGAGAAGAGCTGGATTCACTCCCTGGTGATTTGCCAAGTGACTCTGATATATTGGCTCCCCTACAAGGAGTCTATGTGGGTGCGAGCCACAGCCACCTGTTCTTCCGATCTTCAGCATATTTACAGGAGGTCGTGTTGGATGGCCAAAAAGTTGTTGGCTTTCATGACACTGGGGCTTTTCTCACCATAGTGGATTATGGCTTTGGGGCCAAACAATGCATGATCGGTGTGATGAACGGCCTTCCTGCAGACGGTCTACTAGGAAACGATGTGGGGAATCTTCAATGCCATTTTGTCGGTGCGGTAACCCGAAGTCAAGCCAGGAGAGTAGCAGATGTGGACGTGTTCAACCCATCAATGGAAATAAGATCACCAAAACTGCAGTCACGGCTGGTGAGTGATTCTTGAGGGGATCATATGAGTGTCTCTTGGGATAAAGTTCAGTTTAGACGAGAGGTAGAGATGGACCCTACCCTAGCTAGTTTAAAAACTCGGGCTGAAATAGGGCAGTTAGGGGAAAATGGAGATAAAATTATCAAGGAAAATGGACTCCTATAACGGGTTACCAACACTGACTCCCTAGATAAACCCTGGAGTTATAGCAAACAGCTGATTGTCCCTCAGAAATACAGTTTCCCTATTACAGCTTGCTCATGACATTCCTACTGCTCGCCATCAAGGGAAAATCTGCACTGAGAGACAATTGACTCAAATTTTCTATTGGCCTGGGATTTCTCAAGCCGTGGCGCATTTCTGCCGAACTTGCGATATCTGTCAGCGTAGAGGGCGACCGGGAGATCACCCAAAGGCACCCTTGCAACCCCTCCCTATAATAGAAGAACCCTTTCAAAGAGTAGCTGGTGATATCATTGGACCTCTGGTTAAACCAAGTAAATCTGGAAACCTGTACATTCTCACTGTTGTGGACTATGCCACCCGTTATCCAGAAGGTGTGGCCTTGTCAAGTATTTCTGCAGCCAAGGTGTCCGAGGCCCTGGTTACCATTTTCATCAGAGTAGGATTTCCAAGTGAGATCCTATCAGACCAAGGCTCTCAGTTCATGTCGGAGCTGGTAAAGTGTCTCTAGCGCACTTGTGGAGTACGAGCGATCCGAACGACACCATATCATCCTCAAACAAATGGACTTTGTGAACGATTCAATGGCACACTGAAATATATGTTGAGGGCCTTCACTGACAGGGATGCAGACTGTTAGAAGTATCTACCCCGTCTCCTATTTGCCTATAGAGTAGTCCCCCAGGAGTCCACTGGGTTTTCCCCCTTTGAGCTCCTCTATGGAAGAAAGGCCAGAGGACCTTTAACCCTGCTAAAAGAATATTGGGAGGAGCAAGTTGAAGATACAGGAACCCCTGTTGTTCCATATGTCCTAAAGCTTTGGGAAACCCTGGCTCAACTTGCTAGTTTTGCTCAGGATCATGTGCGGATGGTTCAAACCATATAGAAGACGTTATGACCGTAAAACACGCTATCAGGAGTTTGCAGAAGGAAAACAGGTCTTAATGATTGTTTCCCCATTGGCAAAATAAACTGCAGACAACATGGGAGGGTCCCTTCCGGGTTCTCAGAAAACATGATGACATCAATTACCTCATTGCTTTAGATGACCAGGTTTAAGAAAAACCCTAAAAAATACCAACTCTTCTGATTGCAAAAACACCTGAGATCACACGATCTCTACCACCTAAAATCAGATCTCTGGTGTAATAAAACTATGCCGCAGCCACTGAAAAAACAGGAAAATTAAATGAACAAATAACAGTGGCTTCAGATAAACTGAGAGGAGCACAAGCCCCCGGGGGGACCTGGCTGATCTCCACAGAAGAGCAGGGAACAATGCAAAAAGCAAGCACAAAAATAAAAGCAGAAAATATCTTATCTGATAGCAGAAGATGCAGGCAAGACTCAGCAAACTTCCAAATGAACCAGGAACCACAATTGAGACAAGAACAATTGATCACCAGCAACCATCATGGGAGGAAACCTCCCTTATATCAGACCAGTCAGCGATCCAAGATTGCCATTCCTCGCTGAAAGGCTCAGTACTGTCTGTAACCACCAGAGGGAGCCTCTCCTCAGAAACCATTTCTAGCACATTCATAACAGTACCCCCCCTTGACGAGGGGTCACCGAACCCTCACTTGTGCAACCAGGCCGATCAGGATGAGCTCGTGATAGGCACGGATCAGTCTCCTAGCATGGATGTCCGAAGCAAACTCTCAAGAATTGCCTCCTGACCATAACCTCTCCACTTAACCAAATACTGGAGTTTCTGTCTAGAAAAACGAGAATCCAATATTTTCTCAACCACATACTCAGATTCCCTCAACCAAAACAGGGTCAGGAGGCGCAGCCATAGGAACCACTGGCTCGACAAACCTCTTCAATAAGGACTTGTGGAACACGTTATGGATCTTAAATGTCCCTGGAAGAAGCAAACGGAAGGAAACAGGATTAAGAATCTCCATGATCTTATAAGGTCCAATGAACCTAGGCTTAAACTTTGGAGATGCAACCCTCATATTGATATTTCTTGAGGACAACCAAACCAAGTCCCCCACTTTAAACCGAGGACCATCAGTCCTATGCCGGTTGGCAAACCGTTGGGCCTTCTCCTGAGAGAGAGACAACCTCTCCACCACCTGGTCCCAAATCTGCTGCATTCGCTCCACAACAGAGTCAACACCCGGACAGACAGAAGCCTCCGCCTGTCCCGAAGAAAATCGAGGGTGAAACCCAAAATTGCAGAAAAATGGAGACATCAAGGTGGCAGAGCTAGCCCTATTATTAAGAACAAACTCAGCCAAAGGCAAAAAAGAGACCCAGTCATCTTGATCAGCAGACACAAAACATCTCAAATAAGTCTCCAAGGTCTGGTTTGTTCTCTCGGTTTGTCCATTGGTCTGAGGATGAAAAGCAGAGGAGAAAGATAATTGAACACCAAGTTTAGAACAAAATGTCCTCCAAAATCTGGAACCAAACTGGACTCCTCTGTCAGACACAATGTTCTCCGGAATGCCATGTAACCGAACCACGTGCTGAAGGAACAAAGGCACCAATTCGGAGGAGGAAGGTAACTTCGGTAATGGCACAAGATGTATCATCATGGAAAACCTATCACAGATTACCCAGATAACGGTCATTCTCTGAGAAACAGGGAGGTCGGAAATAAAATCCATAGAGATATGGGTCCATGGCCTCTTGGGCACAGTAATGGCATTAACAAACCACTAGAGCGAGAGCAAGGCCCGCAGGACTGCACAAATTCCCTGACGTCACAAGACAAAGTAGGCCACCAAAAGGACCGACTCACCAAGTCTCTGGTACCAAAAATCCCGGGATGACCAGCAAACGGGAACAATGAATCTCAGACATCACACTCTTCTTCCACTGGTCTGGGACAAACAATTTCCCAATAGCGCAGTGCTCAGGTTTATCCTCCTGACACCCTTCCAGAACCAGTCTCAAATTGGGCGAGATGGCGGAAAGAACTACTCCCTCTTTCAAAATAACAGTAGGATCAGATAACTCAGGAGAGTCCACAAAGAAACTCCTCGAGAGGGCATCCGCCTTAACATTCTTAGTGCCAGGAAGAAAAGAAACCACAAAATTAAAACTTGTGAAAAACAAGGCCCACCTGGCCTGTCTAGGATTAGGTCGCTTGGCTGATTCGAGATAAACCAGATTCTTATGGTCCGTGAGCCAATGAGCCTCCTTCCAGCCAATGTCTCCACTCTTCAAAGGCCCACTTCATGGCCTATAACTCCCGATTACCCACGTCATAATTACGTTCAGTTGGAGAAAATTTTCGAGAGAAAAAGGCACAAGGGTTACTCTTAGATGTCTCTGGATCTCTTTGGGACAAAACGGCACCTGCCCCAATTTCAGAGGCATCAACCTCCACCTGAAACGGTAGAGAAACATCAGGCTGCCGTAGAACAGGAGCAGAAGTGAATCTCTGCTTAAGTTCCTGAAACGCAGAGACTGCCTCAGGAGGCCAATTCACCACATCAGAACCCTTTTTGGTCAAATCAGTCAATGGTTTAACAATACCGGAGAAATTACCAATAAATTTACGATAAAAATTGGCAAAACCCAAAAATCTCTGAAGAGCCTTTAATGAAGTAGGTTGGACCCAATCACAGATGGCCTGAACCTTGACCGGGTCCATTTCAATAACAGACGGAGACAAAATGAATCCCAGAAATGAGACCTTCTGTACGCCAAAAAGACACTTTGATCCCTTCACATACAGTGCATTCTCTCTCAAAATCTGGAATACAGTCCGAACATGTTTCACATGAGAGTCCCAGTTATTGGAAAAAATCAAGATATCATCCAAATAAACAATCAGAAATTTATCCACAAAATCCCTGAAAATATCATTCATGAAGGATTGGAAGATGGAAGGAGCATTAGTGAGCCCAAAGGGCATCACTAGGTACTCAAAATGCCCCTCTGGGGTATTAAACGCCGTCTTCCATTCATCCCCGTGCTTAATGCGAATAAGGTTATACGCCCCCCTGAGGTCAAGCTTGGTAAACCAACTAGCACTTTTCACTCTTAAAAAACAGGTCAGAAATCAAGGGTAACGGATATTGATACTTCACAGTGATCTTATTCAAGAGACGATAATCAATACACGGCCTCAATGAACCATCCTTTTTGGCCACAAAGAAAAAACCGGCACCCAAGGGTGAAGAGGATGGTCTGATATGACCCTTATCCAATGACTCCTTGATATAAGATCGCATAGCATCATGTTCAGGTACAGACAAGTTAAAAAGGCAACCTTTAGGAAATTTACCACCAGGCACTAGAGTTGAGCGATACTTTCCGATATCCAAAAGTGTCGGAATCGGAATGGTATCACCGATACCATTAAAATATCGGCGATACCCGATACCGATACCGGAAATCCAATGTAAGTCTATGGGAACAAAATATCGTAACTAAAAAAACCTCTTTCTTTCCTTGTAAACACTAAATATACACACATAGAATACATATATATATATATATACATGTCATTGTGACATATATATATATACATATATTTATAGTTTATACACTTCTACATAGTAAAATAGCCTCTGATTCAATTGCCGGGTAAAGCCGGCTTTTGTGAAAAGACAGAAGCACCCACATGAAATGACACTTGGTTTACATAGAGTTAACCATGTCTTTTCATGTCGTTTGCAATCTGATTTGCACAAACAATTACATCAGTCTAAGTGTGCAAAATTTCACACCTGTAGGGGTTAATTAAAGGTATAAATTCGTAAAAAAAACGGACTTTTTTGCTACGAATTTACACCTTTAATTAACCCCTACAGGTGTGAAATTTTGCACACTTACACTCATGTAATTGTTTGTGCAAATCAGATATCAAACTACATGAAAAAACATGGTTAACCTATGTAAACCAAGTGTCATTTCATGTCGGGTTCTGCATTTTCACAAAAGCCGGCAATTGAATTAGCGGCTATTATACTATGTAGAAGTGTATGAACTAAAATATATATAATATATATATATATATATATATATATATGTGTCACAAACTCAATGACATGTATATATATATATATGAGGTGTAAAATTGCTGAAAAAAAATGCGTGGGCTCCCGCCCTATTTTCGCAACCAGACAGACAAAGCCAGTCAGTGGGGGCAGATAATAATAGCCCAGAGAGGGACCATTATTTTTGGCCCCCCCCGGCTACTAACATCTGCCCCCAGACACCCCAGAAAGGGCAAATCTCTAATTAGATTTGCCCTTTCTGGCACTTTGCCCGTCTATTCCCATTGCCCTGTAGCGGTGGCGAATGGGTTAATAAGGGGTTAAAATGACCTTGCAATTGAAAGGTCACTTTATGCCAGGTTAATAATTGAGAGCTGTCAATTAGACAACTATCAATTATTAATCCTATTGTATGAAAGAAAAATCAAACACACACACTTTAATAAAAAAGAAGTTTAATGAAATAATCACACAGTTTTTGACCATATTTTATTTACCTGCTAAAACCATTTCCTGTAATAAAAATAAAATAATAAAGCAAAATTATTCTTACCAATCCGATGCACAGTCAGGTCCCACGGTGTAATCCTTCAGAAAGGGTTAATGTTTACTTCAGGGACCGCAGCTAATGCTGCAGCCTCACAGTAAACCCCCAAATGAATGAGCTCCTCTCCTGGCTGACAGGAGAGGAAGTGGAAAACTTAATTGATTGCTTTCCACTTTCACTTCAGGTCAGCCAGGGACACCATCAGTGACGTCAGAGGGAACTGATTAACAAAAATAGGGGTTCCCTTCGAAAAAAAAATGGCGTGGGGTCCCCCCTATTTTTGTTAACCAGCCAGATGAAGCAGACCGCTGAGGCCTGGATTTTCAGGCTGTTAAGGAGCCAAGATCCATGGACCTTGCCAGCCTGATAATACCAGGCCACAGCAGTCTGCATATCTTGGCTGATTAACAAAAATAGGGGATCCCCTCGAAAAAAATTAGCGTGGGGTCCCCCTATTTTTGTTAACCAGCCAGATGAAGCAGACCGCTGAGGCCTGGTTTTTCAGGCTGGTAAGGATCCAATATCCATGGACCTTGCAAGCCTGATAATACCAGGCCACAGCAGTCTGCTTAGCTTGGCTGGTTAACAAAAATAGGGGATCCCCTCGAAAAAAAAACGTCGTGGGGATCCCCCCTATTTTTGTTAACCAGCCAAGTAAAATGCAGACTGCTGCGGCCTGGTATTAAAAGACTGTCAAGGCCCATGGATTTTGGCCCTCAACAGCCTGATAATACCAGGCTACAGCAGCCCCACATTTGGCGCATCAAAAGATGTGCCAATTGTGGCACTTTACCCGGCTCTTCCCACTTGCCCTGTAGCGGTGGCAAGCGTGGTAATAAGGGGTTAATGTCACCGTTGATTGCACGGTGACAATAAGCCCGGTTAATAATGGAGAGGCGTCAATAAGACACCGATCCATTATTAATCCCAAAGTTTTTAAATGTTTTAAAAAAAAGACACAGCAAGAAAAAAGTCTTTTAATGAAATAAAAGAGACAACACAGTTTTCATTTCTTTTATTACACTCTCATTCCTGCTGACGCCATCGATCTCCTGTAAAAAAAGAAAAAAAACAAACCAACAGTATACCACCTGTCCGACGCAGTCCATAGTAACGAGTGTCCCACGACGATCCAGCTCTGCTACATCGGAATTCCAGGCAGAGCCTGACATCCCGGCGCAGCACAGCTGATTACCTGCTTCTCCGGCGGTGACGTCATCGGACTGCTTTACGGCCGCGATTACCCAGCAGTCACTGCAGTTATCGCGAGAAACTGCATGTGACCGCCAGGGAGAAGAGGATGGCGGCCATCAAGCAGTCCGGGATGTGACCGCCGGAGATCTTCTGCCGGGTAAGTGCCGCTGACTCCTGACAGACCCGACCGACGGACACTGACAGTGACAGTGACATTCCGATTCCGGTATCCGATATGACGAAAATATCGGTACTCGGAATCGGAATTCCGATACAGCCAATATCGGCCGATACCCGATATTTGCAGTATTGGAATGCTCAACCCTACCAGGCACTAATTCAATAGCGCAATCATAGCTCCTGTGAGGGGGCAAGGATGCAGATTTACTTTCACTAAATACATCCGAAAAATCAGTCAAAAAGTAAGGAACATCCTGAGACTGGGGAGAGGCAGAAAAAACAGGAGTGTCGGCATTAACACATTGGCAGCCCCAACTGGTCACAGACACAGATTTCCAATCCAAAACAGGATTATGAGACTGTAACCAAGGAAAACCTAGTACAATAATGTCATGCAGATTATACAGCACCAGAAATTTGCAACTCTCCTGATGATCTGATTCAACCCTCATTATCACCTGAGTAGAAAACTGGGGTTTATTCTCTGCCAAAGGGGTAGAATCAATGCCCAGTAGGGGAATAGACTTCCGCAGGGGTATCATGGGAAACCCACAACGTTTGGCAAAGTCAAAATCCATCAGGTTAATAGCTGCTCCTGAATCAACAAAAGCCTGAGCAGAAAATGTGGACAGGGAGCAAATCAGGGTAACAGTCAACAGAAATATAGTCTGAACACTACCCAAGACAACTGAGCGTGCAAAACGTCTTCCCCGCTTAGGGCAGACTGAAATAGCATGAGAGGAGTCACCACAGTATAAACATAACCCATTACGCTTTCGAAACTCATGACGCTGTGCCCCAGAAGTCACTCCATCACACTACATGGGCTCAGAAGCTGGCTCACAAGGCAACACTATCCCACGCATACCTCTGCGCTCACGCAAACGTCTGTCAATTTGAATAGCCAATGACATAGAATCATTGAGACCAGAGGGAGCAGGGAATCCCACCATAACATCCTTTACATTCTCTGACAGCCCCTTCCGAAAAAGGGCTGCCAAAGCATCATCATTCCATTTGGTCAGGACTGCCCACTTTCGGAATTTCTGACAGTACAACTCAGCGTCTTCAAGACCCTGATTTAATGCCAACAAGGTTTTTTCAGCTTGATCAGTGACATTAGGTTCATCGTACAATAACCCCAGAGCCAGAAAAAATGCATCAATATCATTCAAAACAGGATCCCCAGTGTCGGAAAGACAATCCGAGGGTCGCGGCAGAGAGAGAGACAATTTAACCTGTGTTCTTCGTCCAGGACTTAGGCTTTAAGGCAAAAAACAACTTACAGTTATTTTTGAAATTCAGAAATTTAGCCCGATCCCCCAAAAACAAATCTGGCATGGGAATCCTAGGTTTCACAACCGGCAACCCAGCAAGATAGGTAGCAATTAGGGTTGAGCATTCCGATACCAAAACCCCATTCCGATACCTGAAATCCAATGTAAGTCTATGGGAACAAAATATCGGAAGTTTTAACTTCCGAATTGTCATAACTAATGGTCAGGTACGGAATGGGTTTTGGTATCGGAATGCTCAACCCTAGTAGCAATACTCCGAACCTCAGTGGCAAGCCGATCCACACGGCCAGACAACTGTGCAAACTCCATTGAGAGAGAGAAAAAAAAAATCCTCCTCAGCACCCAGAGAAAAAGAGGGAAAAAATGCAATATATAGAGAAGAAAAAAATCTGGCAACTTTTTTTTTTTTTTCTTTCCACTCTATTTTTCCCTTCTGTGAGTACCATACAATTTTCAGTTTGGGCCGGTGATACTGTTGTGTTTTGGTAGCTGAGGAGAATAAGCAAAAACGGCAATACACCAGAGAGGCTGGAACCTATTGGATTGCAGTACCCTGAACTAACCACACAACTAGAGGTAGCCGTAGAGCGTTCCTACGTTGATCCTAGACGCCTCGTCACAGACTGAGAGATAACTACACCTAAAGGCAGAAAGATGAAAGCTATCTGCCCTGGAGCAGATCCCCAAAGAAAATAGGAAGCCCCCAAACATGTAATGGCGGTTAGACAAGAAGAAGCACGTACACAGACAGAAAATAGAATGAGCAAATGCTGGGGCCCAATCTGTCTAGACAGAAAAGTACAGGAAAGGATACTCACTGCAATCCAAAAAAAACCCTAAAAAATACCAACTCTTCTGATAGCAAAAACACCTGAGATCACACGATCTCTACCACCTAAAATCAGATCTCTGGTGTAACAAAACTAAGCCGCAGCTACTGAAAAAACAGGAAAAAGCAAATGATCAAATAACAGTGGCTTCAGATAAACTGAGAGGAGCACAAGCCCCCGGAGGGGACCTGGCTGACCTCCACAGAAGTGCAGGGAACAATGCAAAAAGCAAGCACAAAAATAAAAGCAGAAAATATCTTATCTGATAGCAGAAGATGCAGGCAAGACTCAGCAAACTTCCAAATGAACCAGGAACCACAATTGAGACAAGAACAATTGATCACCGGCAACCATCATGGGAGGGAACCTCCCTTATATCAAACCAGTCAGCTATCCCAGATTGCCATTCCTCGCTGAAAGGCTCAGTACTGTCTGTACCCACCAGAGGGAGCCTCTGCTCAGAAACCATCTCTAGCACATTCATAACACACGTGCCTTTGAGAGATCACCTGGATTCCTTACAGAAAGACCAAATGCTGGGGGTGCGTCATGAGAGACAGGCTGCTTTGTCATCCCTACTGGGTCGAACCACAGTAACCCAACATCATGTGGACACTCTGGGCATCCGTCCCATACAGCAGGCTCCTTACCGGGTACCAGAATCCATTAGAAACACCATGCAGCATGAACTGGTGGAGATGCTTCATCTTGGGGTAATTCAGGTGTCCCATAGCCCTTGGGCCTCCCCTGTGGTGTTAGTACCCAAGAAAGATGGGAGTACTCGATTTTGTGTGGACTACAGACAACTAAATGACCATACCATTAGTGATCCTTATCCAATGCCCCGTATTGATGAACTTCTAGACCAGCTAGCTGGGGCCCGATATGTCACTACCTTGGATCTCAGTAAGGGATATTGGCAAATCCCTCTGTCGGAAGGAGGGAGAGAAAGGTCGGCTTTCCTAACCCCCTTTGGTCTGTATGAATTTCTAAACATGCATTTTGGAATGAAGAATGCCCCTGCAACCTATCAAAGAATGGTAGACCAGATATTCCGGGGATGTGGCAATTTTCTTTTGCCTACTTGGATGATATTGCCATTTTCAGCCAGACGTGGGAGGAACACATGAACCACGTAGCAGTTGTTCTTGACCGGATTCTTGCAGCAGGCCTGACCATTCAACCTGATAAATGCCAATTGAGGATGGGTGAAGTCTAGTACCTAGGGCATAGAGTAGGAGGAGGGAAACTATGACCTGAACCTGCCAAAATCCAGGCTATTAGAGATTGGCTTGTACCCCAAACCAAGAAACAAGTTATGGCTTTTTTGGGCACTGCCAATTATTACTGAAAGTTTGTTTCTCATTTCAGCACGGTGGCCAAGCCTCTTACAGATGGACCGCCCGCCAGGGCAGTGGGGTACTCGGTATCGGGCCAGTGTCTTAAAGGGATGTGTCACGGCAGCAGTGACCCGGTCTGTGGCCCTGGGCGTCCAATAAAATGGGAATATTTACGGGGATGATAGAGTTTGTAGTAAGTGTTCGTGACGACACCTGTGGTATCTGGTCAGAGGTGACCAGCGCTGCAGAGCGGATCCTCTGGGACAGATGGTGTGATGCAGCAGAGTTGGAATAGCTTCCCATAGGTGAAGTTTGTTGTCCCAGGGCCGAAAGAGATGTAAGGAGTAATGGTGCTGGGAGACGAAGCAGAGTGGAATGTGTGCCGCAGGAAGAATTTGAGGGGACAGTCAGGTGCAGTTTCCAAGGCTTTACTCACAGTTCTGGTGCACACAGGTGCCCGCTTAGTACAGTATCCTCCAGATGAGGGGCTCAGCAAACTCCCAGGCAGATTGGGAAACACCTTTCCAGGACTCCTTTCAATATGTTCCTTTCTCTGTCGTCTCACTGTGTTGTCTTACTCGCCTCTCCTTCCTGTCCAACACCTCGCAATCAGTGTCCCAAGCCAGTAGCCACGGACGCTGTCGGATAACGTCTTCTCTGCGTTTCCTTGCTCCTATATGGCTATCCTTTTCGGCGAAGATAATTGCGGTTCAGTAGCTGAGGCACCTAGAGATGCCACTGCCTCCGGCTTGCTAGCTGAGTCTTAAAGTTCTCCACTAGGCTAAGGGACCGGTGTCCCTTCTGCGACCTGGTCCCTCCACAATTGGATCGTGCCCCATGGATGGATCACTCACTATCCGTGCCCCAAGGGCCCCTTCTTTCCTTCCTGAAGCTTCCCTCTGTGCTTCTTTTTCTCTCACGTTCTCTGTCTGGGGCCAAGCTGCTTCCTGCTCCAGGTCCCCTCCAAGACTCTCTCTCTGCAGCTCCACCTGACAGGGAGCTGTCTGTCAGCCGGTCTGCTTCCTTTCACATTCTCCTCCTTGTTACTTTGTCCCCCACCACCCATGCACTCTTTCCTAGCCAGACAGGGATGAGACCATCCTCCCTTGGGGTACGTCCAAGGTGCACTGCTGCTATAGTTTGTGTTGGATGCAGGTGTTAGAGTCCTGGGTGGTGTTCCCTCCTTACCTGAGAGTGGGGTATCACACCTCTGGATGAGGTGCAATATCCCTGAACCCTCAGGGGTGCCACACAGACCTCACCAAGAAAACAATTCCCCGGGTGGTGTCTTGGACTCCAGTCTGTGATGAGGCTTTTAATCTGCTGAAGGACACCCTGGTCTGCGACCATGTTCTGGCTGCTCCAGACTACAAGAGGAGGTTTATTGTACAGACGGATGCCTCTTCTTATGGACTGGGGGCTATACTCAGCCAGGTGAATGCAGCTGGGGAGGAGCACCCCATTGCCTACCTCAGCCGGAAACTGCAGGATCGAGAAGTGGCCTATGCAACCGTTGAAAAGAAATGCCTGGCTGTAGTATGGGCCCTCAGGAAACCAAGGCCATATCTGTATGGACGAGAATTCACTGTGATTACTGATCACAATCCACTCACTTAGTTGAACTGAGTCTCTGGGGACAATGGACTCTTAAGGCACTGTCACACTTAGCGATCGCACCAGCGATCACGACAACGACACGACCTGGCGAAATTGTTGGTGCGATCGCTATATGATCGCTAGTTAGCTTCCAAACACAAAGATCTCATCAGAGATCAGCAATCTGTATAATGACCTCTGCTGTCGTTGGGAAAACCTAGTCCCGCCTGCGACGCTGGTAAAGTAGTTCATAAAGGGTGTCACACTCAGCGATTCAGGCTCACCAGCGGGACACCAACGACCAAGAAACGGCTCAGAACATTCATGAGCGATTAGCGACATCGCAGCAGGGGCCACATCGCCGCTACATATCACACACAGCGGCATCGCTAACGAGATCGCTTCTGCATCATAAAATCGCTGACGCTTTAGCGATCTCGTTAGCGATCTCGCTTAGTGTGACAGTACCTTTACTTCGATGGAGCCTGGCTCTTCAACCCTATAACTTTACAATACAATAAAGAAGAGGCAGTGGCGTAGCAACTGTTTGTGGCGCCCGGGGCGGTCGAAAAATTTGCCGCCCCTTTGGTCGTTGATAACCCACAGAGGAGAGGAATTGCTGCTGCTGCCGCACCGCCCCCTCCACGCTACGCCACTGCTAATCCTGCATCAGACAAACCCCCAGTGTATTATACAGGAGCAATGTGTGGACTGGGGCCACGTATAAGAACAGTTGGCCCCTGGGAACAATGCTGGGGTCCCAGTCTGACACTGATTTCGTCCATAGTGATGTAACATCCCATTGCAGTAGCTGACTGTAGATGCATCTCTGAGTCATCTATGACAGCTGTGACATTGTGGCCAGTGGGGTGGATTACAGTCTATGGACCACAATGGATTTCTTCCTATCCAACTGATCCCACAAATGACCGGCCGGACCCTCAGTGTCACAGTCGCCCCACACATCCCCCGAATCATCGGTCTCAGACATCTGATGAGGAGCCAGACCTCAGGGGTATTTGATGCGAGTGACCAACCCTCTGGTGGGCTGCTGACAGGTGGTCTGGGGGCGTGGCCCAGGGGGGCCCCACAATCAGTGCTGTGAATAATGGATGAGGGCAGGCTCTGCAGCAGCGATCAGTGACGCTCAGTCTCATCAGCACCAGCTGCCAGGCTGTCACTGTGGGTGAAGTGTCTGTCTGTCTGCCTCTTCCTGACTGCTAGAAAACTGGGTCAGCAGGAGAAGAAATGGAGTCCTTGCTAATCTCTGTAAGGCAGGGCTAGGCTGGGAAGGTGTAACCTGTTCGGTGCCGCTCCAGCCCCCTCATGATGCAGACTAGCTGCAGACCCTGCGATTTAGGATGCAGCGCAGGTAACTGAGCCGGGGCGGGGCCTGGTGATGCGCGGAGTGGGCGGGGCCAGTGCAGCACTAGCGCTGCAGCAGCCAGTGGTGTGTCCAGGCTGCCCGCTGCCTCAATGTGAGCTGCAGCGCTCCTTCCCCTCCTCCACCGCTGCCCTCCCTTCTTTGTGAGGGCTGCAGATAAGAGACAGAAGGCTAGGACTGGCAGGCAGGCGATCAGCGCGATCTAGCCCCTCCGCGCTTCTCCCACAGAGGAGAGGAATCCGAATTGCTGCCGCGCCGCCCCCACACACGTGCCGCCTGGGGCGGACCGCCCCCCCCCCCCCCGCCCCCCCCACGCTACGCCACTGAGAAGAGGCAGCCAACACCAAAATGCAGACGGATTGTCCAGGCAGGAGGAACCCTGAGTCCTGTCAGCCATGACCACGTGTACTTGAACAGTAACCTGTAGAGGTCACTAGTCCATACACAAATTGGGGGAGGAAGGGGTTGTAACAGCATGTCCCTCCCCTGGCCTGTATTCCTGGACTGTGTTATAATCAGGCCTAGGTCCACCTCTCTTGTACTGCATCTGGTGAGTGACTCTGTCTTTGCTCTTCCAGCATGGGACTCATCCAATACACAAACTTGTAAGATAAAATGGAGTCGGTAGTTTCTGGAAGCTTCTAAATGTAGCCACATGTTAAAAGTTGGTGTGAACCTCCTCCATTGATGGGCTGATCCCAGGACACAGGACAATAGACTCATGTGTTGGCTAAGTCAGTTGTGTGGTGGTCTGGGATCTTATGCAGAGGCGAGATCCCGGTGACTGTGTAGATTGTTAGAAGCTGCCACGTGGGACTGTGTTGTGTTCCTCATCTGCTGGATCCATTGAATTCACCCAAGGACTATTTCTATTTTCCTGGCGTCAGATTGCCGGGTGGTGCCCCCGAATCTGCTCCTTATGTGTGGACTCATTGTGGACTAATTACGGACGTTGTAGAATAACTTTCATTTGTGTTGTCCCAGTTCCCTGTTCCAATAAATCTTGTTGGATTGTTTATCGGCCTGGTGTCTCTTCCTGCTCTGTCGCATACCCCGTCACAGGGGCCCCTTTACAAGTGGTCCAGTACCTGAAATACAGCCTTTCAAAGCCTGTGCTAGCCTCAGTTAGGCTGGGTTTACATTAGCTTATCTGTGTCCTGCCTACAGATCCGCATAGATCCATATGCGTCTTGCGTACCTATCTTTAACATTGTGTACGCAGGGTGCATCAGTTTGGGTGCACTGTAGATGTGTCTGCATGTGTCATTTCACCACGCACACCGAACGCAACATGTTGCATTGTTTGACTCGTCAAATATGCGCAGACATGCGGATGAGTGCGTCAAAACAACGCATTACTGTCTATGGGAATGCATTGGTACACATGGATATGCACATGGATGCGTTCGATACGCATGCGTACTTCAGACTGAGCATGTCCAGGCACTGATGATTCATCACCTCCCAAATCCCAGATTTATAAAAGGGGGTGTGGACATAGGAAGTCCAGAACTCTCAAGACTGTGGATGGGACATCAAGACTGTATGTAAGTATAGAAGCTTTGAAAATGTCTGTATCTCATTGCAGTCTGTACTTATGTTTTGCTTTCTGTTCCTTGTGTGCAGCCCAGCTGCGCTTGGTGCCACATGTACCCAGGAGGATGCACGAAAGGTAAATCCATGATAATCTATAAGCACACAACACTTCACATTTTTCCTGGTTCCACCAGAGGGAGCCCTTGAGACAGTAGTGAGATGAAGGTAGTCTAGCTGCGAGTTAGCTAGTCGTTGGTGTTACCTCAGAACAGCAGAACATCTCAGAACGGCAGTTAACTCAGACGAGCTGAGAGGGAGAGATAAGATCTACTCAGAACACCGGAGAGAGACTCCTGTCAGATTAGCCTGAGGGCTGAGGAAGTCTGAACGAGATAGCTGATATCTACTGCTGCCTGTGCTTATGTTAAGTGTGCGAGTAGGACGACAGGCAAGTGGAAAAAGGGAAAGAGAGTGACTGAGGAGAAATAGCAACGATAGCTTACCTCCACTCTGCACTACCGGACACCAGGTCCGAGCTTGCTAGTATCTTCACAGCTAGTGGGAAAAACCGGAGACCCTGGACTTCAAGTCGCAGGGGCCCAGCAGTGCTGATACGTAACTGAGGTTAGGAAGACGGGGGTCTGGCAGGTACCGCCACAGAGACACTGTTCTGTCCACAAGAAGACCTCATCACAAGATCAGCAGGGCGTAGCAAAGAGAAGGAGTTAAACTCTGTTTTATGCAAGTTAGAAACTCACACACATAAGGATGTAAGGAGGCCTTACACCTACTCAGTGGATTGCTGGACGTGCATCCTCCACCCTGACGGACTCCCGGGACGTGCCTGCAACTTCATCACCAGTAAAGGTACAGAAAGAGACTGTCTTGTGTGTGTCTGCATTATTGCTCCTTCACCCCTACACCGCCATATACCTTGAGGGATCAGTCTTACCTGTGGAAGACTTAACACCTTGCTGCCCAGTAACAACCCCTCAGAGGATTCACCCTGCAGCGCTGGTCACCCTGATCAGAAACCACAGGTGGCGTCACGAACATTTCTATCATCCCCTGTAAATATCCCCTTTTTAGTGAGCGCCCAGGGCAACGGACCGAGCTGCGCTACCCGTGACATCCCCAGTGAAGTGAACGGGCTCGGTGCCGAGTACTCCATAGCCCTGTTACGTGTGACTCATCTAAATTGGCGTCACGAACAGGATAAGAAGCTCGCTATATGTGAGTCCTGTGTGCCTGAATTGGACTGTTTTTGTGCTATAGACTGTGTTGCTGTTTTTGAGATTTTTGGCGCCAATTGTCCGCCATTGCCCACCAAATTACAGCGCAAGGAGAAGGGGCGTACCTGCAGAAAGCGTGCGGAGTCCCGGACACGCCCCCAACGCTGACGCGGCGGCAGGTCCTTCCATCGCTGTGCCTGGCAGAGCTGCAGCCTTCAGGAGAAGGTAGGCCACGCTTAACTAGGGGGGCGCAGACATGTCGCAGCCGCAAGCTGACAGCGCGGCCCAGGGTGACCGCTCCGGTGACTTACCCGCCGGCGCTGCCGCGCGGGAGGGAAACGCTGGCCTCTCATCCGGTCCTGTGGCCCCGATAGTACCGCTGACGCTCCCATACCTGCCTGGAGCAAAGTGGCTCCCTCAGTATAGCAGTAAGCCAGATACCCTGTCAGGGTTTAAACGCAAAATATGCAGCATAATGGACATGTACCCTATGACAGAGAAACAAAGAGCTGCAGTGGTAGTAGGACAATTGACTGGTGCTGCAGAGAGGGAAGTAAAGACTTGGACAGCTGCAGACCAGGAATCAGTGCTTTCAATTTTCTTAAAGCTACAGACTATTTTTGAGGACCGCACTGAAATAGATCTCCGGATGAGGTTTTACCAATGCTCCCAGAGACCAGATGACAGTATTAGGGACTACGCCTGCCGACTACAGGGGGCCCTGCGAGCTCTCAAACAGGTCAACCCTATAAGTGCCATTAATGAAAGCAAAATGTTGAAGGAACAATTTGTACGGGGACTGAGGTCCCAAGCTGAAAGCAGAACTGTGCACTGGTGGTCCTTGGATCATCCGGACGCTACCTTTGATGCCCTAAAAGATATGGCTATAAAAGGACTGCGACCCCTGGAGAAGCCTGAGGTGGCAACCCAGTGTCACCCGGGTGAAGCCACTCTAAAGCCAGCAGCATCCACCTTTTCCCCGCTGGTGGCAGAAGCCAAAACGCAGGTGGCGCCCCCTACTGAGTTGGACTGTCTGCGTTCAGAAGTGCGCCAGCTGACTAAAAACCTGGCCACGGTAATGAGTGCCCTGCAACTGCGGAAGGAAGAAGTTGGAAAGATCCTGCTAGCCGACTGCCCAGAGGATGTCCCTTGGATGAACCGGAGGAAAAGAAGGACGTCGCCCCACCGGAGGAGGACAACGCCACCCCCAGGAGCGACCCCTGATCAGCACCATCCTCGCCGAGAGATCATCTGCTACCTTTGCAACAGAGAAGGTCATCTAGCCCGACAATGTCCTTTAAACGAGCAGATCCTGGGTCCGAGGGCCAATACCCAGGAATAGACTCATCAGGCCCCTCAGACTGGAACCGCAGGTTTGTGGGAGGAAGACCCTACCTGTCCATCATCCTGGACGGGATCGCAATCCCTGCCCTGCTGGACGCTGGATCTCAGGTGACCATCATACCTGATGTCCTGTATAATAAGTTTTGGTCCATGGACAGTCTCCAGCCCCCGAGCCCTGACTTTGCTGTGTATGCCTCTAATGGTCTCCCTGTTGATGTACTCGGAGCCAAAAACGTGGACGTAAAGGTGGGCAGAGTGGATCTGAAGGACCAGGGACTCTTAGTAGTAAAAACTGTAAATGAGGAAAATGGCTTAAATGTGGTTTTAGGTACAAACATTATTAGTAACTGTCTGGGAGAAGTTGTGTTGTTGCTCCAACAGCTCGCCGAAGTTGCCAGGCCAAAGCAAAAGGGAGTGATCCAGAGGGAGATCCGGGCCCTGATGTGCCAGCAGCAAGCGAAGCTGACAGATGGTGAAATTGGTAATGTACGGGTGACAGACCCGAACCCCATTGTGATACCCCCAATGAGTGAAATGCTAATATGGTGTAGAGCAGCAATAGGTCTGAGAGGACAGAACTACCAAGCAGTAGTAGAGCCCCATTGTTCAGAGCACAGACCTACACTCTTGACTGCTAGAGGTGTAGTGGAAGTACGAAATGGGAGAGTACCTGTACGTCTTCTCAACTGGGGAGAAGATGAAGTGAATTTACCATGATATGCCACTGTTGCTAAATTACATACCGTAGATAACAACTCCATTCTCACGACAGAGTCCTTAGCCTCCCGCCAACCAGCGGAGGATAATGACCCAGCAACCCAGGTGGAGGATTGGTGTCAGCAGCTCCATGTCGGGTAGACACCACTCCCGCCCACCAGAAACCGGAGTACTACGGATGGTACAGGAGTATGTGTGGCCCAGCTGCGCTTGGTACACATGTTCCCTGGAGAGTGCACAGAAAGGTAATTACAAAAACCTGATATTCATTCACACTCACACTTCCCAGTATTGCCACCAGAGGGAACCTTAGACTATTTAAGGGTGTGGGAGACGTAGCAGTGAGGTCATTCCAGACTGTTGTTCAGTCTAGTCAGAGCTCAGTCTGAGCTAGAGAGAGGAGAGACAGAGACGGAGATTTCCTGTCAGATGAGACAGAGGAGGAAAGATTGCAAGCTGTTATCTCAGAACAGATTGACTGCTAGTACCCTATGCATGTGGAAAGTGACTCTCGGAGCGAGCATGAAATCAGTCTGACGGAAGGTCCTGATAGCCACTCTGGACAGAGTCTTTGAAGGAAAAGAAGGAAGGGGACTACAGTTGTCAGAACATCGAGTTAACTGAGAAACGGTCAGTGAGCTGTGAGTAGTATAGGAACTGTAGTATTCGTCAAACTCAATTTGACAGGTCGACACGCCCCCTATCATTTAA
>JARQOD010000001.1:531809501-531832456 GCA_033576555.1 Oophaga sylvatica
CAGGTAACAAGGAAATTACTTGATCTAGGTATTTAAACATCCCCTTGACCCTGGGCTCCAACACCGCCAGTTGTTGCTCGAAGTGCTGTTTAGCACAGTCAACACTTGCTCCTGTGTAACTGGGTTCAGTAACGTCAGCTGGTCCGTCGGTTGTCCATTGGCTCTTTCCTTCTGCTGCCCCTCCGGGTTCCAGCACAGTCAGCTGGTCCTCGTTACTTGCATTGGCTTTGTACCTTCGCTACCCGTCCGGGTTCCAGTACCGTCAACTGGTCTCCGCAGTGCCTTGGCCTAGGTGCCTCATCTCGGTATCCGAGTTCCAGCAACGTCTGCTGGCCTTGGTAGTGCTTTGGGAGCCAGGTACCTCCTGCTTAGTAACCGTGTCCCAGTAACGTCAGTGGTCCTCGGTTGTGCCATTGGCTCTTTTCCTTCTGCTGCCCCTCCGGGTTCCGTACCGTCAACTGGTTCTCCGCAGTGCCTTTGGCCTAGGTGCCTCCATCTCGGTATCCAGTTCCAGCAACGTCTGCTGGTCCTTGGTAGTGCTTTGGAGCACAGGTACCTCCTGCTTAGTAACCGTGTCCCATAACGTCAGCTGGTCCTCGGTTGTGCCATTGGCTCTTTTCCTTCTGCTGCCCCTCCGGGTTCCAGTACCGTCAACTGGTTCTCCGCATGCCTTTGGCCTAGGTGCCTCCATCTCGGTATCCGAGTTCCAGCAACGTCTGCTGGTCCTTGGTAGTGCTTTGGAGCCAGGTACCTCCTGCTTAGTAACCGTGTCCCAGTAACATCAGCTGGTACAAGATTGTGCTACAAATACAAGATACGGAACACAGAGACACAAGAACATAAGCAGAAGATCTAAAAGCAGAAGAACATGAAGTATAAGACCAAAATGAAGAGCAAATATATGCTCTAAATTCTAAGCAGAAGAAGGACTAAGCAGTGTATGGGGGTGAGTCCGTTCCTCCTCGTGTGCCCTGGAAAATGCCTGCTGCTGCAGGCTAAACTGAACACGGACAAATACTGTTGTAATTTAAATCTTTTGTGACAGCAAGAACGGAAGGATGAAAAATTCATACTTTGGACAGATTACAAGTACAGGATTCTCTGCACAAATAAGAATATGATGAAGAAGATGAAGCAGAATATGAATAAGAATAATAGTTTAATAAAGAAGAATATGGTAATGTTAACAAAGATGATAGCAAGAAGTTTAGAAGAAGATAAAGAAGGTGAAGATGAAGAATAATTTGATGAAAAAGATGATGCTGCAGAAGATTATGAAGGAGAAAGTGTGTGAAAAGTTAAAAAGGTGAAGAAGAAGACATGGAAGTTGTGTAATATACATATTTGCCAAAATATAAAAAAACGTTAACATTGTCAATTTCTTCGTCAATTCCGAACATCTTTAAAAAAAAAATATTATGCTATTCCATTTGATTGGGTTAAACATCTATGCCTTTAATGTCTCTCAACCTTCCCCAATACATTCTACATTACTCTTTCTTGTTTCCTTCATGTACAATTAACCAACAAGGCAAGATGGGTTTTTTTTATTTCGATATTTTGTTCCCATAGACTTACATGGGACTTCCGGTATCGGTATCGGGTATCGCCGATATTTTAGTGATATCGGCGATACCATTCCGATTCCGATACTTTAGGATATCGGAAAGTATCGCTCAACTCTACTTTGAGTCCTGCATTTTTGCTCTCCTGCATTAGGTCATTTTGTGAGTAATGGTTTCCCCTCTTCATGTGCCCAGATTTACTTGCTGGGGCTTATTGGGGTTATTTCACTGACCTGTGACTTCTCCAAATATAGCCTTGTATTGTATACTATTATGTCTACTATTGTATAGTTTGATATATTCATTCTTTCATCTTGCATTTAGAGGCACATATTGCCTTTTCTAAGCTGTCTTATTTTGGGGGGGAGACCCTTGCATTATACTTGGACCAGTGTCAGAGGTATATTCTCTGTATTTAGTGCCTATGCTCACATATTGTCTAGATGTGGTTTGAGTCTATTTTTTGCCTGGCATTATTTGTATTTCAGCTTGTTATTGAATAAATTACTGGGGTGATGGTGTGGGGGGCTTATACCCTATTATGGGGCCTTTCTGTCCTGTTTTTAATTTATAAGTGTGGTTTTTTCTCAGGTTTTGTAATAAAATTGTTATTTTTGTACTATTTTTGGTATCCTTGGTGCATAGTATGTCTCTCTTTCTTCGTTTTGATCAGTCTTTTATGACATACTCCAGGTTGATACCTCTTTTTTTGTTTTTTTGTGTATGGTGCCCTCCATCTCTCTTTCTTGACGATATGGCCAATTATTTCAAAGACAAAATTGACCACATCTGACAGGAAATTATCTCCCAATCCCCTCATACCATGCACTGTCCTCCCTCCCCCACTGCATCTAGCTCACTCTCTGATTTTGATCCAGTCACCGAAGAAGAAGTAATCAGGCTCCTTGCATCTTCTCGCCCTACCACTTGCATCAGTGACCCCATTCCATCACATTTCCTCCAGTCCCTTTCCCCTGCTGTCACCTGTCACCTAACAAAAATATTCAACCTCTATCTCTTCCGGTATCTTTCCCTCCTCATTTAAAAACATGCCATCATACATCCATTATTTAAAAAACCGTCCCTCGACCAAAACTGTGCCGCTAACTATAGACCTGTCTCTAATCTTCCCTTCATCTCTAAACTCCTGGAACGCCTGGTCCACACGCGTCTTATTCCCTATCTCTCAGATAACTCTTTTCTCGACCCTCTTTAATCTGGTTTCTGCTCTTTACACTCTACTGAAACTGCCCTCACTAAAGTCTCTAATGATCTACTAACTGCTAAATCTAATGGTCACTACTCCATGCTAATTCTCTTGGATCTCTCCACTGCATTCGACACTGTGGACCATCAGCTCCTCCTCACTATGCTCTGCTCCATCGGCCTCAAGGACACCATTCTCTCCTGCTTCTCCTCCTACCTCTCTGACCGTTCCTTCACTGTATCTTTTGCTGGTACCTCCTCCTCTCATCTTCCCCTTACTGTTGGGGTTTCTCAAGGATCAGTCCTAGGCCCCCCTCTTCTCTTTGTATACCGCCCCTATTGGACAAACAATCAGTAGATTTGGTTTCCAGTACCATCTCTATGCTGATGACACCCAATTATACACTTCTCCGATATCACGCCTGTCTTTTTAGAAAACACCAGTGATTGTCTTACCGCTATCTCCAAAATCATGTCATCCCTCTATCTCACACTGAACTTGTCAAAAACGGAATCCCTCTACTAACCTACTTTTGCCCGACATTGCCATCTCCCTGTGTGGTTCCACCATTACCCCCCAGCAACATGCCCGCTGTCTTGGGGTCATGCTTGATTCCAAGCTTTCATTCACCCCCCACATCCAATCACTGGCTCGCTCTTGCTATCTCCACCTCAAAAACATCTTTAGAATTCAACCTTTTTTACTTTCGACTCTGCAAAAACCCTTACTGTTTCTCTTATTCATTCTTGTCTGGACTATTGTACCTCTCTACTAATTGGTCTCCCTCTTACCAAACTCTCCCTCTCCAATCTGTGTTGAATGCTGCCTCCAGGATCATATTTCCCCACCAATCGTTATCCTGATGCCTCTACCTCGTGCCAATTAATACACTGGTTACCCACCCACTACAGAATCCAGTACAAACTTATTACCCTCACCCACAAAACACTCTACGTCTCCTCCCTTGTCTTAGCCTACCATCCTACTCGTGCGCTCCATTCTGCTAATGACCTGAGGTAAGCATCCTCAATAATCAGAACGTCCCACTCCCGTCTCCAAGACTTTTCACGTGCTGCACCAGTTCTTTGGAATGCACTACCCAGGTTAATACGATTAATCCCCAATCCCCACAGTTTTAAGCGTGCCCTAAAAACGCATTTGTTCAGACTGGCCTACTGCCTCAACGCATTAACCTAACTATCCCTGTTGGCCCATTCAAAGTTTTTTTTTTTACCATAATAAGGTACCTCGTTTTATGTTCTCACCCGCTTTATGCATTTAATAGCCCACTGTGTCTGTACTGTTACATACTTGGCTGTTAACTGGTTCATGCAGAATTACATAAACACCCGATCTCAACACTATGGCTGGTCCGAACAATGAAAGCAATTGTTACCATCTACCTATTGTGTCTCCCCTTTTTCCTCATAGATTGTAAGCTTGTGAACAGGGACCTCATTCCTCTTGGTATCTACTTTGATCTGTGTTTATTGTTATGCTGTAATGTCGATTGTACAAGTCCCCTCTATAATGTAAAGCGCTGTTGAATATGTTGGCGCTATAGAAATAAAATTATTATTATTATAGCGCTACAGTGTGCTTGCTTTTTTTCTTTGAGTGTGCATGAGTTGGTGACTCTAGGTTAAGCACCTGTTCACACTAGGTCTATGTTTGGATATGACGGTCAGTTTTTTGATATGTATTCATTTACTTTCTGACTGAGCACTCCACCTGTTAGTCACAGGCATTTTAATCATAGCAGGGCCGCTACCCCTCCACAGAGATGTAGATTTCAGTCTAGAGAGAGGATTCATATGTTTCCCATACAGATAAAGACTTTTCTAAGCGAGGATTGGCATTAGTTAGGACCTGGAAAACGAGAGGCGCCTTAACGTGGCTTCCAGGTACACATAAATTGGCCATTTTATGCGCTAAGCCTTGTCAATTTTTCATATTTCTAAGGCAGTGATGCAATTAATTTTTCATATCTCATGTTTGCAACCTATAGCATTACAGTGTGCTTCCTTTTTTTCTTTGAGTGTTCATGAGTTGGTGACTCTAGGTCAGTGATGGCGAACCTTGGCACTCCAACTGTTGGAGAACTACAACTCCCAGCATGCCTCAACTGCTGCAGGTTGCAAGGGCATGCTGGGAGTTGTAGTTTTACAACAGCTGGAGTGCCAAGGTTAGCCATCACTGCTCTAGGTTAAGCACCTGTTCACACTAGGTCTATGTTTGGATGTGACGGTCACTTTTTTGATAAGCTCTCTGGCCCTGACACGGAATTCACAGGAAGTGAGGCCTACATAAATCAAATTGCATGTACATACTGCGTAATAAATTACGTGAGTAGTACTGCATGATATGTAACTTGTGATCCGGTAGTCCCTGCTTTCATCTGCCGTTGAGAAAGTAGTGGTCCGTACAACGTTTCTACATGCAAAGAAAAAAGGAAGCACACTGTAGCACTATAGCTTGCAAACATGAGACATGAAAAATTAATTGCAGCACTGCCTTACAAATATGAAAAACTGAGAAAGCTTAGCGCATAAAATGGCCAATTTATGTGTACCTGGAAGCCACATTAAGGCGTTTCTCGTATTCCAGGTCCTAACTAATGCCAATCCTCGCTTAGAAAAGTGTGTTATTTACCAGTTTAAAATAAAGTTTTTATAGTTTTGCATTACATAGACTATTGATTGTTATTGATAGTATGGGGCAGCATGCTCTAAGCTTTTTTGTGTTGTCATCACCCTGGCCAAATTAGATGCCTAGGATTTTGGCATGTTCTTGGGGTTCGGGGAGGGTGTCCGGAAGATCAAACCCGGGATCCCTGCCTCCCAGCCAGAGACTCTCACACTTGTTCCGGTTGACCTTGGACCCAGAAGCCTCAGAGTAGCTCTCCACTTCTGACATCACCACCATCGCCTTCTCTTGCGAAGAAACAAAACAGTGACATGAGTGTAGGCCACTACCCTCAGGATAGCCTCTGGCGCCACCCCCGCCCATCCTCACCCCTGCCAATGGTCCGCAATCGACCCTTCTGAGAAAGGGATCTATTGCAAATGCGTAAAGCAAAGGGCTAAGAGGGCAGCCCTGGCGGACATCAGATCCTACCCTGAAAGGTTGTCCAATCCACCCGTTTACCAGAGGGAAAGTCTCAGCCCCTGCGTACAAGTTCTTAAACCAGTCCACAAACCCTCCAGGCAGACCATACATCAAGAGTGGACCAGAGGTACTCGTGGTCGACCCAATCAAAGGATTTTGCCTGATCCAGGGTCAGCAAGAACCCCTTCCAAAGGGCCGCCTTGCTTCACAGCCTCTGACACCTAGAACAGCACTGATTTTGCTATGGCCAGGAACGCAACAGTGCTGAGCCTCTGAAAGGAGCCGCGGTGCAAACTTCACCAGCCTGTTGAAAAGTATCTTAGCCAAAACCTTTCTTTCCACATTGAGAAGTGCTATGGGTCGCCAATTGTCAATGTGTGATGGTTCCTTACCCTTTGACAAAATTATCAAAGCTGACCTCGTTAATGATCTCTGCAGAGTGCCCAAGGAGAGACACTCATTAAACACCTGAGTCAAGAGGGGGGAGCAAAGAGTCCCTAAAGGTCCTAAAGAACTCGGATGTTGGACTACAGGTTCCGGCGCTGAGGATGTAACACGCTAGAGGAGAAGCTCCCACACCGACAAGACTCCTACTGACAAATCTGCAGACATCCACCACCCCAACACAAGAGAAAGATAGATTACCACCTACCCCCACTCCACATGTATAAAAGTCAGTCACTACAATCCCAGACCATTCCTGAGACCTGCTGCCCACATGAGCACCCGGTGCCTGGCGGGGCTGCTCTTCCCACCTCAAAACCCACTGTGATTAAAGGTACAATCTGATGAGCTGCACATAGAACACTCCCACAAAAACATTGAGAGATCTACTTAAGGCTAGGTACATATTAGCGTTTCTTTGCGCAGCGTATCCTCTGCATGCGCAAATGCATGTCAAAACACATTTGAATGCATGCTTACACTGCGTTTTTCATCCGCATCAGCTTACGCATGATGCCAAAAAATGCGTTTTTTGCATGCGTTTGCGTTGTTTTTTGCGCATGCTTTCGAAATCTCCAGGAGAATTTCCTTGACACAAGCAACGTCCAATGGGCATGTCTCATGGGAATTCTATATATAGACCCTTGCACAGATGAAATCTTCATATTTTGCTGTTGTATCCAGCTGCAAGATGGATCTTGACATGGAGAGCTTCTATCATAATCTGGATTTGGCATTGAAATTGGCCTTTTGCCTTTGCTGTGGCTTGTGAAGAAGAAAGAAGAGAAGACGGAGATGTCGTCATCGCTACTGGCAACCCCCCACATCATTGAAGTTCAAGAGAGCCGTGGAGCCTACCACTTGTTGTACACCAAACTGCGTGAAAACCCGGAGAAGTTTTACGACTACACCAGGATGTCTGAACAAAGCTTCAACGACTTGCTGCAACGTGTCCGAGGATCCATCACCGGGCAGGACACATAACTATGTCAAGCAATGCCTGCTGAGGAGCATCTGTTGGTGACCCTGAGGTACATAATTTTGAAAAAGAAACACTTCATTATTATTATTGTTATAAAAGTCATGTACTAATTTTTTTTTCCAATTTTCTGTTCGACAGATTCCTGGCTACCGGAGAGAGTTTATCATCTCTACATTTCCAATTCCGGATTGGAGCGTCCATGCTTTCTGGAATTGTTGGAAACACCTGCTGTGCTTTATGTGATGTGATGAATTCCTCCCCCAACCCACAACTGAACTCGGGCTGGAAAATGCTGCAAAGTTCAAGGACATTTGTAATTTTCCAAACTGTTTGGGGGCTGTGGACAGCAAACACATTCGGATTCTGAAACCTGCTGGAAGTGGATCTGAGTATTTCAATTACAAAAAATACTTTTCGATTGTTCTCATGGCGATTGCAGATGCTGACTGTCGATTTATTGTTGTGGACGTTGCCTCATTTGAATGAGAAAATGACTCTCAGACTTTCAAAGACTCTGACATGGGCCAACGTTGGTATGGGAATAATTTCAGTTTCCCAACGCCACGACCTCTTGCGAACACTAAAGGACCGCCAATGCCGTTTGTTGTGGTTGGGTATGAGGCGTTTCAATTGTGTGCCAACCTCATAAAACCATACTCGAGCTCAGGATTTGAATCACACAAAAAGGATTTTCAACTACAGATTGACAAGGGCATGAAGAATTGTGGAATGTGCCTTTGGATTGCTGGCATCTAAATGGCGCATTTGCAGAACAGCCATCAATATAAAAACTGAGACAACTGATGAGGTAGTGAAAGCATGTGCTGTTCTGCGCAATTAAAACCTGGTGAAAGAGTGACACGACTTAGAACTTAAGGAACCTGTAGGTAGCACATTGCATGATTACCAAGATCACCCTCTGAGGACTACATTGGAAGTTATCCAAATGAGGGATAACTTTGCTGCTTACTTTGTTTCTGATATTGGACGTGTGGCATGGCAAGACAAATGGTTTAATCCGCTTGTAAATGTACCTGTATTGTTTGCTGACTTTAATAATAATAATAACACCTCCACTGTAACACCCTTTATACAATACACATGTGTGCATTTTCTAATAAAGAGATAAACAGTGATTGTGAAAGCAAATGATTATTAACAAAAATAAAAACAATTTTTAATTTAACAAAAATTAATTTGAAAACAATAAAAATGGGGTTTAAGATAGGGGTCTGTTCGATGGTGTGACATTGTGGACCTGGGGGTGTAGGGCTGGGTTGATTGGTAGGAGTGGGTGAGGAAGTGGTTACAGGGGAAATGGCAACAAAATGGAGGATTGGGTCATTGGGGAAGAAGACATATTAGGAGTAGAATACAAATTGGAAGGGATAGACACAGAAGGGATAGACCCATTGGAAGGCAGAGACGCAAGGGAAGGTGTCGACAGATTGTATAACAGAGACACATTGGGAGGGGAGGGTGTAGGTGGAGGGTAAAATTTTTTGCAAAATTTTCTTTTCCCTGGCTTTTGTTATGGATGCTGAGTGGGCCCATTTTTTTATGTTCCCTCAGCGTTTTTTGGTTTCCATTTCCAGAGGTACTGCACTCGGCGGCGTGATGGGTGCTGCATGGTGCAGGGGTGCTGCACTTGGCTGCGTGGTGGGTGCTGCACTCGGCTGCATGTTGGGTGCTACAAGCTGGAGGGGTGCTGCACTCGGCTGCATGGGGTGCTGCAAGCTGGAGGGGTGCTGCACTCAGCTGCATGGTGGGTGCTGGAAGCTGGAGGGGTACTGCACTCAGCTGCGTGGTGTAGCTGGAACTGTAGGAGGATCGTTCACTTGCGCTGTCATCAGTTGTTGGTATCCAAGTCCTTGTGGTGCTGGCGTATTCTGCCACTGGTGCTGTGCTGGCCCTTGTTGCCATGTAGGAAATGAAATGTGTGGCAGCTGGTGATATCTTGACTGCAGTTGGGACTGCTACATGGCCTCGGTGTTAGCAGCCTGACAGGCCTTCATTACATACAGCTGGAGGTCAGGCGGCAGGTTTTCCGACACATCCTGCTCTATTGCAGAAAAAAAATGTCTTGCTGGTCTCTGAAGGTCGGCTTTCAGGCGGTCAAGGCGTCTGTGGACTTCCTGGAAAGAGTGTTCACATGAGTGAACCCACTGTCCAGTTTATCTCTTTTCACCTTCATCCCATCCTGGAAGATCAAGCTTAAATGAATAAATTCGGGCATAATTGACCTCTCCCAGGCACTCTGCCGCTGGCGAGAAGACCCAACAAAACTGTCATGGGGCAGTAGTGGGAAAACAGGGGACGAGGAACCTGGGCCCCTGAACTGCCCCTCAGGCTAAGGGGTGCCCTGTCGTTCCTTAACTTGAGGGTACCCTTGAAGTTAGGGAGCCCCAAGTCACCGACCTGTCCCTATCTCCTGTTTAGCCCTGAGCTAAACCCCCCAACCCCCTCCCCAGGAGGTTAGACGGGGAATAAAGTGAACTGCACCAATATAACAAAAAGAAAGAAAAGACAGACACCTAGGGAGCAAGGCAACTAAAAAACAAAACTTAACTTTCTCTTCTGCAATGCACCGCACAGCAGAGTAAGGCACCAGATCTAGGTGATAGCTGAAGTCCCACTGCTCTCAGCAAGCTCCTGACTCCAGCTTGGTTGGCCTCCAAAGAGGAAGTGTATCACCCACAGTCAGCTGATGCATCAGGTGACCTTTTAAAGGATGATGGGAGTGGTCACCACCTGCATCAGCAAACTTAGCAGCAATGTAATTGCGCCAGCGGTCACTGGGGGAAAATACTGATATTAACCTCCGATGGCCTGAAAGGAAAAAAGTTTTAATATGAAAAGCAAAATCTGCCACAGATCCAAAAACAGATTGTGACAAAATCAAGTGGCAGAGGGCTGGAAGAAGGGAGAACTTGACGGACCGGCTGCTTGTTCCACAGCCTGTGAAGTCCGCCTGGTTGCTGCTAATTAGAGAATAACCTGAGGCAAATCATTTTCAATGCAGAAAATATATTTAATTTTTCAAGGATGCACAGAATAGTAACACCAACGTTTCGCAAAAGAGCCTTTATCAAGGTTATGTTTCTAAAAATAATGAAAAGAATAAAGAATAATTACTAAAGGAAAATAATATAATATAATACAACATAATGGTGTGCAGACCTTATTATACATGGCAGCATATAGATGTAAAAGTAAATAATATAGCATGTTGCTCTTTGTAAAGAAAGGGGGAGACCAATGACTAAACGATATATACATATATTACACTATCCAGTAATACTATATCCATCAACAAAACAGTAGTAGAATATAACTTGAGCTCATTGGGCGTTAATATATTAATAAGGCATCACACTAGATAAGTAGACTGCAGGTAATCACAGTGATAATAGATACTTGTGCGCTTCCAGGAATATAGAACAAGTGCTATGGAGAGAGAAGATGAAACTAGTAAATACCAGTGGGGTCTAAGGACAGTCCCAAGTAAACAGAGAAATAGAAGGTCAATTTATCAATATACAGTAGTAATACAAAGTTCTTGCTTATTAATAGAGGAACACATACAGAAAATGACATGTCCAACATAATATGCCCCATTTCTGTCTTTTTGCACGCTCTGCGCATGCGCCATCGTTAAGAACTGTAACGCCTACTTCTTGCCTTCTGCGCCTGCGCAGCTACACAAGTTTAATGTAGTATGCCCCACTTCCGTCCTATTGGACGTACTGCGCATGCGCTAGCGTTCTGAAGCTGTACGCCTACTTCCTGCCTTCCCTGTATGCCGCTCAGCTTAAATAGTGGTCGCATCTGAGCGCCCTGCACACGACCTCCTCAGCGGCTAGCTCCCTGATTTTCATCTACAAGGTTTGTCTTCTCATTTCTCTGTTTACTTGGGACTGGTATTTACTAGTTTCATCTTCTCTCTCCATAGCACTTGTTCTATATTCCTGGAAGCGCACAGGTATCTATTATCACTGTGATTACCTGCAGTCTACTTATCTAGTGTGATGCCTTATTAATATATTAACGCCCAATGAGCTCAAGTTATACTCTACTACTGTTTTGTTGATGGATATAGTATTACTGGATAGTGTAATATATGTATATATCGTTTAGTCATTGGTCTCCCCCTTTCTTTACAAAGAGCAACATGCTATATTATTTACTTTTACATCTATATGCTGCCATGTATAATAAGGTCTGCACACCATTATGTTGTATTATATTATTTTCCTTAATTATTCTTTATTCTTTTCATTATTTTTAAAAACATAACCTTGATAAAGGCTCTTTTGCCGAAACGTTGGTGTTACTATTCTGTGCATCCTTGAAAAATTAAATATATTTTCTGCATTGAAAATGATTTGCCTCAGGTTATTCTCTAATTAACCCCTCTCTGACATTAGACGTACTATCCCGTCCATAAAACCCGTGCCATTCTGCCCATGGACGGGATAGTACGTCATAGGCGATCAGCTGCGCTCCTGAGGGGAGCGCAGCTAATCGCCGCGCCGGGTGTCAGCTGATTATCACAGCTGACACCAGTGACTGTGTGTCAGGAGCGGTCAAAGGACTGCTCCCGCACATTAACCCCTACACACCGCGATCAAAACATGATTGCAGTGTACTGGGGGCACAGGGGAGGATCGCGCAGGGTGGGGGCTCCCTGCGCGCCCCCCTGAGACCCTCAGACCAGCGCGATGTATCGCGCTGTTCTAGGGCTTCCTCCCTCCCAGGACCCGGATCCAAGATGGCGCCGGGGTCCTGGAGGGAGGCGGCTACCTCAGTGCCTGCCGAGAGCAGGCACTGAGAAGCCTGCATCTATGCCTGTGCGATCGCTGGTGTGACAGAGTGCTGTGCACACTGTCACACCAGCGATCTGATAAAATACTGTGATGTCCCACCCTGGGACAAAGTAAAAATAAACATGTGTAAAAAAAAAATCCAAAATAAATAAAAAAAAAAAAAAAATAATTCCCCAATAAATTCATTTCTTCCTGTAAATAAAAAAAACAAAGCAATAAAAGTACACATATTTGGTATCGCCGCGTCCGTAACGACCCCCCCTATAAAACTGTCCCACTAGTTAACCCCTTTAGTGAACCCCTTAAAAAAAAAAAAAAAAAAACCGAAGCAAAAAAAAAATCAATGCTTTATCATCATACCGCCGAACAAAAAGTGGAATAACGCGCGATCAAAAGACCGATATAAATAAACATGGTACCGCTGAAACATCATCTTGTCCCGCAAAAAACGAGCCGCCATACAGCATCATCAGCGAAAAAATAAAAAAGTTATAGCTCTCAGAAAAAAGCGATGCAAAAATAATTATTTTTATATAAAATTGTTTTTATTCTATAAAAGTGCCAAACATGAAAAAATGATATAAATGAGGTATCGCCATAATCGTACTGACCCGAAGAATAAAACTGCTTTATCAATTTTACCACACGCGGAACGGTATAAACGCCTCCCCCAAAAGAAATTCATGAATTGCTGATTTTTGTTCTTCTAACCTCCCAAAAATCGAAATAAAAAGCGATCAAAAAATGTCACCTGCTCAAAAATGGTACCAATAAAAACGTCAACTCGTCCCGCAAAAAATAAGACCTCACATGACTCTGTGGGCCAAAATATGCAAAAATTATAGCTCTCAAAATGTGGCGATGCAAAAAACTATTTTGCAATAAAAAGCGTCTTTTAGCTGACAGCTGCCAAACATAAAAACCCGCTATAAATAGTAAATCAAACCCCCCTTTATCACCCCCTTAGTTAGGGAAAAATAATAAAATTAAAAAAATGTATTTATTTCCATTTTCCCATTAGGGTTAGGGTTAGGGTTGCGGCTAAAGTTAGGGTTAGGGTTGGCGCTAAAGTTAGGATTAGGGTTAGGGTTGGGATTAGGGTGTGTTAGGGTTAGGTTTGTGGTTAGGGTTGGGACTAGGTTAGGGGTGTGTTGGGGTTAGGGTTGGAGTTAGAATTGGGGGTTTCCGCTGTTTAGGCACATCAGGGCTCTCCAAATGTGACATGGCGTCTGATCTCAATTCCAGCCAATTCTGAGTTGAAAAAGTCAAACGGTGCTCCTTCACTTCTGAGCTCTGCCATGCTCCAAACAGTAGTTTATCCCCACATAGGGGTATCAGCGACTCTGGACCCCAAGAGTTATTGTGCAATTTGTCCTATTTCTTCTGTTACCCTTGGGAAAATAAAAAACTGGGGGCGAAAATATCATTTTTGTACAAAAAAAAAATTATTTTTTTTGTTTTTACGGCTGTACATTATAACTTCTGTGAAGCACTTGGGGCTTCATAGCGCTCACCACACACCTAGATAAGTTCCTTATGGGGTCTATTTTCCAAAATGGGTCACTTGTTGGGAATTTCCACTGTTTAGCGCATCAGGGGCTCTCCAAATGCGACATGACGCCCCCAGACCATTCCATCAAAGTCTGCAATCCAAAACGTCACTACTTCCCTTCCGAGCCCCAACGTGTACCCATACAGTAGTTTTCTCCCACATATTGGGTATCAGCGTACTCAGGACAAATTGGGCAACAACTTTTGGGGTCCAATTTCTCCTGTTACCCTTGTAAAAATAAAATATTGGGGCGAAAAAATCATTTTTGCAAAAAAAAAAAAAGATTTTTTATTTTTACGGCTGTGCGTTATAAACTTCTGTGAAGCACTTCGGGGTTCAAAGTGCTCACCACACATCTAGATAAGTTCCTTGTGGGGTCTATTTTCCAAAATGGGGTCACTTGTGGGGGTTTCCACTGTTTAGGTGCATCAGGGGCTCTCCAAATGTGACATGACGCACCCAGACCATTCCATCAAAGTCTGCAATCCAAAACTCACTACTTCCCTTCCGAGCCCTGACGTGCGCCCATACAGTAGTTTTTCGCCCACATATTGGGTATCAGTGTACTCAGGACAAATTTGACAACAACTTTTGCGTTCCAATTTCTTCTGTTACCCTTGTGAAAATAAAATATTGGGGGCGAAAAAATCATTTTTGTAAAAAAAAAAAAAGATTTTTTATTTTACGGCTGTACGTTATAAACTTTAGTGAAACACCTGGGGGTTCAAAGTTCTCACCACACATCTAGATAAGTTCCTTGAGGGGTCTAGTTCCAAAATGGTGTCATTTATGGGGTTTCCACTGTTAGGCAGATCAAAGCTCTCCAAACACGACAATGGCGTCCAGCCAATTCTGCGTTGAAAAAGTCAGACGGCGCTCCTTCCCTTCCAAACTCTGCCATGCACCAAACAGTGGTTTACCCCCACATATGGGGTATCAGCGCACTCAGGACAAATTGCACAATAACTTTTGGAGTCTTGTTACCCTTGGAAAAATAAAAATTGGGGTGAAAAGATCATTTTTTGTGGAAAAAATATGATTTTTAAATGTTTACGGCTCTACGTAATAAACTTGTGTGAAGCACTTGGGGGTTCAATTGCTCATCAAAAATCTAGATAAGTTCCTTAGGGGGTCTAGTTTTCCCAAATGGGGTCATTTGTGGGGGGTTTCCACTGTTTAGGCACATCAGGCTCTCCAAATGCAACATGACATCCAAACTCAATTCCAGCCAATTTGGTTGGAAAAAGTCAAATGATGCTCCTTCCATTCCGAGCTCTGCCGTGCGCCCAAACAGTGGTTCCCCCCCACATATGGGGTATCAGCGTACTCAGGACAAATTGTACAACAACTTATGTGGTCCCAATTTTCTCCTGTTACCCTTGGGAAAATAAAAAATTAGTGACTAAAAGATAATTTTTTGGGAAAAAAAAGGATTTTTTTATTTTCATGCCCGGGCATTATAAACTTGTGTGAAGCACTTGGGGGTTCAAAGTGCTCACCAAAGATCTAGATAAGTTCCTTAGGGGGTCTAGTTTCCAAAATGGGTCACTTGTGGGGGTTTCCACTGTTAGGCTCATCTGGGGCACTGCAAACGGAACATGACCCCCATTAACGTCTGCATTCCAAAACGTTACTACTTCCTTTCCAAGCCCTGCCGTGCGCCCAAACAGTTTTTTCCCCCCCCCACATATGGGGTATCAGCGTACTCAGGACAAATTGGACAACAACTTTTGGGGTCCAATTTCCTTGGGAAAATTCAAAAATTTGGGACTAAAAAATCATTTTTGTGGAAAATTGATTTTTTTTTTTTTTCACACCCAGGCTTTATAACTTTTGTGAAACACTTGAGGGTTCAAAGTGCTCACAACAGATCTAGATAAGTACCTTAGGGGGTCTAGTTTCCAAAATGGTGTCACTTGTGGGGGGTTTCCACCGTTTAGGCGCATCAGGGGCTCTCCAAACGCGACATGCATCCAATCTAAATTCCAGCCAATTTTAGTTTGAAAAAGTCAAACGTCGCTCCTTCCCTTACGAGCTCTGCCGTGTGCCCAACAGTGGTTTTCCCCCACATATGGGGTATTGGCGTACTCAGGAGAAATTGCATAACAACCTTATCTGTCCATTTTCTCCTTTTACCCTTGTGAAAATAAAAAAAATTTGTAAAAGATCATTTTTGTGGCTAAAAAGTAAAATATTCATTTTTTCCTTCCACGTTGCTTTAGTACTGTGAAGCACCTTAAGGTTAATAAACTTCTTGAATGTGGTTTTGAGTACCTTGAGGGTGCAGTTTTTAGAATGGTGTCACTTTTGGGTATTTTCTGCCATATAGACCCCTCAAAGTGACTTCAAATGTGAGGTGGTCCCTAAAAAAAAAATGGCTTTGTAAATTTTGGTTGTAAAAATGAGAAATCGCTGGTCAACTTTTAACCCTTATAACTTCCTAACAAAAAAAAATTTGGTTCCAAATTGTGCTGATGTAAAGTAGACATGTGGGAAATGTTATTTCTTAACTATTTTGTGTGATATATTTCTCTGTTTTAAGGGAATAAAAATTCAAAGTTTGAAAATTGCAAAATTTTCAAAATTTTCGCCATTTTGCGTTTTTTTCAAAATAAACGCAAGTTATATCGAAGAAATTTTACCACAAACATGAAAGTACAATATGTCACGAGAAAACAATCTCAGAATCGCGAAGATCCGTTGAAGCGTTCCAGAGTTATAACCTCATAAAGAGACAGTGGTCAGAATTGTAAAAATTGGCCCGGTCATTAACGTGCAAACCACCCTTGGGGTGAAGGGGTTAATATTACTTAATTTCCTGTTGCCCAGGCTTGCTTCTTCCATTGCTTTTTGCAGTTGCCTGGTTGCTGCATCACTAGTGAATGATTGGGACTTTTCGGTGCTGGTCGATTCGGGCTGCTCCTACTGAGGACGATCCAGGTTGTGGGTGCTGCTCCAGGTTCTGTGTGGAAAATAAATTACAAACATTACTAAAAAAATAAAATAGTTTAGATAATAGTAACACAACACAAAAGATACTCACGTTCGCTGAGCAACGGCAGGCCTCAGAAAGGACAGCAGACGATGGTATTTATATTTTGAGACCTTTGGAGCAGCCACCATTCGAACCCGAATCTCCGCTCTCATATCCTTATTGAAGCGATCCTCATCAAACGCCAACGGACTTTTAGTCACTTCACTGTGAATGGGAAGAAAAAAATAAATAAAAAAATAAAATTGTAAAAAAGGCACCTACATTTACAGAAAAACAGATGCGTCAGACACATTGCATTACTTAAGAAAATCCTTTCTGGCATGTGGCAAGGCACAGTCCCAATCAACCAACAGCGATCTGGCCATTTCTTCCCAGAGTCGTCGAATCATCCTGAGTCGAAATGGTGACGATCACGGGTGTCCCACAACTCTACTCGCTCTTGCACATTGTCAATCTCGGGTTTGCCTTCCTCACATTGTGGAACCTATAATAAAATAAAAAGACAAAAAAATTACAAGTCATATAGTTTTAAAGATACAAAATTGAAACCAAATTTAAATTACAACTCTGATAATGAAAAGACTACTTACATGCCATCTTTCCTCCTTAAGAACTTGAGCCCAATGAACCTGGGAAGATTCATTTCCACTCGACTGCTCCTGCTATTCCGCACTGCTAGGTTCCTGTAAAGAAAATACATGATTTACAACATGTCTATTGACAGTCAATACATACCAATCAGTATATCAAATGTGATTACGTAATCAGTGTAATGTCCACTCTGGAAGCATTTCTTGTCTTCACTGGAGGACATGTTGGAATAGCAGGCAACAGCCAAGTGAAACAATAGAAAATAACAGATAAGAAAAATTTAACTAGAGCCAACAACAATGAAGCCAAAGAAAAAAAAAATTAAAAACACAATGGATGCCTGCATTACAGGCAGTAATCCAACAGCACAGCAGTCAGGACAGCAGCACAACACTGGGACGGCAGTACAACCCTGAGACGGCAGCACAGAAAAACAGGAAAAATCCGGGACAGGAGAAATCCGGAACAGGCCTCAATCCAGGACACAAGCACAGCACCGTCTACAAGGAACAGAAAGAAAAACATACTTGATAAATACTGAGACTGGGCAGGGCAACATAGTAAAATGCAGACACTCATACTTACATTAAGCAGCTGAGAGGGCCATACCACAAAACAAGACAGAGAAATCCAAGACAGGAGAAATCTAGGACTGGAGAAATCCGTTTCCAGGAGAAATACGGAACAGGCCTCAATCCAGGACACCAGCACGCATGGCATACCCAGATCAAAACTAAGGGGGGGGCAAGCCAATGTCACATCTTATACAGGTTACATCATATACACTGTACATTATACTGCATATTAGGTATGGAGCATTAGAACTGTTGTATATTGTATAATACAGCAGTGTATGCGACACTACGCTGCATATACCATATATTATACATGGCACACTAACCTCTATACAAAGAATAAGAGGCATTAAACCTGTATATGAAAAGTATAATACAGCAGTGTATATACACTCTATATACCGCACACGATGTGTATGACCCTGTAACACCATATACTACACCTTATTTTGAAGTAAAAAAAAATAAAAATAAATAGAACAAACACAATACTTAAAATAAAGAACAAGTAAAGTTAAAAATCAACAAACTTACTGGTATTTCAATGGGAACTATGGGCCTGCTTTGGCTAAAGAGATGGTCAATGTTCGTTCCATACTTCTTCACAAGTGAAGCAATTTTTCTCTTTCTTGATATCATTATTTCCATATGGATTCCAAATTGCTATTAGTAAAATACCAATATATATACAGCGCTACAAAAACAATACACAGCAATAAAAACTGCCCACACAGAGACATACAGCCTGCACTGCCCACCACTGCAGCCTTGCCAATCCATATCATTTCATCCTCATCATGCACATAGTGGCGCAACTCCGCTTTTAGCTCAGGCTCAGACTGGTGTGGTGCGAGAGTCCCTAATAGGCAGGTAAATGTCCCCAATAGGCAGCATTGGTCCCCAATAGCAGGTAAATGTCTCCAATAGGCAGCATATGTCCTCAATAGGCAGCATAGTCCCCAATAGGCAGCATATGTCCTCAATAGACAGCATAAGTCCCAATAACACATAGGTCCCCAATAGACAGCATAGGTCCCAATAGGCTGCATAGGTCCCCAATAGGCAGCATAGGTCCCCAATACGCAGCATATGTCCTCAATAGGCAGCATAATCCCCCATAGGCAGCATAGTCCCCAATAGGCAGCATAGTAGTCCCCAAAAGCAGCATAGTCCCCAACAGCCAGCATAATCCCCAATAGCCAGCATTATCCCCAATAGCCAGCATAATCCCCCAATAGTCAGCGTAATCCCCATAGCCAGCGTAATCCCCCAATAGCCAGCATAATTCCCCATAGGAAGCATAATCCCCCAATAGCCAGCATAATCCCCCAAAGGCAGCATAGTCCCCAATAGGCAGCATAGTCCCCAATAGCCAGCATAAATCCCCCATAAGCAGCATAGTCCCCAATAGCCAGCATAATCCCCCAATAGCCAGCATAATCCCCCAATAGCCAGCATAATCCCCCATAGGAAGCATAATCCCCCAATAGCCAGCATAATCCTACATAGGCAGCATAGTCCCCAATAGCCAGCATAATCCCCCAATAGCCAGCATAATCCCGCAATAGCTAGCATAATCCCCCATAGCCAGCATAATTCCCCAATAGCCAGCATAATCCCCCAATAGCCAGCATAATCCCCCTAAGCCAGCATAATCCCCCCATAACCAACATAATCCCCCAATAGCCAGCATAATCCCCCAATAGCCTGCATAATCCCCCAATAGCCTGCATAATCCCCCTATAGCCAGCATAATCCCCCCATAGCCAGAAGAATCCACCATAGCAGCATAATCCCCCCATAGCCAGCATAATCCCCATAGCCAGCATAATCCCCCATAGCCAGCATAATCCCCATAGCCAGCATAATCCCCCCATACTAGCATAATCCCCATAGCCAGAATAATCCCCCTAATAGCCAGCATAATCCCCCATAGGCAGCATAGTCCCACATAGCCAGCATAATCCCCATAGCCAGCATAATCCCCATAGGCAGCATAATCCCCATAGCCAGCATAATCCCCCATAGGCTGGGCCCGGCGTCAAAAAAAAAAAAAAATGCAGTACTCACCTATCTCCCCCGCTGCTCTGAAGAAGCGCGCTCGACTCCGTCTTCTCCTGGCACAGGCGGCGTGATGTCATCAGGGCGCGCAGGCGCGTGATGACGATCACGTCGGCCTGTGCTGCATATGGAAGGCCGCAAGGCCTTCCTCACCACATTCCGCCCACAATTAAAGGGCCGCCGGCACTGAACTGTCAGTTCAATGTCGGCGGGGGCGACGGGCCGGTTCAAGCACTGTGCGGAGTGCGCCCCGCTTCTAGAGGGGGGGCAATTGCCCCCCTGCCCCACGGTGGGTACGCCCATGCCAGCACGGCACAGTCTACAAGGAACAGAAAGAAAAACATAAGAGACGAAGACTGTGAGACTGGGCAGAGCAACATAGTAAAGTACAGACACTCATACTGTACTTATATTAAGCAGCGGAGAGGGCCAGTACCACACCATCGGACAGGAGAAATCCGGGATTGCAGAAATCCGGGACAGGAGAAATCCGGGACTGGAGAAATCCAAGATACGAGAAATCCGGAACATGAGAAATCCGAACAGGGATCCAGGACACCAGCACAGCAATGTTTACAAGTGAGTCGCACGTAACAGGGCTATGGGGTACTCGGCACCGAGCCCGTTCACTTCACTGGGATGTCACGGGTAGCGCAGCTCGTCTGTTGCCCTGGGCGCCACTAAAAAGGGGATATTTACAGGGGATGATAGAAATGTTCGTGACGCCACCTGTGGTTTCTGATCAGGGTGACCACGCTGCAGGGTGAATCCTCTGAGGGGGTTTTTACTGGCAGCAAGGTGTTAAGTCTTCCACAGGTAAGACTGATCCCCCGAGGTAAATGGCGGTGTAGGGTGAAGGACAATAATGCAGACACACACAAGACATCTCTTCTGTACCTTTACTGGTGAAAGAAGTTCAGGCACGTCCGGAACCGTCGGGGGGAGGATGCACGCCAGCAATCCACTGAGTAGGTGTAAGGCCTCCTTACGTCTATATGAGTGTGAGTTTCTAACTTCATAAAACAGAGTTTAACTCCTTCTCTTTGCTACGCCCCTGATCTTGTGATTGAGGTCTTCTTGTGGACAGAACAGTCTCTGTGGCGGTACCTGCCAGACCCCCGTCTTCCTAACCTCAGTTACGTATCAGCACTGCTGGGCCCCTGCGACTTGAAGTCCAGGGTCTCCGGTTTTTCCCACTAGCTGTGAAGATACTAGCAAGCTCGGACCTGGTGTCCGGTATGCAGAGTGGAGGTAAGCTATCGTTGCTATTTCTCCTCAGTCACTCTCTTTCCCTTTTTCCACTTGCCTGTCGTCCTACTCGCACACTTAACAAAGCACAGGCAGCAGTAGATATCAGCTACTCGTTCAGACTTCCTCAGCCCTCAGGCTAATCTGACAGGAGTCTCTCTCCGGTGTTCTGAGGAGATCTTATCTCTCCCTCTCAGCTCGTCTGAGGTAACTGCCGTTCTAAATTTGTTCTGCTGTTCTGAGGTAAAAACCAACGACTAGCTAACTCGCAGCTAGACTGCCTTCATCTCACTACTGTCTCAAGGGCTCCCTCTGGTGGAACCAGGAAAAATGTGAAGTGTTGTGTCTTATAGATTATCATGGATTTACCTTTCGTGCATCCTCCTGGGTACAGTGGCACCAAGCGCAGCTGGGCTCACACAGGGCCGGATTAACGTAGGGGCTGATGGAGCTGCAGCTCCAGGCCCCTTGTTAGAGATAGGCCCCCTCCGCAGCCCAGCCAGCCGCTTGTTATCTATGGCTCTCTGCTCTCCTCCCTTCCTGTGCTGCTGACGTCAGCCTGGTGGTGGGGGGAGGTGAGAAGCCAGAGAGACGTGTGCTGGGGGGGAGAGAGGAAAGCTGCTGCTGAAAGTACTGTAGGAGAGAGTCGCAGCAGCACATTCACCCAATACAGAAGCATGATGTAAATGAAGGCAGAACAAGTGACCACAGAGCAGCCATCACAGCTCACCTTCACTGTCTTCTTCCATCTTTGCCTATTGGCATCCTGCCCGTGTTCAGTGTGTTGTAGTGACGGTCCCTGTCGGAGGAGAGAGGGAGAGACAGGCAGGCAGAGGTGTGTGTCTGTTACAAGAATCCCAGCCATATTACAGTGAAAGCAGATGGAGAATCCTGAAGTCTCTGCACAGGTTTGTGTTGTAAGTGGTGGTTTCTGACAAATTCCATCAGTAGCATTGAATGGCCCATAGTAATATAGGGCACATTGAGAGGTCCTCTCAATGCTGCGCTATTTATACTATGGGCCATTCAATGCTGCGCTATATACTAGAATGGGCCTCTCAATGCTGCCCTATATTACTATGGGCCATTCAATGCTGCGCTATATATACTATGGGCCATTCAATGCTGCCCTATATATACTATGGGCCATTCAATGCTGCGCTATATGGGGCCCCTCAATGCTGCCCTATATATACTATGGGCCATGCAATGGGCCGCTATTGGGCCTCTCAATGCTGTCCTATATATACTATGGCCATTCAATGCTGCCTATATACTAGAATGGGCCTCTCAATGCTGCGCTATAATTTCTATGGGCCATTCAATGCTGCGCTATATACTAGAATGGCTCTCAATGCTGCCCTATATAATATGGGCCATCAATGCTGCGCTTTTATACTAGAATGGCCTCTCAATGCTGCCCTATATATACTATGGGCCATTCAATGCTGCGCTATTACTAGAATGGGCCTCTCAATGCTGCCCTATAATACTATGGGCCATGCAATGCTGCACTATATGGGCCTCTCAAGCTGCCCTATATATACTATGGGCCATGCAATGCTGCGCATATGGGCCTCTCAATGCGGGCCCCATATATACTATGGGCCATGCAATGCTGCACTATATGGCCTCTCAATGCTGCCCTATATATACTATGGGCCATGCAATGCTGCCCCTATATGGGCCTCTCAATGCTGCCCTATATATACTAGGGCCATGCAATGCTGCGCTATATGGGCCTCTCAATGCTGCCCCATATATACTATAGGCCATTCATGCTGCGCTATATATACATGGG
>JARQOD010000001.1:531832556-531886261 GCA_033576555.1 Oophaga sylvatica
CAGCATTCCCATGATCGCTGCCTTTCTTGTGTTTATACGGAAAAAATCATACTGCTGTAGGGTAAGGCTCCAGCGTAGCAACCTACCATTGGTTCCGGACACTGTGTGCAGCCAGCTCGAGGGTTGTGGTCGGTGACCACCTTGAAGGTGCGCCCGTACAGGTAGGGCTGCAAACGTTGCAGTGCCCAGACCATGGCCAGGCACCCCTTCTCGATGGTGGAGTATGCCACTTTCCCTCGGCAGAAGTTTCCGGTTCAGGTACAACACGGGGTGCTCCTGGTTCCCCGAATCAACTGGCTGAGTACAGCACCGAGGCCAAAATTCGTGGCGTCAGTCTGTACCAGGAATGGCCGATGCTGTCGACGGCTTTCAACACTGGAGAGCTGCACAGGGCTGTTTTCAAAGCTCGGGAATGCCGCCTCACAGCCATCTGTCCAGCTGACTGTTTGGGGTAGACTGCCCTTGGTGAGGTCCGTAAAGGGGTTTTGCAATGGCGCTATAGTTCGGTACGAAACGCCTATAGTACCCTGCAGTGCCCAGGAAGGACTTCACCTGCTTTTTGGTCTGGGGGTGGGCCAGGACACGATCGCGTCCACTTTCTCGGGCTCTGGACTCATGGAACCCCCGCCTCAGTGCCCCAGGTAGTGGAAACCTCATCTCCCCATCTGGCATTTTCCGGCTTGATGGTCAGACCTGCCTGGTGAATACGCTTGAGCACCTCCTGGAGATGCTGAAGGTGTTCCCCTAGGTGGAACTGAAGACGGCAATGTCGTCCAGGTACGCCACAGCGTACTCCTCCAGTCCCTGAAGCAGGTGGTTGACCATCCCTGAAAAGTGGCGGGGCATTCTTCATGCCGAAAGGCATGACCGTGGACTGTACAGTCCAAAAGGGGTGATAAAGGCGGATTTCTCCTGCGCCGCAGGGCTCAGGGAATCTGCCAGTATCCTCGGCTTAAATCCATGATGGATATGTATTTGGGCATTCGCCAACCGCTCCAGCAGATCCTCGATGCGTGGATAGGGTGGCATCACAGAAGTAGTGATGGCGTTGAGCCCCTGTAGTCCCCGCAGAACCGGGTGGTCCGATCCTTTTTTGGCACGAGAACTACAGGTGAGGCCCACGCGCTTTTGGATGGTCGGATCACCCCCAGCTGCAACATCTCATGGATCTCCTGGCGCATAATCTGCTGCACCTCCTCAGAGACCCGATAAGGTGTCCGCCGTAACGGGGCATGATTCCCGGTGTCCACCTCGTGGACTGCCAACTTGGTCCTTCTGGTTGGCTAGTGAACACGGCCCAAAAGGATTCCAGAGTGGTCCGCAACTGCAACCGCTGGGAGACGGTTGCGAGGCATTTACCCCCATGTCCTCAATGGACCCATGGTCTTGGCTTGGGCCAGCTTGTCCAGGAGGGGATCCTCCTCCCCGTCCTGGGGGGGCAGGTTGCAGACCGGTAGGACGCAGGCTTCACGTTCGTGATGGGCCTTCATCATGTTGAGTGAAAGGCCTTGCGCCTACCCCGAGTGGGGTCAAGCATGACTCACGTAGGTGACTGGGTTGAGCCGTTGGTGCACGACGTACGGACCTCCCAGGTGCCTGAAGCTTTATCCTTTGGTACGGGTACCAGCACCCACACCTTTTGACCCACCTGGTAGGTCCGCTCCGGGCGTTCTGGTCGTACCAGTGCTTCTGGTCAGCCTGAGCCTGCGTCATGTTGTCATGCACCAACTGCGTCAAGGTCTGCATCTTGTCGCGGAGCGCATGACATAATCCACGAGCGCACTTCCGTGGGGTTTGACTCATCTTCCCAGGATTCTCTTATCAACCCAAGGGTTCCCCGGACTCACCTGCCATACAGGAGCTCAAAGGGGGAGAACCCAGTCGAGGCCCGCGGGACTTCTCTGTAGGCAAACAGCAGGTGTGGGAGGTACCGCTCCCAATCGCGTCCCTGGGTCTCAACCAGCATGCGGAGCATCTGTTTGAGGGTACCGTTAAAGCGCTCACACAAACCATTGGTCTGTGGGTGATACGCACTCGATACCATACGCGTCACCTGCATTTTGCTGCAGAGAGCCTTCATTAGGCGAGACATAAATTGGGTCCCTCGATCGGTAAGCATCTCCCTGGGAAATCCTACCCATGAAAAGATGGTCACCAATGCATCCGCCCCTTATCTGCCTAGTTGAGGACAGAGCTACTGCCTCCGGGTACCGGGTAGCGTAGTCTACCACAGTAAGGATGTATTGCTTTCCAGAGCTGCTGGGGACGGCCAGCGGGCCCACAATGTCCACCGCGATCCTCTGGAAAGGCTCCTCTATCACTGGCAACGGGATCAGGGGAGCCTTAAGAGCAGGCCCCGCCTTCCCCACTCTTTGACAGGTGATACAGGAGCGGCAGTAGTTAGTCACATCTGTCCCCATCTTGGGCCAATAGAAGTGTTGAGACAGCCGTGCCTTAGTTTTGCTGATCCCAAGTGTCCAGCAAGTGGAATCTCATGGGCAATCCTCAACAACTCACCTCGGAACTGGTGCGGGATGACCAGCTGTTTTTCCCTCTACCACTCCTTTTGGGAGTCTCCGGGTACTGTCTCCCGGTACAACCTTCCTCGTTCCCAGAACACCCTCTCCTTATCAGTCACGGAGGTGGGCATCTCGGTGGGGTGCCTCAAGTTCTCCAGGCTCGCATCTGAGTACAGAGCGGCCTGGAACTCCTGGCTGGAGGCAGCCAGAAGTGACGTCAGGGTTCCTTCCTCACTGGGACCCTCTGGGACCGGCTCTGGGTCCACCTCTGGTTCAGTCTCTCCTGTAGCGGAGGAGGGTCCAGATGGCAGGGCGCTACCTGCGATCCGGGCACTCTGACTGCGGGTGACAGCAGCTACATATGCAGTCTCCCCGGGGATTTCTACAGACCCATCAGCCTGCGCTGCTATGGGCTCTACCTCCCCATCCACCCCCAACACTTCAGGAGCAGTGCTACTTATGGGCCAGTTACCTTCCTCGGTGGCACTGGTCAGTGTCATGGCGTCACCTTCCTCACGGTTCCCATGTACCTCCCCATTTCCTTGAGCACTGTCGCTTGCTCCGGCTAGGGGTTCCTCAGCCGTCTCACTCCGCAGAGAGACGTGGCTGAACACTCCTGTACTGTGGACACATCTACCACTTCAGAGAAAGGGTTAACAGGTTCAGATGGCACAGATACATCACTATCAGCATCATTCCTAGGGAAAGAAAGGTATCGGTTGCATCATCACTTTGCAAAGCATTGGCAGGTAACACATTCAGTTTCCCATCATCATCAACATCAACATCATGGTTAACGTTAACCTTATTATCAGATTGGGGAGGGGTGTCAGGGACATAGTACGCCACCATCCTCCCCAGATCAGTCCCCAATAAAACATCAGTGGGCAGGTTGTCGGACACCCCCACTTCCTTCACCCCGCTCCCGGCACCCCAGTCAATGAAAACCCGGGCTATCGGCAAGGGGTAGTGGACGCCCCCAATCCAGTTAGGGTTTTCCCCGGAATCAACTCTTCAGGGGCCGCCAGTTCGGGTCGGATGAGGGTTCGTTCAGCCCCGGTGTCCTTGAGGCCTGTAGCAAGACGGGCCCCCACGCGGACGGGCTGCACGTTGTCATAAACCTCCCCACCACACCACCCACCAAAAGAACAGAGGCGTTGGGCCCGGAGGCCCTGGCTGGGGGGTTTTTCTGCCTCTCCGGACAGGTGGCGCTGATGTGTCCAGTCCGTTTACAGGAGAAACATTGGCGGGGGTCTGATGTAGGCCTGGCGCTGGCAAAGGGGATAGTGCCTCCAGAGGGACAGCTGGCAGGGGCACTGGGGTTGGTTGCAGGCTTACCCCCTCCCAAGCGGGCGGTGACGGGCTTCCGCACCTCGGGTTTCCGGTTGGCCTCATAGGTGTCAGCGATCCGTGCTGTTATGACCGCGTCCTCCGGTTCTCGGTCCAGGATGAACTGTCGGACCTCAGCTGGGCACAGATGCAGGAACTGGTCTTTGATCATCAGGTCCCTCAGCTCCTCAAAGGTGTCAACTGACAGTCCATGGATCCACTGGTCAAAGTGGGTCCGGAGTCCTTGCACCACATCGCTATAACTGTCATGTGGGCCACGTTGGAGGTTCCGGAACTTCTATCAGTATACCTCAGGGGTTAGCTGATACTTGGCGATCAGGGCCTGCTTGATGGCCTCATAGTTGTCATCTTGATCTGGTGTGAGTGAAGCAAACGCCTCCAGAGCTTTGCCCTTTAGCCCGGGGGTCAAGTACCTGGCCAATTGGTTGTCAGGCAGCTGGTACTGTCTGCAGACTTTCTCAAAGGCCCGCAGAAAAGTGTCCAAGTCTCCGTCCTTTTCCATCTCGGGAAAGTGCTCCGGCCGGGGCTTCGGACTCTGAGAGCTGCTGGGTATACCGCTCCGGGCTGTGGAGGGCATTGCCCCTTGTCTGAGCAGCTCCAGTTCATGGGCTCTCTGAGCTTCCCGCTCGGCTCTCTCAGCCTCCCGCTCGGCTCTCTCGGCCTCTCGCTGGGCTTGGCGCTCGGCTATCTTAGCCTCTCGCTGTTTGGCCTCTCGCTGGTCGGCTCTCTCTTGAGCTTGCTGGATCAGCTTCAGGCGTCCTTCATGGTTGTCAGCGGAGAGTCCCTCCAGGGCCGCCTGCAAGTAAGGGTCCAACCCGCCCTGGGTGTAAGCAGTCAGGGGTTGGGCCTCTGCTCCTGCGGCACCACCTTGGCTTGGGCCGGCTCCTGCGCCCGCCACGCTCTGAGGCTCATCCAGTTCCTTCAGGGCCTGGACCAGTCGGGCTTTGGTTTGGTTCTTGTGGTCAAGGCCGTGGTACACGCAGATTCCCACGAGAGTGTCCCTGCTCTGCTTTTCGTACCAACTTGCTCCTCTTGTAGCCATGTTTGCCAAATAAAAGATAGGATAGAAAAAACAAAGAGAAGGGAGGGGTAACCGCAAGTACACACAATTGTCTCAGGACTAATAAACACTGAGTCTGTTCTCCAAAACTTTAGTTGCAGGGTCCCTAAAGAACCGTGCAAGTTTTTTAGTGAATGGAATGATTGCTCAAACCAGATCACTAATGCTCTATAATCCCACCGCGCTGCCACCAATGTGATGAACGTGCACCCGCTCCGCCACACGGTAGCCCGGGGTATCACGGCTTGTGATCCATCTGTGCCGCAAATGTGACGAAAACGCGCACACACATGACGGCTGCTGCCGTCCGACCCAATAATCTGCAGGGATTTATAATTATCCCACTTCCACTTTGGAACTTGCAGCTCTCTGGCGCCCCCCTTACGCTCAGGTCAGTCAGGGAACTGCACCTAGGATAATTAGTCGCCAGACGGGCCACTTGGATGTGTGCTGGCTATTGGGCACGCTGCAGTGAGGGGATTATAATTACTCCGGGCCGCAGCCAGGCAATACACTTATAAAACCCGCTCCGTCACTGCCAACGCCACCCAATAGGTTAACACTTTACACCCCTTCTTTTAGCTGCCACCAGCTACGATTTACTTAATGAACAATTTATCAAGAGGGTCCGTAGCAACCCCAAAACAGTAGCGTAGTACTTCAGGCACGTGCTGATTCGTTTATAGAGCAGGAGAAACAAACTAGTAAATTTTATATCTTTACTCCAAAAAGGTTTGACAGTGTTTATAAAGTTTTAAAACAAGATTTTACAAAAGGGGAGACAGTCGAAATATGTACAATATGGTTACAGAAAATAAAAGGGGTTAACATAAGGAAGATCAACTTACAGTTCTTAGATATAGTAGGCAAGCCATGCGGTCGGGGGATGGGAGACACATCACAATGCATCACAAAGCTGCTATACGTCTGGTGTCCAGGGCAGATCTGTTAGTCACGTCATCACAGCTTGGAATGAACAGGGGGGCCTAGCTGCTAGACTTATACATGTGGGCTGGTGACCTCACAAAAGGGGATGGTTTTCTGGCCACCTCCCAGGGATAGAAGTTATGGTTTGAAGCTCTGGAAAGTCATAAGGACCATAACTCAGCGGGGGACTCTAGCAGAATAATGGCAGACCTATCAATGATCTTACTTTGAAATGACTGTTCAAATGAGTCCAAACTTGGGTGAGATAGTTCATGGTGCATCCGAGAATTCCATTTCTCGGGTTCTGTTGGAGTTACGGGTTCACCAGTACCACGGGAATGACGCCCGATGGACACAGGTTTTAAAACAGTAACTTTCGTGTTTTTATTATACTCCCACATTGCATTGCATCCAAATGAATGAATTCCCATTATTGTCTATGAGAGGAAAAGCACATGGGCAGACAATGCAGACCCCTGCGGTGAGGAGGGAAACTCCAGCGCTGGTAGCTCAGATTACACTAAGCCTGAGTGCAGGCTGGGGGAAGGAAAGCGCAGCTATACACAGGCTGCTAAATGTAGTAGATGTCATCACAAAGATACACGGCTCAGCAGTCAGCATCACACAGGATAGGATTAGATACACGGCTCAGCAGTCAGCATCACACAGGATAGGATTAGATACACGGCTCAGCAGTCAGCATCACACAGTATAGTATTAGATACACGGCTCAGCAGTCAGCATCACACAGGATAGGATTAGATACACGGCTCAGCAGTCAGCATCACACAGGATAGGATTAGATACACGGCTCAGCAGACAGTATCACACATGATAGGATTAGATACATGGCTCAGCAGTCAGCATCACACAGGATAGGATTAGATACACGGCTCAGCAGTCAGCATCACACAGGATAGGATTAGATACACGGCTCAGCAGTCAGCATCACACAGGATAGGATTAGATTGTGATGGTACTGCAAGCTCCATATCCTGTGCTTCTCTAGAAGTCTCCACAGCTACTGCATTCATTAGGCTTTGCAGCCTGTGGCTCCCCCCCCCCTTCAGCTCACTACACACTCTGTGTAATCTGATTCCAGGTGGCTAGCCCCCACAGGGAGGCCGGCTTAAAGTGGCTGACAAGCCACATGGTCTGTTCCTTTGTTGTATGGTAGTTATTCAAGATCAAAAATCTTGGCTCCTGTGTATGTTATAAGTATGCAATTTTCATATCTGCCAATTCATCGGTGAAACCAGGGATCAGTGAATTTTCTAAGCACTGGCACCAGCAGAACCTAAGAAACAGATTTCTGCTTAGCCGATCCACCCAGGCACTCTGCGTTTAGACTTAAATGCACGCCAACATCTTGCGGAGTACAATGGTTGCTCTGCATCGCTGTAAGAGACGCCATCTCTAAGTTATGAAAGTTATTAGTTTTCTGAACTAAGATCACCACTTAGAGCAAGAGGAGGACCCTGGTAACTCCACCCCGTTTATGATGTCACGGCCACAGGTCTATAAGGTAGGGGCCAGGTATTCTGGCTCAGATCTGCCCTGGACACCAGACTTATAGCAGCTCTGTGATGCATTGTGATGTGTCTCCCCTCCCCCGACCGCATGGCTTGCCTACTATGATCTAAGAACTGTAAGTTGATCTTCCTTATGTTAATCCCTTTTATTTCTAATTGCATTGTACATAACGATATTGTCTCAGCTTGTTACATCTTTTTATCTTGTATAAACGCTGCCTGTTTTTTTAAGGAATAAACCTATAAAATTATTAGTTTGTTTCTCCTGCTCTATAAACGAATTTACACGTGCCTGAAGTACTACGCTACTGTTTTGGGGTTGCTACGGACCCTCTTGATAAATTGTTCCAAGTAAACCGTAGCTGGTGGCAGCTTAAAAGAAGGGGTGTAAAGTGTTGACCTATGGGGTGGCGTTGGCAGTGACGGAGCGGGTTTTATAAGTGTATTGCCCGGCCCGGAGTAATTATAATTCCCTCACTGCAGCGTGCCCAATAGCCAGCACACATCCAAGTGACCCGTCTGGCGACTAATTATCCTAGGTGCAGTTCCCTGACTGACCTGAGGGTAAAGGGGGGCGCCAGAGAGCTGCAAGTTCCTAAGTGGAAGTGGGATAATTATAAATCCCTGCAGTTTACTGGGTCGGACGGCAGCAGCCGTCGTGTGTGTGCGCGTTTTCGTCACATTTGCGGCACGGAGGGATCACAAGCCGTGATACCCCGGGCTACCGTGTGGCAGACCGTGTGCACGTTTCATCACATGTGGTGGCAGAGCGGTGGGATTATAGAGCATTAGTGATCTGGTCTGAGCAATCATTCCTCTCACTAAAAAACTGCACGGTTCTTCAGGGACCCTGCATCTAAAGTTTTGGAGAACAAGCTCAGTGTTTATTAGTCCTGAGAAATTGTGTGTACTTGCGGTTACCCCTCCCTTCTCTTTGGTTTTTCTATCCTATCTTTTATTTGGCAACCATGGCTACGAGGGGATACGACTGGTATAATCGGAATAGCAAGGAAGCTCTTCTTGCCATGTGCGAGTGGAGGGAGATTGTCCCCATGGCCCAAACCAAGGCCGAAGTGATCCAGGCCCTGATGGCACGGGACCACGCTGAGAGCGAGGCGGGCGCAGGAGCCGGCCCCAGCCAAGGTGGTGCTGCAGCAGAGGCCCAAACCCTGCACGATTACACCCAGGGCGGGTTGGACCCTTACCTGCAGGCGGCCCTGGAGGCACTCCCAACCGACGACCGTGATGGGCGCCTGGAGCTGATCCAGCGATACCAGCAGGAGGCCAAAGCCCAGCGAGAGGCTGAGAGAGCCGAGGCCCAAGCCCAGCGGGAGGCTGAGAGAGCCGAGCGGGAAGCTCAGAGAGCCCATGAACTGGAGCTGCTCAGACAAGGGGCAATGCCCTCCACAGCCCAGAGCAGTGTGCCCAGCAGCGCTCAGAGTCCCAAGCCCCGGCCGGAGCACTTTCCTGTGATGGAAAAGGATGGAGACTTGGACTCTTTTCTGCGGGCCTTTGAGAAAGTCTGCAGACAGTACCGGCTGCCTGACAACCAATGGGCCAGGTACTTGACCCCCGGGCTAAAGGGCAAAGCTCTGGAGGTGTTTGCTTCACTCACGCCGGATCAAGATGACAACTATCAGGCCATCAAGCAGGCCCTGATCGCCAAGTACCAGCTAACCCCTGAGGTATACCGAAAAAAGTTCCGGAACCTCCAACGTGGCCCACACGACAGTTATAGCGATGTGGTGCAAGGACTCAGGAACCACTTTGACCAGTGGATCCATGGACTGTCAGTTGACACCTTTGAGAACTGAGGGACCTGATGATCAAAGACCAGTTCCTGCATCTGTGCCCAGCTGAGGTCCGACAGTTCATCCTGGACCGAGAACCGGAGGACGCGATCAGAACAGCACGGATCGCCGACAGCTATGAGGCCAACCGGAAAACCGAGGTGCGGAAGCCCGTCACCGCCCGCTGGGGAGGGGGTAAGCCTGCAACCAACCCCAGTGCCCCTGCCAGTCGTCCCTCTGGAGGCACTATCCCCTTTGCCAGCGCCAGGCCTACATCAGACCCCCGCCAGTGTTTCTCCTGTAAAAGGACTGGACACATCAGCGCCACCTGTCCGGAGAGGCAGAAGAACCCCCCAGCCAAGGCCTCCGGGCCCAACGCCTCTGTTCTTTTGGTGGGTGGTGTGGTGGGGAGGGTTGATGACAACGTGCAGCCCGTCCGCGTGGGGGCCCGTCTTGCTACAGGCCTCAAGGACACCGGGGCTGAATGAACCCTCATCCGACCCGAACTGGCGGCCCCTGAAAAGTTGATTCCGGGGAAAACCTTAACTGTCACCGGGATTGGGGGCGTCCACTACCCCTTGCCGATAGCCCGAGTTTTCATTGACTGGGGTGCCGGGAGCGGGGTGAAGGAAGTGGGGGTGTCCAAAAACCTGCCCACTGATGTTTTATTGGGGACTGATCTGGGGAGGATGGTCGCGTACTATGTCCCTGACACCCCTCCCAATCTGATAAGGTTAACGTTAACCATGATGTTGATGTTGATGATGATGGGAAACTGATTGTGTTACCTGCCAATGCTTTGCTAAGTGATGATGCAACTGATAACCTTTCTTTCCCTAGGAATGATGCTGATAGTGATGTATCTGTGCCATCTGAACCTGTTAACCCTTTCTCTGAAGTGGTAGATGTGTCCACAGGTAAAGGAGCGTTCAGCCACGTCGCTCTGCGGAGTGAGACGGCTGAGGAACCCCTAGCAGGAGCAAGCGACAGTGCTCAAGGAAATGGGGAGGTGCATGGGAACCGTGAGGAAGGTGACGCCATGACACTGACCAGTGCCACCGAGGAAGGTAACTGGCCCATAAGTAGCACTGCTCCTGAAGTGTTGGGGGTGGATGGGGAGGTAGAGCCCATAGCAGCGCAGGCTGATGGGTCTATAGAAATCCCCGGGGAGACTGCATATGTAGCTGCTGTCACCCGCAGTCAGAGTGCCCGGATCGCAGGTAGCGCCCTGCCATCTGGACCTCCTCCGCTACAGGAGAGACTGAACCAGAAGTGGACCCAGAGCCGGTCCCAGAGGGTCCCAGTGAGGAAGGAACCCTGACGTCACTTCTGGCTGCCTCCAGCCAGGAGTTCCAGGCCGCTCTGCACTCAGATGCGAGCCTGGAGAACTTGAGGCACCTCGCCGAGACGCCCACCTCCGTGACTGATAAGGAGAGGGTGTTCTGGGAACGAGGAAGGTTGTACCGGGAGACAGTACCCGGAGACTCCCAAAAGGAGTGGTTGAGGGAAAAACAGCTGGTCGTCCCGCACCAGTTCCGAGGTGAGTTGTTGAGGATTGCCCATGAGATTCCACTTGCTGGACACTTGGGGATCAGCAAAACTAAGGCACGGCTGTCTCAACACTTCTATTGGCCCAAGATGGGGACAGATGTGACTAACTACTGCCGCTCCTGTATCACCTGTCAAAGAGTGGGGAAGGCGGGGCCTGCTCTTAAGGCTCCCCTGATCCCGTTGCCAGTGATAGAGGAGCCTTTCCAGAGGATCGCGGTGGACATTGTGGGCCCGCTGGCCGTCCCCAGCCGCTCTGGAAAGCAATACATCCTTACTGTGGTAGACTACGCTACTCGGTACCCGGAGGCAGTAGCTCTGTCCTCAACTAAGGCAGATAAGGTGGCGGATGCACTGGTGACCATATTTTCACGGGTAGGATTTCCCAGGGAGATGCTTACCGATCGAGGGACCCAATTTATGTCTCGCCTAATGAAGGCTCTCTGCAGCAAAATGCAGGTGATGCGTATGGTATCGAGTGCGTATCATCCACAGACCAATGGTTTGTGTGAACGCTTTAACGGTACCCTCAAACAGATGCTCCGCATGCTGGTTGAGACCCAGGGACGCGATTGGGAGCGGTACCTCCCACACCTGCTGTTTGCCTACAGAGAAGTCCCGCAGGCCTCGACGGGGTTCTCCCCCTTTGAGCTCCTGTATGGCAGGCGAGTCCGGGGACCCCTTGGGTTGATAAGAGAATCCTGGGAAGATGAGCCAAACCCCACAGAAGTGTCCATCGTGGATTATGTCATGCGCTTCCGCGACAAGATGCAGACCTTGACGCAGTTGGTGCATGACAACATGACGCAGGCTCAGGCTGACCAGAAGCACTGGTACGACCAGAACGCCCGGGAGCGGACCTACCAGGTGGGTCAAAAGGTGTGGGTGCTGGTCCCCGTACCAAAGGATAAGCTTCAGGCAGCCTGGGAAGGCCCGTACGTCGTGCACCATTGGCTCAACCCAGTCACCTACATGGTCACGCTTGACCACACTCGGGGTAGGCACAAGGCCTTTCACGTCAACATGATGAAGGCCCATCACGAACGTGAAGCCTGCGTCCTACTGGTCTGCAACCTGCCCGAGGACGGGGAGGAGGATCCCCTCCTGGACATGCTGGCCCAAGCCAAGGCCAATGGGTCCATTGAGGACATGGAGGTAAATGCCTCGCTAACCGCCTCCCAGCGGTTGCAGTTGCTGACCACTCTAGAACCCTTCCGGGCCGAGTTCACTAACTGACCCGGAAGGACCAAGTTGGCAGTCCATGAGGTGGACACCGGGAATCACGCCCCGTTACGGCGGACCCCTTATCGGATCTCTGAGGAGGTGCAGCAGATTATGCGCCAGGAGATCCATGAGATGTTGCAGCTGGGGGTGATCCGGCCGTCCAAAAGCGCGTGGGCCTCACCTGTAGTTCTCGTGCCCAAAAAGGATCGGACCACCCGGTTCTGCGTGGACTACAGGGGGCTCAACGCCATCACTACCTCTGACGCGCACCCAATGCCACGCATCGAGGATCTGCTGGAGCGTTTGGCGAATGCCAAGTACATATCCATCATGGATTTAAGCCGGGGATACTGGCAGATTCCCCTGAGCCCTGAGGCGCAGGAGAAATCCGCCTTTATCACCCCTTTTGGACTGTACGAGTCCACGGTCATGCCTTTCGGCATGAAGAATGCCCCTGCCACTTTTCAGCGGATGGTAAACCACCTGCTTCAGGGACTGGAGAAGTACACTGTGGCGTACCTGGACGACATTGCCGTCTTCAGTTCCACCTAGGAGGAACACCTTCAGCATCTCCAGGAGGTGCTCAAGCGTATTCGCCAGGCAGGTCTGACCATCAAGCCGGGGAAAATGCCAGATGGGCATGAGGGAGGTCCACTACCTGGGGCATCGGGTAGGCGGGGGTTCCATGAGTCCAGAGCCCGAGAAAGTGGACGCGATCGTGTCCTGGCCCACCCCCAGGACCAAAAAGCAGGTGAAGTCCTTCCTGGGCACTGCAGGGTACTATAGGCGTTTCGTACCGAACTATAGCACCATTGCCAAACCCTTGACGGACCTCACCAAGGGCGGTCTACCCCAAACAGTCAGCTGGACAGATGGCTGTGAGGCGGCATTCCGAGCTTTGAAAACAGCCCTGTGCAGCTCTCCTGTGCTGAAAGCCGTCGACAGCAGTCGGCCATTCCTGGTACAGACTGACGCCAGCGAATTTGGCCTCGGTGCTGTACTCAGCCAGGTTGATTCGGGGAACCAGGAGCACCCCGTGTTGTACCTGAGCTGGAAACTTCTGCCAAGGGAAGTGGCATACTCCACCATCGAGAAGGAGTGCCTGGCCATGGTCTGGGCGCTGCAACGTTTGCAGCCCTACCTGTACGGGCGCACCTTCAAGGTGGTCACCGACCACAACCCTCTGAGCTGGCTGCACACAGTGTTCGGAACCAATGGTAGGTTGCTACGCTGGAGCCTTGCCCTACAGCAGTATGATTTTGCCGTACAACACAAGAAAGACAGCGATCATGGGAATGCCGATGGGTTGTCACGACGTGGCGAACCCGCTGAGGTGCGCATGTCGGATTACCGGCAGGTCATGCCTCCTTAGCGCCCTCTAAGAGGGGGAGGTGTGATGGTACTGCAAGCTCCATATCCTGTGCTTCTCTAGAAGTCTCCACAGCTACTGCATTCATTAGGCTTTGCAGCCTGTGGGCTTCCCCCCCCCTTCAGCTCACTACACACTCTGTGTAATCTGATTCCAGGTGGCTAGCCCCCACAGGGAGGCCGGCTGAAAGTGGCTGACAAGCCACATGGTCTGTTCCTTTGTTGTATGGTAGTTATTCAAGATCAAAAATCTTGGCTCCTGTGTATGTTATAAGTATGCAATTTTCATATCTGCCAATTCATCGGTGAAACCAGGGATCAGTGAATTTTCTAAGCACTAGCACCAGCAGAACCTAAGAAACAGATTTCTGCTTAGCTGATCCACCCAGGCACTCTGCGTTTAGACTTAAATGCACGCCAGCATCTTGCGGAGTATAATGGTATGCTCTGCATCGCTGTAAGAGACGCCATCTCTAAGTTATGAAAGTTATTAGTTTTCTGAACTAAGATCACCACTTAGAGCAAGAGGAGGACCCTGGTAACTCCACCCCGTTTATGATGTCACGGCCACAGGTCTATAAGGTAGGGGCCAGGTATTCTGGCTCAGATCTGCCCTGGACACCAGACTTATAGCAGCTCTGTGATGCATTGTGATGTGTCTCCCCTCCCCCGACCGCATGGCTTGCCTACTATGATCTAAGAACTGTAAGTTGATCTTCCTTATGTTAATCCCTTTTATTTCTAATTGCATTGTACATAACGATATTGTCTCAGCTTGTTACATCTTTTTATCTTGTATAAACGCTGCCTGTTTTTTTAAGGAATAAACCTATAAAATTATTAGTTTGTTTCTCCTGCTCTATAAACGAATTTACACGTGCCTGAAGTACTACACTACTGTTTTGGGGTTGCTACGGACCCTCTTGATAAATTGTTCCAAGTAAACCGTAGCTGGTGGCAGCTTAAAAGAAGGGGTGTAAAGTGTTGACCTATGGGGTGGCGTTGGCAGTGACGGAGCGGGTTTTATAAGTGTATTGCCCGGCTGCGGCCCGGAGTAATTATAATTCCCTCACTGCAGCGTGCCCAATAGCCAGCACACATCCAAGTGACCCGTTCTGGCGACTAATTATCCTAGGTGCAGTTCCCTGACTGACCTGAGGGTAAGGGGGGCGCCAGAGAGCTGCAAGTTCCTAAGTGGAAGTGGGATAATTATAAATCCCTGCAGTTTACTGGGTCGGACGGCAGCAGCCGTCGTGTGTGTGCGCGTTTTCGTCACATTTGCGGCACGGAGGGATCACAAGCCGTGATACCCCGGGCTACCGTGTGGCGGACCGTGTGCACGTTTCATCACATAGATACACGGCTCAGCAGTCAGCATCACACAGGATAGGATTAGATACACGGCTCAGCAGACAGTATCACACAGGATGGGATTAGATACACGGCTCAACAGACAGTATCACACTGGAGAGGATTAGATACACGGCTCAGCAGACAGTATCACACAGGATAGGATTAGATACACGGCTCAGCAGGCAGTATCACACAGGATAGGATTAGACACATGGCTCAGCAGGCAGTATCTACTCAGCAGAGTAAGAGGATTAGATACACGGCTCAGCAGACAGTATCACACAGGAGAGGATTAGATACACGGCTCAGCAGTCAGCATCACACAGGAGGATAGGATTAGATACACGGCTCAGCAGACAGTATCACACAGGATAGAATTAGATACACGGCTCAGCAGTCAGCATCACACAGGATAGGATTAGATACACGGCTCAGCAGACAGTATCACACTGGAGGGATTAGATACACGGCTCAGCAGTCAGCATCACACAGGATAGGATTAAATACACGGCTCAGCAGACAGTATCACACAGGATGAGGATTAGATACACGGCTCAGCAGACAGTATCACACGGAAGGATTAGATACACGGCTCAGCAGACAGTATCACACAGGATAGGATTAGATCACATGGCTCAGCAGTCAGTATCACACAGGATAGATTAGATACACGGCTCAGCAGACAGTATCACACAGGATAGGATTAGATACACGGCTCAGCAGACAGTATCACACAGGATAGGATTAGATACACGGCTCAGCAGGCAGATCACACAGGATAGGATTAGATACACGGCTCAGCAAATGCCATCACCAGGATAGGATTAGATCTACGGCTAGCAGACAGTTCACACTGAGATGGATTAGATACACGGGCTCAGCAGTAGTATACAAGTGATTAGGATTAGCACTGGCTCAGCAGACAGTATCACACAGGATAGATTATCACGGCTCAGCAGAGATCACACAGGATAGGATTGATACACGGCCAGCAGACAGTCACATCACAGGATAGGATTAGATACACGGCTCAGCAGACAGCATTTCACACAGGATAGGATTAGATACACGGCTCAGAGGAGATCACACAGGATAGGATTAGATACACGGCTCAGCTAGACAGTATCACACTAGGAGAGGATCTAGATACACGGTGCAGCATAGACAGTGGTACCTCACAGTCAGATAGTTGATTAGTTACACTGGCTCAGCAGATCAGTATCACACAGGATAGATTGATACACGGCTCAGCAGACGTTCACACAGGATAGGATTAGTACACGGCTCAGCAGAAGTAATTCACACAGGATAGGATTAGATGATCCACAGGCTTTCAGCAGCAGTAATCACAGGATAGGATTAGATACTTGACGGGCTACAGGCTCACATAATGCCACTTAGCGCTAAGATTCATTATTCTAGGTATGATGTAATCATTTTTCATTTCAATTCGATGGTTTGCAAGTATACGCTACAGTGGCTACTTTTCTTCTTGTATGATATGAGTTGTGATCTAGGTTAGCACCTGTTCACACTGAATCAAATTTGGATGACGGTCATTTTGATATGTATCTACTCTGCCTGAGCACTCCACTGTGGCACAGGCCTTTAGATTACAGCAGGTTCCCATCACACTCACAGAGATGTAGATTTAGTCTGAAAGAGTCTAGTTCCATGCAGCAGACTATTCTAACAGAGGATGTAGGACGATTAGAACTTGACGTGGCTATCAGGCTCACATAATTTGGCCATCTTATGCTAAGACTTCTCAATTTTTCATATTCTAAGGTAATGATGTAATTCATTTTTCATATTTTTCATATTTCGTGTTTGCAAGCTATAGCGCTACAGTGTGCTACTTTTCTTCTTGTATGTATATGAGTGGTGACTCTAGGTTTAGCACCTGTTCACACTGAATCTAAGTTTGGATGTGACGGTCAGTTTTTTGATATGTATTCATTTACCTTCTGCCTGAGCACTCCACCTGGTGGTCACAGGCCTTTTAATTACAGCAGGTTCATCACCCTCCACAGAGATGTAGATTTTAGTCTGAAAGAGGATTCATAGGTTCCCATGCAGACAGACTTTTCTAAGCGAGGATAGGCATTAGTTAGGACCTGATATACGAGAAGAGCCTTGACGTGGCTATCAGGCTCACATAATTTGGCCATCTTATGCGCTAAGACTTCTCAATTTTTCATATTTCTAAGGTAATGATGTAATTCATTTTTCATATTTTTCATATTTCGTGTTTGCAAGCTATAGCGCTACAGTGTGCTACCTTTTCTTCTTGTATGTATATGAGTTGGTGACTCTAGGTTTAGCACCTGTTCACACTGAATCTAAGTTTGGATGTGACGGTCAGTTTTTTGATATGTATTCATTTACCTTCTGCTGAGCACTCCACCTGGTGGTCACAGGCCTTTTAATTACAGCAGGTTCATCACCCCTCCACAGAGATGTAGATTTTAGTCTGAAAAGAGGATTCATAGGTTCCCATGCAGACAGACTTTTCTAAAGCGAGGATAGGCATTAGTTAGGGACCTGATATACGAGAAGAGCCTTGACGTGGCTATCAGGCTCACATAATTTGGCCATCTTATGCGCTAAGACTTCTCAATTTTTCATATTTCTAAGGTAATGATGTAATTCATTTTTCATATTTTTCATATTTCGTGTTTGCAAGCTATAGCGCTACAGTGTGCTACCTTTTCTTCTTGTATGTATATGAGTTGGTGACTCTAGGTTTAGCACCTGTTCACACTGAATCTAAGTTTGGATGTGACGGTCAGTTTTTTGATATGTATTCATTTACCTTCTGCCTGAGCACTCCACCTGGTGGTCACAGGCCTTTTAATTACAGCAGGTTCATCACCCCTCCACAGAGATGTAGATTTTAGTCTGAAAAGAGGATTCATAGGTTCCCATGCAGACAGACTTTTCTAAAGCGAGGATAGGCATTAGTTAGGGACCTGATATACGAGAAGAGCCTTGACGTGGCTATCAGGCTCACATAATTTGGCCATCTTATGCGCTAAGACTTCTCAATTTTTCATATTTCTAAGGTAATGATGTAATTCATTTTTCATATTTTTCATATTTCGTGTTTGCAAGCTATAGCGCTACAGTGTGCTACCTTTTCTTCTTGTATGTATATGAGTTGGTGACTCTAGGTTTAGCACCTGTTCACACTGAATCTAAGTTTGGATGTGACGGTCAGTTTTTGATATGTATTCATTTACCTTCTGCCTGAGCACTCCACCTGGTGGTCACAGGCCTTTTAATTACAGCAGGTTCATCACCCCTCCACAGAGATGTAGATTTTAGTCTGAAAAGAGGATTCATAGGTTCCCATGCAGACAGACTTTTCTAAAGCGAGGATAGGCATTAGTTAGGGACCTGATATACGAGAGAGCCTTGACGTGGCTATCAGGCTCACATAATTTGGCCATCTTATGCGCTAAGACTTCTCAATTTTTCATATTTCTAAGGTAATGATGTAATTCATTTTTCATATTTTTCATATTTCGTGTTTGCAAGCTATAGCGCTACAGTGTGCTACCTTTTCTTCTTGTATGTATATGAGTTGGTGACTCTAGGTTTAGCACCTGTTCACACTGAATCTAAGTTTGGATGTGCCGGTCAGTTTTTTGATATGTATTCATTTACCTTCTGCCTGAGCACTCCACCTGGTGGTCACAGGCCTTTTAATTACAGCAGGTTCATCACCCCTCCACAGAGATGTAGATTTTAGTCTGAAAAGAGGATTCATAGGTTCCCATGCAGACAGACTTTTCTAAAGCGAGGATAGGCATTAGTTAGGGACCTGATATACGAGAAGAGCCTTGACGTGGCTATCAGGCTCACATATTTTGGCCATCTTATGCGCTAAGACTTCTCAATTTTTCATATTTCTAAGGTAATGATGTAATTCATTTTTCATATTTTTCATATTTCGTGTTTGCAAGCTATAGCGCTACAGTGTGCTACCTTTTCTTCTTGTATGTATATGAGTTGGTGACTCTAGGTTTAGCACCTGTTCACACTGAATCTAAGTTTGGATGTGCCGGTCAGTTTTTTGATATGTATTCATTTACCTTCTGCCTGAGCACTCCACCTGGTGGTCACAGGCCTTTTAATTACAGCAGGTTCATCACCCCTCCACAGAGATGTAGATTTTAGTCTGAAAAGAGGATTCATAGGTTCCCATGCAGACAGACTTTTCTAAAGCGAGGATAGGCATTAGTTAGGGACCTGATATACGAGAAGAGCCTTGACGTGGCTATCAGGCTCACATAATTTGGCCATCTTATGCGCTAAGACTTCTCAATTTTTCATATTTCTAAGGTAATGATGTAATTCATTTTTCATATTTTTCATATTTCGTGTTTGCAAGCTATAGCGCTACAGTGTGCTACCTTTTCTTCTTGTATGTATATGAGTTGGTGACTCTAGGTTTAGCACCTGTTCACACTGAATCTAAGTTTGGATGTGCCGGTCAGTTTTTTGATAAGGATTATATACACGGCTCAGCAGTCAGTATAACATAGGATAGGATTAGATACACCGCTCAGCAGTCAGTGTAACACAGGAGAGGATTAGATACACGGCTCAGCAGACAGTATCACATAGGATAGGATTAGAGTATCACATAGGATAGGATTAGATACACGGCTCAGCATTCAGTATCACACAGGATAGGATTAGATACACGGCTCAGCACTCAGTATAACATAGGAGAGGATTAGATACACGGCCCAGCAGTCAGTATCACACAGGATAGGATTAGATACACGGCTCAGCAGACAGTATCACACAGGATAGGATTAGATACACGGCTCAGCAGTCAGTATCACACAGGATAGGATTAGATACACAGCACAGCAGACAGTATCACACAGGAGAGGATTAGATACACGGCTCAGCAGACAGCATCACACAGGATAGGATTAGATACACAGCACAGCAGACAGTATCACACAGGAGAGGATTAGATACACGGCTCAGCAGTCAGTATCACACAGGATAGGATTAGATACACAGCACAGCAGACAGTATCACACAGGAGAGGATTAGATACACGGCTCAGCAGACAGCATCACACAGGATAGGATTAGATACGCAGCAGACAGTATCACACAGGAGAGGATTAGATACACGGCTCAGCAGACAGTATCACACAGGATAGGATTAGATACACGGCTCAGCAGACAGTATCACACAGGATAGGATTAGATACACGGCTCAGCAGACCGTACCACACAGGATAGGATTAGATACACGGCTCAAGAGATAGTATCACACAGGATAGGATTAGATACACGGCTCAGCAGACAGTATCACACAGGATAGGATTAGATACACAGCTCAGCAGACAGTATCACACAGGATAGAATTAGATACACGGCTCAGCAGACAGTATCACACAGGATAGGATTAGATACACAGCGCAGTAGACAGTATCACACAGGATAGGATTAGATACGCAGCTCAGCAGACAGTATCACACAGGATAGGATTAGATACACAGCTCAGCAGACTGTATCACACAGGATAGGATTAGATACACGGCTCAGCAGACAGTATCACATAGGATAGGATTAGATACACGGCTCAGCAGACAGTATCACACAGGAGAGGATTAGATACACGGCTCAGCAGACAGTATCACATAGGATATTATTAGATACACGGCTCAGCAGTCAGTATCACACAGGATAGGATTAGATACACGGCTCAGCAGACAGTATCACACAGGATAGGATTAGATACACGGCTCAGCAGACAGTATCACACAGGATAGGATTAGATACACGGCGCAGCAGACAGTATCACACAGGATAGAATTAGATACACGGCTCAGCAGACAGTATCACACAGGATAGGATTAGATACACGGCTCAGCAGACAGTATCACACAGGATAGGATTAGATACACGGCTCAGCAGATAGTAACACAGGATAGGATTAGATACACGGCTCAGCAGACAGTATCACACAGGATAGGATTAGATACACGGCACAGCAGACAGTATCACACAGGATAGGATTAGATACACGGCTCAGCAGACAGTATCACACAGGATAGGATTAGATACACGGCTCAGCAGTCAGTATCACACAGGATAGGATTAGATACACGGCTCAGCAGACAGTATCACACAGGATAGGATTAGATACACGGCTCAGCAGTCAGTATCACACAGGATAGGATTAGATACACAGCACAGCAGACAGTATCACACAGGAGAGGATTAGATACACGGCTCAGCAGACAGCATCACACAGGATAGGATTAGATACGCAGCAGACAGTATCACACAGGAGAGGATTAGATACACGGCTCAGCAGACAGTATCACACAGGATAGGATTAGATACACGGCTCAGCAGACAGTATCACACAGGATAGGATTAGATACACGGCTCAGCAGACCGTACCACACAGGATCGGATTAGATACACGGCTCAGCAGATAGTATCACACAGGATAGGATTAGATACACGGCTCAGCAGTCAGTATCACACAGGATAGGATTAGATACACAGCTCAGCAGACAGTATCACACAGGATAGGATTAGATACACGGCTCAGCAGACAGTATCACACAGGATAGGATTAGATACACGGCTCAGCAGACAGTATCACACAGGATAGGATTAGATACACGGCTCAGCAGACAGTATCACACAGGATAGGATTAGATACACGCCAGCAGACAGTATCACACAGGATAGATTAGATACACGGCTCAGCAGCAGTATCACACAGGATAGGATTAGATACACGCTCAGCAGACAGTATCACACAGGATAGGATTAGATACACGCTCAGCAGACAGTATCACACAGGATAGGATTAGATACACGCTCAGCAGAAGTATCACACACAGGATAGGATTAGATACACGGCTCAGCAGACAGTATCACACAGGATAGGATTAGATAACAGGCTCAGCAGACAGTATCACACAGGAAGGATTAGATACACGGCTCAGCAGACACGTATACACACAGAGAGATAGGAATTAGATACACGCTCAGCAGACAGTATCACACAGGATAGGATTAGATACACAGTGCAGCGTATCACACAGACAGTTAGATACAGCTCAGCGAATAAGGAGGATTAGATACAGGCTCAGCAGACAGTATCACACAGGATAGGATTAGATACACGGCTCAGCAGTCAGTATCACACAGGATAGGATTAGATACACGGCTCAGCAGACAGTATCACACAGGATAGGATTAGATACACGGCTCAGCAGACAGTATCACACAGGATAGGATTAGATACACGGCTCAGCAGACAGTATCACACAGGATAGGATTAGATACACGCTCAGCAGACAGTATCACACAGGATAGGATTAGATATGTCTCAGCAGACAGTATCACACAGGATAGGATTAGATACACGGCTCAGAATACAGTATCACACAGGAGAGGATTAGATACACGGCTCAGCAGACAGTATCACATAGGATAGGATTAGATATCACCATAGGAAGAGATTAGATACACGGCTCAGCATTCAGTATCACACAGGATAGGATTAGATACACGGCTCAGCACTCAGTATAACTAGGAGAGGATTAGATACACGGCCTGCAGTCAGTATCACACAGGATAGGATTAGATACACGGCTCAGCAGACAGTATCACACAGGATAGGATTAGATACACGGCTCAGCAGTCAGTATCACACAGGATAGGATTAGATACACAGCACAGCAGACAGTATCACACAGGAGAGGATTAGATACACGGCTCAGCAGACAGATCACACAGGATAGGATTAGATACGCAGCAGACAGTATCACACAGGAGAGGATTAGATACACGGCTCAGCAGACAGTATCACACAGGATAGGATTAGATACACGGCTCAGCAGACAGTATCACACAGGATAGGATTAGATACACGGCTCAGCAGACAGTACACACAGGATAGGATTAGATACACGGCTCAGCAGACAGTATCACACAGGATAGGATTAGATACACGGCTCAGCAGACAGTATCACACAGGATAGGATTAGATACACAGCTCAGCAGACAGTATCACACAGGATAGGATTAGATACACGGCTCAGCAGACAGTATCACACAGGATAGGATTAGATACACGGCTCAGCAGACAGTATCACACAGGATAGGATTAGATACACGGCTCAGCAGACAGTATCACACAGGATAGGATTAGATACACGGCTCAGCAGACAGTATCACACAGGATAGGATTAGATACACGGCATCAGCAGACAGTTATCACACAGGATAGGATTAGATACAGCTCAGCAGACAGTATCACAGGATAGGATTAGATACACGGCTCAGCAGACAGTATCACACAGGATAGGATTAGATACACGCTCAGCAGACAGTATCACACAGGATAGATTAGATACACGGCTCAGCAGACAGTATCACACAGGAGAGGATTAGATACACAGCTCAGCAGACAGTATCACACAGGATAGGATTAGATACACGGTCAGCAGAAGTATACACAGGATAGGATTAGATACACGGCTCAGCAGACAGTATCACACACGTATAGGGATTAGATACATGGCTCAGCAGACAGTATCACACAGGATAGGATTAGATACACGGCAAGCAGACAGTATCACACAGGATAGGATTAGATACACGGCTCAGCAGACAGTATCACACACAGGATAGGATTAGATACACGGCTCAGCAGACAGTATCACACAGGATAGGATTAGATACACGGCACAGCAGACAGTATCACACAGGATAGGATTAGATAACAGGCTCAGCAGACAGTATCACACAGGATAGGATTAGATACACGGCCAGCAGAGTATACACGGATAGGATTAGATACACGGCCAGCAGAAGTATCACACAGGATAGGATTAGATACACGGCTCAGCAGACAGTATCACACAGGATAGGATTAGATACATGGCTCAGCAGACAGTATCACACAGGAAGGATTAGATACACAGCTCAGCAGACAGTATCACACAGGAAGGATTAGATACACAGGCTCAGCAGACAGTATCACACAGGATAGGATTAGATACACAGCGCAGCAGACAGTATCGCACAGGATAGGATTAGATACACGGCTCAGCAGACAGTATCACACAGGAAGATTAGATACACGGCTCAGCAGCAGTATCACACAGGAAGGATTAGATACATGGCTCAGCAGACAGTATCACACAGGATAGATTAGATACACGCTCAGCAGACAGTATCACACAGGATAGGATTAGATACACGGCTCAGCAGACAGTATCACACAGGATAGGATTAGATACATGCTCAGCAGACAGTATCACACAGGATAGGATTAGATACACGGCTCAGAACAGTATCACACAGGAATAGTTAGATACACGCTCAGCAGACGTATCACATAGGATAGGATTAGATATCACATAGGATAGGATTAGATACACGGCTCAGCATCAGTATCACACAGGATAGGATTAGATACAAGGCTCAGCACCAGTATAACATAGGAGAGATTAGATCACAGGCAGCAGTCAGTATCACACAGGATAGGATTAGATACACGGCTCAGCAGACAGTATCACACAGGATAGGATTAGATACACGGCTCAGCAGTCAGTATCACACAGGATAGGATTAGATACACAGCTCAGCAGACAGTATCACACAGGAGGATTAGATACACGCTCAGCAGACAGATCACACAGGATAGGATTAGATACGCAGCAGCAGACAGTATCACACAGGAGGATTAGATACACGGCTCAGTAGACAGTATCACACAGGATAGGATTAGATACACGGCAGCAGACATATCACACAGGATAGGATTAGATACACGCTCAGCAGACAGTATCACACAGGATAGGATTAGATACACAGCTCAGCAGACAGTATCACACAGGATAGAATTAGATACACGCTCCAGCAGACAGTATCACACAGGATAGGATTAGATACCACGCAGTAGACAGTATCACACAGGATAGGATTAGATACCAGCTCAGCAGACAGTATCACACAGGATAGGATTAGATACACGCTCAGCAGACGTATCACACAGGATAGGATTAGATACACGGCTCAGCAGACAGTATCACACAGGATAGGATTAGATACACGGCTCAGCAGACAGTATCACACAGGAAGGATTAGATACACGCTCAGCAGACAGTATCACACAGGATAGGATTAGATTACACGGCTCAGCAGTCAGTATCACACAGGATAGGATTAGATACACGGCTCAGCAGACAGTATCACACAGGATAGGATTAGATACACGGCTCAGCAGACAGTATCACACAGGATAGGATTAGATACACAGCGCAGCAGACAGTATCACAGGATAGAATTAGATACACGGCTCAGCAGACAGTATCACACGGATAGGATTAGATACACGGCTCAGCAGACAGTATCACACAGGATAGGATTAGATACACGGCTCAGCAGATAGTAACACAGGATAGGATTAGATACACGGCTCAGCAGACAGTATCACACAGGATAGGATTAGATACACGGCACAGCAGACAGTATCACACAGGATAGGATTAGATACACGGCTCAGCAGACAGTATCACACAGGATAGGATTAGATACACGGCTCAGCAGACAGTATCACAAGGATAGGATTAGATACATGGCACAGCAGACAGTATCACAAAGATAGGATTAGATACATGGCTCAGCAGACAGTATCACACAGGATAGGATTAGATACACGGCACAGCAGATAGTATGACACAGGATAGGATTAGATACACGGCTCAGCAGATAGTAACACACAGGATGGATGTAACGGCTCAGATATAACAGGATAGTGATACACAGCGCAGCAGACAGTATCACACAGGATAGGATTAGATACACAGCGCAGCAGACAGTATCGCACAGGATAGGATTAGATACACGGCTCAGCAGACAGTATCACACAGGAAAGGATTAGATACACGGCTCAGCAGTCAGTAGCACACAGGAGAGGATTAGATACATGGCTCAGCAGACAGTATCACACAGGAGATGATTAGATACACGGCTCAGCAGACAGTATCACACAGGATAGGATTAGATACACGGCTCAGCAGACAGTATCACACAGGATAGGATTAGATACATGTCTCAGCAGACAGTATCACACAGGATAGGATTAGATACACGGCTCAGAATACAGTATCACACAGGAGAGGATTAGATACACGGCTCAGCAGACAGTATCACACAGGAAAGGATTAGATACACGGCTCAGGGACAGTATCACACAGAATAGGATAGATACACGGCTCAGCAGTCAGTCGGTATCTAGGGTACATATCGGGCAACTAAGCACCGCGCGCACCTAGTTACCCGATATGTACCCTGGATACCGACTCCCAACTTCTGCTGTAGAGCGCTGAGATCCGGTATCTAGGGTACATATCGGGTAACTAGGCGCCGCGCGGTGCTTAGTTACCCGATGTGTACATTGGATACCAGCGTGCTCGCTGGTCCTGATCGCTGGTGAGTCTGCCCATGTGACAGCTCACCAGCGATCAGCTAACGATGTCCCAGCGATCCCATCCACGTCGTATAGTTGGTGAGATCGCTGGGACATTGAACAGTGTGACGGGACCCTAACTGTCAATGAGACTTCTGCACCTCTTGATAGGTATTTTGTCCCACTCCTCAAGAGCAAACTGCTCCAGTTGTCTTTTGTTTGAAGGTTGCCTTTTCCAGACAGCATGTTTAAGCTCAATAGGATTTAAGTCAGGGCTCATAGAAGGCCACTTCAGAATAGTCCAATGTTTTCCTCTTAGCCATTCTTGGGTGTTTTTAGCTGTGTGTTTTGGGTCATTATCCTGTTGCAAGACCCATGACCTGAGACTGAGACCAAGCTTTCTGACACTGGGCAGCACATTTCTCTCTAGAATCCCTTCATAGTCTTGAGATTTCATTGTACCCTGCACAGATTCTACAGTCATGGCCAAAAGTTTTGAGAATGACACAAATATTATATTTTCACATGATCTGCTGCCCTCTGGTTTTTACGTGTGTTTGACAGATGTTTTTATCACAGACAGAAATATAATTGCAAACATATGAGTAAAAAAGCTTATATTGACAGTTAGAATGAGTTAATGCAGCAAGTCAATATTTACAGTGTTGACCCTTCTTCTTCAGGACCTCTGCAATTCTCCCTGGCATGCTCTCAATCAACTTCTGGACCAAATCCTGACTGATCGCAGTCCATTCTTGCACAATCAATGCTTTCATTTTGTCAGAATTTTTAGGTTTTTGTTTGTCCACCCGTCTCTTGATGATTGACCACAAGTTCTCAATGGGATTAAGATCTGGGGAGTTTCCAGGCCATGGACCCAAAATCTCTATGTTTTGTTCCCTGAGCCACTTAGTTATCACCTTTGCTTTATGGCAAGGTGCTCTATCATGCTGGAAAAGGCATTGTTGATCGCCAAACTGCTCTTGGAGGGTTGGGAGAAGTTGCTCTTGGAGGACATTCTGGTACCATTCTTTATTCATGGCTGGTTTTTAGGCAAGACTGTGAGAGCCGATTCCCTTGGCTGAGAAGCAACCCCACACATGAATGGTTTCAGGATGCTTAACAGTTGGCATGAGACAAGACTGGTGGTAGCGCTCACCTTGTCTTCTCCGAATGAGGCGTTTTCCTGATGTCCCAAACAATCGAAAAGGGGATTCATCAGAGAAAATAACTTTACCACAGTCCTCAGTAGTCCACTGCCTGTACCTTTTGCAGAATATCAGTCTGTCCTTGATGTTTTTTCTGGAGAGAAGTGGCTTCTTTGCTGCCCTCCTTGAGACCAGGTCTTGCTCCAAGAGTCTCCGCCTCACAGTGCGTGCAGATGCACTCACACCTGCCTGCTGCCATTCCTGAGCAAGCTCTGCACTGCTGGTAGCCCGATCCCGCAGCTGAAACACTTTGAAGAGACGGTCCTGGCGCTTGCTGGTCTTTCTTGGGCGCCCTGAAGCCTTTTTGGCAACAATGGAACCTCGCTCCTTGAAGTTCTTGATGATGCGATAGATTTTGGACTGAGGTGCAATCTTTCTAGCTGCGATACTCTTCCCTGTTAGGCCATTTTTGTGCATTGCAATGATGACTGCACGTGTTTCTTTAGAGATAACCATGGTTAACAGAAGAGAAACAATGATGCCAAGCACCAGCCTCCTTTTAAAGTGTCCAGTGGTGTCATTCTTACTTAATCATGACAGATTGATCTCCAGCCATGTCCTCATCAACACCCACACCTGTGTTAATGGAGCAATCACTGAAAAGAGGTTAGCTGGTCCTTTTAAGGCAGGGCTGCAATGATGTTGAAATGTGTTTTGGGGGATAAAGTTATTTTCTAGCCAAATATTGACTTTGCAAGTAATTGCTGTTAAGCTGATCACTCTTTATAACATTCTGGAGTATATGCAAATTGCCATTAGAAAAAGTGAAGCAGTAGACTTTGTAAAAATTAATATTTGTGTCATTCTCAAAACTTTTGGCCATGACTGTAGACACCCTGTGCCAACTGCTGCAAAGCAGCCCCAGAATATAAAAGAGCCTCCTCCATATTTCACAGTAGGGACAGTGTTCTTTTCTTGATATGCTTCATTTTTCCGTCTGTGAACATAGAGCTGATGTGCCTTACCTAAAAGTTCCATTTTTGTCTTATTTGTCCATTGGACATTCTCCGAAAAGCTTTGTGGCTTGTCAGCATGTAGTTTGGCAAATTCCAGTCTGGCTTTTTTATGATTTTTTTTCAACAATGGTGTCCTCCTTGGTCGTCTCCCATGAAGTCCACTTTGGCTCATACAATGACAGATGGTGCCAGGGCCGGCTCCAGGTTTTTATGGGCCCCGGACGAAAGAGTCTCAATGGGCCCCTTTAACACATACCACAATTCATGATCCACAGATACGGCAGAGAAATATAGGTATAGTACAATGCCAAATACTTCACTTACTTCATACATTACATGAGTTAAATCTATTGTAAATTCTACAATAGCTCAAAAGACAAACAGTATAGTCATCCATACAGTATTATGGACACCACATAGTGCGCCATACAGAATAATGAGCCCCATATAATGCTCCATATATAATGGGCCCCATATAATGCTCCATATATAATGGACCCTATAAGATGCTCCATATATAATAGGCCCCAAATGATGCTCCATATATATTGGGCCCCATATGATGTTCCATATATAATGGGCCCCATATGATGCTCTTGTATATGATAGGCCCAATATATGATGCTTCAGTGCATGATGGACCCCATATAATGCTTCATATATAATGGACCTATATATGATGCTCCAGTATATAATGGGCCCCATATCTGATGCTCCAGTGTATGATTGGCCCCATATAATGCTCCATACATAATGGTCCCCATATATGATGCTCCAGTGTATGATAGACCCCATGTAATCTCCATATATGATGCTCCAGTGTATGATGTGCCCCATATATGATGCTCCAGTGCATGATGTACCCCTTATATGATGCTCCAGTGTATGATGGGTCCCATATATGATGCTCCAGTGCATGATGTACCCCATATATGATACTCCAGTGTATGATGGGCCCTATATGATGGTCTTCATATACTGCGCCAAACAAAAAAAAAAAAAAATGAAATACTCACCTCTCCTCTGCTCGAGTCACCAGCCCCCGGTACTGGCACAGGCACCGGGCCCCCATAGCATGCCGGTGTCCCTGACTGTGAGTGGGCCCCCGCCTGCTCAGGGCCCCAGCACTTGCCGGGTGCGCCGGGTGCTGACGCCGGCCCTGGATGTTACGATCTGACACGGATGTTCCTTGAGCTTGAAGTTCACCTTTAATCTGTTTAGAAGTTTTTCTGGGCTCTTTTGTTACAATTCGTATTATCCGTCTCTTTGATTTGTCATCAATTTTCCTCCTGCGGCCACGTCCAGGGAGGTTGGCTACAGTCCCATGGAGCTTATATTTCTGAATATGTGCAACTGTAGTCACTGGAACATCAAGCTGCTTGGAGATGGTCATATAACTTTTACCTTTAACATGTTCGTCTATTATTGTCTTTCTAATCTCCTGAGGCAACTCTTTCCTTCGCTTCCTCTGGTCCTTGTTGAGTGTGATACACACCATGTCACAAAAAAGCACAGTGAGTATCTGTAGCCCTCTATACAGGCCCACTCACTGATTCCAACATTGTAGACACCTGGGATGCTAAAAAGTGGACACACCTTGATTTAACATGTCCCTTTTGTCACATTATTTTCAGGGGTACCATCATTTCTGTCCAGGCCTATTTCATGAGTTTTATTTTTAAAAAAATTATTTGGAAGCATGGTTGAAAAGCAATGTCTGACTCATTTGTTCATTATCATAGATTTTCTAGTTATTATTGCTTTTGTCAGATTCAAGTTATTTCTGTGACCATTGTGGGTTTTTCTGTTATTAAAGGGGTTGTCCACCCAGTGCTGACGTCACGACAAGTGAGGCGTGAATCAGTGCTGGGTCCCCGCGATGGCTGCTGGGTTGTGGGCGGGGTTACCCCCCGCGTCACACCCAGCATCCACCGAGCGCTTTCTCAATGAATGGGCGCACGGTGGATGTCGGGTGTGACGCAGGGGGATAACCCCACCCACAGCCTGGCAGCCAGAGCGGAAGGAGGAAGAGGGACCCCGGCTGCTGAAGCAAGAGCCGGCTGCAGCCGGGGGTCACGTGCTGAATGTGAGCGGCCAGCGATAGCGCCGCTCACAGGCAGTATAGGCAATGTGAGGTATTTACAAAATTCAGTATGGGCCCTGGGGGGGATACATTGGAGGGTTAATTTAAAGTAGTGGACAACCCTTTAAACGAGGGGGTACCAACAATTTTGACCACGTGTGTACACACACACACACACACACACCATGTGACGTAGTCCTGGAGCCGGAGTCAGGGTCCTATTGGAGCGCCTCAAAGGGCCATGGGGTACTCTGACCCGGGTTGGGCGGTTCTTAAAGGGGAAGTGTCATGACAGCAGTGACCCGGTCCGTGGCCCTGGGCGTCCAATAAAAATGATGAAAATGTAAAAATAAAAGTTATGGGGGATAGGGAAATAGTTTGTGATGCCACCCATGGTATTCGGCAATAAAGGTGTTAGCCAACGCTGCTTAAGAGACTACTGGGGCTGTTGGTGATGTAGCAGAGTTGTTACAGCTTTCCACGGGTAGAGCTAAGCCCCAGGGCAGTTAAGATAGTTAAGATGTTGAAGATTATGGTGATTATTGTGGTGAAGGGCAGATGATGCAGCAAATAATTCTGAGGACAAAGCAGTCTTTTCAGTTTACTCACAGTTATTTGGTACAATCCCTAGCCGGGGTGCTGTGTCCTCTGGGTAGGTGGTCCAGACAGCTCTCAGGTAATTTGGGGTACATCGTGTCAGAACCCCATTCAGATGTTCCTTTCCTGGCCGTCTCTCTGCGCTGGCTCCCTCCTCTCCTGCCCTGCGCCTTAACACAGTGTCCCAAGCCAGCAGCCTCGGATCTTGTCGTGGGACGTGCTCTAGGTCCCTTTGATCCTATCTGGCTGCCTTTTCAGCGAATGTGTGTGGATGCGGCTGCAGCACATGCAGACACTGCAGCCTCCGGTTAGTCCTTAGTTTCTCCACTAGACTGGGGCCGGTCCCCTTACTGCGACCTAGTCCCTCCACCCAACTACAGTCGGCAAGGATTATAGGCCCCACGGGTGGATTTCTCACTACCCGTGCTCCTAGCAACCCTTCTTCCTCCCTCTGGAGTCACTCTCTCTGTCTCCTTCGTCCTTCCTCTCTTCTCTCACTTTAGTCTGGGGACGAGCTCCTTGCTCTTTCAATCCCCTTTGTCGACTCTCTCTGGTCTCTCAGACCACAGCACACTCCACTCCCTGACTCCTCCCCACCTTCCTTTCTCCACCCACACCCTCTACCCAGTCCCTCCCTGCGCCTGAGAGGTTTGATGTTGGATGTAAGTGTGGGGTGTCCTGGGCAGTGCCCCCTCCTTACCCGAGAGCGGAGTACCACACCTCTGGCTGAGGTGCAGCACCTCTGTGGCGACTGGACCCTCAGGGGCACCACATACCCCCCCTGTTAAACACAGCACGTCCTCGGGCTGGAACAGAACAAACAATGTTATGACATGCAAACATTTTTCTGCATATGCATTTTAACAGGTAAAAGTTAAACAGGAACTCTTCTTCCCTTTATGGGAGGCACTTTCACTTGAACGTTACATAAAACTACTTTGTATATTTAAATATAACTTCAATAAAATTATAAACCTTCTGGAATTATGAAAATAGCTTTACCATCAATAAAAACTATCTCAAATATGCAATATAGCTCTTCTCTATAAATAGAAACTATCTGAGCATTAAATATAACTTTACTATCAATAAAACTTTTCTTTTCAAATGCAACAAAGTTCAGTAACATCCCGAACCGGGGTATTCTTCTTCTTTTTCTTAGTGCAAGGTGGGGAACCGTCTCAAACCCTCAACGTAGGCCCAGGGCGTGGCTACAGGGCATAGCAGGTCAACTCGTTGGACCACTCTTTCGGCCACGCCAGACGGTTTTTGTTCTGTGGTCTGTTGCAGACTGTAGAGTGTCCTACTTGCACTCTACAAGGCTTTATGTAAAACCAATATGGAGCACATTAAGAAGTGCTAACTATGTACAATTAAGTTCTGATCACTCACTATCCATGATTCTATCATCCTTTTAAACTTTAACTTTAACGAGACTTACCAGGGAGAATAACTCTTTCAACTATTTACAGTCCCATACTGCTACTTTTCTATGATCTCTGCTGCCAGGCGTCATGCTCCTCATCCTCCTTCTCCCACTTGAGTGCTAGCTGTTGGTTGTATTCCTCCCAGCTGAGGACTTCTATGTGAGACCCCTCTGGTTGGGCCTCCCCAGGGAACCTGATCATTTCAGTTCCCGGGTTTTCCCAGCGGAACACCACTTTCTCCGCGCTCCCCTCCAGGGGCATACAACCCCTGGAAAAATTATGGAATCACCAGCCTTGGAGGATGTTCATTCAGTTGTTTTATTTTGTTGAAAAAAACTGATCACAGACATGGCACAAAACTGAAGTCATTTCAAATGGCAACTTTCTGGCTTTAAGAAACACTAAAAGAAATCAGGAACAAATAATGTGGTAGTCAGTAATGTTTTTTTTTTTCACCAAGCATAGGGCAAAAATTATGGAATCACTCAATTCTGAGGGAAGAAATTATGGAATCATGAAAAACAAACAAACAAAAAACACTCCAACACATCTCTAATATTTTGTTGCACCACCACTGGCTTTTACAACAGGCATGGACTTAATGAGTGTCAAACAGTACTCTTCATCAATCTGGCTCCAACTTTCTCTGATTGCTGTTGCCAGATCAGCTTTGCAGGTTGGAGCCTTGTCATGGACCAGTTTCTTCAACTTCCACCAAAGATTTTCAATTGGATTGAGATCCAGACTATTTTCAGGCCATGACATTGACCCTACGTGTATTTTTTCAAGGAATGTTTTCACAGTTTTTGCTATGTGGCAGGATGCATTATCATCTTGAAAAAATGATTTCTTAAACCCTCAAACATCCTTTCAATTGATGGGATAAGAAAAGTGTCCAAAATATCAACATAAACTTGCGCATTTATTGAAGATGTAATGACAGCCATCTCCCCAGTGCCTTTACCTGACATGCAGCCCCATATCATCAATGACTGTGGAAATTTGCATGTTCTCTTCAGGCAGTCATCTTTATAAATCTCATTGGAACGGCATCAAACAAAAGTTCCAGCATCATCACCTTGCCCAATGCAGATTCGCGATTCATCACTGAATATGACTTTCATCCAGTCATCCATAGTCCATGATTGCTTTTCTTTAGCCCATTGTAACCTTGTTTTTTTCTGTTTAAGTGTTAATGATGGCTTTTGTTTAGCTTTTCTGTATGTAAATCCCATTTCCTTTAGGTGGTTTCTTACAGTTCGGTCACAGACGTTGACTCCAATTTCCACCCATTCGTTCCTCATTTGTTTTGTTGTTCATTTCCTGTTTTGGAGACATATTGCTTTACGTTTCCGGTCTTGACGCTTTGATGCCTTCCTTGGTCTACCAGTATGTTTGCCTTTAACCACCTTCCCATGTTGTTTGTATTTGGTCCAGATTTTAGACACAGCTAACTGTGAATAAACAACATCTTTTGCAACATTGCGTGATGATTTACCCTCTTTTAAGAGTTTGATAATCCTCTCCTTTGTTTCAATTGACATCTCTCATGTTGGAGCCATGATTCATGTCAGTCCACTTGGTGCAACAGCTCTCCAAGGTGTGATCACTCCTTTTTAGATGCAGACTAACAAGCAGATCTAATTTGATGCAGGTGTTAGTTTTGGGAATGAAAATTTACAGGGTGATTCCATAATTTTTTTCCCCTCAGAATTGAGTGATTCCATAATTTTTGCCCTATGCTTGGTTAAAAAAATAACCATTACTAAGTACCACATTATTTGTTCATGATTTCTTTTAGTGTTTCTTAAAGCCAGAAATTTGCCATTTGAAGTGACTTCAGTTTTGTGCCATGTCTGTGATGTTTTTTTTTTCAACAAAATAAAAACTGAATGAACATCCTCCAAGGCTGGTGATTCCATAATTTTTGCCAGGGGTTGTACCTGTGGGCTTCAGCGGGACCTACAGGTGATCCTCGATGCCTGATGTCTGGTCCCAGGCTAGATTACGGTAAATAAACCTCAAAATTAATTCTTTATTGATTAAAAACTATTTAAAGGTAAACACCCCAATCATGAAAAAACACACCAAGCAAAAAAAGTGTACAAAAACCCAATAAAAGACTAAGGGGTGGGCTAAACAAACCCTAGTATAGATCTTAGGCTGATATCTACCTTGCCGCGGAGGTTGGCACCCTAGGGGGAACGATGGTTTTTGGCGCCCCCGTTCAACGTAGTCTGTCCCTAGGTGCCCTATTAATTACTAGTGCCACTAAGGGTACCTCTACCCAGATGCTAAGGGGGCCCCTATAGATAAACAATGATAATGGCTGGCACTAATAGGACCCTAATCCCCTTATAATAAAAGCATGAAATGAGGGGCAAGAATGGGACATTATAAGACAGTTGCCGATGATACCCAATCGGTTGATAATGGACCGACAGCAATATATACAGTTATTTAAAGAAGTTGCATAAAATTCACCTCCGGTCGTTATCACTTTAAGTGAATTAAATTTATAGTGAAAAAAGCAACTATAAATATTTTTGTCAATTCTAGCAAATATTTCTATTGATATGGCTCATATTGCAAACAAATGAGAAACATCACGATAACCATTTCTCAAAAAAGGCCACAATCGCCAAATAGAATGACAATAGGAATTGCTGGTATCATGATTTGATATATACGGTACTTATCTGCCCATTGCCCCTCATTCAAACATCAGAACACCTCAACGCGTTTCGCCCATCTGGCTCATCAGGAGGCTTGTGTAGTGACAGCATGTGCCAAGGTGTATAGCGATATAGACGCCGATGCCCTGTATCTCCGCTTTTTAAAATTACCGTCATGGACACTCCCATCTGCGTCACGGACCGGAAGTTCCACATTAGCATATTAACATATCAATGTCCCTGTTGCTGATGATAATGTTATATTGTTCAAAATCGATACTGACTCGATGTACGACCTTTAATATTAATACCAATCTCTATATCCCTCATATTATTGTGAAATTAATTCAACAATGATAGGGACAGCGTCTTTACTGTGGGTGCCGATACCTCATTTCCGGTATATCACCGGACATGACGTGTAACCCACTCGATTCAATACGGGCCCATATTGCGCATGTCACCTGTTACGGAAGAAAACAGAGCACTTCCGGGTTATCCTCCATTATACACCCGGAACTATGCAGCTTAATAGAATTAGATGCTGTCCGCATTGCGCATGTCCAAACGTGTATTTCGGAGTTTTTGAATGCAGTATTAAAAAATCATTGTTTGGTCATTTGAACTGCATTTGTAAGAAAGGTATATGTTGTCGATTTATGGGTAAGTATCTAAGAATCTCATTTACCATCAGCCATCCGTCGATAATTCATTAATAGAATGATAATAATACCATAGAGTTCTATAGTCAGGCATTATCACAATTTATTTAATAATGGATAGCCCATACTAAGCAGGGACATACAATGCGGTTCCGGAGAAATAATGATAAGTAAATGATCCATAAATAATCATGGGTCCACCACTTAGATCAGTGGAACAAAGAACAACATCTGAAATGGACCAATTCTGTACAGTTGCCCAATGAATCCATCATTGAGAAGAAGGCTAGTATTAAACAAAACAGGCATATGATATTTGTTCATTAATGCCTTTGGGCACTAACGACTCCATTCTGAACGTCCACTCGCATTCCCTTCTTAAGATAGTCTTATCAATGTCACCGCCTCTAGGGTTACTCATGACAACTTCAATTATCATAAACCTGATCTCATCTAAGTCACCATTGTGGCAACTCCACATATGTTTTGCCAAGGTGGTATCTCTTTTATTACGTATATCGCCCACGTGTTCCCCGACTCTCCTCCTAAATTCCCTTTTTGTTTTCCCAATGTAATCTTTGGGACACGAGCAGGTGGCCATATAGACCACCCCAGTCGATTTGCAGTTAGAAAAATTTCTCTGGTAAAAAGATTTACCCGTGGAGGAGCTCCGGAACACCTTATTTGGCTGCATTAATCTACAGAACTGGCAATTACCACATCTATAAAAACCACAGGGTCTCCTATCCAGCCAAGTCCCTGTAGCTTTAGGCCTCCGATATTGGCTGTGTACCAACATATCCTTTAAGGATCGCCCCTTTCTAAATGTAACCAGGGGACGGTCCCCTATCACCCCTTTAAGATCTGGATCCATTTTGAGGACATCCCAATGTCTTGTGAGAATTTCCCTAATCATACGATGTTGCTGATCATACGTTCCAATGACCCTGATTTCATCAGTTAGTGTCTCCTTCCTGCATTTCTGCAATAGGGATTTTCGATCTTCTTTCTTAGCAAACTCTAAAGCAGCATTAATGACATGTTCTGGATATTCTTTCTCCCTAAACCTATTAAACATGTCTCTTGATTGACCTTGGAAGGTTCTGAGATCGGAACAGTTCCTCCTAAGACGGAGGAACTGTCCTTTTGGGATTCCTCTCTTCAATGGGACAGGGTGATGACTGCGCCAATGTAAAAGGCTGTTGGTACTAGTGGGTTTCCGGTAGATACTGGTAGCCAATCCCCCGTTTCCCTCCTTGTAGATGATTATATCCAAAAATGCAATCCTATCTTTATTTATCTCTGATGTGAAACTAAGTCCAATCCCATTGATATTCAATTCACTAACAAACGTATTAAATTCATCCTTTGTCCCTGTCCAAACAATCAGAATATCATCTATATATCTATACCAGATAGATATTTTTTCCTGCCACCAATTATTTTCACCTCCAAATACCACGGTACTTTCCCACCAGCCCAGGAACAAGTTCGCATACGATGGGGCACAAGAATTCCCCATTGCTGTTCCCCTGAGCTGGTGGTACTGTTTCCCGTTGAAAGTAAAGATATTATGTGTCAAAAGAAATTTCAAGATGGACAGGACAAATCCATTATGTTCACTACATGTAACAGATCTTTGCCTCAGATGGTATTCAACTCCCTGTATACCGCATGAATGTGGGATGTTACTATACAAGGCCTCCACATCTATTGATGCTAACCATGCCCCTTCTTCAATGTGGAGCCCCTCTAATTTTTGCAAGAGGTCAGAAGTATCTTGAAGATAAGAGGGCAGTGATATCACAAAAGGATGTAGAATCTTGTCAACATAGACTCCACAATTTTGAGTCAGGGAATGGACTCCTGAGACAATAGGTCGCCCCTTCAAAGGATTAAGGCCCTTATGTATCTTAGGTAAGGTGTAAAAAGTTGCCATTACTGGATATTTCGGTAACAAGAAATCGTATTCGTTTTTTGAGATTAGTCTACCTACAAAGGCTCCATCCAACAATTGTTTTAGTTCATTTCTAAAGAGTGGGGTAGGATCCTGCTCCAAAATCTCATATGTACTACTATCCTGGAGCATAGTTAGACACATTTTACAATAACCCCCATGATCCAAAATGACCAGATTTCCCCCTTTATCCGAGGGTTTTATAATTATCTGGTCATTTTTTCTCAGAATTTCCAGGGCTATTTTCTCCTCTTCAAGGAGATTATCTCCAAGACCTTGATCATATGTTCTTATCTTTTTGAGGTCCCTTTCAACCAATTGTAGAAAAATATCTATATTATCCACATACGTCTGTGGTGGCATGCGATCACTTTTATTTCTCAGGCCAGTGAAGGGGCCTCTACCTTCAATTGGGTTGGCTTCATTTTCACGTAAAAGGCCCATAAGGGCCTGATAACCCTCCAAATCATCTCTACATAATCCTTGCTGATAACATTCCTCAAGGCTATTGTGTAGAAAGAATTTCTTCCATTTCAATTTTCTACAAAATAAGTTCATATCTTTAACCCACTCAAAACAATTATAGCGGTTTGTTGGTACAAAATTAAGACCTCTGGACAGGATGCTAAGATCATTGTTTGACAGGGCACACGAGGAGAGGTTAACAATCTGTCCCCTCATTAGTTGTATTTTGTTCTGAGGTAATATCCTGTCCTCGCCCCCTGTTCCAAAAAAGAGGTAGAAGAGGAAGAGGAAGGCATAGCTGATAAGGGCGCTGGAGCAGGTGTTGGGACAGAGGCACTGTATCTCTCCTCTCTCCCTCCTCTCCCCTGTATCCCCCTCCTCCCATATCTCCCCCTTGTGTTTTGCCATCTTTGTTTGGGTATAGCACCCCCAAATGAGTATATTCCTCCAGTAGAGGTATCGGTCCTCTCTGTATCTGAGGTATCGATGTCTGATGATGAGGGTTCAGACTGTCTTTCCCTCTGAAAATTGAAAATATTATTCTCAGAGAAATCTTTCAGATCTCTCTGAAATTGTAGATGTTTCCTCTCTTTTATCAAAGATTGATATTTCTCAATTGATGTTTGTAGGAGCCCTTCCCTCCTATTGAAATCTGAATCTGATTTGTGTTTAAGGACACGTTCAATAAGTTTATTCAAATTCACAGTACACTTATCAAATACCTTCTTCTCTTCATTCAATAAGATTTGCATGAATCTCAGGGATGACTCAATAGATTCCTTCATCCATAAGTTCATCAAATCCGGAGAGGCAATTCTTGGGGATGGGTTAATATTAATTCTTAAACCTCTTGGAATAATTCGATTTTTTAAATAATTTTCCAATGTTCTAATTTCCCACCATGATTTGAGATACTCTTTATATCCCCCATACACCTCATTGAAAAGATTTTTTAGAGTTAGAGGACCTGTACCATTCTCTTGTATACCACCAACGTTAAATGCCTGATTGGCGTCTTCTAGCCATAGATCAGAATTAATAGGGCCTGTCAAGAAACTGGCCATAACAAACTTGAATTACAATAATGGATTTGTCCTGTCCATCTTGAAATTTCTTTTGACACATAATATCTTTACTTTCAACGGGAAACAGTACCACCAGCTCAGGGGAACAGCAATGGGGAATTCTTGTGCCCCATCGTATGCGAACTTGTTTCTGGGCTGGTGGGAAAGTACCGTGGTATTTGGAGGTGAAAATAATTGGTGGCAGGAAAAAATATCTATCTGGTATAGATATATAGATGATATTCTGATTGTTTGGACAGGGACAAAGGATGAATTTAATACGTTTGTTAGTGAATTGAATATCAATGGGATTGGACTTAGTTTCACATCAGAGATAAATAAAGATAGGATTGCATTTTTGGATATAATCATCTACAAGGAGGGAAATGGGGGATTGGCTACCAGTATCTACCGGAAACCCACTAGTACCAACAGCCTTTTACATTGGCGCAGTCATCACCCTGTCCCATTGAAGAGAGGAATCCCAAAAGGACAGTTCCTCCGTCTTAGGAGGAACTGTTCCGATCTCAGAACCTTCCAAGGTCAATCAAGAGACATGTTTAATAGGTTTAGGGAGAAAGAATATCCAGAACATGTCATTAATGCTGCTTTAGAGTTTGCTAAGAAAGAAGATCGAAAATCCCTATTGCAGAAATGCAGGAAGGAGACACTAACTGATGAAATCAGGGTCATTGGAACGTATGATCAGCAACATCGTATGATTAGGGAAATTCTCACAAGACATTGGGATGTCCTCAAAATGGATCCAGATCTTAAAGGGGTGATAGGGGACCGTCCCCTGGTTACATTTAGAAAGGGGCGATCCTTAAAGGATATGTTGGTACACAGCCAATATCGGAGGCCTAAAGCTACAGGGACTTGGCTGGATAGGAGACCCTGTGGTTTTTATAGATGTGGTAATTGCCAGTTCTGTAGATTAATGCAGCCAAATAAGGTGTTCCGGAGCTCCTCCACGGGTAAATCTTTTTACCAGAGAAATTTTTCTAACTGCAAATCGACTGGGGTGGTCTATATGGCCACCTGCTCGTGTCCCAAAGATTACATTGGGAAAACAAAAGGGAATTTAGGAGGAGAGTCGGGGAACACGTGGGCGATATACGTAATAAAAGAGATACCCCCTTGGCAAAACATATGTGGAGTTGCCACAATGGTGACTTAGATGAGATCAGGTTTATGATAATTGAAGTTGTCATGAGTAACCCTAGAGGCGGTGACATTGATAAGACTATCTTAAGAAGGGAATGCGAGTGGACGTTCAGAATGGAGTCGTTAGTGCCCAAAGGCATTAATGAACAAATATCATATGCCTGTTTTGTTTAATACTAGCCTTCTTCTCAATGATGGATTCATTGGGCAACTGTACAGAATTGGTCCATTTCAGATGTTGTTCTTTGTTCCACTGATCTAAGTGGTGGACCCATGATTATTTATGGATCATTTACTTATCATTATTTCTCCGGAACAGCATTGTATGTCCCTGCTTAGTATGGGCTATCCATTATTAAATAAATTGTGATAATGCCTGACTATAGAACTCTATGGTATTATTATCATTCTATTAATGAATTATCGACGGATGGCTGATGGTAAATGAGATTCTTAGATACTTACCCATAAATCGACAACATATACCTTTCTTACAAATGCAGTTCAAATGACCAAACAATGATTTTTTAATACTGCATTCAAAAACTCCGAAATACACGTTTGGACATGCGCAATGCGGACGGCATCTAATTCTATTAAGCTGCATAGTTCCGGGTGTATAATGGAGGATAACCCGGAAGTGCTCTGTTTTCTTCCGTAACAGGTGACATGCGCAATATGGGCCAGTATTGAATCGAGTGGGTTACACGTCATGTCCGGTGATATACCGGAAATGAGGTATCGGCACCCACAGTAAAGACGCTGTCCCTATCATTGTTGAATTAATTTCACAATAATATGAGGGATATAGAGATTGGTATTAATATTAAAGGTCGTACATCGAGTCAGTATCGATTTTGAACAATATAACATTATCATCAGCAACAGGGACATTGATATGTTAATATGCTAATGTGGAACTTCCGGTCCGTGACGCAGATGGGAGTGTCCATGGCGGTAATTTTAAAAAGCGGAGATACAGGGCATCGGCGTCTATATCGCTATACACCTTGGCACATGCTGTCACTACACAAGCCTCCTGATGAGCCAGATGGGCGAAACGCGTTGAGGCGTTCTGATGTTTGAATGAGGGGCAATGGGCAGATAAGTACCGTATATATCAAATCATGATACCAGCAATTCCTATTGTCATTCTATTTGGCGATTGTGGCCTTTTTTGAGAAATGGTTATCGTGATGTTTCTCATTTGTTTGCAATATGAGCCATATCAATAGAAATATTTGCTAGAATTGACAAAAATATTTATAGTTGCTTTTTTCACTATAAATTTAATTCACTTAAAGTGATAACGACCGGAGGTGAATTTTATGCAACTTCTTTAAATAACTGTATATATTGCTGTCAGTCCATTATCAACCGATTGGGTATCATCGGCAACTGTCTTATAATGTCCCATTCTTGCCCCTCATTTCATGCTTTTATTATAAGGGGATTAGGGTCCTATTAGTGCCAGCCATTATCATTGTTTATCTATAGGGGCCCCCTTAGCATCTGGGTAGAGGTACCCTTAGTGGCACTAGTAATTAATAGGGCACCTAGGGACAGACTACGTTGAGCGGGGGTGCCAAAACCATCGTTCCCCCTAGGGTGCCAACCTCCGCGGCAAGGTAGATATCAGCCTAGGATCTATACTAGGGTTTGTTTAGCCCACCCCTTAGTCTTTTATTGGGTTTTTGTACACTTTTTTTGCTTGGTGTGTTTTTTCATGATTGGGGTGTTTACCTTTAAATAGTTTTTAATCAATAAAGAATTAATTTTGAGGTTTAATTATAAATATGATTTTTGATGATTGACATACCTCCTGCATTATATTATATATATTAGATTACGGTAAACCCAGCCAAGTTTGGAGGCTTTCGGGGTTGTAAGTGGACCCACTAAAGTCCCTTCGGTCACGGGGGCAGAGTCAGTTACAGTACCTGCTATTGTTGCCTCTCCGGTGCCGGTCTCCTCCTCCTCCGCTGGGGTCGGGGACTCTGGTTGCCGGATGGGACGCTGCTCCTCTATCTTTATCTTCCCTAGCAGGGCCTTATTTCCATCAGCTGAGTGCTCAGGAGCTGGCGGCTCAGCTCCTCCACCTGAGCTCCAAGGAATTCCGATATCTATGGGTGTTGGCTGGTTCGGGTCCTCATACCGTCAGCTGGGGGAGTCCTCTGCTTCCACCGCATGCTCCGGGTCACTACTGCTCACTATCTTGACGTCCGGGTTCCTTGAGACATCCACGTGTTGTTCTCGATCTTTCTCCCTCGTGGGTGGGCCTTCTTCATTCTGATCCCGCCATCTCAGATCAGGAGGCGGATGTCTCTTGCTGACGTTCTCGTAGCATAGAAGTATTTGCAGTGGGTGGGCATGGACTTTGCGCCTCACGGCCGGATTCCGCCCAGGACAACACGCCTTTCTCTTCCCGCGTGCTGTGTCACACAATAATGGCGGCAATTTTTCAGTTCACTAAAGTCTTTGGCACACAGGACCCGGCAATGCCGGGGTATGTATCCTGTTCGTGATGCCAAATTGGAGTGCCCCAAAGGGCCGTGGGGTACTCAGACCTTGAGCGGTTCTTAAAAGGAAAGTGTCACGGCAGCAGTGACCAGGTCCATGGCCATGGACGTCCTATAAAAATGATGAAAATGTAAAAATAAAAGTTATGGGGAATGGTTTGTGATGCCACCTGTGGTATTCGGCAATAAAAGGTGTCAGCCAACACTGCTTAAGGCTGTTGGTGATGCAGCAGAGTTGTTACAGCTCTCCACGGGTAGAGCTAAGCCCCAGGGCAGTTAAGATGTTGAAGATGATAGTGGTGGTTGTGGTGCAGGGCAGATAACGCAGTAAATAATTCTGAGGACACAGCGGGGTGCAGTCTTTCAAGTTTACTCACAGTTCTTTGGTACAATCCCCAGCCAGGGTGCTGTGTCCTCTGGGTAGGTGGTCCAGACAGCTCTCAGGTAATTTGGGGTACATCGTGCCAGAACCCCTTCAGATGTTCCTTTCCTGGCTGTCTCTCTGAACTGGCTCCCTCCTGTTGTGAATGGGTTTGAGATGAGTTCTGAGCAGAGGCTCCCTCTGGTGGTTACAAGTGGTGCTAGTCTGTCCAGTGAAGATTGTGAGGACTGGGAATCAGGTGTTACTGATTGGTCTTATATAAGGGAGTCACCTTCCCATCAGGGTTGCCAGTGATCAATTGTTCTGGTCTGGATCCTTTATTCCTGTTTCCCTTGTAGCCTGCTGTGTCGTGTCTGCATCTCCTGCTAACAGATAAGACATTTTCTTCTTTTGTGTTTGTGCTATATTTTTGCATTTTGTCCTGCACATCTGTGGGGGCCTTCAGGGTCCCCTCCGGGGGCTTCTGCCCTCTCAGTTTTGTTCAGCCACTGATGTTTGTACTTTTGCTTTTTCCAGTTTTTTCAGTGGCTGCTGTTTTGATTTTGTTACACCAGAGAACTAATTTAGGTGGTAGAGGTCGTGTGATCTCAGGTGTTTTTGAAATTAGTAGAGTTGGTGCCTTTCAGGGTTTTCTGGGATTGCAGTAAGTACCCTTCCTATCCTTTTCTATTTAGTTAGTTTGGGCCCAGCGTTTGCTCATACTATTTTCTTTCTGTGTCAGTATTTCATCTTGTCTAACCGCCATTACATGTTTGGGGGCTTTCTATTATCTTTGGGGTTCTGCTCCGGGGCAGATAGCTTTCCTATTTCTATCTTTAGGTGTAGTTAGTTTCTCAGGCTGTGACGAGGCGTCTAGGACCAACGTAGGAACGCTCCACGGCTGCCTCTAGTTGTGGTGGTTAGTCAGGGTACTGCAATCTCATAGATTCCAACTGCTCTGGTGTATTGCCTTTTTTACCTGCACTCCTCAGCTACCGAAACATAACAGTATCACCGGCCTAAAAATTGAAAATTGTATGGTACTCACAGAAGGGAAAAAATATTGTGAAAGAAAAAAGGTTGTCAGAGTTGTCAGAGATATTTTTCTGTTTGTTGCATTTTTTTTTTTTTCCCTCTGTATCTCTGGGTGCTGGGGAGGATCTTTTCTCTCAATGGAGTTTGCACAGTTGTCTGGCCGTGTGGATCAGCTTGCCACTGAGGTTCGGAGTATTGCTATCTATCTTGCTGGGTTGCCTGTTGTGGAACCTAGGATTCCCATGCCAGATTTGTTTTTAGGGGATCGAGCTAAGTTTCAGAATTTCAAAAATAATTGTAAATTGTTTTTTGCCTTAAAACCTAAGTCCTCAGTGAACGCAGCGCAGCAGGTTCAAATTATCATCTCTCTCCTGCGCGGCGATCCTCAGGATTGGGCTTTTTCCCTGATACCTGGGGATCCTGTTTTGAGTGATGTTGATGCGTTTTTTCAGGCCTTGGAGTTATTGTACGATGAGCCTAATGTCACTGATCAAGCTGAAAAAGCCTTGTTGGCATTAAATCAGGGGCTTGATGACGCTGAGTTATACTGTCAGAGATTCCGTAGGTGGGCAGTCCTGACCAAATGGAATGACGACGCTTTGGCAGCCCTTTTCCGGAAGGGTCTGTCTGATAATGTAAAGGATGTTATGGTGGGATTCCCTGTCCCCTCTGGTCTCAATGATTCTATGTCATTAGCGATTCAAATTGACAGACGTTTGCGTGAGCGGAGAAGTATGCGTGGAATGGTGTTGCCTTGTGAACCAGCTTCTGAACCCATGCAGTGTGATAGAGTGGTGTCTGGGGCACAGCGTCATGAGTTTCGAAAGCGCAATGGGTTATGTTTCTACTGTGGTGATGCCTCTCATGCTATTTCAGTCTGCCCTAAGTGGGGAAGATGTTTTGCACGCTCAGTTGTCTTGGGTAGTGTTCAGACTAAGTTTATATTAACTGTCACTCTGATATGCTCTCTGTCCTCATTTTCTGCTCAGGCTTTCGTTGATTCTGGAGCAGCTATTAACCTGATGGATTATGATTTTGCTAAACGTTGTGGATTTCCCTTGATACCCCTACAGAAGTCTATTCCCCTACTGGGGATCGATTCTACCCCTTTGGCTGAGAATAAACCCCAGTTTTCTACTCAGGTGATAATGAGGGTTGAACCTGATCACCAGGAGTGCTGCAAATTTTTGGTTCTGTATAATCTGCATGACATTATCGTGCTGGGTTTTCCTTGGTTACAGTCTCATAATCCTGTTTTGGATTGGAAATCTGTGTCTGTAACCAGTTGGGGCTGCCAATGTGTTAATACCAACACTCCTGTTTTTTCTGCCTCCCCCCAGGCTCAGGATGTTCCTGACTTTTTGATTGATTTTTCTGATGTGTTTAGCGAAAGTAAATCTGCATCCTTGCCTCCCCATAGGAGCTATGACTGCGCTATTGAATTAGTGCCGGGTAGTAAATTCCCTAAAGGTCGCCTTTTTAACTTGTCTGTAACTGAACATGACGCTATGCGGTCTTATATCAAGGAATCATTGGAGAAGGGTCATATCAGACCATCCTCTTCACCCTTAGGTGCCGGTTTTTTCTTTGTGGCCAAAAGGATGGTTCATTAAGGCCGTGTATTGATTATCGTCTCTTGAACAATATTACTGTGAAATATCAATACCCGTTACCCTTGATTTCTGACCTGTTTTCCAGGGTGAAAAACGCTACTTGGTTTACCAAGCTTGACCTCAGGGGGGCGTATAACCTTATTCGCATTAAGCACGGGGATGAATGGAAGACGGCATTCAATACCCCTGAAGGGCATTTTGAGTACCTGGTGATGCCCTTTGGGCTCACTAATGCTCCTTCCGTCTTCCAGTCCTTCATGAATGACATTTTCAGGGATTTTGTGGACAAATTTCTGATTGTTTATTTGGATGATATCTTGATTTTTTCTAATGACTGGGACTCTCATGTGAAACATGTTCGAACTGTATTCCAGATTTTGAGAGAGAATGCTCTGTATGTGAAGGGATCAAAGTGTCTTTTTGGTGTACAGAGGATCTCATTTCTGGGATTCATTTTGTCCCCATCTGTTATTGAAATGGACCCGGTCAAGGTTCAGGCCATCTGTGATTGGGTCCAACCTACTTCATTAAAGGCTCTTCAGAGATTTTTGGGTTTTGCCAATTTTTATCGTAAATTTATTGGTAATTTCTCGGTTATTGTTAAACCATTAACTGATTTGACCAGAAAGGGTTCTGATGTGGTGAATTGGCCTCCTGAGGCAGTCTCTGTATTTCAGGAACTTAAGCAGAGATTCACTTCTGCTCCTGTTCTACGGCAGCCTGATGTTTCTCTACCATTTCAGGTGGAGGTTGATGCCTCTGAAATTGGGGCAGGTGCCGTTTTGTCCCAAAAAGATCCAGAGACCTCTAAAAGTAACCCTTGTGCCTTTTTCTCTCGAAAATTTTCTCCTACTGAACGTAATTATGACGTGGGTAATCGGGAGTTATTGGCCATGAAGTGGGCTTTTGAAGAGTGGAGACATTGGCTGGAGTGAGCCAAACATCAGGTGGTGGTCCTTACGGACCATAAGAATCTGGTCTATCTGGAATCTGCTAAGCGACTCAATCCTAGACAGGCCAGGTGGGCCTTGTTTTTCACACGTTTTAATTTTGTGGTTTCCTTTCTTCCTGGCACTAAGAATGTTAAGGCGGATGCCCTCTCGAGGAGTTTCCTTGCGGACTCTCCTGAGTTATCTGATCCTGCTGTTATTTTGAAAGAGGGTGTAGTTCTTTCCGCCATCTCGCCCAATTTGAGACTTGCTCTGGAGGGGTGTCAGGAGGATAGGCCCGAGTGCTGCCCTGTTGGAAAATTGTTTGTCCCGGACCAGTGGAAAAAGAGTGTGATGTCTGAGATTCATTGTTCCGCATTGGCTGGGCATCCCGGAATTTTTGGTACCAGAGACTTGGTTAGTCGGTCCTTTTGGTGGCCTACCTTGTCTCGTGATGTCAGGGAATTTGTGCAGTCCTGCGGGACTTGCTCTCGCTCCAAGCCTTGCTCTCGCTCTAGTGGTTTGTTGATGCCATTGCCTGTGCCCAAGAGACCATGGACCCATATCTCTATGGATTTCATTTCCGACCTTCCTGTTTCTCAGAGAATGACCACCATCTGGGTAATTTGTGATAGGTTTTCCAAAATGATACATCTTGTGCCATTACCTAAGTTGCCTTCCTCCTCTGAATTGGTGCCGTTGTTCCTTCAGCACGTGGTTCGTTTACACGGCATTCCTGAGAACATTGTGTCTGACAGAGGAGTCCAGTTTGTTTCCAGATTTTGGAGGACTTTTTGTTCTAAACTGGGTGTTCAATTGTCTTTCTCCTCGGCATTATATCCTCAGACCAATGGTCAAACTGAGAGAACAAACCAGACATTGGAGACTTATCTAAGATGCTTTGTGTCTGCTGATCAGGATGACTGGGTCTCTTTTTTGCCTTTGGCTGAGTTTGCTCTTAATAATAGGGCTAGCTCTGCCACTTTGATGTCTCCATTTTTTTGTAATTCTGGGTTTCACCCTCGATTTTCTTCAGGACAGACGGAGGCTTCTGTCTGTCCAGGTGTTGACTCTGTTGTGGAGCGTATGCAACAGATTTGGGACCAGGTAGTGGAGAGGTTGTCCCTCTCTCAGGAGAGGGCCCAGCGGTTTGCTAACCGGCATAGGACTGATGGTCCTCGGTTTAAAGTGGGGGACTTGGTCTGGTTGTCCTCAAAGAATATTCCTATGAGAGTAGCATCTCCTAAAGTTAAGCCTAGGTTCATTGGACCTTATAAGATCATGGAGATTATTAATCCTGTTTCTTTTCGTTTGCTTCTTCCAGGGACATTTAAGATCCATAACGTGTTCCACAAGTCCTTGTTGAAGAGGTTTGTTGAGCCAGTGGTTCCTGCTGCTGTGCCTCCTGACCCTGTTTTGGTTGAGGGCAATCTGGAGTATGTGGTTGAGAAAATATTAGATTCTCGTTTTTCTAGACGGAAACTCCAGTATTTGGTTAAATGGAGAGGTTATGGTCAGGAAGACAATTCTTGGGTGTTTGCTTCGGACATCCATGCTAGGAGACTTATCCGTGCGTATCATAGAACTCATCCTGACCGACCTGGTTGCTCAAATGAGGGTTCGGTGACCCCTCCTCAAGGGGGGGGTACTGTTGTGAATGGGTTTGAGATGAGTTCTGAGCAGAGGCTCCCTCTGGTGGTTACAAGCGGTGCTAGTCTGTCCAGTGAAGATTGTGAGGACTGGGAATCAGGTGTTACTGATTGGTCTTATATAAGGGAGTCACCTTCCCATCAGGGTTGCCGGTGATCAATTGTTCTGGTCTGGATCCTTTATTCCTGTTTCCCTTGTAGCCTGCTGTGTCGTGTCTGCATCTCCTGCTAACAGATAAGACATTTTCTTCTTTTGTGTTTGTGCTATATTTTTGCATTTTGTCCTGCACATCTGTGGGGGCCTTCAGGGTCCCCTCCGGGGGCTTCTGCCCTCTCAGTTTTGTTCAGCCACTGATGTTTGTACTTTTGCTTTTTCCAGTTTTTTCAGTGGCTGCTGTTTTGATTTTGTTACACCAGAGAACTAATTTAGGTGGTAGAGGTCGTGTGATCTCAGGTGTTTTTGAAATTAGTAGAGTTGGTGCCTTTCAGGGTTTTCTGGGATTGCAGTAAGTACCCTTCCTATCCTTTTCTATTTAGTTAGTTTGGGCCCCAGCGTTTGCTCATACTATTTTCTTTCTGTGTCAGTATTTCATCTTGTCTAACCGCCATTACATGTTTGGGGGCTTTCTATTATCTTTGGGGTTCTGCTCCGGGGCAGATAGCTTTCCTATTTCTATCTTTAGGTGTAGTTAGTTTCTCAGGGTGTGACGAGGCGTCTAGGACCAACGTAGGAACGCTCCACGGCTGCCTCTAGTTGTGGTGGTTAGTCAGGGTACTGCAATCTCATAGATTCCAACTGCTCTGGTGTATTGCCTTTTTTACCTGCACTCCTCAGCTACCGAAACATAACACCCTCCTCTTCTGCGCCTTTATACACAGTGTCCCAAGCCAGCAGCCTCGGATCTTGTCAGACGACATGCTCTAGGTCCCCTTGTTCCTATTTGGCTGCCTTTTCAGCGAATGTGTATGGATGCGGCTGCATCACATGCAGATACTGCAGCCTCCGGTTAGCTAGCTGGGTCCTTAGTTTCTCCACCAGACTGGGGCCAGTCCCCTTACTGCAACCTGGTCCCTCCACCCAACTACGGTCTGCGTGGATACGAGCCCCACGGGTGGATTTCTCACTACCCGTGCCCCTAGCAACCCTTCTTCCTCCCTCCGGAGTCACTCTCTCTGTCTCCTTCATCCTTCCTCTCTTCTTTCACTTTAGTCTGGGGACGAGCTCCTTGCTCCAGGGCGTACATAGAAATCATGGGGCCCCATAGCAAAAGTCTGAATGGGGCCCCCCCAAAAAAAAAACAGGTGCTCTTAACTCCACACACACACACACCTGCAGTGCATGCAGGGCCCCCTACACCCTCCACAGTGCGTGCAGCCGGGCCCCCCTCCCTAAGGTGCAAAGTGCAGTCAGAACCATTGTAAATGTAAAGTGCCAGCACAGTGAGGGGACACATTTAACAAAAAAAAAATCGACCCCCAGCCAGGCTCACCATCTTGTGTGTGCAGTGGCGTAGCAACTGTTTGTGGGGCCCGGGGCGGCTGAAAAATTTGCCGCCCCTTTGGTCATTGATAATCCTGAAGCATTCACCATTACAACCAAAAAAAGGCTCAAAGTAAATACCTTTCACCTGTAAAATCAGCATGGCAAAAATACACACTGCAAAGCAGCAACACACAGTATGGACTTGTGTTTATGATGTGCTTTATCCTCCTTGGACAAAAAGGACTTCTTTAGGCTTGGCTCACATTTATACAGTGCAGTCTGCTGGACAAATATGTCTGAATTGCAAAAAAAAAATGGTATTCAGACGTATATGGAGGCATACACAAACCATAATGGGCAACACGTAGTGTAAAAAAAATGTTCTTCTGACTATGTTTTGCCCTGATCACGTTGTATTGTGGGAAAAAAACATAATTGACCAAAGGTACGCGTTTTTAATGTGGGGTGAAAAAAAGTTTATTCCTCTGGACACCTCCTCACAGAACTGATGCCAGAATGGAGTGGGATGGGACTGTTGACACCAGTAAAACTGGATGGAAAAAAAATTATTCTTTTTAAGTAAAAAAACATATAGAGACAAAGATGGAAGTACAATATCTATCAAATGTACTTGTTTAAATTTGTAGGTTGATGCATGGCATACGTTTTAATGTATACGTCCAACGCATTAAGTCTGCAGGCGTATAAATGTGAACCTAGCCTGACAGGGAACATGCTACATAGTGTGCTCCGATGTAAGAAGTGTGGTACCTAATCTGACAGCAGGTACAAGCAATGCCCATCATTCATGGCATCATATAAGACAGGTAGACGGATGTCATATCTTTGTATATGAAATGATTGGAATATGTAAGCTATGCAAAGTTCCAACATGTGTACAAACTACAAGACACATTTTATCACAGGTAAGGGGACACAGAAATGCCGCACACAATATCTTCCATAACATCTGCAGAACTTCCACTCTCAGGCACCTCATGAGCTCAGCATGCCCCATGTAATTGCTGTCTCCCAGGTGCATGCCTCTGGGGTGAAGGAGCAGAATAAATTAGTAACATTTATTAGCTGCACCATGATTTCCAGGGCATTGCACATTTTTAGTATTGCATGACATGCATTGTTGCACACCTTGACAGTGAAGTTGGTGGTGGGACATAGACTGGAGGTCTTACCTACAGCTAGGAAGCATCATCCTGCCTGGTGGTGGTACAGGGGTTAAATCACATGAAACCAGCTCTAATGGAGAAGCATTGTGAGGAGTACAGAAGGGTGGCTGCAGTGCATGCAGGGCCCCCTCCTCCACCCTCCACAGTGCCTGCAATCAGGACCCCCTCACTCCCTAAGGTGCAAAGTGCAGCCAGAGGCTAGCCATTGTAAATATAAAGTGCCAGCACAGTGAGGGGACACATTCAACAAAAAAATCCACCCCATAACCCAGCCAGCAGGACTCACCGTCTTGTGTACCTCTCCCTGAGTGAAACTTATGAATGTTTTCTGCTTCCTGTGATGCACATGTCTCTGGCTGCAGGCTGGCTTTCTTATGCAAATGCAGCCAGAGACTTAAGCCAACTGCTGACCAGGAGACAACAAGGAAAGGGGACCTTCAAGGGGGTTTACAGTGTCCGGCCGTCGCTTATATTTAATTAAAGGAGATAGTACTATGTCAGCACAGCACAGCTGCCAAACGACAGCGGCCGTCGTGGGCCCCCTCACCTGTCTGGGCCCCATAGCTGCTGCTTAGTCTGCTCTATTCACGGAACGCCACTGCCTTGCTCTTTCAGTCCCCTTTGTCGACTCTCTCTGGTCTCTCAGACCACAGCAAACTCCACTCCCCACCTTCCTTTCTCTACCCACACCCTCTACCCAGTCCCTCACTGCGCCTGAGAGGTCCGATGTTGGATGTAAGTGTGTGGGTCCTGGGCAGTACCCTCTCCTTACCCGAGAGCGGAGTACCACACCTCTGGCTGATTGTGCAGTACTTCTGTGGCGACTGGACCTTCAGGGGCGCCACACTATCATCTTATATTGTAAATCCAGGGTGGCATGCATGAAAACCCAATTATATAACTTTTTACAAAAAAAATTAATCCCCACAAAGTTGAGGATGAATATACTGTATATGATAAAGAGCCAAATAGAAGAAAATACAAACAGCCAGTATGTGCGTATAGATGATCACACATAGACCCCTGTACGTATACTCAGTCTGGACAACAAGACCCCCCAAAGTCAGAAAAGGTAAAAAGAGAAGACGTACCAGGGAGTGCGGTTTCTTCTTTACATGAGTAATATTTTACCTCCCCTCTTCTAATTCCCTCTTCCTTTCTGGTCCCCTCTTTGGGGTCTTGTCCAGACATGAGTATTTTTTTAGGGTTACCTGGATACTAGAGTTGAGCGATACTTTCCGATATCCTAAAGTATCGGAATCGGAATGGTATCGCCGATATCACTAAAATATCGGCGATACCCGATACCGATACCGGAAGTCCCATGTAAGTCTATGGAACAAAATATCGAAATTAAAAAAAAACCATTCTTGCCTTGTTGGTTAATTGTACATGAAGGAAAACAAGAAAGAGTAATGTAGAATGTATTGGGGAAGGTTGAGGAGACATTAAAGGCATAGATGTTTAACCAATCAAATGGAATAGCATAAATATTTTTTTTTTTAAAGATGTTCGGATTGACGAAGAAATTGACAATGTTAACGTTTTTTATATTTTGGCAAATATGTATATTACACAACTTCCATGCTCTTCATCTTCACCTTTTTAACTTTTCACACACTTTCTCCTTCATAATCTTCTGCAGCATCATCTTTTTCATCAAATTATTCTTCATCTTCACCTTCTTTATCTTCTTCTTAAACTTCTTGCTATTCATCTTTGTTAACATTACTCATATTCTTCTTATTAAACTATTATTCTTATTCATATTCTGCTTCATCTTCTTCATCATATTCTTATTTGTGACAGAGAATCCTGTACTTGTAATCTGTCAAAGTATGAATTTTTCATCCTTCCGTTCTTGCTGTCACAAAAGATTTAAATTACAACAGTATTTGTCCGTGTTCAGTTTAGCCTGCAGCAGCAGGCATTTTCCAGGGGCACCACGAGGAGGAACGGACTCCCCCATACACTGCTTAGTCTTCTTCTGCTTAGAATTTAGAGCATATATTTTGCTCTTCATTTTGGTCTTATACTTCATGTTCTTCTGCTTTTAGATCTTCTGCTTATTGTTCTTGTGTCTCTTGTTCCGTATCTTGTATTTGTAGCACAATCTTGTACCAGCTGATGTTACTGGGACACGGTTACTAAGCAGGAGGTACCTGTGCTCCAAAGCACTACCAAGGACCAGCAGACGTTGCTGGAACTCGGATACCGAGATGGAGGCACCTAGGCCAAAGGCACTGCGGAGAAACCAGTTGACGGTACTGGAACCCGGAGGTGCAGCAGAATGAAAAGAGCCAATGGCACAACCGAGGACCAGCTGACGTTACTGGGACACGGTTACTAAGCAGGAGGTACCTGTGCTCCAAAGCACTACCAAGGACCAGCAGACGTTGCTGGAACTCGGATACCGAGATGGAGGCACCTAGGCCAAAGGCACTGCGGAGAACCAGTTGACGGTACTGGAACCCGGACGGGTAGCAGAAGGTACAAGAGCCAATGCAAGTAACGAGGACCAG